>VRYO01002184.1:9512466-9526434 GCA_009812075.1 Sialia sialis | reverse complement strand
TCTGATTTATGTGATTTATGTGATTTCTCTGATTTCTCTGATTTCTCCACTTTCCCAGCAAGCAGCAGGGTTTGGGATTGTGTGCTGTGCCTCAGTTTCTCAGGGCTGTTTGGAATTTCAGTTCCCTCTGTCCCCAGGTCTGTTCTCTGACCTGGACACCCATTCCCACCTGGGGGTCATCTCCTACGGGGTGTCCATGACCACGCTGGAGGACGTGTTCCTGAAGCTGGAGGTGGAGGCAGAGATTGACCAAGCAGGTGGGAAGGAGCAGAGCTGCTCCCTTGGCTCTCCTTTATTCTGTTTTAATCTTCTTTTTCTGCCAGGGTGGGGATTTAAAGGATGGAATTTCTTGTTCAGACTCAGGTGTTTATTAATTCTGATCTATGTTACAGTCCCACAAACTGTGGCTTCTACAGCATCTCAAGCTACCAAATTAAAAATGGATCTGTATTTTTCTCTCTACAATCCCTTCTAAGAACCAACTGTCCAATTAAGAAAAGCCACCTAAATTATTTTTACTTTTAACCCAACAACCAACCACCCACAGCCCTCAATGCAGATTTTTCTATCCAATTAAACAAAATCACCCAAACCCATGAAGAGGAAGGTGAAGGAGGACAAACCTCTGCCCTAAAAATTCCATATTTATATATATTACTGTGTTCTAGAACCTTCAGCTCTGAATTTTTCATCATGTGATATCACACACTTCTGTTCAAACAACAAACCAATAATCCCAGTTCTGTCATTCCATTTTGGAAGCCTCTCCATGGCCTCAGGTCAAACCCAGGGATTTCTTCAGTGACCCCTCAGCTTTGCTTTGGTCTCAATTCCTGTGGAATTGTCACTGCCAGGAGGAGGGAACAAGACAAACCTCCCTCACAAGGTGCTGCTCCAGAATCTGGGGCTCTGGGGGTTCCCCAAAAATTCCAGGCTGTTGAAATATTCAGCCTGGAAAGCAGGGAATTGGGTTTGGAATGATTCTGGGAGCATACAGGGGAAAAGCTTTTTACTTATTAATTTTTCATCCAGCCAGCTCACATCTGACTGCTTGCCTTTTAAAATGCCCTTCATTTTCCTAATGGAGTTTGCTTTCAAGAAATTATAAATGTGCAGGATAAAATTAATTTTCAGCCTTTTGTGTGAGCAGTAGCTGCACTTAGGGCTGCAGCAGCTCAGCTTGTCTCACTTTAAATTGACTTTCAGTCCAAATGAAATGTTGGGATTGCTTATGCTACTCCAGAATGAGTCAGTTGGGTTTTTTATGTCAGTTTTGAGTGGTTTGAGCTGTTTTAATTGTTCTAGAGCTTTCTGTGTGATCCAGAATTATTAGCATGAGTAAATATATTTACTCTGGTGTGGAAATTACTCCCTAATTAGACTGAGTGCCCTGCTGCACAGGGTTGCTGTGTGAGTTTAAGAGGATTTAACAGCAAATCTGCAAGTGCTGGGTAATTCACTCACAGACCAAGGGGGTGAAAGTGGGGCAGACCTGCACCTTTGGGTGGCAAAATACGGAATCAGCGATCCCCAGGGTGGATGGGGCTGGAGTCTCTGTCCCTGGAGGAGTTCATGGAGTGGAGGTGTCCTTGGTGCCAGGCTGGACTCAAAGCTCTTTTCCAGCCTTGTTGGTTCTGTGATTTAAACTCCAGGATTTCCCAAGGAACTGCTCCTTTATTTCTGCTTTATTTCTGCTGTGTCAGCTTTAATTATCTGCCATGTGTGTGTGGGCTGGATCAGTGACACTGACCTGGGCTTAAACTGAGGGATTGGCATAGGATGGGATCAGTGGGATGGGGTGGGATGGGATCAATGGGATCAACAGGATGAGATGGGATGGGATCAGTGGGGTCAATGAGATCAACAGGATGGGATCAATGGGATGGGATGGGATCAGTGGGATTCAATGGGATTCAATGGGATTCAATGGGATGGGATCAATGGGATGGGATGGAATCCATGGAATGGGATCCATGGAATGGATGGGATGGGATCATCCATGGGATGGGATGGGATTCAATGGGATGGGAGCAATGAGATGGGATCAATGGGATGGGATCCATGGGATGGGATGGGATGGGTGAGGTGTACTCTACAACAGGAAGAACGAGCAATCTCTGGCCCCTGGCTCCACCTGCTCTCCCATTTCCAACCCCTATCACAGCATCAATTCCTGGGGTTTCTCTGCCCTCTCTCAGATTACAGCGTGTTCCACTCCCAGCAAGCCCAGGATGAGGGGGACACCAAATCCCTGGATGACATGGAGCAGAGCCTGCTGGTGCTGTCTGAGACCAAGGCACCAACCATGAGCAACTCAGCCCTGTGGAAGAAGCAGGTTTCCACCATAGCCAGAGTGCATTTCCTCAGTCTCAAACGGGAGAACAAATGTGTCAGAGTTATGTGAGTACTGGGGTTTCTGGTCTGTGTGTCCCCAAACCTGGCTGAATGACACCACAGCAAGCACATCCTGGCCTGCATTTCCCACATTTTAAAAACAGCAAGTGTGGAGCTGTGATTTCTGCTAATAAATGGGTTTTTGAGGGGTGAGGAGATGTTTTTTTAGCAGCATGAACAGAAAACTGAGTTGGCTCTCACTGAGTTGTAATAAACCCCAATCTTTTATTTCTTTCAGGTTGTTGCTTTTCCTCATTTTCCTTGTGGTTCAGATTTTGTTGTTTTTCATACACCACATCATCAAAAATGCTGTGGCTGCTATCAGGCTCTCCCCAGATTTGTACTTGCTGAAGCCTGGAGAGAACTTCCACAAGTACAGGAGCCAGCTCCTGCTGCAGAACTCCACAGGTGGGACACAGCTCCTGCCTCCACTTCTCTCCTCCTCCCAGCTTTTGGGCTTGGGAATGAGCTTTTTCCTTGGAATTAACCCAGATGAAGGATTTCCAAGTGCCATGGGTGGTAAACTGCGCCGTGGGGTTTGGTTTGGAGATCCTGCTCCCATCTCCACCTTGTTCTTGCTGTGTCAGATGATGATTCAGGTGAAAGAAGTGGCCAGAAACAATAAATCAACGTAAAACATCTGGGAAAATTCTTTTTGTTTCAACTGAGGATGTTTTAAAAGTGCTTAGCAGGAACCCAGGCAATAGAAACTATCACCTTTTGAGCTGTGCACTGATAATTCTGTGTAAAATCCTCCAGGCTTGATAATTCTGTATAAAATCCTGCAGGCTGGTGATGAGGAGGGATTTAAAGGACAGGAAAATGTGGCTCTCAGGGACACGCCTTAGGGGTGGGGAGTGGCTGGATTTGATGATCCTGATGATGTTTTCCAGCTGAAATGATTCCATGTTGTCTTCTGTCCCCAGAGTCGGACATCAGTGACATTGTGCAGTCCCTGGGGAGCATGAACATCCTCTGGGAGATGTTCAATGACAGTGACTATGTCTCAGTGGCACCTCACAGTGCAGCTCTGAACGTGTTTGCCCTCGAGGCCAGGCAGGTAAGGCACACACAGAGAGCAGCTGCTGAGGCTGGGCTGGGAAATTCTTACCTGAAAAGCAGCTCTGGAGGGGTGAAATCAAATAATATCATATTGTTATACAGGAGGCTACAGAGTGGGAATATTAGCAAAGTAAATGTTCGTCCATAATTATAGTTACAGTAAGCCAAACAAACATCCATCCCCTTTTCTTTTCCACAAGGACGCAGAAAGCCAGGAGAAATATTCTACTTCACAGGACACATGGCAGAGGAATTTTTTATGATTTTTTTATTTTGTACTGACTGAATTACAGTTTGACAGAAATGTAATTCCATGATTCTCCCATGTGGAGAGAAAAATCAGTTTCTTGGGCTCTACATTTTCACAGTAACAGGAAGATGTGATCTTTGGGATCATATTTAATCCCCAGCAAGGGAACTGCTTTATTGTTCTAGTTGGGAGGACAGGTGTCTGCTGAGAAAGGCAGGAGCCTCTCTTTGAAATGGAGAATGGAAACTCCCTCCCTCCAAATTATTATAATTTTGAAATCAAGGGGCTCTCAGGCAAAGATATGGGAATTAGGAATAACAGTTCTTTACTAGGGAAATTAAAATAGAAATACAGCACTACAAAGAACAAAGCCCAAACCCTGGCAGAGTCAGAATCCAAGCTGACAGCCGTCAGTCAGTCAGGGTGGTGGCAGCAGTGCCATTCAATGGTGGCTGCATCCTCCTGCAGTGACAGATGTGCTTCAGTTGGAGCAGTGCTCCTGGACAAGGGGCAGTTTCCCTCCCAAGCTCCAGTGGTGATGTGGAGAAGTCCGGTTTCCCTCTGGAGTCCAGTGGAGAAAGGGCTCCCTCAGTGTCCCAAAATCTCAGTTTTTATCTTGGTGAGAAATGTTGGGCTCTTCCCCCTGGCTGGAGCATCTCCCCATGGGATGCAGTAATTTTATCAGTGCCACAGTGGGACTCAATGGCCATGAGCAGAAGAGAACTGCCTGCAGGAAGGATGGGTTGTGAAAAGATCAAGAACACTGGCCCAGCTGGTTTCTAAAATCTGGCCATGAACAGGAGATGTCCCCTTTGGAAATAAAGAACACTGCCCCAGCTGGTTTCAATGGATGGCCCATTAGCAGGAGATATCCCACGGAGATCAGGATCACTGCCCCACCTGGTCTCAACAGATGGTGACAGAACAGAGACCTTTGGTCACATCCTGTGTTGTAACCCAAGACATTTACAAAGTGCCAGCTCTGGCTCTTGTTCCCATTTTTATTCCCTGCCACTGCTGCCATCAGTGTGACAGTGCTGCACATCTTTGCCTGTCTGCTTTGAAATCCATTAGCAGGATCATCCCAGAGCAGCTCCTTGTGTGTTTTGTTTTCAGACTGTAATTGTCTGGAGTGCCATTTGTCAGAGTGCCACTGCTCTGTGAAACATGCTGGGAATTTATTCCCAGGAGTTTCTCCTCTGAGTTCTCCTGAACCAGGCTGTGTGTGACGAGCACCCTGAGCAGCCCAGAGCTTCCTGCAAAGCACTTGATTATGCAAAGATTCATCCCAGTGTTCAGGTTTAATTAAGGAGAGCTCTCACAGGCAGAAGGATTAACACAGTACATCATTTTCTTCCTAGAATTACGTTTTCCACATCATATTCAACAGCACCATGGTGCATTCCCTGCCAGTTTTGATGAATATTGTCAGCAACCTCCTCTTGCGCAGCTTGAACGTGACTGAGAGCATCCAGGTCTGGAGCAACCCCTTGATTCAGGTGAGCAGCTCCCAAAAAATCACCCAGGGACACTGGGAGGAGGGCAGAGCACCCCTGGATGGGAGGAGCAGTGCAGAACCAACCCGCAAGGCAAGGGAAAAGCTGAGTGAGATTGCCTGTGCAGTTTCAGAGACGTGAAAGGTGCATTTTGCTCTGCAGTTGTGGAAGGGGAGGAAGAAAAGGGGCTTGGAAAGAGGAATTAAAGGTTGTGTGGGGCTTGGAGCAGCCCAGTCTTGTGGAAGGAGTTGGGGGTTGGAATGAGATCCCTGTGGTTCTTTCCAGCCCAAACCACTCCATGTGCTGTGAATTAATTCATTGTGAGTTTGTTGAAGGTTGGCTGCAGTTCTTGGTCTGTGCAGAGCTGGAGGGGCCTTTAGGAGAGGAGAGGACCTGCTGCAGGAGAGAAATGCTCTGCAAGCTCTTCAGTTATTATTTATTCCTCATATAAATACTCCCACAACTTCCACAGGGGTTTTTCTTCCTGCTGCAGCTCAGGTGATCTTGATATCCACAGATTTTTTATTTCAGTATTCACAGCCGTGTTCCAGCTCATAATGTAATGTAATTTATTCAATTCTGGCATTGAATAAATGTGATTTCTATCTCAGGATCTTCCAGACACAATTTTCAGGCTGGAGATTTATTTTGAAGCTGTGTTACTGGGGATCATCATCACTGGGATGCCCCCCTACTTCGCCATGGACAATGCAGAAAACCACAAGGTAACACCCAGGTGTCCATGCAGAGATGCACAGGGAGTTAAAAATCCTGGGATTTGGGGAAAGATCCCAAGAAGGGTTTAAAACAATGGGGTGGAGCCAATTTGGGAAAAGCTTTTCTGTGCAAAGCCAAGCTTGGCAATAACGCAGGGACGGATTCGCATAATTTTAATTTCAATTAACACGTGATTAACGCTGTGTTCTCTTCTCCTGCTGCAGATCAAGGCTTACACCCAGCTGAAGATTGCAGGGCTCTATCCCTCAGCTTACTGGACTGGCCAGGCTGTGGTGGATCTGCCTCTGTTCTTCCTCATCCTCACCCTGATGATCGGCAGCCTCTTCGCCTTCCACTACGGCGTTTACTTCTACGTGGGCAAGTTCCTGGCTGTGGTGAGTCAGGGCTGCCTCACAGCAGCCTTGCCTTGTTCGCCACAAGTTTTGCATTTTCCTCACTTGGTTCAGCTGAATTTGGCCCATGTACACAGGGAAAATGCTGCTGGCACACAGAATATTTTTTGTGGGGAAAACGGCTCCAAGCTGTTTCGTTCAGGACTGGAATAAAATAAAGCAGGGCCAGGGGAGGTTTGGGTTGGACACAGGAGATCAGGATCACTGCCCCCACCCTCAACAGATGATGATAGAACAGATAGATACCTTTGATCACATCCTGTATTTTAACCCAAGACACAAGCTAACACGTAAATTCAAACCACTACCACTTAACCTATGAGAATCCTAATTTCTTAACACGCTAGGACACGTATGAACTACATACATGATGTATCTGAAAAATGTCAGCAGTATTCTCACTGCAGTTCTGTTTTGTCTAAGCGTGGTCTTGCAACGAGTTTCTTGAGCTTGCACTGAACACATCAGTGTGTTTGTGAACCTTTATTAGAACTTGTTCTTCTACTCTGGCATCTTGAACCTTTCACTCACTAAAAACACTGCAGCTCTCACTGAAACTCACTGACTGACTCACTTACTTGTGCTAAAACTCAAACTTACACCTTATGTGTAAATACCTTAACACACTTCAATCCATCCAAAGACTTTAATTCAATCCCTGCACTCTGATTTCTCTCTGAGGGATTCAGAGGGACCTGGCTCACTGACTCCAACAGGAGGTGTTGAGGGAAGGGCCCTTGGTGCCATGGTCTTCTCCATCCTTGTTGATTCTTAAAACCAGGATTTCCCAAGGAAATGTTCCTTTGTCTCTGCTGTCTCTGTGCTGAGATTGAGAATTTCTCTGCTCCAACTGCTGCTGCCAAGGGCACAGTGACTTTGAGCAGAGCCCATCTCTGCAGTGAATTGCAGGAGGGATTACATGAGGAAACCACAAGAATTCGTGTCTTTGATATTCAGAGCCTTCCCTGTGATGCTGGCTGGAATGGAGAGGAATTCCCAGCTGCTTTTCCAGAGTTAATCAGGTTTAGGATGTGGCTGCAGGGCTGCTTTGCTACCCTTGTTCGAATTTCTACAAAAATGCTATGGTGGAATTCTTAGTGTTTGCCAGGATCTTGAGGTCAGCATTTATGGGAGCCTGTGTCAGAAAAAAAAAAAGGGAAAGCATTTAAAGGAAGCTGAAGGGAGGAGATTTTGCCTCTCCACACGTTTTTTAATTAGTGTCTTTAATAATATATTCTCTATGCACCAAGGCAGCAAAATATATCAGATAAAGTGACAAAGATGAATCCAGAGTTCTGTATCACACTGAGGTAATTCCAGCTGATCCTTCTTCAAAAAAAAAAAATTCCTGCTGCACATTTCCTGAGAAACCTTTCCTGTCTCTGCAGATTTTTTGCCTGATTGGTTACGTGCCCTCAGTCGTGCTCTTCACCTACGTGGTGTCCTTCACCTTCAGAAAAGTCCAGAACACGAAGGAGTTTTGGTCATTTATATTTTCAGTGGTGAGTGACTTGGCCTGGAGCTGGGAGGACTGGGGATCTCCAAAGGCACAGCAGAAAATCCCAATTATTTTGTGTGTGTCCCTAATGCACGGGAAATGGGGAATTTACCAATGTCTCACTCACTGCCTTATCCTGAGTGATAAAAGCTTTAAGAAAAAGTGCCTTAAACTCATTAACTTTTGCTTAGAGAGTCTGAAGTGGATGAAAATGGACTTTTTTTCCCTTTTCTCTGGTACAGACAGCCCTGCTGTGCACAGTGGTCACTGAAGTGTCCTTTTTCCTGGACCATTACCTGGTAACCACTGTCCTGCATTACATCTTCTCCATCTCCATTCCTATTTATCCGCTCATTGGCTGCCTGATCTGTTTCATTAAGGTAAGGGCACTGCAGGGATCCTTTCAGAGCCCTTGGAGGTGGCTGGGGTGGGGTGAGTGTCTGTAGTGTGTCCTCTGTGACACCTCAACAATAACTGCTTGGGGAAAAAAATCACCTTGTTCCTATCAAGCAAAGTGGATTGGTTTCAAAATGGGGAAAACAGGAAGTCTTTAATTAATTTCCTTTCTCTGAGTGGGGGGATGGAGTGGCAGGACAAGGGGAAATGGCTCCAAGCTGACAGAGAGTTGGGTTAGATTGGATTTTGGGAAGGAATTCCCGGCTGGGAGGATGGGGAACCCAGATTCCCAGAGCAGCTGTGGCTGCCCCTGCATCCCTGGAATGTCCAAGGCCAGGCTGGGCAGGGCTGGGAGCAGCAGGGGATGGAGTGAGGTGGATTTGAGGTCTCTTCCAACCCAAACCATTCCATGGTTCTGTGATTCCAAGGAAAACCAGCCCATGATGGGACTGGGTTTAACTGGGAGTTAAACTGAAAGCAGCAGCAGCCCCGGGATTGGATGGAGCTGTTGGATTTTTTTTTTTTTCTCTGCAGAGCTCAGGAAGTGCTTCAATGACTGAGATGAAAGCACAGTGTAGAAAATGGAGTCTCTGCTAGGTGATTATTGACTGAACATGTTTTTTTTTTCCCTGAATTCCCAGGTCTCATGGAAAGGCAAGAGTGAGAGTGGGGGATTCCACGACCCCTGGGACCGGCTGCTGGTGGCAGTTCTGGCTGTGAGCACGGCTTTGGCTTCTCTTCTTTATTTATAAATAGGAAAAAATATTATTATATTATATATTGTATATTATTTTATCTTATTATATATTATATATTAATATATATCATAGTATATACTAATATTGCCATTATTAATTCTGATTATTATGGGAAACCCTGCTGGTGGAGCAAGAGCTCCAGAGCAAGGACAAAAACCAAAATAATTGCCTTAAAATCTGAACCCACTTTGGTTGTGCTTCCTCAGACCTGCTGAGCAGCAGGTACATTTTTACAATATATCATATATTTCTTAGTTTATTACATTTATTACATTTTATATTGATCACATAAACATGATATATTTAATATTCTTGGCCGCTCCAACACCTGTGTGGGAGTGCAGAGCTGCAGCTCCTTGTCCCTCACCACTCTGGTGGGGTCTCCCCCAGGCTGCCTGGTGACCAGGGTGGTTTTTGTGTGTTTTTTGTGAGGTTTTGTGTGTTTTTTGTGAGGTTTTGTGTGCTTTTTGTGTGCCTCAGCCCTACCTGCAGTGTGTGGTGTGGCTGTTCCTGCTGCGCTGCTTCGAGCTCAAGAACGGAGGGAGGACGGTGAGAGAAGATCCCTTCTTCAGGTTTGTCTCCTGAATGGTTTTTCCCCCAAGTCATTGCCCAAAGAAACCGGTTTTGAATGTGCTGGAGGTGGTTAAACTGGGCTGTGCAGTGGAAGAAATAAAATATCTTTTATGACATCCCATGGTGTGTGACATCCCGTACATCACCTGACGTGAAATTGTCACTGAGGTGCAGAAATGGGGGGTTTATTTCCTTTCATCACTGCAAAATCAGGGATTTTAAAAGGATGTTCCCCGTGTGAAAAAAAGGGAATTGCAATTCCCATTGCATCCAGGGATGCTGCAGCCCCACAGATGGCTGAGCAGGGAGGTGACGCGGTGACACAGTGACACGGTGACACGGTGACATAGTGACAGTCCCTGTGAGCTCGTCTGGGCTGAGCTGCAGGAATCTTTGAGCCCCCCAGTCCCTGAGCCAAGCTCAGCTGAGAGCCTCGTGCTGTTTCCCTCCCTTTTAGGAAATGTTTCAGCAAAGCCAAGGCCTGGAAGTTCCCAGATGTGCCCCACGAGGAGAACGAGGACGAGGACGTGAAGGCAGAGAGGCTGCGAGTCAAAGAGATCCTGAGCAGCCCCAGGAGCGAGGAGGTAAAGGCTGCTCTGCCCAAAGCCCACATCTGGAGCTGCCCAGATGTGGCTGGCATCTGCAGCCACTCCCCTCTTCCCCGCCAGATGCCAGCAATCCTGGTCAGCAGCCTGCACAAGGAGTTTGATGAAAGGAAGGAATTTCTTCTGGGCAGAAAAATAAAGAAAGTGGCAACCAAACATGTTTCACTTTGTGTGAAGAAAGGTTGGAATTCTCTGCTTTGCTGTTGAGCTGTTTTATTTCGAAAAGCAGCTCTTGGAGCCATTTATCTGAGTTTCTGGGTAATGTTTGTGCTGTCCTTTTTCAGGAGAAATCCTGGGTTTGTTGGGACCCAATGGAGCTGGGAAAAGCACATTAATTAATATGCTTGTTGGAGAGATTGAGCCAACCAGTGGGCAGGTATGTTACACAAAAAACCGACCCATATTTCAATTTTATTGTTGTTTATTTTATTGTTGTTGCAAGCAATTCTGAGGGCATTTTGCTAAAACCATGCAAAAAAAAAAAATCTGCAATATTCTGGATTAAGGTCTGGGTGTTTTCCTCACAGGTTCTGATGGGAGATGATTCCTTGGGGCTGAGCAGTGAGGATGACTCTGTGAAATTCGTGGGGTACTGTCCCCAAACCAATCCCCTCTGGCCAGACATCACACTGCAGGAACACTTTGAGATTTATGGTGCTATCAAAGGCATGAGCCAGGCTGATGTTAAAGAAGTCATCAAGCGGTGAGCAGTTCATTACAGAAATCTTTGTGCTTGAACTGAAGTTGCCTTGGCTTTTTTTTATCTTCAGCTGTACTGCTGGAAGTGTTTTAGATTTTTTTTTGTGGGTTTTTTCCCCCTTCTCACCTTTCCTAATGCAATTTTTGTTTCCATTTAAGTTTGGCTTTAAGCTTGGTTGAAATTCTGCCATTGTGAATTTGTAGGTGAGGAGGGGAAGGTTCATCCACACAAAATTCAAGTGGGATTTTTAATGTTGATATATGTTCTTTAAAGTTAATTTTTTAAGCTCCTGAAGTACTAAGAGTGACCTCTGTAGAAGCTGCAAGGATGGGCACTCCTTTGTGTTGTCACCCAGGCTCCTCCAGGACAGCTGGTTTTGGATGGAAGCTCCAATTTTCCTTTTTCCTCTGCTTTTTTAATACTTGATACCCAAATATTTGTACAAAAGGAGCTGTTTTGCATTCTCTGGTGAGGGGGAATCCAAACCATCCCCCTGCCAGCTTTCCCCACCTTTCCCTCCCCAGCATCGCCAGTGTCCTGGATCTGAAGGACCACCTGCAGAAAACCACCAAGAAGTTGGGAATGGGTTTGAAACGCAAGGTATGGGGGGCTCTGGGCTCACTCTGGGGGTCCCAGCACCCTGCCTGTCCTCACCCCGCCCCTCTGCCTCCCCCCAGCTCTGCTTTGCCCTCAGCATGCTGGGCAACCCACGGGTGACACTGCTGGACGAGCCCTCCACCGGCATGGACCCCAAAGCCAAGCAGCACATGTGGTGAGTGCTGGCCAGGGCTGCAGGGCACAGCTGGGGATGAGTTATCCCTGAAGAACCAGGGACAGCCTGGGGGCTGAGTTAATCTTGAAGAACCAGGAGAGCCTGGGGGCTGTTATCCCTGCAGGGGGCTGAGTTAATCCTGAAGAACCAGGAGAGCCTGAGGGCTGAGTTATCCCTGAAGAACCAGGGAGAGTCTGGGGGCTGAGTTATCCCTGAAGAACCAGGAGAGCCTGGGCTGGGGATTGAGTTATCCCTGGAGACACTGGACAGCCTGGGCTGGGGGCTGAATTAATCCTGCAGGGAGAGCCTGGGGGCTGAATTAATCCTGAAGAACCAGGGAGAGTCTGGGGGCTGAGTTATCCATGCTGACCCCAGGGACAGCCTGGCCTGGGGCTGAGGTATCTCTGCTGGGGGCTGAGTTATCCCTGAAGAATCAGGGACAGCCTGGGCTGGGGGCTGAGTTAATCATGGAGAACCAGGAGAGCCTGGGCTGGGGGCTGAGTTATCCCTGCTGCCCCCAGGGACAGCCCCACACTGGGGGTTGGAAGGGACCATAAAGATGATCCAGTTCCATGGGCAGGGATAGCTTCCACTAAAGCAGAAAAATTTCTGCTTCATGTCCCACCCATCCCTGCCTTTTGGCAGTGGGAGCCATTCCCTGTGTCCTGTCCCTCCATGCCTTGTCCCCAGTCCCTCTCCAGCTCTCCTGGAGCTCCTTTAGGCATTGAAAAGGGCCCTGAGCTCTCTTCTCTTCAGATTGAACACCCCCAGCATTCAGCCTGTGTCCATAGCAGAGGCTCCAGCTCTTGGAGCATCTCCTTGGCCCCCTCTGGACTCACTCCAGCAGCTCCTCCTGTCCTGGGAGCCCAGAGCTGGACACAGGGCTGCAGGTGAGGTCTCACAAGAAAAGGAGAATCAGCCCAACCAGGTGCAGTGCAGCTGTGTCCTCTCCCAGAGCAACTTGGGAATTACAGGCTCGAAAGTTGAAAGAAATCCTTAAGTTAATAGAAGGAACACAGATTTAAGCTGTCTTTAGGAAATGCAGGTGTTAATTGTTGCATTAATCCATCAATAGAGGGTCCATCAGAGCTCTCCTTCCCTACCAAGGCAGGATTTGCTGTTCCCTGCCCAGGATTCTGCTCAGGGGTGCTCTGGGCTGTGTTTTGCAGGCGAGCCATCCGAGCAGCCTTTAAGAACAAGGAGAGAGCAGCGATCCTCACCACACACTACATGGAGGAGGCAGATGCTGTCTGTGACCGTGTGGCCATCCTGGTGGCAGGGCAGCTCAGGTACCACTGATCCCCCTGGGGCACCTGGGGTAGAATTCTCTGAAAATACAGATCAATTTGGAACCTTAAATTGGGAACAAAATGAATCCTTACCAGCAAAAAGGATCTGTTTGAGCTGAGGCTGTTCTTGAGCACACCTTGTGTTTTCTGTCTGTAATTTATAGGTGCATAGGTACTGTCCAACACCTGAAGAGCAAGTTTGGCAGAGGATACTTCTTGGAAATGAAATTAAGGGAAGCAGCAGATATGCAGCAGGTGGAGTATCTGCAGAGCCAAATTTTGCACATCTTCCCCAATGCCAGCCGCCAGGAGAGGTGAGCTTTGACATGTACCCAGAACTTATTGATGTTAATAAAACCCTCTGATTCCAGCAGCTCCTTGGCACTGGGAAAAAATGTAAATATTTACACACAGCTTAAAAAAACTGAAGAATGAAAAAACAGGAAGGGAGCAGAAGCCAGGCTGCCAGGGCGGGGGCCAGGAGCCCATGCAGATGTTTGGAACGGAGGAAGCAAAACTGGATTTGTGCAGAGCTGCTGCCTGACAGCTTCCTCCTGGGTCAGGGCCCCAGGAAAGGCTGAAATCCCAGGCTCTGACTCCCTGCCCTTACGTGGAAGTGCCTGAGGTCTCTGGGGGTCTCAGTGTAAGGGTGGGCTGGCTGCTGTTCCACCAGCAGCTCTGTTTGTGCTGGGTTTGGCTCAGTGATGCAGAGACTCCACTGCAGGAACACAGAGGAGTGGGATCCTCAGGGATCATGGCTGTGACCCTTCCTCACTCTGGGAGATGGGAGGGAGGGGAGTTCCCTGTGCAAACCTCAGGGATGTGCTGGGAGCTCCCAGCTGTCCTAGTTTGGGGGACAGGTGTCTGCTAAGAAAAGCGGGAGCCTCTCTTTGAAATGGAGAATGTAAACCCCCTCCCTCCAGATTATTATAATTTTGAAATCAAGGGGCTCTCAGGCAAAGATATGGGAATTAGGAATAACAGTTCTTTACTAGGGAAATTAAAATAGAAATACAGCACTACAAAGAACAAAGCCCAAACCCTG
>VRYO01002184.1:9467518-9511579 GCA_009812075.1 Sialia sialis | reverse complement strand
TGACAGAACAGAGACCTTTGGTCACATCCTGGACTGTAACCCAAGACACCAGCTCAGCTGAAATCCAAAACCTCAGGACTCTGGCAGGTCCAGGAGGCAAATCTGCAATGAGTAAGCAGAATAGAAATGATTGAACCTAAGTGGAAGAGCATGAACCTATAGCAGTCTCAGGTGGTTTCAGCTTAAGCACATGCATCATTCCCTTCCTCCTGTGATTGTGATTGTTAAACTGCCTGCATTAACCTTCAGAAAAGGAGTTCAAATCCATTCCATGGGGTATTAATATTTTTACTTTGAGTGAATTTGCTTGAAGCTAAATTTGTTTTGCTTCTTTTTTCCAGTTTTGCTTCTATCTTGGCATATAAAATTCCTAAAGAAGATGTGCAGTCACTCTCACATTCTTTTTCCAAGCTGGAAGAAGGTAATGGAGCACTTGGATACATCACACACACAAATCATTTTGTCTCCCATAACTGACACTTCTGTCATGTGCTGTCACTCCTCCATTTCTGTTCCAAATTTATTTAATTTAATTTTCTTTAATGATGTGTCCCCAACTCCATTTGTTGTAATCAAGAGGAAGTAAAGTGTCCCTAAATCTGCTCTCACTGATTCTTTCCCCAGTAAAACACGCCTTCAACATCGAGGACTACAGCTTTTCTCAAGCAACACTGGAGCAGGTGTGTTAAACTCTGTTTTGTGCTGTAAACCCTGCCAGGTGCAGGTGTCAGAGGGCAGGGATGGGCAGGATGTTTGGAAGTAATTCCTCCCTGGGATGGAATTCCCAGAGCAGCTGTGGCTGCCCCTGATCCCTGAAGTGTCTGAGGATGGATTGCATGGGGCTGGGAGCAGCTGGGACAGTGGAAGATGGCCCTGCCATGGCAAGGGTGGGATGGGATCTGATTTGAGCTCCCTTCCATCCCAGAATATTCCATGAGCCAAGGATGAGGAGCCCTGGGCAGGCAGCTCGTCCCCCCAGCTCTGCTCAGGCTGCTGGGGCTGCTTTGCTGATGCATTGGGGCATTTTTGGGAAACCAGATTCCCTTTTTGTAAAGTGAATCACATCTGCCAGCTCTCCAGCTCCTCTTTATTCCTGTTTTCCCCTCTAAAAATAAGATGCCAACTGCAGTGACTGGAAGAAAGCAAATGTGTGGTATTAGTGGAAAAGCTGCTCAGATTTATTCCAAGAACAGGCATTTGCTGTTCATAGCTGGAAGGAGGGTGAAGCTGAGACTTGTAATTGCTTATTGTGGATTAAATATTGCTGACAATTAATGTCCCTCAGTGCTGAACTTCCTTTTCATTGTGCTCTTGAAGAAAAGAGGTGGGAGGGAAGGAGTAAGGAGAAAAACCTCAAAATACTAAAAATGTTTTACTCAGAGATGAAGCAACACATTGAGGATTTCAGTGTGAGTTGTATTTGTGACCAAGGAAGCGGCTACAAGGGATCTCTTCCATGTTTTGCAGGTGTTTGTGGAGCTGGCTAAGGAGCAGGAGGAGGAGGACAGCAGCTTTGGCACCCTGAACAGCAGCCTGTGGTGGGAGAGGATGCAGGAGGACCGAGTAATTTTCTGAGCTCGTGCTCCAGCAGCAATCCTCTCTCTGCTCCTGCAGCTGGGTGGGCAAGGACAGCTGGGTTGAGCTTGCCCCACCATCCTGGCCTTGGGAATAACACCACAGGAGCTGTGAGCATCCCACTGCTGAGCCCAGCCCCTCCTCCCCTGGCTGCTCCTGGATTTTGGGCAGGAGGGCACTGCCACCCCAGCGTCCTGGTGCTGCAACAGCAGCGTCCTGGTGCTGCTGGCTGCTGCAGGAGCTCCCACCTGCCTTTCCCTGGCTCTGCTGAGCCAGGGCTTGGGCTGTCCTTTGGACAGCGCTGTGTGTGAGCAGAGCCAGCTCTGCTGGAGCATCCCTGCCCTGCAGGGTGTGGGCACTGCACACCCTGCACCAGCTGAGCCTTCCCTGCTTCTGCTTGAAGATGCACCTGCTTAGAAGAGAGGAGGGAAAGCACTGCAGAGCTGCAAGGAGGGTCCTGAAGTGCACCAGAACGTCCCTGCAGGCTGGAAATGTTCACTTTACAGATCACACTTGGTGGCACTCCCCGTCCCCAGCTGTGCCCTGCACGCTGGGGGACACAGGGATGTGCTCCCTCCTCCCCCTGGCTGTCCAGAGGACAAAGCCAGGGCTGTGTGGCTGCAGGCTGTGCAGGGATGTGCTGCTCTCTCCACTCAGAGCAGCCTCATTCCTTCCCTGGGTGTGACCAGGGCTGTGCTGCCAGCTGCTCTCACACACACACACACACACACACAGCTCTGGAGATGTTTGCATTTCCCTTGCCAGTGAGCTCCAGCGTTTCCCAATCCCTCCTTGTTGTGGTTGCACTCAGTGACACAGGGCCCAGCCTGGCAGTTTGTCACCTCCCTTTGTCAAAACCCAAATAAAATGGTCCCAGCTCACAGCCTCATCCATCAGAAAGGTGCCTTTGGTTTGCATAGAAGCACTAAAAAAGTAGAATATGTGGTCCTTTAGCCTCAGATGTATGTCGAAAATATATTATTTTTTAGGGTTTTTACGACACAAAGCTATCATCACATTTTTAGTTTTCTAAGGGGAAATTCTAGATTGCTCCCAGTTCGTTTTGCTCTGCAATGAACAGAGATGTGTTTCTATTGAGACGTTGGCTTCATAAGTCATATCATTCATGTATCTTCACTTTAAAGTTAGAAAATACCTTTTGTCCCAGCTGTTTGTAATTGTCAGGCAATAATGTGTGTGCTCTGTCTGATAATGGTTTATCAGTGTGTTCAGCCCAAATCTCTTCCCATTACTTTGTAATTTAGGGATGTGAACTCCTTATGCAGGATTTTACTTCTTTTTTTGCACCCTTAGGTTGCACAGAACTGCACAGCTTTGGGTTTGTTGTTAAAATTTGAGCCCAATCCCTACAGAAAGCCCTGGAAATTCCACTTGCCTCCCTAGGGAACCACAGCCCTGGAAATGAGGAATTAAAAATTCAGGATTAAAGCAAACTGCAGCTCTGCCTGACAGGGGTGAAACTTCCCTGTCAGAAAACCAAAAAAAAACCCAAATTCAGGTGTTTTATTCGTTTAGTCCCAGCCCTGCTTGCCTGGGAGCTCTGAGCTTTTATTTAGAGCAGTCTGGGACTCAGAATTCTCTTGGCACTGTCCCATGCAGGTGTGTACAAACTGAATTTTTCCCAAATGCCACATTTCTTTGGTCTCTTTTTGCCAAAGTGTCACCTGCCCATCAATCTTGTCACGTGGATTTAGGGAATTAGTGTGACCTGTGAGGAGCCTTGGTGTCTGCCTTGAATTTATTCTTTCACTCGGAGTTCATTGTAAAATAGTTCTGTGCTATTTGTTTCAGATATTTCCATATTTCCTCACTTTTCAGATGTGAAAATTTTGGGTTAGCTCGGTTTGGTGCTGCTGTTTATCTTGGAGGAGCCCAGGGGGTGCTGGCACTGATTTTTGTGCAGCTACAGAAAGGACAAAGAATTTGGCTCGTTAAATTAATTCCCAGTTTGGGCGGGATCTTTTTGGCCTGGTGACATCACCTGTTTAAAATTCCACCCCAAAACATCCCTGTCCTCATATAAGAAGTGTTTCAAAGTGTCCTAAGAAATCTTTAATTACCAGAATGGGGAAAAAAAACAGGCAAAGTTAAAGCAGGGAATGCCCTGGGAACAGCAGAGCTTCATTCCTGGGATTGGCAGCCTTTTTGTTATCAATGACACTCCAAACCCCAAAATCCATCCAGCACACGCCCAGCCTGTGCTCCCAGAAGTAAACTGGATTTGGGGAGATGATTTGGGGATGATTTGGGGTAAATCCACCAGGTTTGGGTCACCATTCCCAGATGCTGGAGCTGCCTCGCAGCGTTGCTGTGAGCAGTGCCCAAAGTTTGGGAAACTGAGAATTTTGGTTCGCTCCGTGGTGTGGTCACAAGGTTGTGTTTTTCTGTGGAGAGTTCAGCGTGTCTGGGTTTGTTCACGTTCCCAAGAAAAGTCCTTATCTAAGAGTATCTCTGTTTAGGAGTGGGATTTATTGGCCTGGCAGCAGGAGGCGTCACCCTGAAGGTGACACTGTGATGCTCCTGCTGCTGCTGGACCACCTGCAGTTCCTTTGACACTCTTGCCTTTCTTTCAGCACTTGGCTGTACTTGGAAAGGCGAGGATTTGCCTTTCCCAGCAGGAAGTACTCCCAAAATAAAGATGGATTGGGTTGTTAAACTCCTGGCTTGGGTGTTTTTGCTGTGCTGGAAATGGGGATGGATTTCACAGCCTGGGCTGATTTTGGGGTGCAGCAGAGTTTCAGAGCATGGGGGGCCCTGGCTCCTGGCATGGCCAGGCCTCTCAGACTGTAATGTTTACATGTTTTAAAGTGAATTTGGGGGAATTCTGCAGTGTTGCAACACTCAGGATCCGACTGCCCGCGGTCCTGTCGCATTTCTCATCCAGATTCATCCAGCCCAGCTTGGGGCCAGCAGTGACCCCACGGCAGCTGGGTGCTCCTGGCGTGGCACCTTGGCCATCTGCAGGCCAAAATCACCCCCAGCCACTGGAAAATTAACCCCAGGGGGAAAAAAAAATAAATTATTTTTATGCTTGCCCGAGGTGAATTCGCCGGGTGGGTGCTGGCTCTGGATGAGGGGCAGTGGATTTGGGGAGGTTTGGGGAAAGGTTGGACATGAAATGAGCTCTGCAGGGATGGAGGGCACTGCACAGAGCCTGCTGAGGAAGAGGAGGAGCTGCTCACCTCCAGCCTCCCAAAATAAAAGGGGTTTGTGCTCCCTGAGCCCCTCAGAGGGGAGGAAATTACCCCAAAAAAGTCAAATCTGAGCTTGGGGACAGTTCCCAGCAGTTCAACTCATCTGTTTGGATGGCGTGGAAGGGCAGTGTGCCATGCTTTTCCTTTTTTTAAAGCTGTAAAATTAATTCATTCCCTTATAATGCTCCTTTTAAGACATGTCCAGAAAGTCCCTGATTTGACATGCTGGATTTCTCTTTGATAAGGGTTTCCCAGAGCTCTGGCTGTTCCTTTTTCCTTTGCCTGGCACATCCCTCCCTGGAAGCTTCTGGTCCCTTCCCAGCCCTTCTCAGAAATCCTGTGGAGCATCTGCCTGGGGGGTTTAATTACTGATTTTTGAGATGCTCTGTGTGGTTGGGGTCCCCCTGCAGCAGCAGGGCCAGGAGCAGGACGGGCACCCTAAGGAGTGCTTGGAGCATTTTTCTGTGAAAAAAAACATTCTGTGCAGGCAGGGCAGGGCTGGATCCCACACTGAGGCACAGGTTTTGGTCAGAAAATGCTGGTTTTTTTGAAGTGCAGCTCAGATGGGCTTTCTGCAGTCACGAGGAGCCTCCCCCTGTGGCTCCCCTGTTGCCCAACCCGAAGGGATGCTGGAAAACGCTTCTGCTGCTCTCCTCCATGAGCTCATGCCTTGAAAATGAGTAAATCAGCAGCTGCAGCAGAGCCCTGGCCTTTTGTTAAGCAACAAGCAGCCAGCCCTTGTGGTTTGAGGCAGAAATCAGATGCACAATCCTCGAGCTGTGCGAGTTCCGGGAGAGTAAAATTCATTGAAACGTTGAATTATCCCGTGGCCAGTTTGGATTCCCTGTCTTGTCTGATTTCCTCACCTCCCTGTTCTGAGTGCACATCCACTGGAAGGATGTTTTTAAACACGCTCCATCCTGCTCCCAGCTGTGCTGCAGCTGCTGGAAAAGCAATTAAAAGGAGTGGAAGTTGGAGGGGGAAAAAAAATGGCTCAAAACAACACGGAAAGGAAAAAGAAGAACTAAAATGCCCTGGGTGCTGGGATGCAGGATTTGTCTCAGCAGAGGAAGGAGCATTTGCTGAGTCAGGCTCTGGGCACAGTGGGGACAAGGCAGCAGAGTTTTCCCTCTGGAGAAGCTGGGACAGGGACAAAGTGGCGTTGCCACCTCAGGTTCACCCATCCCAGGCCACCCCAGCTGTGCTGCCTGCTGGGAACATCTGCAGGAGTTGAATTAAAGCCTCCAGAGCGTGGTGTAAACATCCCCAGGCTCGGGGCCAGCTGGTTGTAGGTGCTGTTCCAACGTTGGGTCATCGCTGCAGAAATTTTGGGAGGGTTTGCCCGGGTGACGTCAGGCGGGACAGGGGCATGGCCACCGGGCTGGGCCACCAGGCTGAGCCTCCCTGGGGCTGAAAAGGGACCAGGAGCCCCGAGACATCAGAGCTGAGAGACCTGGTCCCCATGGAACACACACCATCAGGTAAGGAATCACATATTCCTCCTTTTTTTCAAGGGAAAATGAATTTAGATGTAAAGATGGAAAAATTCTCCCTCGGGCAGCTTCATGCAGGGGTTGAGTTTTCATGAGGTTTCTCCTAATTAATGCTTTATGATGCTGAATGCATTAAAGTTGAACCTTCCATCTCTGTTTTCTGGTGGACTACAAATTTACAACAAAATATTTTAGAGGAAAAAGAGCAAAAATATTCAGCTTTTCTTTGCGTGTGTGGATTTTGGTTCTGCCCATGGCTGCAGGTGGAGAGCTACAGGTTGAGCACTGGGTGATGATCCCTCCCTTTGCTCTCCTTGCTGTCACTAAAAGCATTTAAAAATGCAAACCCCCCAAATTTCACTTCTCTGTATGAGCTGAAGTGCTGAGCTTTGATTAAGAGCAGGTTCAGAGTTGTTATTTTCAAGCTGACAGCAGAAAACCCAAGCTGTTCCAGGTTGTATGTTGGAGGGGAGTCAGTGCAAATCTGATCAGATTGATCAGGTGCAATCACAAAAAACTGCAAGAAGTTGGAAACAGGATGGGAAAAGAAGAGCCCCTCTGCACTCCCCACGTGCAGGGATTAATCCTTGGCTCTGGGACAGCCAGGGGATCCTCTGGAAATGTGAGATGGATGCAGCATGGATTTCTTCTTTGAACCCAGCATTGAGGCTCCTGCCAGAGCTCCTGAAGAGCAGTTTGATTTTAGGAACTAAAATCGTAAACTCCAGTGTCTTAGTTGGGAGGACAGGTGTCTGTTAAGAAAGGCAGGAGCCTCTCTTTGAAATGGAGAATGTAAACCCCTCCCTCCAGATTATTATAATTTTGAAATCAAGGGGCTCTCAGGCAAAGATATGGGAATTAGGAATAACAGTTCTTTACTAGGGAAATTAAAATAGAAATACAGCACTACAAAGAACAAAGCCCAAACCCTGGCAGAGTCAGAATCCAAGCTGACAGCCGTCAGTCAGTCAGGGTGGTGGCAGCAGTGCCATTCAATGGTGGCTGCATCCTCCTGCAGTGACAGATGTGCTTCAGTTGGAGCAGTGCTCCTGGACAAGGGGCAGTTTCGCTCTGGAGATCCAGTGGAGAAAGGGCTCCCTCAGTGTCCCAAAATATCATTTTTTATCTTGGTAAGAAATGTTGGGCTCTTCCCCCTGGCTGGAGCATCTCCCCATGGGATGCAGTAATTTTATCAGTGCCACAGTGGGACTCAATGGCCATGAGCAGAAGAGAACTGCCTGCAGGAAGGATGGGTTGTGAAAAGATCAAGAACACTGGCCCAGCTGGTTTCTAAAATCTGGCCATGAACAGGAGATGTCCCCTTTGGAAATAAAGAACACTGCCCCAGCTGGTTTCAATGGATGGCCCATTAGCAGGAGATATCCCACAGAGATCAGGATCACTGCCCCACCTGGTCTCAACAGATGACAGAACAGAGACCTTTCATCACATCCTGTATTGAAACCCAAGACTCTCCAGGAATAATTTGGGTTGGATGGGACCTTTAAAAGTCACTCAGTCCAACCCCCTACAATGAGCAGGACATCTTCAAACAGACCTCAACAATTTAAATTTATAGAGGTAACCAATCTGAGGAGGTGCCAAAGAGGAATTCCCCAGGACAGCAAATAAAGGGATTGTTTGGGATATAATTCCTGGGACAACTTTTGGTAGAGCAGAGCTGCACACAGGATCCAGGTAAAGTTATTGCAACACCTTGGTCGTGAGTTCCTGGAGAGCAGGGAGTTGGGATGCACTCAATGAGCCCCTGGAGACATCCAGCTTTACAAGGGATGCTCTGAACTGCACTAGCATTTCCCTAATATCATTGCCTCCAGTTCCTGGTGTGGTTATTTTGCATTCTGCATCTGAAATTTTGAGCCTCAGATCTCACAGAGATTTCTCTTTTGGCTATACTTTTTATCTTTTCAATAATAATAATCTAACAGATTAATTAGATACCTAATTTAAAGTGAATAATAGATAATATTTATTAGGTATCTGACTGAAAGTTAAATTCTACAGCCTTTGTAGGTAGCATCACTTGTTTGAATTCCTGGCTTCATATTTGGCTCCCAGTGACATTTGCTCCTTGCTCCACAGGCAAAAAGTAAATTAAAACTGGTCGAAACTTTATTAAAATTTTATAAAAAGTTTTAGACTTGCTCCATTTAAAATTGTTTGTTGTGACTGTAGAGATTCTGTGCATCTTTGAAAGACCATCATGTTTTCTTTGTTATACAAATACCACCACACTTTGTTTACTGCCCTAACATCCTGGGCTGAGCTGCTGCTTTCAGTTGATGACTGAAATCCACATCTTAAAAAAGAAAAAAAATCAAAAGTGACACTTCCTAGAAATCCCTTCCAATTTACCTTTCACCTTCAGTGCAGGGAGGAAGTGTGGGAGGAAAGCAGAGCACGGGGAGATCAAATAAAATAAGACAAGCCCTGTGATAGCACAGAAGGTAAACTGGGATCCTGGATCCCCTGCCCCAGCAGTAAACAAATATTTAATTCTTCCAAAACCAAGCAATGAAGGGAACAGAGCAGTGGAAGCATTTATTAACTCCAGCTGCCCAATCTGTGAGATCAGGAAGTGCTCTCCAAGGGGAATGAGCACTCTGAGGCTGCTCTGATTTCGGGTTTCAGCCAGCTGAAAGGATTAAACCACAAAAACAAGTTGGGAGGTTCCCTGCCCTGCTCCCCTGGGAAGGGGGTGAAACCCACGGCTCTGAACTTGCTCCTGTTCCTGCTGCTTGGCCACAGGATTAACTCTGGAGCTGAAGCAAATATCCCAAAGAAATTCTCCCTGCTCAGTATTTAGGAGGGTATTAAGGAGCACATGGGGGTTCTAATCCTGCCCTGCCCTAACTGCATTCAAGTTCCTTAATATTCTGGTGAAAACAGAACAAACCAGTGAAGGCAGGCAGTGGCAGCCTCTATTTTAGGTTATTTTTAGCACCTCTCAGTGTTTGTAACGTGATTCAGGGTCTGCTTCAGAACCCAGAGCACATGAGCAGTGGTTTGCCAACAAACCACGTGGCTGAGGCCAGACAGGAATTCACTTTCTGCAGAGAAACGTGGAAAGTGAGCAGTGTCTCCTTCCACAAAGCCTCTTTGGGATGAGGAAGCATGGACCTGGATGATGAAGGATAAATCTGGATGAGTCTGGATAAGGAAGGATAAACCTGGGTGAGGAAGGATGAGTCTGAATGAGAAAGATGAGGAAAGATGAATCTGGATGATGATGGATGAGTCTGAGTGAGGAAGGATGTGGAAGAATGAGTCTGGAAGAGGAACGATAAATCTGGATGAGGAAGGATGAGGAAGGATGAATTTGGATGAGGAAGGATAAATCTGGATGAGCAAGGATGAGTCTGGATGAGGAACCATGAACCTGGGCAAGAAAGGATGAATCTGTATGAGTCTGAATGAGAAAGATGAGGAAGGATGAATCTGGATGAGGAAGGATGAGTCTGGATGAGGAAAGATGAATCTGGATGAGTCTGAATGAGTCTGGATGAGGAAGGATGAGTCTGGATGAGGAAGGATAAATCTGAATGAGTCTGGATGAGTCTGGATGAGTCTGGATGAAGAAGGATAAATCTGGATGAGTCTGGATGAGGAAGCACGTGGAAGAGGCAGCTCAGAGTCCAGCCCAACTCTCTGTTCCCTTGCATGATCTTGGTCCATTTCCTTTGAATCTGAGCTGTCCAAAGTTAAGGAGACAAGTTCTCCCCCTTTGTTTTTGGCTTCCTCTGAAGCGGTATTTAACTCCCAGTGACCTGTTTTGTTCTAAATGATATCATTTTCTTTCCCATCTTAGCTGGAAAAATGCAAGGGGTATCCAAGAAAGCCTCACAAATATTTCAGCAAACCTCTGCTCTCCTGTGGAAAAATATTCTTCTGGTATGGAGGATGAAGTCAAAAAGTTTTCAGGCAAGTGTCAGTTCTTCCAAAGGGAAATCAGGATTTCTACTACAAAGTATTTTCACATTGCACTGTTTTTGTGTGAGGGGATGTGAGAAGGCTCAGCTGTGGTTCCCTGGGAAATGTCAGCAGTTCCTCCTTTCTGTGACACTACAAATCTGCCTCGTGACAAAGCTGGCTGCTCGCTTCTGCTTGTTGATCCTGCCCTGTCCAGAGGAACACAATGTCCAATTCATGGCTCCAGTGTCAAATTATCCACAGACCTCGCTGGCTCTGGGACTAACAAAACATGTTTTGCATCCGAGACCTTGCTGGGATTTAAAACCATCACACCTGTGGAGCAGCTCTGCCTCGTGCACTGGGGGAAGGCTGGAGGGGCTGGGCTGGGCCGTGGGGTCAGAACTGGGTTTGAAAGGTCCTGGAGGAGCCTCCCTGAAGCCTTGGAGTGGCTGCCTAAAAGAGAGGATAGGCAAGATTAAGAGAATAAAAGTGGGGATTTATTGAAGGCCTTGGGCAGACAGAAACCTTTGGGGCTACACCCATGGGGAGACAAGGTCATGAGTTTTTCACACTATTTTAAGTTACATATCAGGGGTTAATCCTCCAATTACACACTCAGGTAATGAAGTAATTTACAGCAATTTCACAACTACAAGGCGCACTGGACTATAAGGCGCAATTTTTTTTTTTCCAGAGAGGATCCGCGCACAACAAAGTAACGAATTAGTAACAGAATGGCGCCATCGCGGGGTATACTGGCAGCTGTTCAATTTGCAAACATTTTTCACTGATCGGTGCAGCCTTCAAACGCAGCCCTAGGCGCCCTCCCTGTGCCGTGGGCCCCGGCACTCCCGCCCGTCCCCGGCACTGGCTGCCGTGGCTCTCGGCTCGCACTTCTGGATTGGCAAATTTCCGAAATTTATCCACATATAAGTCGCACCAGATTGTAAAGTGCACTTCCAAGTTTCGATCAAAATTTTAGTCAAAAGGGTGTGCATTATAGTCATGAAATTACTGTACTCAAATTTTGCCCCCAGTCACTGTTGTTTCCATCTCTGAGGCAGTGACGTTGATTCCCAGCCTGGAGAGGCTGTGGGGGTTTAGAGTTCTACACTACAGCAGTGCTGATCTGAGAAACATAAAAACTGAATCCTACAGCATCATCCCCACATCACAACTCCCTGGCTGTCCTCATCTCTGAATTTCCTTCTTTCCCCCAGGAATGGGCAGCATCTCTGCTTTTCCTCTACATCCTGCGTGACTCTGCGGGGCTGGTCATGAACTACCCCACCCAGGAGTTCCCCTACAAATTCCTGGGGAGCCTGGGGGACCCAGCCTTCAACGCCTCAGGGGTGACCCTCATGTACACCCCTGCCACCAGCAGCACCAGGAGAATCATGGCAAAAGTGGCTTCCAGCTCAGCACTGAGGGGTAAATCTCTTAAATCCCTGTTCCTGCAGTGTCTCGAGTGGATCTCACCCACCCTCATGGCAGGGAGGGACAAGAGCATCTGTCCCACGAGATTCTGGGGGGAACAAATGGTGGGGATGCCCGTTTTCATTGTTGTCTGAATAATCAGCGTTTCAGCTGCACCAGTTCAATTATTTTTTAAAATTAATATTATTTATCTCTTCTAACGGCAGGTGTAGTAATAGAAGAGATGGAAAACGAGGCCAAAATGGAAGAAAAAGGCATTTTGGATGAGGATGAAACTATTGGTGTTGTTTTTAAGGATGACTTCTCCTACACTCTCAGATTTCAAGTGGGCAGAGCTATGTTTCCAAATGAAGGCTTTGAGCACATTGGTAATGAAATAAATGAAACCCCAGGCTTTGATTTTCCTTTAAAAACTGTTCAGCTGGAATTATGTGCCAGCCCAAAGGGATGGAAGCTGCATGAGTTAAAATCTGAGAGTTTGTGTCTGTAAAAGGAAAAAAATATCAGAGAAAAAAAGTTGTAAGAACACAAATGTCACCCACAGACAGAGAATCAGAGAATCCCAGAATGGTTTGGGGTGGAAGGCAGCTCAAAGATCACCCAGTGCCTTTTTTCCCCTTTCCCTTTTGTACCTTAACTCATCAAATCATGCCTGAAAATGAGAATTGTGTGTGCATCAATGTCCTTGGCCAGAGATTTCACACATCAAAAGATAAAAACTGAGTAAACACCAATCTTGATTTCCTCATACTTAGGTAAAACTCATTTTCAACCCCACATGTACTTATATATGGAAATGTATGAATTTATGTTGATTAATTCTTTTCAAAAATTTTGTTTCCCTGACAGAAACCTGCTGGGATTTTTCATCAAGGCACTGCAAAGTTCCTCTCTACTGGTACGGGGGCTTCCTCTCAGTGCAGTCCAGCATTGATGCAGCAGTCATAGAAGTAAGTGTGGCCATGGAATTTGTTGTTCTTCCCAGAGTTCTGCGTAAAAATTACAGTAATTTCACATGTATAAGGTGCACCTTTTGACTGAAGTTCTGATCCAAACCCAGGAGTGCGCCTTATGCGCCAGTGCGCCTTATATGTGTGAAATTGCTGCAACCCCTAAACTGATTAAACCCAAAATAGATGGGAGAAAATAACCCCAAACACCAAAAAAACCACCAAGCCAGCTCATTTTCCATCCCTAAAAGTGACCAAGGCCAAGCGGAACAGAGCTTAGAGCAATCTGGGATAGTGAGAGAGGTTCCTGCCCATGGTACAGGGTGGAAAAAGGGGATCTCTGAGTTCCTTTCCAACCCAAACCATTCTGGGATTCTGTGATGCTCTGATTTTCTGTGGTCATCAACTTCTTAAACACACAGAGTAATTCAAAATTTAAAAGAATGACAGATTAGTCTCATGGCAGTGAATTAAGGATTTAATAGTGTTTATTGCAAGCCAACACAAAGAGATATTAAATATTGGTTATTTGTTATAAACATCACCTTATTATTGACAAATTAAAATTTTAATGACTATAACTCCCTGTTTGTTCTGATGTTGGCCATTTCATTGCAAAAATGGAAGGAATGACTGATTTCTTTCTTTCAGATGAAAACCAACCACTCTGTGTGGGAAGAAATGAAGTCAATCACTGGAATTCAGCTGAGAACAGTGATGAGACCTCTGTTTAAACTGGATTACCTTTGGTTTGTTATCTGTGCCATACTCAGCTATTGCCCATACATGCACTTTTTATCAGTGAAAGTTCTCAAGGAGAAGAAGAAGCTGAAGATATTGATGAGAGCAATGGGTCTGCAGGACATTGCCTTTTGGTAAGTCTTAGAAATTAAATTGTAATTGTAATTGTTATTGTAATTGTTATTGTAATTGTAATTGTAATTACAGGGATTGTTTTATCGAGTGTATGGAGAAGCCTGCTCTGCTGGGAGGGGTGGAATTAGGGGATCTTTGAGGTGCCTAAACCGTTCTGGGGCTCTCTTTGCTGGGGGGACTCTGTTTCCAAGCCTGTAGCTCCGAGAGGATTTTTGTCGGTTTTTTGTTGCTCTTCTCCCTCCCAAAAAAGAGGAGGAGCCCTCCTGGTGGAGCAGGGCTCTGGCTGTGGAGGGCTCCAGAAAATGGGTGGAACACACAGAAAGAAGCAAAGAAACAATAAATCCTGGAGAAATCCCTACATGCTGGAGCAGAGGGACACAGGGTCTATCCCAACAGCATTCCTGATCCATCTGGGTGTGGATATTTCCCATCAGGAAAAGCACAGGGATGAAAGGTCCGGCTGCAGATTCTCTGTGCTGCCATCACAGAGCAGAGACCTGGGCACGTGGAAAACCTGAATTTGTGGAAAAACTTTTTCCTGAGCAGTGACCAAGCACTGAGCAGGCTGCCCAGAGAGGCAGTGGAGTGTCCCTCATTGCAGATACTCCAGACCCATCTGGGAACATTTGTGTCCCTTGTGCCCTGGGATGGCCCTTTTTGTTCAGACACATTATCCTCTGTGTCCCTTCCAACCTGACCCTTCTGTGACTCTCTGTCCCTGTCCAGTCTGGAAACTCTAAATAGATGAAAATACAAAATATCTGAATTCCCACTGTGCCCCATATTGGCTGTGTCATGGTGAGTGTTGTCGTGCTCAGGGACAGAAATAACTGTGCCTTCCTTTGCAGGTTATCCTGGAGTCTGCTGTACACTGTGTACATCTCCATCACAGCCAGCCTGCTCACCTGGGTCACCCTGAGTGAAGTTTTTAATCACAACAGATTTTTGGAAATGTATTTTTTTTATTTCTTCTATGGCATGGCATCTGTAAGTCTGCTTTTGTATTCTTATAGAATGCACTTTTTTTTTTTCATTTCCTAAATAAAATATCTGAAAGACTGCAGAGTTTTTTAGGGCTTGTATCAGATGAGAAAGTAACAAAAATTTATTGTTATTATTTGCAGACTTTTATACCAATCCTATTACATTTTGGGAGATTCTAACTCAAAATCAGAGTAAGGGGAGGTGCTAAAATGAGGCTGGGAGTGATTTTTCTGTCCCTATAAACCTGCCCTACATCTCAGAGCTGTCTGCTAAACAATGCCTTGTGTAACTGAAACCCAGCTGGATCTCTAATTTTGCTCCTATTTTCATGCTGTTGTTGTTTTTTTTTTAATTGCAGCAGAAATGCATCCTGCTAACTGCTGGTTTTCTCTGCTGCAGATTCACTTCACTTTCCTGCTCAGCTCGTTGCTAAAGCAGCCAAATATTTCCAGTTTTGTGGGATTTCTCCTTCACATCCTCTCAGGGGCACTGGGCTTTTTGACGTTGTTTGAAAAGCTGCCACGGGCTTTGGAATGGACTCTAAACATCTTCAGCCCTTTTGCCTTCACAGCTGGCCTTGCAAAGGTATGTCCAGAATGAAACCAGTGCAGCACAACAGCTCAGCCCCCAAACTTCTGCCACAGAACAGCAAATTCATTATTTTAATCTGTCTAGAACAAAACCAGTAAATTCTGCCACAGAACAGCAAAATCCACAATTTGCATCCCCAGAACAACCCCATCTTTTAAAACCCTTTGCTTTTAAAAAGAAAACTTGGCTCCAAGTGCTAAATCATGGCAAAGAGGGCTGGACACTCAACTGCATCAGGAATTTTACTACAATAAATTTAAATCTCTATGAAATGAGCAGTGGGGTGGGGACCTGCAGGAACTGGGAGGGCTGGAAGTGCTCACGAGCAGCACGTGCATCACTCTGTAACTTCTGCATGGTTTGAAATTCAGCTTACTGAGGCACTTCTGGTCCTTGTGGTCAGAATTAACCCTTTGCTTTCTCAGAAATGGCGTCAGGGTCACGAGTGAATTGGGTTTTTAGTGAGAATGGCTGTGATGACACAGCAGTAGCTGGCACAGAGTATTTCTGCCTGAAGGAAGTGCTGCATCTGAATTTTGCTTTTTTTTTTCCTCTCCCCTAGATGATAAAACTAGAAAAATATGGAGCAGCATTAACCCCAGAGTTGTACCCTTTTTATAACCTGTACCTCATCCTGAGCTTTGACAGTGTCTTGTATTTCCTGCTGGCCATCTACTTTGATAAGGTTTTGCCTGGTGAGTGAAAATGTGAGGGGGAAAATGCAAAAACTTCATTGCTTTTTTTCCTATAATTCCCTGCTTTATAGGAAGAAAGTTCCCAAAGGGCTGGTGAGAGGAGAGGAAACTGCAGTGAGGCACTGAGATCTTGTTCCAAACTGACCACTGGTTGGAAGGGTGCTGTAGGGCTTGATTTGGACCACTTTTGTACTGAAAAGTACTTTACCTATTAAATTAATATTTTTTCCCACTCGTCTCCAAAAATATATTTCCCAAAACCAGTTAAAAAAACAAACAAACTACTTAAATCTGTTTCCTGAAAAAAAACCCCATTCAAAAATTTCCCCCCAAATTTACCTTAAACCAAAACAAATAATTACTGGCGCCCAACATGGGGTTTGTTTGGAACCAAAGAGGTTGTAAATGTGACTGTAAAAAACTGAATTTGCAGATATGGACAGTTTAAATTGCAGAGTTTACCAATTCTTTCACTCTGCTGGATGTTCACTGGGGAGGAGGTGGCTGGGTGTTAATCAGAGTTGACAGATGGAAGTTTTGGGGTTGATATTTTGCTTTTTCTGCATCTAATTCAGGCAAGTACGGGGTCCCACATCCTCCTGCCTTCTTCCTGAGAGCCTCGTACTGGCTGGGGGGCAGCAGAGGGGGCGAGGGGGTGAGAGCTGGCAGCAGCCACGACCCTGTCCTGGGCTGTGACACCGAGCCCCTGCCACCAGCCTTCCATGGCAAGGAGGCCATCAGGTAAGGAGCTCTTTGTGCCATGAACAGCACAGCTCTGTGAGCACAGCCACGCTGCCCTGATGATGTGAGGATAAAATTAATGCAAATGTGTGAAAGGCAGGGGTGTTCAGTGTTGTGGTTTGAGCATTTATTGGGTGTGGGGCATCCTCCAACTCCCTGCCCTGTGTTTCCCTCTCTGCAGTGAATCTACTCCCCTTCCCCATCATCTACAAGCACAGAGTTGTGGATGACACAAATCCCCCCAAACTCTCCACCCCTGAAACGTGCTGTGAATAGATCAGGTGTCCTTAGGTGTCCTGGTTACCAAAAATGATGAACACTTAAGGAATTCGGACCCTCTCTTATCAATTTGGAAGATAATTGGTTAGAAATTAGCTTTTGTAATTGGTTAGTTTACCTTTAGAACTTTGACTTAGATTGGATGATGTTTTTCTGTACAACTTTCTGTTGGTTAGACTTTGAATCCTTTCCAAACCTATAAATACGACTGTCTCCCTTTGTCTGACGGGATTCTCCACTGGACTTCCTTCAAACAGAAATCTGCCAAAATAACAGCTAGGTCATCACTCCTAATTTAACATCCACATGTTATTCCCTAGAGCCTCCTCCTTCACTCACTAAATGTTCCTTGGGTTTATCTTTGAAACCTTTTAAACAGCTTTTAGAAAAGCACAGCACCTAATCCTGCTTTAAAGGCACCAGAAATTAATTACAAGTGGTTCCTTCTGCAGAAGCATTTTGAGGAGGAGGTTGGGAAATATTCCCCCAAAAGTTCTCAAAGGTTAATTTGAGGTTGAAGAAACAGCCCTAACCCTAAATTGTGATTCATTAAGTAATGGCTTGCTTACTTTTCTTTAGACTAAACAATATTAAAAAAATATACAAGAAGAACAACCAGATCACCGAAGCTTTAAAGGGTAAGGAGAGGCTTTGTGATTCTTTTATTCCTTTTTTTCACTAGATAAGAACCCAAAGTGTTTTGAAATGTACTGGCTGTACTGAATTCTGCCTCTGGGCCTGTTAAATTATATTGTGCAATGGTTATTTCTGCTGGGGTAAATTACTGGCAAATATCTACCAGGTTGTTATCTCCCTGTTCCCTCCAGGAAAATCACTGTTTATTATTTTTCACAACAGCAGAAATCTCCTTAAAAGCTGTGTTTTTGCAATGATGAACTACTCTAGAAATCCCCTTTCAAACCTCCTTTTCAAAATGTAAACTATTTTGAGCAAACTTGGGCTTTTATGGCCAAATCTGCTGTCCCTGCCCGAGCTGTGCTCTCCAGGCACTTGCCAATGCAAATATTTGACACAGTCACAGTAAAGTCATGGGGTATTTGTTAAATGCCTCTGTTTAACACGAACTCCAAGTGAAAAGATCAGAAATTGAAAAATGTAAAACCATTAAAAATATCAATGTGGCCTTGAAAGTCTACATTGAGTGGAGAAAACCAAACAAACACAACCTGAACAACCCGCAGGAAGACAAAGTATTTTTTAAAAAGAAAATGAGATAGCAAAGTCTGTCTGCTTTGAAATAAGTATTGAACTCTCACATGTTGGAAAAGCTGTGCCTCTTCCTGAGGACTCTTCTTGAGCCTCACTAAAATAAAATGTTATGAACCTGGTAGAAAAGTGAAGTCAAAATTCTTTAAATATTGAAGATAATACATTTATTCCCCCATTCAATCAAGATACGATTTCTTACTTAGCTTAGGGTTAATTACTGAAGAACCAACCTGTGCTTTTGGATCTGGTTTTGCCTCTCAGCTCAGAAATGTCACTTCTGTCACCTGTGGCAACAGCTACAGGTCCAAATCCGCTTCTCACACCCTTCCATCCAACTGTTGTCCTGTTTTTATTCCAGGTTTGTCCTTGAATATATATGAAGGTCAGATCACTGCACTGCTGGGTCACAGCGGATCTGGGAAAACTGCTCTGTTAAATGTGCTCAGTGGGTTTTCCAAGCCTTCAGCAGGTGAGATGATGGGCCTGGCAGCTGAAGAGGAGGAGCTGTTTGGTTTTTTTCAAGTGCAAGGGGGAAATATGAAAACAACCGGCAGGTTTTCCCTCAGTCATTCATGCTGGGTTGTTGTCAGTGCAGATTTCTTCTTCAGCACCGGCTCCAGGGATAATGGATCCCTCATGTGTGCACCATGGTCATTCGTCCACCTGCATGACCTGGTGCTTTCCACGAGCTGCACACCTATGGGAAATACATTTTTATTTCTAAGGGAGGGTTTTGGTGCTCTGAAATATTTTTGAAAGGTATTAAATCTTTGGGCTCTTCATTATTTTGGGTTGTTTTTTTTTTTAATTTTTTACGTAACTCTTGAGAAACATCCATGGTGCTGGATTAATGAATCAAAAATTTCATTCAACCCCCTGTGCAGGTTCTGCAATGATCTACAACTACAGTGCTTCTGAAATGTGGAATATGCAAGGAATGCAGGAAAAGGTTGGGATTTGCCCCCAGGTTAATTTGCATTTTGAAGCCTTAACGGTGAAGGAAAACCTGAGACTTTTTGCTCACATCAAGGGGATTCAGTGGAAAGAAGTAGATGAAGAGGTTGGTATGTGCTTCTCAGCCACTGACTCTCTTCACTTTGTGTTTTATTTATAAAAGATGTTTCATCATGTTTGTGGAAATGAGAACAAACCTAATTTAGTGGGAAAAGTGGTTTTCCAGTTTTCTCTTATCCTCATGTCATGAGTTAAAACTCAGGTTTGTCTTATTTACCTCCAAGCAAAGCCATTAAGAGTGGGTAAGTTTGCAATCCTGAAGTTGCAATGTTTGCAGCCATTCAGGAATTCCAGCATGCTTTGGAAATGTGACTCTTGTCTTGGTGTGCTCCCAAGGTGCAGAAAGTTCTGGTCGCGATGGACCTCAGTGACGCTCAGAATGTTTGTGCTGATGCCCTGAGTGGGGGACAAAAACGAAAACTGTCTCTTGGAATTGCAATTTTAGGCAACCCCCAGGTAGGAGCGGTCGTGTTTACGCACACACAACGTGAATTGTTTTGGGACACAGCTTTGCATTTTGGCTCGGCACAGAGACTGCTGTGCTTTTCCCCTGCCATTCCAGGCCACTGACTGACTTGGATTGGGGAATCTGGTTCAGTCAGAGCTGTGAGGTTATGACCTCCGGTGCTCTCAGGCACCAAATTCGTGTCAGGTTATCTTCTATGTGAGCAAAGCAGCTAATTAAATCTGGGGTCGTTTTTGTGGGGAGAGGTCTTAAAAGGAGGAAGTAAGGCGAGTCTTCCTCACCCTGAACTCTCAACCTTTTCTATCGATGACAATACAAGTGGCTTTTGGGGCAACTCCAATCTTTCAAAGAATGAGTTTCTGGTTGCAATTGTTTGTGTTCTTTGGACCTACCTACTGGTTTCATCCTTTCCCATTGCAAGCACAGCTAAGCAAGCATAAAATCACAGGCAATCAATTATTTAAATTTTAGATAACTATTTCAAGCCTCGTTTATTCTAACTTTTAACAAAAATCCTAATTTCTCTAAGATTAGTGTTTCACATGGATCTGAGCCACATGAGCACAGCTGGGGCGTGGGGAGCTCTGACCTCGCTGTCCTTTGCAGGTTTTGCTCCTGGACGAGCCCACAGCAGGGCTGGATCCCTGCTCCAGGCACCACGTTTGGAGCGCGCTGCGGGAGCGCCGCGCCGGGCGCGTCACGCTCTTCGCCACCCAGTCCATGGAGGAGGCTGATGCTCAGGCTGGTGAGCCCAGACTGGCACCTTGGGGGTGCAAACGAGGGGTTTCCATGGCACAGCCTACCTGGCTGGTGCTTGCTGGGCATGTTTTGTCTGGCAGTGATAACCCAAGCTGAGCTGGGCAAACCTAAAACTGGGCTGTGTCCCTCCAAGGCTTTACTTGTGCTCCTCTCCAGGATAAACCAGTCTTCTTCAGGATAAAGCACTTCCACGTTATCTGGATTTGTCTCTATGTCAGTAAAACTTGTTTAATTTTCCTGGATTTCACTTACTACTGTTCCCATTTCTGTATTATTCTTGTGTTGTGTGGGAAGTTCTCCATGAGCCCGCAAAAATGCAGAACTAAAAGAATTAACCATGATGTTGAGGAGAAGAGCATTTAATTTTTTTTTTTTTTTTTAAAGGCCTTCAGGGCTGGCTTGGTTTTACTCCTCTCAATTTATTACTAAAATGTCTGCTGAGTTCAGAGGGAGCAGAGTGAGGTCAGTCTTGTAAATCCCCCTAAATCCTTTGTATTCCCTCCTCCTTAGATCGGAAAGCTTTCCTCTCCTGTGGGAGATTACAGAGTGTTGGCTCCTCTCTCTACTTGAAGAGAAAGTGGGGGATTGGCTACCACTTAAGGTAAAACCTTTTGTTTTGGTCGTGATTCTTTTTGTGAAAAGCTTCTCATTCCCGTGAGTGTTTTCTTGTAGAATCTGTGTTTTTGTAGAGTTTATACAGACAGCAAAAGAAATCCTGACGGTTCATTTTAGAAGACCTTTAAGGCTGCCAAAATCTCCCTGCTTTGGACAGCAAGCTGCCTTTCTTTGGAACCCAACCCAAGCACAGAGCTAAAATGACTTTGCAGCCTCCTTTGCAGCTGAAATGAGAGCAGAGTGAGGTGATCTGTGGTGCCAGGGTGACCTGCGAGGGCTTTGATGCAAAGTTGTTTCTCTTAGGAGTTTGATTCCTGAGTTTTTGGTTTAGCATCACTATCCAGGATCATAATTCTTAACCTCAACCATTTGGGGCATGCATGGCAAAAACAGGGGCACTGCAGATGGCTGTAAAAATTCCCACTGGAGTTCTGCCCAGTTTCAGAGGTTTCTCTATGGAAGAATCCCCACTGACTGCAGTAAAACCAGATGATGCACACTTCTTTTTTTTTCATATTTAACATTGTAAAAATGTGGGGGGTTTTATTGGGTTTTGGGGGTTTTTTATTTTTATTTTTTTGTTTTAGGGTGGGGTTTTTTTTAGGTTTGTTTGGTTTTTTTTTTAACAGGATGCACATAAATGACCTGTGTGACCCAGAGCTCGTTTCATCCGTGGTCAGACAGTACATCCCTGATGCTGTGCTCAAGGCACAGAAGAAGGATGAGCTGTGTTTCAGGCTGCCTCTGGAAAACACTGACAGCTTCCCAGGTAAAAAACCTGTCCCTGTGCCAGGGTTTTAAAGTGAAACCCTCTGGTGGGAAAAACAGAAATCAGAGTTGCTGTGAAGGGAATAATCACATTCCTGATATTAGGAAGCTGGATAAACATCAGTTTTACAGAAAGCCTTCAGTGCACATGGTAATATTAATAATGAGGATGAAAAAAAGAAAATCCACCAGCAAATCTACAAACTAAAATCCACCGATGTTACTTCTCTTAATTTGTTATTAAAATGTCTGCTGAGTTCAGAAGGAGCAGAGTGAGGTCAGTCTGCTGCACTCTTGCAAATCCCCCTAAATCCTTTGTATTGATTCTTCTGGTTCCGAGATGGTCCATGAAAACCAAAACCACTGAATTTTCCACTAATTACCTCTAAGAAGCACAATAAATTTGTGATGACTTTTGGCTCATGGGGATTAATGGTGTGAGTGCTGGGATGTCTTGGTTGAGTCTGTGGCTCCTGGTGCTTTCTCCCGTGCAGATCTGTTCAGCCACCTCGAGAGCAGCCACCTGCAGGGGCTTGTTAATTATGAGGTGAGCAGGACAACCCTGGAAGATGTTTTCCTGAAGCTGCAGGGGGAGGAGGCCATCGATCCCCAAGGTAAAGCATTGACTCCCTTGGTATCCTCCAAGTTCCATCTAAATGTGTTTTAATTGGATATCTAATTGATTTCTGCTAAATGTGAATACTGATGGGCATAGCATGATCCCACCTGCCTTCAGTGAGGAATATAACCTTGGAGAAGCCCGAATTATTCTTGGCTTGCCAAAGGCTTTCAAGCACAAGAATTAAGATTCTTGTTGGTAGGGTATTTATTTTTGAAGTGTTGTGCAGCCCAGAGCAGGAGGTGGGAAGGGATAAAATTTGCAGAGGGCACTTCCCAAGGCCAGGGAAGATCTTGAATGTATTTCCACACCAGCCAGTCTGAATTCTGGTGTCTATAAATATAATATAAATTCTATTAAATATAAGCATATAAATATATGAATATATAAATAATATATAAATATACACATAATATAGAAATACAGAAACACAGAAACACAGAAATATAGAAATATATAATTATATAATTATATAATTATATAATTATATAATTATATAATTATATAATTCTGTATTTTAAATATGTATTTGTTTTTAGATTTAATATAGTTATAGCTACAGCTATATATATTATATTTACAAATAAAATATAAATTATTTTCAATAATAATATAAATAATAATAATAATAAAGAATATAAATTCTATTTAATATAAATTCTGTTCTGGATGAATTAATGTCCATTTTCTCTGCCCTTACCACTTTTTCTTCAAAAAAAAGCCCAAACCGAACTAAACCAAATGAAACCAAACCACACAAAAAAAAAAAAAATTAACAAAAAAATCCAAGCATCCCATCCCTCTGTTCAGAGCAGAAGATCCTTGATGACGGTTTGATAATTTGGGATTAGAAGGGGATTTTTCAGGCTCTTTGTGGGTGATGATTTCTCATGGTGAACACGCAGGAGATGGAGACCTCGAGGAGGGGGAGCAGAACCTGGCTGGGCTCTCCAAGCAGGGTGTCCTGGCCATGAGGGGGATGATGCTCTGGAGGCAGCAGGTGTGTGCTGTGCTGAGAATTCGCCTGCTGAGACTGAAGCACGAAGGGAAATTCCTCAGGGGAGTGTAAGTACAGGAGCTTCCTGTTGGGAAGGATAAGGATTGGACAGGAAGGTCTCACAGATACTTGTGTAGAACGGAAAGATTTTTGAGTGAGAATCTGAAGAAGGAATAGAAATGAAAGCAGGTTTTGATGTAGAAGAAAAGAATTGCTGAGCAAGTCTCACTGGGTAGCTAAGAAGGCAAAGAGCAATGAGTTGGAAAGAGCTTTTATAACTCTGAGCAAAGGATAAATGCACCTCAAACAAAAGATGTTTTCACCAAGAAAGACAAACAAAAATGCCAATGTTGCAAGTAGAGAAAAGATCTCAGAATTTTCCACTGTGAGAAAACTGAAAAACAACTTCTAGCTTAAACTGTGACACACTGACCTTTTGTGATTGGAAAGTAGTAACATAAATATGGTGATGTCAGTAGTTGTGATGGGCTGTAGGGAACAGTAAAGATATTGATTGATTGTCAGGTGTTAAAATGATCTACAATGAAAAGTAGAGTAGTTTCACAATTATAAGCCGCACCTGATTATCATCCAAGTAGTTGGGTAGACCACGGGATTTGTCCATATATAAGCCGCACCTGAATATAAGCCGCGAGGATCCATGTGCGACAAAGTAACGAGTTAGTAACAGAATCGCACCAGCATGGGGTTTGGTGTCAGGTGCTCAAGTTGCAAACAGTTTTCATAGACCAGCCAAGCCTTTAAAGGCAGCCCCAGGTGCCCTCCCCAGCCGGCTCTCACTTCCGGGTTGGCATTTCGCTGGGATTTGTCCATAAATAAGCCACACGTGATGATTAGCCGCACTACTAGGGTAGGCTGGATTCTTCAATGAAAAAGGTGCGGCTTATAATCGTGAAATTACTGTAAATCATGTGTTGGAACCAGAACTAGAGGAAGATTTCAGGCAAAGCCCAGCTGAGGCTGGGCTCTGTCACCCATGACCTGTGAATTGCTGCATCATTTGGGTACAATAAACAGCATTTTAAATAATAAATAAATTCCTGTATCATTTGAATATAATAAACAGCATTTTAAAAAGCCTGTCTGGAGTTCCCATCCCTCAGCTCCCACCTGGGAAGGCTCAAATTTTACTGGAGATGTTTGAAGCAGAGAATTAGGTGGGGAATCATTCAAAGCTGCAAAAATAGGCTGGACTTAGTGGGAGAGCTCTGGCTTGCTTAAGTTTAAAATTTCCCCCATAAATCACACAATTACTTCTTCGTGGGTTTCCCCTGGCCTCACTTATGTTTTTCCATCTAGATTGCTGTTATTTGGAGCATTTATCCTTCCACCACTGATGGTTTTAATGCTGTTTCATCTGTGGCACAACTCCAGCAGCTGGGAAATCACATCCAGCCCGTATTTTCTTCCCACAAAAGAGAAAATTCAAAACAGGTCCACAAACCTCCTCATCTTCAATAACACAGGTGAGGAGCAGCACGTGAAGGCGACAACCTTTCTGCATCAATGTGAATTTTGTTATAATTGAGCAATCTTGCAAAGGCCACAAATATATAAAGGAATGTGCATTGAGTGGTGTTTTCTTTTGAGCAAAAGCAAATGCAGTTATAGTGATGATATAGGTGATTAATAAAAGACTAATGAACCGGGCAACCAAAAAAAAAAAAGCAATAAATAAACTAAGTTTGAAACATGTTTTCGTTTAACCAGTTTAAATAAATAAAAAACATACAGGAAATATGTGTTTGCTTAGAATCTTAATGTTCAGGGTTTTTAACATACCTCTGCTTTGCAAGTGTGAGCTTGTTTATATGAAAATGTTTCTAATTAAAGAAAAAAGCCCTCGAATGACTTTAATTTCTGTCCTTGACTTGATTTCAGGATCAGAAATTGAGGACTTCATTGCTGCTTTGAAGAGTCAAAACATAATCCCAGAAATAACTCGGGAGAAAAACATCACAAGCCTTCCAGATTATAATGGAGCTATAAAAATATCCCTGGAAGGCAAGGTAAGGGATATTTTTTTTCCTTCTTTTGTCCTGTACATCAACAAGATTTCCTGAGAACAATGAGAAAAATAAACACACCAGAAAAAGGGAGAATATTTTTTTTTGGCATAATGAACAATTCCAGCTGATCACACCTCAGAGACGTGAAATCTTTTTGTTTTGGCATCCCCAGAGACGCCAATTCACGGTGATGTGCAGCCCAGAGCCCATCAACTGCTTCCCTGTGCTGGTGAACATCCTCAGCAACGCCTTCCTGAGGCTCCACAACTCAGGCGCGCGATTCCGCGTCTGGAGCCGGCTCTTCTACACGGTGAGGATCCTGCCAAAATCAACTGGGATGGGGCTGCACAGCTTGGGGGAGCAGGTTCCAAGGGTTGGGGGCAGTGGTCCCACTGCTGGTGGTTCCTGGGGTGTTTTAATGGTGATTTTTCCCGAGGGTTCTGCAGTGTGAGATATTCCGTACCGTGAGATATTTAAGTTTGTGCTGTTAGGAGAGAATTGGGATTGTTGTTGGAAAAGAGAAGTTTCAGGGTGGCTTTCCAGCTCCTGATGGAGAGATGTTTACAAGGGCCTGGAATGACAGGACAGAGAAGAATGGCTTAATATAAACTTGCTTTTTGTCTCTGGTGGGTGTTTTACTACGACGTGACAGTGCTGATATCAATCAGTGACCTCTCAGCCAAGAAAGACCAGAGGCCTTGCTTGATGTGTTCCACAAGAATCTTTATTTCATGCAAAGGGAGTCAAGCAGGGATCCCCAGAGACAAAGGGGACACAGTCACATTTATGGGTTCAAGGGGGATTCAAACTACAGCCAATAAAAAGTTTACACAAAGAACAGCATCCAATCTAAGTCAAAAGTTCTAAAGGTGAACTGACCAATTACACAAACTAATTTCTAACTAATTATCTTCCAAGGTGTTAGGAGACTGACTAAATTCTTAAGGAATTTAGCTCAGCCTTGGTATCTAGGAGACCTTGTCTATTATAGTGAGTTCCAGGGATCAGGAGAAGATGGCTGTGGAGGAATTGTATCATCCACAGCTTCCCACTGAGCCAGATTGGTTTAGATTAAATATTAGGAGGGAATTGTTCCCTGGGAGGGTGGGGAGGCCCTGGCACTGAGAGGCTGTGGCTGCCCCTGTATCTCTGGAAATGTCCAAGGCCAGGTTGGACATGGCCTGGAGCGCCCTGGGACAGTGTAAGGTGTCCCTGCCATGGATGGTCCTTGAGGTCCTTTCCAACCAAGACATGGTGATGAATATGGTGGGAATACAACAGTGATCTTTGCAAACTCCATCTTTCCTCAGCAAGAAAAAGCTGGCCTCCATCCTCAACAATGTACAATAATCCAAATTCCTTCTGCAAGTTCCAGGATGCTAAGTGTCATTATTTTGTTTTTTTGCCTTGTTTTCTCTTCTTAAACACAACTGACTTCCATTTCATTAGTGTTCCTTCTCACTTGTATATATTCAACCATCGCATGAGCATCGAGCCAGCCCGATTTTCCCTGGGCAGCATCAATTATGGATGACTGAATTTCTCCCCACAGGCAGAAAACGCAGAGCTAAAGAACTACATTTTTTATGGTTTATTCACCTACCTGCTGGTTTTGGCTGCTGGCTTGCCTCCTCTCTTTGCCATGAGCAGCGTGGAGGATTACAAGGTAAAGAGCACGAGCTGTGGCTGTACACAGGGAGTGCAGGTGATGTGAAATGTCTGGAGAGCAGCAGTGGGGAGGCACAGAGCGGCTGTGGCTGCCCCTGGATCCCTGGAATGTCCAAGAGCAGGTTGGACAGGGCTTGGAGCAGTGGAAGGTGTCCGTGCCTAGGGTAGGGATGATCTTTAAGGTCCCTTCCAACCCAGATCATTCTGTGATTTCTGGGTAGCATGACAAGAAAAAGCCAGGTTTCAAAGTGCACTTCTCTGCATCTCAGGCAACCAGCAGAGAACCATCCAATAATTTGGGTGCTAATAAAGCTTTTGAGATCGGAATAATTTAATAAGTTTTCCTTTCGGTAATGACATGGTTTCAAACAATGGTTGAACTAAGAATTGGAAGTGCTCAGAAAGGAGATGAAGGGAGGAGCAAGGGAGTAGAAAGGAGCATGAGTGGTGTTTTAGCCTCTCCCCTCTCTCATTTTTGTCCTTTTTGCAGCTCCAGGCTCGCTCCCAGCTGCGGCTCGCGGGGCTCTACCCCTCCGCCTACTGGTGTGGGCAGGCTCTGGTGGACATCCCCTTCTTCTGGAGCCTCATGTGCCTCATGTTTGGGCTCCTGGTGCTCTTCACCCGCATCTGCCCCTTGGAGCCCCGCGCTGTGCTGAGCCTGGTGAGCTCTGGGCCATTTCCCAGCAGGATTTAGCTTTAAGGAGTTTATTTGCAATGAGAATAAACAGCTTTGCAGATTTTGGTGTATCCACAGGCACCTCCTTGTCACTGATCTCTCTCTTTCTCTCTGTTTCCCCCTAGCTCATTTGCATCTTTGGTTATGGAATCTCTCTTGTCCTCTTTGTTTATTTAATGGCCTTTAAATTTCGCACGGGGCGAAGTAATCGTTACATTTGGTCGTTAGCCTTCATTTTGGTAAGTGAGGAGCATCTTCACTCTGAAATGTTTGATTCTCACACATTGCCACTTGGGGCTTTACTTCAAATTTGCATCAATCAGTTTCAATCTGTATCAATATTCAGCAGAATAACCTGCTTTTTGAGCAAAAATACATTAATATTTTTAATAAATAGTTTTTCTGCTTTATTCCAGGTGAATTATGCTGCTTTTATGAACAGTGACCATAATGTAATACTTTACTACACCTGTATGCTGATTCCTGTGTTTCCACCTGTGGGCTGGATCATGTTCTCTGGACTAGTAAGCAAAACAAATCCTACTAAATTCAATAATTATCCTAATGGTGCAAACTGGCAAAACAAGAGGCACTTCCCAAATTCCCAGTCAAAAAGAGAGAGAGGGGGAAAAGAAAACAGAAGAAGTTCCAGGCTGTTGAGAGAGAGAAGAAGTCAAGATGTGACCTGTTAATCCTTTGTTTGGTTGGGATATTTTTTGGTTTTTAGTCACTAAGCTGTTCCAGTGGCTGTATTTTGGCATGGGAGGGGAAGGTAGTGGAGTGGGAAAACCAGAAAGGAGGAATGAGCTGGGAGAAGGCAAAAAAAACTGGCAAAGAAAAAGCAATGGTAGAAATTATCAACTTAACCTGATTTGAGGCCTCTGAATTAAGGAAGCCACGACTCCTTGAGGCAGTGGGAACCAAAGAAAAAAGACAGATAAAGCTCCTTTATCCCATCCTGGAGAAAAGTTACACATCCCTACCTGCCACGCCTGCTGTGACCCTGCCCTGAGACATGCTGAGAAATTTTCTAATTGTTTGATCTCCTTTTCTTCCAGAATTTCCTCATGTATAACGATCACAGGATTTTTGAGACGTGGAATTACATCTACATGCCTGTCCTGGCAGTAAGGAGGGACCTGGAGGGGGTTGCTTGGGCAGGGATGACTCTGCCTGATGCAGTGAGCTTGCACTGGGCTTGTAAACTCTCCCCATGAAAAAAGGATGGGTTTTGTAGTCAAAATTTCCCATTAAGTGTTGGGCAGGGGGGACAAATTCCAAGTACAGTAATTTCACAACTATAAGGCGCATCCTTTTGACTAAAATTTTGATCGAAACCCGGAAGTGCACTTTATAATCCGGTGCGCCTTATATACGGACAGAGTTTGGAAATTTGCCAGCCCGGAAGTGCGAGCTGTGAGAGCCGTGGCAGCCGGTGCCAGAGATGGGTGGGAGTCCCGGGGCCCATGGCACAGGGAGGGCGCCTGGGGCTGCGTTTGAAGGCTGCACCGATCTGTGAAAAATGTTTGCAAATTGAGCAGCTGCCAGTAAACCCCATGATCACATGATTCCCTTACTAATTCATTACTTTGTTGCGCGTGGATCCTTGCTGCAAAAAAAAAAAGTGCACCTTATAGTCCTCTGTGCTTTATATACGGACAACATTCGGAGAATTGCCGATAACCTGGAAGTGCACCTTATAATCCCGTGCGCCTTATAGGCGTGAAATTACTGTAATGTTGGGCTTGTGCCTCTTGTGGCTGCAAAAATGGGGCAGGGGATTAAGTGGAGCTCATGTAGAAGGCAGAGATATTGTGAATAAACTGATCATCCCAAAGCTGCTGCTTCCAAAGGATGAGATGATCTCCCATCCCACAGGATGTCTGTGAGGGTGCAGGTGGATTATCTGGGCTGGAGCTGCTGTAAGAAATCAAGGCTTTTGCAAATAATCTGCATATCAGAGAGGAATGTCTGCAAAGCATCAGCTGAGCTCCTTCCCCTTGCAGACCTTTTCCAAAGCTGAAATTAATGAGATTGGTTTCTGCATCCCTTTATGATTTAAATTAGCAGAGTGTTACCTTGTCTCCATACAAACCGAATCAATATCTGCTTTGCAGCCCTACATCCACGGGGTGATTTTCGCTTTTGTCCTGCGCTGTTTGGAGATGAGATGTGGAGAAGCTGTCCTAGGGTTTGATCCCATCTTCAGGTGCGTCCACAGTGTGAGCCACACTTACCCCAGTCTGCAGCGTGGGCTTGGAGCTGCACAGCCAGGCAGGACCCTGGCAGCAGGAGGGAAAATCATGATATGTGAGAAAAGTTTTTCAACACGTGGATAAAGCTAGTATTTTTAATTGGTTTTTTTTCATGTCCTTGAGAGGATAAAAATTGAGATTTCAGCTTTTTTGTAAGGTTTATAGCTAAGATTTCAGGACGTTGCTCTACAGGGGGCTAAATTCTAGTTCCAGATTGAAACAGAAAAATTTTAACTCCTTTTCAAAGGTGTCAGTATTGCTCCAAATAGGATGGAGGCTTTCCCTAAATCTTCATCAAGTCAGGATTGTCTAAGTGCTTTCTGCTTAACTGTCACCAACAACAAGTGTCCAACCACCTGAGCCACCACATGGGAGAAGGCTTATAAAAAGTATTTAATTATCAGACATTACCAAGTGTGGGAGTTAAATTCCCAAATGGGTTTGCATGCCTGCCTCTTGTATTTTAATTCTCCTTGAACAGATGATTGGCACGTGTGGAGCAGGCAGACAGTGAATAATTAAAGATGAAGGAAAAGCTACAACTGGCCTCTGTTTTCTCAGCCATGCCAGGGAAGTTTAGCTTTTCCTCCCCAGGAATAAACACTTGAGCAAACACCATGTGTGCAACAGCTCAGTGATCCTGGTGTGCCCCTTCAAACTCTGAGGCCAAATAAATTCTGAGTTTTGTTGGCCCTGCCCTGGGAAAAAAGAGACCAAATAAATTCTGCATTTTGTTGGCCCTGCCCTGGGAAAAAAAATCTTATAAACACCAAACCTTTTTGGGAGCGATTCCCAGTGAAAGCATCTCTCTCCTCCACCTCCAGGATCCAGCAGAGGAAAAGGGGGAACCAGCAGAACCAGGAGCAGCCTGGGGAAGAGCCCCCCGAGGTGCAGGCGGAGAGGGACAGGGTGCGCAGCGCGGTGACCTCACTGCAGCAGGAGGAGGTGAATCCAAACCCAGCCCTGAATTGCTTTGCTTCTCATTCCCCATCCTTTCCATTCTCTCATCTGCCTCTGCTTTCCTAGCTCCTGCACTCAGATCTGCTGTGATCTCACCCTCCAGCCCACAGGCACCCTGGCACCATTATTTTTATTCCCATCATTATTTTTATTCCCATTTTGCACATTTTTTGTAAACTTGCTTTTTGCCTCTGGTGGGTGTTTTACCAGCTGATATCGATCAGCTAACTCTCAGCAGCTCACATTTAGCACCAGAGAAAGACCAGAGGCCTTGCTTGATGTTCCACAAGAATCTTTATTTCATGCAAAGGGAGTCAAGCAGGGATCCCCAGAGACAAAGGGGACACAGTCACATTTATGGGTTCAAGAGGGATTCAAACTACAGCCAATAAAAAGTTTGTACAAAGAACAGCTTCCAATCTAAGTCAAAAATTCTAAAGGTGAACTGACCAATTACACAAATTAATTTCTAACCAATTATCTTCCAAGGTGTTAGGAGAGTGACCAAATTCTTAAGGAATTTAGTTCAACTTTGTTTCTCTAGGAGACCTTATCTATTATAGTAACTTCCAGGGGCCAGGGGAAGATGGCTTTGGAGAAATAGTATCATCCACAATTTTCCTTTTTTTCCTCTCTGTTTCATGGCTTTTAATTTTAAATTTTCCTTTTTTTCAAAGTCCTGCTTAATGGTAAGAACAGATGAGCTGCCTCACGGAGTAGGAGGATAATTTTTATTTCCCTCTCTGTCTGTTCACAGGACTTGCTTGTTGTCAACAGTTTGCGCAAGGAGTACGAAGTCAGGACAGCCACTTCCATCTTTAAGAAAAAGAAGAAACTTGCTGTCAAAAACCTCTCTTTTGGTGTTAAAAAAGGTTCAAGTACTTTGCTGCACTCCCTATAATATAAATTACTAAAATCTAAAGGGAAGGTCTCATTTGGAGGCAACATTTTTGTTAGAATTTTCGTTAGAATTTTCTTGTGGGCATTGAGACCTGATGCTCCAGGCTCCTGCATTCAAAGTTTTGATTTATGGGGATAAAACAACCCTTTCTCCAGATGTATTTTTAAATATTGCATAGAATACAGAAGAGAAGTCACATTTCCAATTAATATTATTAACAGTTGTTGCATATTTGTTCCAGGAGAAGTCTTAGGTCTGCTGGGACCCAACGGGGCTGGGAAAAGCACAACTCTAAACATGATTTCTGGAGGTGTAGCAGTGACTGCTGGGGAGGTAGGTGGCTCCTTGGAGCAGCTGCAGAGGTGACCTTGATGCCTTTAAAAATTAAGGATGTGATAAGGCAAGCCAGCAACATCTCCCTACAGTCAGGGGATTTATGGATGTTTATGTACAGTTTTTGTGTGCTGGATATTTACAGCACTGAGAGGACAGTATTGATTTATGCCAAGCATAAATTCTAATGTTCATCAAAGTCAGTGTTGCAGATTTAAGAGCTTGAGCAACACGAAATCTTCAGCTGGCATTGGAAACCCATTGTGAAATGTCACAAGCCCTGTAAGAATTGTTGACATCTAAAAAACCCCAAAAATAACACTCTCCATAAAAAGCCTTGCAAAATCAGGAAATTGAAAACGAATGTGAGCAGTGCTGGACCAGTAACAATCCATCACTTAATTACGTGCAGAATGATTAATGGCATGTGCTGGGGGAGGGGAAATGCCATTGCTCTTACAGATTTGGGACTGAGGGTTGGAAATAGAAAAGTGTTACCCGGAAAGGACAGGCTGATGCTGGCAATGAAGTGAAAAGGCAGACGGAGCAGGATCACCCTGCTCATGGAGCCACTCACAAGTGGCTGCTGACCACGCAACTGCTTGGCTTGGCCAGCTGGGCGGGGCTTGGGGCAACCTGCTGGGATGGGACGAGCTCTGAGATCCCAAAGCTGTGACTGTGTGACCCCACACCTGTGTGTGTGTGCAGGTGCTGCTCTAAGATCTCACACCTTTTATTTGTGACGCCCCACACCTGTGTGTCTGTGCAGGTGCTGCTCTGAGATCCCAAACCTGTACTTGTGTGACCCCACACCTGTGTGACCCCACATCTGTGTGTGTATGTGTGCAGGTGCTGCTCTGAGATCCCAAATCTATGACTGTGTAACCCCACACCTGTGTGTGTCTGTGTGCAGGTGCTGCTCTGAGATCCCAAATCTGTGACTGTGTGACCCCACACCTGTGTGTGTCTGTGCAAGTGCTGCTCTGACATCCCAAAACTGTGATTTGTGACTCCACACCTGTGTGTGTGTATGTGTGTGTGTGTGTGTGTTTGTGCACGCAGGTGCTGCTCTAAGATCTCACACTTGTGATTGTGATCTCACCTGTGTGTGTGTGTGCAGGTGTACCTCTAACATCCCAAAGCTGGGATTTATGACCCCACACCTGTGTGTCCCTGCAGGTGCTACTCAGGGGTGGTGATGGAGCCCTGGGCTGGTGCCCACAGCAGGACCCTCTGTGGCCACACCTGACAGTGCTGCAGCACCTGGAGGCCTTTGCCGCCATCAGAGGGATGGGGGAAGAGGATGCTGCTCTTGCCATCAGCTGGTAGGAAGCCAAATGATCTCATCTCTTGGTTCTGCCTCCCTCCAGGGGTAGGGAGGCTTCCAGCCCTATCAGTCTGTGATTTTATAGGGTGGGGAAGGGTTTTTCTGTTAGAAAAATGGCTTGTGTGGTTAAGAGACAACATCTTCAGTGCCTCTCACCTTAGAGGTGGCTTCCTGCTGTTTTATACCGTTCTCAGTGCCTTGCCAATGAAGATTGTAGCCCAAGTTTACCCAGGCAAATTCAGAAAAATAAAATCAAATTTGCCCCAGTTCATGGCCAGTTGCATGAATAACTCACTTCTCTCATTCACTGCACTTCCTGCCTTGAATTTCTGCAAAAAATACCTCAACTTATCATGCAAGTTAGGAGCAGAATCACCAACTGACCCAAGATGATGGGTATCAACCAAACCATGTCTGGTTCCTCAGCAGCCCTGACCACAGAGGTTGCACACCAAGATGCTCACTTGGGGCTTTTCTTTTTCCATTCCCCACAGCTTAGGAAGGGCCTTGGATCTTCTGAAACATTTCAAGAGCCCAGCGAGGAGTTTATCTGCTGGAGAAGCCAGAAAGGTGCTGTTGGATTTGTGTTTGCTCTTCAACCAAACCCTGCTTGCTCTTTCTTGGGCATGGTGCAAAGGAAACCTTCAGCTAAGTGGGTTCCTGGCATCACTCATTCTCATCAATAGCTTTTGAATCCAGCCTGGCAGGATTCCCTCCCTCCTCCTCACCCTCTTTTCCCACTCTCCTGCACTCTGTGTTTAATAAGTGCTAACCACAAATTGGATTTACAATCAGCTCTTCACGCCCCACCACCTACATCTGCCAGTAAATGGGATGGAAAACTTTCACATCTTTGCCAGGCTTAGGAGTTCTGGGGAAATCTGATTTTGAGAGATTAAAACATTAACTGAGAGCACCTGAAGTGGGAATTTTTAAATCCCAGTTCCTTTTGTACTTTGAAATCAAGAGCTTCAGCTTTGAAAAATTCACAGGGATTAAGGTGCTCCAGTTTTGCAGGTAAATAAAGAAGCCCTGACCTCATGTTGTTCCCATTCCAGCTGTCCTTTGCTCTGAGCATCCTGGGAGAGCCAGCAGTGATGCTTTGGGACGAGCCCTCCGTGAGCGTGGACCCCAAAGGGCAGCGCTGCATGTGGTGAGCAGCCCTGGAATGGGAATGGTGACAGAAATGGGAATGGTGGCAAAAACGGGAATGGCCTCACCCTCCCCATTGCAGGAGCTCTTGGGCAGGTTGAGGTTCTGTCCTGGTGACAGAATATATCTTTTTCCTTTTTCCTAGCGCCCAGGGGATGGGGAGAACTCACTGAGCTCCTCACTCAGCTGGCAGCAATCCCTGTAATAGAATTTTTAATAGAATAGTATTAATAGAATGGTCATTAATACACCCCAAAAACCTCAACAGACACCAACTGAACCCATGCATTTGGTACAAAAGACACAAATTTATTTTTTCTTCCTATCAAGAGAAATAAATTGTGGGAAGTCCTCCCTTTAGTCATTCAGCACTGTTGTTTGCTCTAAGCTTTTCATCATCAGTGCCAAATTTGGAGGGAGCTGACAAATTACAACCTAGCAGTGATATCCAGGTCATCCTTAATGAGAAAACAAAAGATGTTTAAATACCTGTCTGCTTTTTAACAACTTTAAACAGTTGTTTCTAGGAGGGAAACACAGTGCAGGAATTTCCTGTGGCTATTCCCAGGAAGTGACAGTGATCCCTGTGTTCCCAGGAAGATGATCCAGGCCTGCATGAGGAGCAGGGAGAGGGCGGCTATCCTGTGCACGCAGTCCCTGCAGGAAGCGGCGGCGATGTGTGACCGCATGGCCATCCTGGTGTCCGGCCGGCTCCGGTGCGCTCCGGGGCAGGGGGTTTGTCTGGGGGGGTTCTTGGTGTTACTTTGGTTCATTTACGGTAATTTCACACTGATAAGCCGCACCTACTCCACTGAAGAATCGAGCCGATCCCAGAAGTGCGGCTAATCACCATGTGCGGCTTATTTATGGACAAATTCCGGCAAAATGCCAACCCAGAAATCCGAGCCAGCCGGGGAGAGAGCTGCTGCTTTGCCGCATTCGCAAGAAGCCAAGCTGCCTTTTTGCCGCTGCTTTTCGCAAGCCTCGCGCTTTGCCACCCCTTTTTACTGGCTTCATGCTTTTTGCCGCCGCTTTTTGCCGCCGCTTTTTGCCGTCATTTTTTGCCAGCTTCGCGCTTCGCTGCCACTTTTTGCCACCGCTTTGTTGGCATCGCACAACCAGGCCGCCGAGCCGCTGCTTTTGAGCGGCGCAGGGAGCCGCATCAGCCGGTGCTGGAGGCGGGAGTGCCAGGGCCAGCGGCACTGGGAAGGCGCCTGGGGCTGCGTTTAAAAGTTTCACCGGTCTGTGAAAACTGTTTACAAATTGTGCACCTGATAGCAAACCCCACAATCCTGCTATTCTGTTACTAACTCGTTACTTTGTCGCACATGGATCTTCGCTTTAAAAAAGAAAAGTGTGGCTTATCACCCGGTGCGGCTTATGAGTGTGAGATTACTGTAATTATTAATCTAATGGAAAATCCTGATTTGGATGCTCCCATGTGTGTTTTTTTGGTACTGTATGTGGTTCCGAGCGGTGAAAAGAAACAGTAACATGGTGAATTTCTTACAGGAGCAAGAAAGAGCATTTATTGAAGGAAATCATGGATTTAAATAGTGTAGATCGTGCAAAACAATTTAGAGAAAGTTCACTGGACAGAAGACATCCTTTTAGAAACACTCTGTGACTAGAGTCACGTGTTCTGCAGGTGTTGTAATCTTTGTTTTGGGTTCCTCATCCTTGAGGAGCCTGAGAGCAAGGCTCAAGCAGCCTGAGAAAAATCCTGGCTGCTTTCTAGGTTCCCAGCCGACATCTCACCCTTTTAGTTTTAAAGGAGAAAGAAAGAGAAGTGTTCGTAATCCTCTGCAGGGCCCTTTGCAAGGAAGAATGAACACAACTCAGGAGGCCTGAGAACATCTTGAGTGACAAGGACCTGGTGTCTTCCTCTGCATGAAAACCCATCACCAAGTGAAGTACAACAGTGAGAAATTCACCATTAAGTGATAATTCTAATCCAATAGTGAAAGCTGCCTTCACGAGAACACGTATTAACAGTTCAGACATGAACAGATGAATGTCCATTCCCTGCTTGTAGAGGGAACATCTGGTCAGTGTTGTCATCTGGTTGGTGTTTGGTGAATTGGCCAGCATGTGAGAGCTGAAGGGATCACACTCTGCCCCTGGCATGACAGGTCAGGATGAACACCTTACAGGTCAGCAGCAAGGACCCAGAATGTCTCAGCTCAAGTTTGTAATGAGGCAAAGGTGATTCACAGCAGCATTATTTGGATCTTTTCTTCCTCTTTTTCCAATCTCGCTGAGATATTGGACTGGGATTAGCAACATCTGCCCCAGCATCCCCTTCCCCATTGCCTATCATAGGAATGGGACCAGCCCCGACTTTTTTTGACTGTTTTTGTCACATCAGTTTTGTGAGCACGATGAAAAGAGCTGATGGATGAGAGGATTTAACTGTATGTGGTTCTGGAGCAGTGGGAGAGACAGTAACATGGCAGCTTTCTTGCCGGAGTAGGAAAGAGCAATTTTATTCAAGGAAATCATGAGTTTAAATAATATATATAGTGCAAAACAAATTAGAGATGATTCATTAGTCAAAGGAGCAACACCCCTTTGGAAACATCCTCTGTGAAAAACAACACATCCTCTAGCAGGTGTTTATCTATGTTATTAAATTCTCTGAAAGCTTTCTCCTGGGAAAAGAATCAGAGCTGATAGCAGCCTGGGGAAAATCCTGGCTGGATTTTTCCAAGGCCTCTGATACTTGTCCACAAGAGGATGTACAGCTGCTCCTCAACTCCCTCAAGCCACTGATTTGTTTGCTGGTTGTGGTGGTTTGAGCAATGTTTTTCCCCCTCTGCAGGTACATCGGTTCCCTTGAGGATCTCAAAAGTAAGTTTGGCACAAGTTACCACCTGGAACTCAAGATGGCAGAGGTGGGGCAGAGCGATGCTGTGCACACCGAAATCCTGAACCTCTTCCCCCACGCAGCTCGGCAGGAAAGGTGAGTGTCCATGGGCTGCCCACAGCCTGGATTTGGGCTGGGATCCTCTTTTCCTCCTGCTGACCTTGCTCAGTGATTTACCTGGAGCACAGTTATCCTATAAACCCCTCCCCAAACTGCAATGCTGTCACAAGATGAAGAATTCAATTTTTTAATTGCTTTTTCAGAACTTCTTCCTTGCTCACCTACAAGATTCCAGTGGCAGATGCACTACCTCTGTCCAGGTCCTTCTCCAAGCTAGAAGCAGGTAAAGGGAAACAATTGATTAAATAAGGAAATCCCTTCCAAACTGTTGATGCGGATTTGGTTTTTAAGGATGTTTTCTCCACCCCTCCGCAGCTAAACGGAATTTCAAGCTTGAGGAGTACAGCTTGTCCCTGAACACTTTGCACCAGGTAGGCTGATGCAGGAGCTCCAGGTTGGGAACTCTCTGTGGAAAAGGAATGAATAACCTGTGAGCAGCACAAATGCAGCCAGTCCATGGCAGTGATGGGGTGGTTTCCACTGTGTCCTGTTGCAGGTGTTTGTAGATCTCACCAGGGATGCAGAGGAGCACGACCTGGAGGTGGCATCCAACGGGGCTGTGGAGCAGAGACCCCTTCACCCCTGAGTCTTGGAGCCACAGTGGGAAATAATCCCTGGATTTCATCAGTGTCACTGAGAGCTGCGGCCCCAGCACTCAGCCACCCACAGCACACACAGCCCTGCAGGTGTTCTGCCTCACAGAGGAAAAAAAGAGTTATTATTTTAATAAATAAAGCCTTTATCCTTTCACAAATTGATGCCTGACGCTCATCTGCGCCCCTGCTCAGATTGGCTGGTGGAAATTTGAATTCCTGATCCCCAGGATGTGAGAATGTGGCTGGCAAAGGGGGCTCAGTGCCTGGAGAGAATCAGGAGCAAACCCAGGGAAGGCTCTGACAGCTGGCTCATCCATGGCAGGAGGACACCAGCTCCTTTCCCAGCCCTGAGAATCCACCTCTGGCTGCTGGAATGTGGCCAGCAGAGGTGCTGGCTCCTGGGACAGAGGGGCACAGGGCTGTGACCCAAAAAGCTGCTCCTGCTGTGAGTTCCAGCCCTTCTCACCCCCACCAGGGGGACAGAGGAAAGGACTCAGCAGTGGCTGGATAAATGCAATGAAAACTGGCAGCTCTTGTATCATCATCTATAAAACTCAGTTATTATTTAGAGTCAAAACAAGATGTGCTTTGACCCAAAACAGTGCTGAAGCAGGGCTTTGGTCGTTGGGAAGGGAAGGGGGCTCCTCACCCCTGTGGGTGCCTGGGAGGGATGGGAGCTGGGGGCAAGCACCAGCGCCCTGACCCTGTCTGAGCAGATCAGCTTCTCCTCTTGGAGAAGCCAGGGCTAGAGTTAAATGTAAATTAAAAAAAATAAACTAAATAAAACAGGAACTCCCTGCATCCAGGTGTTTCCCCTGTCTGTTGCCTTGTCTCCCAGCACCCTCTGGCAAAGGGTGGATCCACTGGAGGCCAGGGCAGTGCCATCCTCTGGGATGGACACAGCAGCCCTGTGACAGTGCCATCCCTGGGATGGGCATAGCAGCCCTGGGACAGTGCCATCCCCTGGGATGGACACCGCAGCTCTGGGACAGTGCCATCCCCTGGGATGGACACAGCAGGACCCCCACCCATGCCCTGGGGCAGTGCCATCCCCTGGGATGGACACAGCAGGACCCTCACCCATGCCCAGAGCTGCCCTGGCTGCTGTGGGTGTGCTGAGGGTGCAGGCAGAGGTGCTGCAGGGCTGGGACATGGGCAGGGAGAATCCTGCAGGTGCTTTGGGCAGGCAGGGATGGTGTCTGGGCACTGCAGGCAGGGCTGTGGGCCAGCAGGTACCAGCAGGTGGCTGCCGTGGCTCACGGATGGAGAAGTCCCAGAGCAGCACCCACATCCCTGGAGCTCTTCCCACGTGGATCTCCCAACATCGGGGCTCTGCCGAGGAGCTGGGCAGGGAGGAGTCCGAGATTCACTGCCTGGCACCTGGCATCTCCACCTCTTCACGCTAGGGTCGGTTTTCTTCCTTTTGCAAAGGGGGGAGGAGAAGGTTTGGACAGCCAGGAGATGTTCTGGGGACAGGTTTTAACTTCATCCCGTGCCCATCACTGCATCTCTGCTGTCTGCCTCACTCTGCAACATCTGAATGGGATTTAGATCTCAGGGATGGATTTTTCCTGCCAGGCAGAGCAGAAGGATGCAAATCCAGCTCCACTGCCTGGAATGAAACCAAACCCATCCCCTTTGGAAGTGCAGAGTTAGGTGAAGTTTATCTAAACGTTTCTAGGATGCTTTTTAGCAGGAAGAGCTGTTGCTGTCCAGGAGGCAGCAGCACTTCTCTGCCTGATGCCACAGGCAGAGTTTGTCACCTTTTGTCCTCCCCTGCCTGGGCTGTGACATCGCTGTTGACTTCAGCCCCTCTTGCTGCGCTGAGGAACAGAGCAGAGTTTGCCAGAGAAAGGATTTTTTTTGTGGTTTGTTGTGGGGCTTGTTTTCCTTCTCTTGGCCACGGCTCAAGAATGTCCCGAGTTAACTTTTTGGACGGCACACCCCAGCGCCTCAACAGCCATGTGCTCTGTTTGCTTTTTCTGACACAAATAAAGCTGGAGCTCTGCCAGGGAGGAAGGGGAAGGAAGCCAGGGAAGAAAAGAAGCCATGGTGTGAGGAATATCTTTTGCAGAAGTGCCTGAGGGGGAAAAAACAACAAAGGAGAGCTGGGAGTCTCCGGGACGGGCGAGCAGTCCATCCCAGCAAGGCTCAGCATCTCTGCTCCTCCAGGACAAGCTCTGGGCTCCTCTCAAACCTTCCTGCTGAGGTAAGGCTTGAGCCTTCTTCCTAAACCTAAATAAAATATTTTGAAGGTATGAAACTCCCTAGTATTATACATTTTAATTTAAAATTATAAATTTTAAATTTTAATGCTGTTAATAATCTTGGGTCAGGGTACAAATGTGTGGGGCATCTTTCTATAACAGGTTGGGTCAAGCTTTGATTAAACTTAGGGGTGTTTAGAGTCTTTTAAACCTTACTTTGAGGTGAAAATAACTCCCAAATGGAGCTCAGCTTAAGGCAGAGGTTTATTTCCAGTGGTTCTCAGCACTACAAGGAAGCAGATGCTTCAGCTCAGTGTTTTAAGCGATCCAGGGCACACGAGGATTTCTTTCTCTATCTCCAGTGAAAGCTAACAGTAACAGCAACTTAAAATCCACAGTTTATTCAAGGAAGTCTAGAAGTTATTACTTTTATACATCAAACTTTTATACATCTGGGTTTAGCGAGATCCTCAGTGAGGGAAAAAAAATTCTGTTTAGAGATGATGGCAAAAGCCAGGGCAGGTGTTTGCAGTGGGCAGCAGCATTTATTGCAGCTGCTTTTCCAGCATTCCACTGCCTGCTGTCTCATCACAGAGATTCAGCCCCCGAGGGCTGAACAGAAATATTTGGAGGAAGATAAACTCTGTCTTGTCTGTCAGCACCACGAGGCATCGTCCCCCAGGGGAACAGGACATCTTCCTTCCCTATGACAGGAAAGAGTGAAGGGATTAAAAAGCTGTAAAAAGATTAAAAATCTGTAAAAGCTCTGATTGTTCTACCTGAGAATCACTTGGAGAGGATGAGGATTTTGTTTCAAAGCAGATTTTAGCTGCAGGTGTGACAGCAGAGCAGTTTGGCCGTGTGAGCAGAGCTCCTTTTTATAGAGATGCTGAATCCTCATGGTTATTTTCTAATTTTAATTTTATTTATTATATTTGTTTATTATTTTTATTTATTTTATAATAAGCATGTGTCTCATCTGCAAAAATCTGACAGGCAGATTTATGCTTCATTCCATCACCAGCATTAACCAGGCAAAATAATCCATGTTTTGCTCTGACCATGTCATTTTGAGGGTTCTGCCCTGTCTGTTGCAGTAACACATCAGTGAATGCTCCTGGCCACTCGCATTTCTCTCATTTTTCATTAATCACCCGCCAATGACATCTCTCCCACGCACTTCCGAGAATTTGTTCTCTCTTGGCTCCCAGTTTCCTTCAGCAGATGCTGTTTTCCACAAGAGCTCAGCTCACAGCACAGCCAGGAGTTGCTCAACACCTCTTGGAGCTGAGCCTGTAGCACGTTAAATTTCAAGTAAAAGGATTTTAGGGATTTTAATTGACTCTATTGTTGTTGTTTCTTGGATGTGGAGCCCACCCAAGCAGATTAAGTCATGTAATGTCATAGTCCCTTTTTTATTTCATCAGTAACTCCTCCCAAACTCCCCATGCTGCAGCATGGAAGCCTGAAATTCTGGTTTTTATCAGGCTTTGCTGCTGAGCTGTGAGGGTGATGAGGTCTCCTGGACCCTGCACTGCGGGGGTGGTTGTGCTCAGCTCACAACATCTGAATTATTTCAGCTCATTCTTGCTGTAAAGGAGAAAAAGTTTCACTGCACATCTGCGAGGACTCTGCAAATAAAACCAGTTGCTGCTGGTTTGGATTTTGTTGTATTTGAAAGCAATTTTCAAAAAGAAATTGTCTCCAGGTTTGAAGATGAAGACAGTCCAGAGGAATATAAGTGTATTCCAGCAAACTAAAATTCTCTTGTGGAAAAATGTCCTGATCAAGTGGAGGATGAAGATGCAGAGCTTCCAGGTAAGGAAAAAATTTAAAATAAAACCAAAATAGCAGCTAACTACTGAGAATGGCCAATCCCTGCCTGCCCCCAGCCACCAACTTCTTTGGGTAAAATCAGAACTTAAAGGACTTTTGAGAAGCCTGGCTGGCAATAAACACTTGGAGACTTGCATCATTCTTTAAATGGTGATATTTATGTCTGGTTTGTGACAAATGAGGGGACAGAGGGCTCTTAGAGCAGGTGATGGCCACAAGGCAGAGTCTCTTCACCCACACCTAAGAAATGGGTGTGACTGAGCTCCTCTTATTGATATTTTAACCCCACAGAGACTGAATTCCTTCTTTTAATACAAAAATTTTAATGCAAACAACTTGTTTTTCTGCTGCCCTGAGTTTCTCCTCGCTGCTCTCCCCGCTGCAGGAGTGGATTCTGGCCCTGCTCTTCCTGCCCCTGGTGTTCATGGTGTCCTTGCTCATGCAGCAGCCCCACTACCCCGAGGTGCCCTTCGGTCCCCTGGGCCACCTGGATGACCCTGCCTTCAACGCCACCGGGGCCACCGTCACCTTCACGCCAGCCACCGCCACCACCAGGCACATCATGAGCAGAGTGGCCTCCAGCTCTGTCATGGCGGGTGGGTTTTGCTTTTTAAATGTTGAATTTTGTCATTATTTAACCTGTTGTATTTATTATTATATATTATTATTATTATGTATTATTTAACCTCTGTTGTAGCGGTTCTCTGACATCTTTAATCAGGAGAGAAAATTCATCCTGAATCCTCCATTTTCACCAATATTTCTTCTCTAGGATTTAAACTACCTGTGAGGCCAGCGTGCCCTTCTGAACTGCAAAGCTCTGCCTTAGCTGGTATTTTTAAAGCACATTAAATATGATTATTTTGAGGTGCATTTCTTCTCAGCTGGTAAAGTCTGAAGTATTTAGAGCTGCTTTCTTGGCCAGTGAGAACTGGAAAAGGAGGAGTTGCAATGCTAAGAAATCAGAACATTCCCTCTGTGCCTGTGGACACATTTCCAGACCCACAAAATCTCATAGCAATGTTTTTCTGACACTCCACAGGTATAAAACTAGAGGAAATGGATGATGAGAGAGCCATGGAGAAAGCCTGGATTTCAAATCCAGAAATGATAGGAGTTGTGTTTAAGGACAACTTCTCCTACCACCTCAGGTTTCCTTCCTCCCACGTGGTAATTCCCAATGAAATCGTTGGATACATAGGTAATACAAAATGGGAATTTCAGGGTGGTTGCCTGGTGTGGACAGGGTGGGATTATTCCCTATTTGTTAAGTGATGGAATAAATTGTGGCTTTGGGTGTTGTGGGAGATTTTTTCTTGTCACTATCCAAGAGTTGAAGACTTCCCAAAGTGCCAGTGTGTTCTTGTCATTCCATTAATTGGTGAAAATTAATTACTTCTCATTAGTGTGCTGCCCTTTGCCTTGCAGACAGCTGTCATGACTTCTTGGAGTACTGTGACAGCCCAAAGTACTGGTACAAAGGCTTCCTGTCCCTACAGTCCAGCATTGATGCTGCCATTATAGAGGTAAAGCCAATTCGGGAATTATTTTATTTTAAATAAATATAGGAAAGGCAAACTCTGCTGTGGGAATAGCAAGGAATGGGTTTGTCAGAAAATAAAGCTGCTATAAAAAGTGAATCCAGGGAGGATGAAGCAGAATGTTCCTTGTTGTCCTGGTTTAGGGGACAGGTGTTGCCAGAAAAAAAGGCAGGAGCTTTTCCTAAAGTGGAGAGTGAAAACCCCTCCCTCCCAGTTTACTATAATTTGGAATTTAAGGGTCTCTCAGGCAGAAATGTATGGGTTTAGGAATAACAGTTCTTTACTGATGTATCTACAAGACAAACAAGAACATCAGCTATATAAAAAACAAAAACGAACCAAAGAAACAACGATAA
>VRYO01002184.1:9445142-9456777 GCA_009812075.1 Sialia sialis | reverse complement strand
GCTTATATTCAGGTGCGGCTTATGATTTTGAAATTACTGTAATTGATGTGAGGTTTGGCTGGGAATGATCTTGGTCATCTGCATTCAGAGGAGGGGAAAGATTTTTCCTTTCCAGTGCCAGAAACACAAAATCTCCCTTTTGTGCATTTTCATTTCTATTTTCATAATTTATGCAAGAGAAAGCCATTTTCTTTCCAAAGAAAAGAATCATTTAGAATTACTTTTATATCAAATGGAGGAAGTTTTAAAATAAGTCAGTGTGTACAGAGAGTACTTTCAGGCTTCCTCTGTTTTGTATTTTTTAAATTTCTTTCGTGTTGCCAGTGTTTGAACTCATTTGGCCCTGCTGTTCAAGCTGGTGTTTCCTGATGGGGCACAAGGAGCTAGAGGAAGATGCTGATTTATGAGAAACTTCTATCTAAAGGAAGTCTGAAAGGCATTTTATAGCCCTAAAATGTTCAGAAGATGCTGATTTATGAAAACCTTTTTTCTAGTGGAAATCTGAAAGGCATTTCATGGCCCTAAAATTTTGAGCAGTCGTGAGCTGAGGTTCTCTCCCTGCTACATTTTGAATCATTTGGTGAAGGATCAAGATTTGAGACTTGTGGAAATAAAATTCTCTCTGGTCGTCAGTGACAGGACCCGAGGGAATGGCTGGAGTAGGTCCAGGGGAGGTTTAGGTTGGATTTTAAGAAAATGTTTTTCCCCAGAGGGTGCTGGGCACTGCCCAGGCTTCTCAGGGAATGGGCACAGCCCAAAGCTCCAGGAGAGTTTAGACAGCATTACCAGGGATGCCCAGGGTGGGATTTTTGGGGTGTCAAGGCCACAAGTTGAATCCATGATCACCGTGGATCCCTTCCAAGTCAGGATATTCTGTGATTCTATTAAATTTCCCAGAAATTTTTAACAGAGCATTAAATAATCTGAATATCACCCCCCATTTCCAACACACATTCTGAACATTTCTGCTGAACACCTCTTTTCAGAGTGTTTATTCCTCTCTTTCTTCACGCAGTCTGCTGCTCTATGTGGTTTTTCTGCTTCCTCTGGTGTTGCAACTGTGCGTAGTGGCTGGCTGGCAGAGTGTGAGTGCCTGGCAGCTCTCCCCTGCTCGCTACTTCTTGCCCCTGGGGAGGAGATCCCACCTGGAGACCACCACCCTCCTGGTCTACAACCACACAGGTGAGGGGAAGGAGCTTCTCCTCATCCTCCCCAGCTCTGGGATCTAGCTGCTCCAAAGGAAAACACAGGGCAGAGCAGATGGGTGAGATGTAGAGGATCCAAGGGGAGGATGAAGGCTTTCATTTAATGAAGGCTAAAATTTTAATGAGGCAGGAGGGTAGGGATTGTCTTTAAAGGGAGGGAAATCAGCTGTGGCTTCAGCAGCTGGTGAGACCCTGATGAGAGATGTGCAAAGGGGCACCAGGGCAGGTGAGATGAGATGGGGACAGGGTTCTCTCCCTGCCACAAATCCAGGTCACTATCCAAGCAGGATAGTGTAGGATTTTCAAAGCAGGCACAACACTCCAGACTCACTCATTAATGGGCTGCTGCCAGAGTTTCACCTTCAACACTCCCATGAGTGGGCATTTCATGTTATTTAGCCAGAGAATGACACTGGTATCTTCATCAGATGGCCCCAAAGGAAAATTCGTTTTGTAGCACTTCCCCTAGAAAAAAGTGACAATGCAAAAATTCAGACTGAAATCCATTAACCTGCCAAAAACTAATGTGCAATGGTCCAGCACACATGTGCTGGCTGATGCCCACAGTTATTAGATTCCCTCTGGTTTTGTTTGGTGGCCATGGATTTAAAAATAAAAATAAAAATCAAATCATCAAAGCCTCTTTTGTTTCCCAGTGTTATAATTCCTCTCTTTTTGGTCCTCACGCCAGGCAGAGGCATTGATGACTTCATCCATGTGCTCCAGAGCCAGGATCTTGCAGTGGAAATAGCAAAGGAGGAAAATATCACCGGGGATCTCCAGCACAATGGGGCTATAAAAGTGTCCCTCGAAGGTCAGGTGAGGATTTTTCTCCTCTCCCTCCAATTCCCTCACAACAATTGCATAATTCAGCAAGGTGCCTCCATCAGCTCTCCCTGTGGGATGGCCCTGTTGACTTTTTGGTAGTACAAGTATGAAAATTAGGAAGTGTTTTAAGCAGTGAAGTCCACGCTAGAGGAGACCTTATCTCCCTGACCTCCCACATCAAAATGTACATTTTAAACAATACACACTTCCAATACCTCATAATTTTCTTTTTTTTTTTTTTTTTTTTTAGCAAATAAGGCATAAGCAAAGCTATTTCAGGCCTGGATTTCCCTGGTGTCCTCCTTCCCTGATGCTTCCCTGCAGGTGGGAAAAGCCAGGAGTTCTGACCTTGTTTTCCTGCTCTTTGAAGAGCTACAGGTTCACCGTGCTGTGCCACTTGGAGGCCATCAACTGCTTCCCAGTGCTGGTGAACATCATCAGCAACGCCCTGCTGAGAACCCTCAACTCCACCAGGCACATCCAGGTCTGGAGCCACCCCTTCTTCTCTGTAAGTGAACACAGAAGCTGCCAGAAAACTGTTTAAGATCTAATTAATTGAGTTTTAATGGGTTTGTGGGGCTATCTGAATGTGTACATGCCTCTGGAGCCACCACGTTTGGCTTCAGGAAAAACAAATCTGATTTTTCCCATGTGGGTCTCGAGGGCTGCTACATGGAGAGGGGCTGGGAGGGTTTCTCCAGGAGGTTCCTTATTCTCTCCAGCACATTCTTCAAGCTTTGCCCCCCCACAAATCTGGAATGGAGGAGTGGGATCTGCACCACCCATCTGTCCTCAGCAGCATGGCTCTGGTTTGGGAAAACCTTCCAAAATTTGAGTTCAAATCTCTCTTTTTTTATTATTCATAGTGCCCTGTAATTCATGAGATATGCAGTAAGATGAATGGTAAAATGAATTGCAGACATTTTCCACAAATGTTTTTTTTCTTGTGTTTTCAGCTGTTTCATCCAGGATACTGGGATTATTTCATGTCCTTTTACATCTTTTACATGCTGCTGTTATTCCCTGGTTTTCCTCCTCACTTTGCCATGGGCTATACGCAGGATTGCAAGGTGAATTCCCTGAAGTGGAGAAGGCTTGGGGTGGGCAGGAAGGATCACAGCTGTGAGAGTGCAGAGTCACTGAGGTTGGAAAACACCTCTGAGGTAGCTGAGTCCAGCCCTATGATTGGCAGCTTGGGAGTGTTTTGATCCACAAGAAGTTTTACCTCCAACACAAAATATTAAAAGGAATAAAGAGGTTGAATTTTACCTCAGAATAACAATGATGACAGATTTTATTCCCTTTGTGTTTCCTGGGGCCATTCCCATGGGTGCAGTTGGCCAACCAGGCACAGGCAATAAACACTGTTTTAGTTTGGAGGACAGGTGTCTGTTAGGAAAGGCAGGAGCCACTCTTTGAAATGGAGACTGGAAACCCACTCCCTCCAAATTATTATAATTTTGAAATCAAGGGGCTCTCAGGTAAAGATACGGAAATTAAAATAGAAATACAGCACTACAAAGAACAAAGCCCAAACCCTGCCAGAGTCAGAATCCAAGCTGACAGCCGTCAGTCAGTCAGGGTGGTGGCAGCAGTGCCATTCAATGGTGGCTGCATCCTCCTGCAGTGACAGATGTGCTTCAGTTGGAGCAGTGCTCCTGGACAAGGGGAAGTTTCCCTCCCAAGCTCCAGTGGTGATGTGGAGAAGTCCGGTTTCCCTCTGGAGTCCAGTGGAGAAAGGGCTCCCTCAGTGTCCCAAAATCTCAGTTTTTATCTTGGTGAGAAATGTTGGGCTCTTCCCCCTGGCTGGAGCATCTCCCCATGGGATGCAGTAATTTTATCAGTGCCACAGTGAGACTCAATGGCCATGAGCAGAAGAGAACTGCCTGCAGGAAGGATGGGTTGTGAAAAGATCAAGAACACTGGCCCAGCTGGTTTGAACAGCTGGCCCATGAACAGGAGATGTCCCCTTTGGAAATAAAGAACACTGCCCCAGCTGGTTTCAATGGATGGCCCATTAGCAGGAGATATCCCACAGAGATCAGGATCACTGCCCCACCTGGTTTCAACAGATGGTGACAGAACAGAGACCTTTGATCACATCCTGTACTGTAACCCTTTAAACTGTGCCATCCCAGGCAGGAGCTCGTGCCCAGCTGAGGATCTCAGGGCTCTTCCCCTCAGCCTACTGGTGTGGCCAGGCACTGGTAGACATCCCAGTCTGCTGGATCCTGCTCTTCTCCATGTTTGCGCTCCTGTTTGCCATAAGCAATAAGGTTTCTGGCAGTGCCAGCATCTTCTTCTTGCTGGTAGGTCCCATTTTGGTGCTTGCTGGTTTACTTGGTGGGGATTGGGGGAAAATATTTTCTGTGGCTGAGACATTTTGGGTGCAGATGGTGCTGGAACACTCTTGGTCCTCTTATTGACCTTCTTGTTTCACCTCTTATCCTTTGGGTTTCTCCAGCTGGAAATAAAAGGCAATAAATCTTGCCTTAATATGTTCCTTTACAACTCAGAGTAAATTTTTGGTAATTTCTAAATGCCCTGATCTTACTGTGTGATCAATGCCACTGCTGCCTGTTGCTGTCAATGAGTTTCTGGTGGTTTACCTCACTCCATTTTCCCTGTAGGTCATGGGAACATTGGGTTATGGGATTTCCCTTGTCCTCTTGATGTATCTGATCTCCTTCAACTCTCGCAAGGGATGGAGCTGTGATATTTGGTCTTTTATCCTGATAGTGGTGAGCACATGGCTGGATAATGCACTGCTGGGTTTACAGACTTTTGAGATCTAGAGCTAGTTGTCAAAACACCAAGCAGAGACGGGGAGAATAAATCTGGGTGTGTTTCATGGCAGCAAATTCTATATTAAATTTGTGTCACCGTGTTCTGTTGCCACAATCCTGCTGTGACTTGGGGAAATACCTGAATCCAACCTGAACTGGTGGCAAAAAATGAATTTCTCACTCTGCTGGACTCCCCACATCCAAGAGATGTCAAGTGTTGAGACAGGAGCCATCAGACTGGACACTCATGAGACTAGACACTGGAAGGAGGTGGATTATGGGCATGGATTGGGATGGGAATGAGATCCCATGTTTGATTTTCCTGCCTGAAGCAGCCCTGTCCTTGGGAAGAAGCAGCAGCCAACCCTCAGACAGAAAAAGCTGAGGATGTCCTGAATCCTTTCTGCCTCTCATCTTTCTCCTTTGTTTGGTTTTTTTTTTTGGTCCATTTTTATAAATTCAGCAGGAATTTAAATTTATAAATTAAGCAAGGAATGGCATAGCTAGAGTCACAGAGTTTTAACGAGCAGTGAGTAACCCTTCCCATCATCTGAGTTTCCCTCTTGTTTTATTTTCAGGTGTGCTTTATTTCATTTTTCATCGAAAGAATCGTCGATTATGAGGACAGCTACAACATCTGCTTCTATGTTTTGTGCCTCCTGGTTCCCGTGTACCCCCTGATGGGTTTTGTGTTCTGCTCTCAGCATGTGAGTGGTGATTCTGGGCAAGGAGGAGCCTAAAACACAACCCTGGGTCCTTGTGACCAAAATCTGGGGGTAACTGCACCAAATTCTGGTGGTAACTGCACTAAAATCTGGGGGTAACATCACCAAGGTGTGGGGGTAACTGCCCCAAAATCTGGGGATAACTACAGTAAAATCTGGGGGTAACTGCAGTAAAATCTGGGGGTAACTACACCAAATTCTGGGGTAGCTGCACCAAAATCTGGTGGTAACTGCACCAAAATTTGGGGGTAACTGCACGCTGCAGTCTGAGAAGGCTCATCCTGGATGGGATTTCCAAAGTGCATGATCCGAGTTTGCATGCTAGCTTGTTGGAAAAATCCTTATAAGAGTATGTTTTGAGGAAAGCTTTTGCTTTTGCCATTACTTTTCTATTTCATTTTGCTTTACTTTGCTCATCATCTTCAGCACCCAAGAAAAAAATAAAAGCTGCTGCAGCAACATCAGCTTCCCAAAACCTTAACAAAAGCAAATTCTACTTCTATTTAAAACCCAACACCAAAACTTCACATAGACTTTAATGTCTGTGGCTTGGCTTTTAAGACTGACACACTTTTGTAATAAACAGCCTTCTAACAACTATTAACTGCTTGCTCATTTAAATTATCCCAACAAAGTTTGGTGCCTAAGAGCACCAGAAATTTAACCTCACATTTTCACATCTAGAAGGAGAGTCTGCTCCATGTACTGAGAGCTGTGACATGTTCTGGTGCAGGAACAGCGTTCCCGAAGCCAAACATCTGTATCTGCTCATCTGCATGCTGAATGTTTGGGGGAAATCACAAGTTTTGCAGATTTTCAAAGCGTTTTTGAACGTTACTGCATTAACCAGAAAGATGCTAAAGAATTACAGTAATTTCACGATTATAAGCCACACCTTTTTCATTGAAGAATCCAGCCTACCCCAATAGTGCGGCTTATATTCGGGTGCGGCTTATATATAGATTTTTTTTTTTTTCTTGCAGATTTTCATGCAGGACCCTGAGAAATTCCTTGAGGATGCAGGCAATCACATCCTGTTTGCTGCCTTTGCAGTAAGAAAACTTTTAACACTGTTTTTATTTAGGAATGTGGATCTCCTAAAGCCCATCCTGAGGTATGAGGAAGCAGGAGGAGGATCTGGGTGGGTCTGGATGACATTTTACCTGCTGTGCTGAAACAATTTCACACCTTTGAAATGGGGAAAGCAAAATGAAATAAGCCCAGATCACCTGTTCTGTTATTTAATGAATTGGGTTTTTTCTGTGCTTAGTGCTTTCTGCAGTGTTGATTACCCTGAGTTTCAATCCTAATTGGCTTAATTTTCAAATATTTTGTGATTTTTTTTTCCACATATTCTGTTCCCCCACATACTTTTTAGCACTGCCACCATCTCAGTGCCAGCTCTGGTGAGAGGCAAGGCCAGGCTGTTCATGTGGCAACTTCTGTTTTTCAGCCTTACATCCATTCTGTGCTGTTCATTCTTCTTCTTCGCTTTTTGGAGTTAAAATATGGAAAAGCAGTGCTGAGACAGGACCCAATATTTAGGTTTGTATAAACACACATGCACCTGTGAGATCTAAACTCCTACCCCTGCTTCTCCTTGAAAACATCATTGCATTTGCATCCTTATTTTTAATTTATTTTTTTAACTGGTGATTTTTTATTACTTTAATTTAAATAATCACTGAAATTAAAGCCCCTTAAATACTGTAGTGCTGTGATAATATAAAACAGCTTTTAAGTTATTTTGTGCCTCCACAGGATGTTGCCTATGTTGTGGGATGAACCAGCTTCCTTTATTTTACAAAATAAAGATAATAAACGTCATCATTATCATCATCATCCCCTGCAATAACAATAATGATGATGGTAATAATAGTAATCATTAGAATATTGTATTAATTAAATCCCAGGGAAATTGACTCTTGGTCTATTTGGAATGGAGAACAGAGGTAAAGAACAAAATCCTGAGGTAAATCTGGTGGTTTTTCAGGATTTCCCCAAGAAGGGAAAGCAGCCAGCAGCACCCCAAGGTGCTGGAGGAGGAAGATGAAGATGTCAGAGCTGAAAGGGAAGCAGTGAGAAATGCTGTGGTGGCTCCGAGCCAGGAGGAGGTACCTGAGTGCTGTCCTTGTTTTGTTTGATTTTCTCCTGGTAAAACGCAAACCAGTGCAGGTCAGGGCTCTGGTCCTGTTGTTCTCACTGGGAAAATCAAAATTCCAAAAGTGTGGGTTCAGGAGAAGAAAACTCTTAAGAGGAAATCAGACAATAAAGTGTCCTGTTGCACCTCATATTCCATAAAACAAAGATCTTCAGAAACTTTTCTGCCTTTTTAATGGAAAAATATAACTGAAGGATTCGTGCTGTCCAAGATAATAAATTAATCTTGCTTCTCCTCCTGGCTTTCAGAAAGCAGTCATTATAGTCAGCAATTTGTGCAAGGAATATAAAATAAAGCAAGATGGCTCATTTTTTAAGAAGAAGAAGAAGACAGCCACCAAAAATCTTTCCTTCTGTGTTAAAAAAGGTGAGAACTGGGACTGTTCTGCCAGACCTGTGTTGAACCCTGAGTTAATTCCCTGCACATTCTCAGTTACCTGAGCAAGGGCAGGAAAGTCAAATCTGTTTGTTCTGTTGTGAAAGCACCTTCAGTCTGGGCTTGATGTATTCATGGTGCATCCTATTAATGACCTGTGCCCATTATCTAAAATAAAGATAAAATAAAGATGAAGATAAAATAAAGATAAAATAAAGATCCTAGGGAGAGGGAACCACTTTAACAGTGGCTCCTGGAAACAATTCACAGCATCAGTTTAAGTGTAAATCTTATGGCCTCTCTGAGTGTGTATTTTATACAATAAAACCATTTACTTTTTATGATCTTTGATATTAGTATTGTGCCTTTTCTATTTTTTCTTTTCTGGGACTGTGCATGATATATTTCTTGAATGGGGAATAGTCCTAAGAAATTCTGTGTTTTTCTTGCAGGAGAAGTGTTAGGACTGCTGGGGCCCAACGGGGCTGGGAAAAGCACAACAATCAAAATGATCACTGGAGAGACAGCCCTGACTGCTGGGCAGGTAGGAGACATCTGGACACAAGGGGTGGATCCCTGACAAAAATCCAAACCTTGCCCCTGGGCTACGCCATCATTTTTATCAAGGCTGCAGTTTTTATCAGAGCATTGTTAGTGATGGGACTTTAATTGAGTTCATGGCGCTATTAAATTAAATTACAGTAATTTCACGATTATAAGCCGCACCTTTTCCATTGAAGAATCCAGCCTACCCCAGTAGTGCGGCTAATCATCGGGTGCAGCTTATTTATGGACAAATCCCAGTGAAATGCCAACCTGGAAGTGAGAGCCGGCCAGGGGAGGGTGCCTGGGGCTGCCTTTAAAGGCTTCGCTGCTCTATGAAAACTGTTTGTAACTTGAGCGCCTGACACCAAACCCCACTGGCAGTGATTCTGTTACTAATTCGTTCCTTTTTGCACATGGATCCTCGCTTAAAAAATAAATTTTTTTTTAAAAAGCAGCTTATATTCGGGTGCGGCTTATATATGGACAAATCCTGTGCTCTACCCAGATGTGCGGCTTATAATCAGGTGCGGCTTATAATTGTGAAATTACTGTATTAATAAGATTATGGTGATGATGGTGGTGACTTCTAATTTTGATAAGCTGTTGCATCTGCCCTCATTGCCATATTTAATTGCCAAATCTGCCCTGATTGTCCTGTTTATATTTAAGAACCATGTGAAATCACCCTCTCCCTGTGGGTTTCCTCACCTAAACCCCACAATCTCCCCCTAAACCACCCCTTGAAGTGGGCAAGGGGTGAGAGGCCAATGCCCAGCCTGGTTGTGCAGGTGCTGATGAAGAGGGGAGATGGAGGAGGCTACCAGGACCAGGCTCCTGCATTCCTGGGGTACTGCCCCCAGGAGAACCCCCTGTGGCTGGAGCTCACCCCGCAGCAGCACCTGCAGCTCTACGCGGCCATCAAGGGGCTGTGCAAGGAGGACACGGCTGCTGCCATCCACAGGTACAGAGGTGGGGCTGGGGTGGGTTGGAGTCAGGGAGACAAGGGTCTGCCTGAATCCTCCAGGCAGAATCCAGAGTGCAGGAATTGAATTAAAACCCTTGAATGGATTGAAAGACGTTAAGCCACCCATACATAGAATGGGAGTTTTAGTAGAAGATTAAGTTTAACTTTGTAAGTTTAGATGTAAGTTTGAGTTTGAGGATAAATAAGTTAGTAAGTAAGAAAGTCAGTAAGTAAGTTTCAGTGAGAGCTGTAGTGTTTTTAGTAAGTAAAAGGTTCAAGATGCCAGAGCAGAAGAACAACTTCTGGTGAAGGTTCACAAGCACACTGATGTTTTCAGCAGAGTCTCCAGGAGCTCTTTCTTAGACACTGCTTAGACAAAACAGAACTTCAGTGAGAATACTGCTGACATTTTTCAGATAGAACACGACAGATCGTGTACATAGTTTATACGCATCCTAACGTGTTAAGAAATTAGAATTTTCATAGGTTGAGAGAAAGTGGTTTGAATTTATGTGTTAGCTTGTTAGGAAAATCCTATATAAGATTGTGTATTGGGGAGAGTTGGTGGTTTTCACTTTTTGCTTTTGCCATTGCATTTTGCCATCTCTTTTCTGTGCCTGCAAACATCTCCAACACCCAGAAGAAGACAGGAGCTGCAGCAGTGTCACAGCCTCTCCGGGACCCCCAGGGACAGCTCCTGCTTTTGTTGGGGACTTTTTGCTAAACCTTAGCATGGACTTTAATGTCTGTGACTGTGCCTTTAAAGACTGATGTGCTTTTACAACAAATAAGCTTTTTAGCAGCTATTAGCAGTTTTAATCATTGAGAGATAACCCGGCATGAAGGGTTCATCAAGAGCACTGAGGGGGAGTAACCCCACGGGATGGCCCCTGTCCCACTCCCAGTCATGGGGAGGGGACCAGAGTGTCAAAATTCACAGAGGAAATCTTGCAAGAGACTCAGGAAACTCAGCTGCTTTTGTGCTCAGCGCTGTGATTTAGTGAGTGCGTTAAGAAAACCTCCAATTTTCCTGAGTGCATTTGGTGGAAATAATGTTTATTGTACTAAATTTGCCACTAATGTCCTTTTAAGAGCGTTATCTTTAGGCAGCTTTTCTGTAATCTCTTATGTTAGAGTTTGGCACCACAAGAAAGGGTGCTTGGCTGGCACTGGCAAGGGGGAATGGATTCCTAATGCTGTTGGTGGGTTTAGAAAAGAGCTTGTGGCTTATTCAGTACACTCTGCTTCAAATAGCCACTTCCATTTTAATAACACAATCAATGTTTAATGAAAACATGCAGGAGTCAAGAGCAAGGGGAGAAAAGTTCCTTTTTATTGTCATTTCGGGAACCCTTGATGAGAGTATTGATTTGAAATAATAAAAATGTTCTTTTTTCATTCTCCCGGCAGAATTGTGAATGCTCTGCAGCTTCAAGACTACTTAAACAAAAAAGTCAGAAAATTGCCTGCTGGGATAAACAGAAAGGTGTGTTTTGGGTCACCTATCATGGGCACTGAAGTGCTTAAGCAATAATTGCTGAGTGGAGTGACCAATCTGTGCCCTGAGCCACCAGGGAGAGCCTCACATTGGGCAGGGTGGTGAAAACGAGCTTTTCCCAAACCTGCATTTCCCACAAATCACAGCTCCCATGAATGAGGAGCTCTGTATGGGCACAGGGTGTGCAGGAGCTTTGGCTGAGCCCTTTCTCTGTGTCCCAGCTGTGTGTGGCACTGTCCATGCTGGGCAACCCCTCCGTGCTGCTGCTGGACGAGCCCTGCACCGGAATGGATCCCAACGGGCAGTGCCGAGTCTGGTGAGCAGAACCCCAGCACGGGGCCACCATGCTGGGGAAGGACTGGGAAGAAAAATGGACAATGGTGTCTGCTAAGAAAGGCAGGAACCTCTCTTTGAAATGGAGAATGTAAACCCCCTCCCTACAAATTATTACAATTTTGAAATCAAGGGGCTCTCAGACAAAGATATGGGAATAGGATTAATAGCTCTTTACTAGGGAAATTAAAATAGAAATACAGCACTACAAAGA
>VRYO01002184.1:9427716-9439222 GCA_009812075.1 Sialia sialis | reverse complement strand
CCCCCCCCCCCCCCCCGGCTAAAAAAAACCAACCAGGAGACAGGAGCAATACCAAGGAGAAAGCTCTTTGTGTGTTTCCTGGCAGGAAAATCACCATGAACAGGGGGTGTCACCTGCTCTGGGCGCTTCAGCTCACAGCTCCTGTCCCTGCAGCACATCTGGCCCTGGTGGCTGTCCCAGAGCAGAGCCAGATGTTCTCCAAGCAGCAGAAATGAGGCAAGGTAGATGTTGGCAACCTCCGTGGCTCATGAGGCCAATTCTCTTTTTCCACTCACTTGAGACAAAAGAGGAAATGGGGGCTGGGCTCTGTGGAGGGGAGCAGGGTGGATCAGCTCCTCAGCCTGGAGTACCAGCCTGCTGGAATGAGCATCTCTCAGCTTTTAATTTTTAAAACATTTCAGCTTGAATTGCTCTGCAGGTGAAGCTGAGAAGGATTTTCCTCCTGCTCTGCTGCTTCCTGATTTATCTCAGCACCTCACAACCCTCTGGAACACCAAATACAGAAATTTCACAACTATAAGGTACACAAGACTATAAGGCACACTTTTTTTTTTTGCAGCGAGGATCCGCACACAACAAAGTAATGAATCAGTAACGGAATGGCGCCATCGCGGGGTTTACTGGCAGCTGCTCAATTTGCAAACATTTTTCACGGATCAGCGCAGCCTTCAAACGCAGCCCCAGGCGCCCTCCCCATGCTGTGGGCCCCGGCATTCCTGTCCACCCCGGCACCGGCTGCCACGGCTCTCACAACTCGCACTTCCAGGTTGGCAAATTTCTGAACTTTGTCCAGATATAAGGCGCACCGGATTATAAGGTGCACTTCCGTGTTTCGATCAAAATTTTAGTCAACAGGGTGCGCCTTATAGTCATGAAATTATTGTACTCTCTTGAGCAGCAGATGGCTCAAATATCAGGCAGAAGAGGACGTGTGGCTGTGGCAGCGGCCAAACCCAACACTATATTTGCTTCAAAGCAGGAGGAAGGACAGCGTGTCCAGCTGGGAAAAGCAGGAAATGGTTTCTAAAAGAAGGGGCTGGAGAAGGAGATGATTGTGTAAGACATGATGTTTCAATTAGAACAGCCCTGAGTGATAGCAGTTCATGAACTCGTGTTCTGGGCAGAGTGGGGATGTTTGGTTTGTTCCTGTGCATCTGCATACTGGCACAGACATCAGGGGGTTTTAGGGACCGGTGAAGAGGACTTGGGCTGTGCATCAGCAGAGCAGAACCCCTGTGTGTCCATGGGCCTGGTGGGTAACTCTGGAATCCACCCAGGATTAGCTGTGGCTATTTGAAAATATCAGAAGCCATCAGTTTCCCTGGAGAGGTGCTGGGTTGGTGGATGGATATCAGCAGGAGACGGTGCCAGAGGAAAACAATTCCCTGGATTTGGGGCTTGCTGGGACAGGTTCTCCTGTGAGATATCACAGGTTTGCTGCAAGAGTTGTCACTGCTGTCACATCCCTGTCTCTCCCAGGTAAACGGATGCAGCTTTAGGAAATTACAATGTCTGTAAATTATCAGCTTTTGCAGGTGGCTACAGCAGCTTGGGCCTTTGAAACTTTTTCTTTTCCTTCCTTCCTTCCTTCCTTCCTTCCTTCCTTCCTTCCTTCCTTCCTTCCTTCCTTCCTTCCTTCCTTCCTTCCTTCCTTCCTTCCTTCCTTCCTTCCTTCCTTCCTTCCTTCCTTCCCTACTTTTTTCCCTTCTTTCTTTCCCATTCATCATCCATTTATCTATTTATCCATTTTGTCCTGTGGGCAGCTGAGGATTTCTCTTGCTGGCACAGCCACAGCTTCCTCCACCCACAGACCCTGGTTTTCTTTGGCCTCATTGTGAGAACTCATTTCAGGTCCCAAATGCAAATCCTCTCCAGGATTTTCAGGATGCTAACAAGGAATTCGGAAAAAATAACAAAAAGAAGCGAAGGCGGAGGGATGTGTTTAATTACTGTTTGTTTTAATTTGAGAAATAACAGGCTCTGAATCTGCTGTTTGTTCCCTTCTCAGGAGAGGACAGAAGCCTCCTGCCAACATCATGTCAAGGGCTCCACGTTTCGCACAAGGATTTGTGATGGTCTCTCACAAAGGACTGAGGAGTGAGAAAAAGATTGCACAACATCTCCTCCATCTGCTTCCTGGTGTTTGCAGAACATCCATCCCCTGTCCTGGGCTTTCCTGGAAGCTGAGGGAGAGCAAACAGATGGGGATTAACAGATTTTGATTAACTTTGGATGTGGAAACTCAAAAAAAGAAAAAACAGAGTGAAAGAAATGTTTTTTGGAAGAAGAAATCACCTTTCTTTTATAAAACTGAGCATGGTCACAAAATACTACAGTGAGAAAGGCCAGGCAGGGGATGGACTGAGATGAATTTTAAGGTTCTTTCCAGCCTAAACCATTCTGGGATTCTATGTTTGACCAGAGAGAGCAATGCTTTTCAGAATTATCCCTTCAGCTCGGTGCTCCCTCCCCAGCAAACATTTTGCTCTGTCATCATAAGGTTGGAAAAAGCCTCTAAGATCAAGCCCAGCTGTTCTCTTCCTTTTGCAGCCTCTCTTCTTTGTTAGAAAGAGAAAATTGCCATTTTGGGGGAAAAAAAATGCTCGATTTTCCATTTGCAGCTGTGTGAGCTCAGCCAAAGCTGCCTGTGCAGCACTCCCACATGGGCATGTGAAAAATACATTTTATTGTTTTGGTAAATTTAAAATAAATTGTCTTTTATAAAAAGACAATAGGAGACACCTATAAAGTAAAGGGTTAAAACAGTTGGGTGTTTGGAAAGCTGCTAAGAGCACACTGTTGCTTTGGGAAAGTTTTTTAAATACACTTTACAATGCATTAATTTGTTGCATGTTTATAGTTTTTTATGTATAGTTAGATGCTTTTTGGGAAAGGTTTAGCATGGTTACTTTTTGAGGGTTGTTTTTTTAGAGTATGTGTGTTTTTTGGTTTGTGGTTTTATTTTTTTATTATTATTTTTTAATTTGGGTGGTGAGTTTGGTTTTTTGTAAATGGTGAGTGTTGATAATTGTTGTGTTAGCTGTAGGGTTTTTATTACACGTTTATGGACTGTTATTTCAACCAAGTGGATAGTTTAAGTATATTATCTTAAAAAAACTTATGTCTAACTTTTGCTATTAGAAGAAAAGAAATAACCTATATTCACACAGAGCAGCTATTTTACCATTATACATGTAGATTTTATCCCAATAGTTGTGAAAAGCTAACAATATGTTCTGCACTTACACCAGGCAGGTGTGGAAAACGCCCCTGGTCCCAGCTGGGAATAGATGGACACTGCGGGAGGGATGTTCAGGGCCACAAGAAACCTCGTCCCTGCTCTGCCAGCATCCCTCCTGCTTTTTGTGCTGCTGCTGGATCTGCTCCTGCAGGACAAACTGAGCGAGCTGCTGCTGCTGCTGCTGCTGACGGGAGCTGCGGGAAAATCCAGAGATGCGGGAGCAGGGGGTGGGGCACAGGGGCCATGGGGACATGGTGACACTGGCAGAGCTGTCCCCACAGCTGCGGGCTCGCTCTTCCCTTCCCTCCAAGCAAAACAGAGTTTGTGCCTTGTTCTTGTTTTTTTGTTTTCCAGGCAAAAGTAAATCCGCACGAAATTGCCAGAAAAAATGATGCGAGGCTTTTCCTTGGTTTCCTGGAAGCGGTGAAACAGCTCGCTCCGTTCCTGGGATAAAACACCTCGCTCCGTTCCTGGGGTGAATCACCTCGCTCTGTTCCTGGGGGTCCCGGAGGCGAGGGGAGAGTCCCGGTGCGATATCCGCGCTCGGGCTGTGCCACCTCCTGGTGACAGCGGGCGATGCGGCCCTGCATCCTTTATTCCTGCATCCCTCATTCCTGCATCCCTGCATTCCTGCATCCCTGCATTCCTGCATCCTTTATTCCTGCATCCCTGCATCACTGCATCCTTTAGTTCCTGCATCCTTTCGTCCCTGCATGCTTTCATTCTGCATCCCTGCATCTCTTCATCCTTTCATTAATGCGTTCCTGCATCCCTGCATTCCTGTATGCCTGCATCCTTTCATTCTTGCATCTTTTATTCCTGCATCCCTGCATCCTTTAATTCCTGCATCTCTGCACCCCTTCATCCCTTTGTCCCTTCCTCTCTGCATCCCTGCACTCCTGCATCCCTGCACAAACCCAGATAGTTCTGCCTGGCCAGGATTTTCCGGACCCAGGCTGCTCAAGCAGGAGGTCAGGAAGCTGCTGTGGGTGTGGCTGGTGGCCACGGGAGAGCAGCAGCCACCTCCAGCAGGGATCCTCACCTCTCCAAGCTGCCCGTGGGGAAGCTCTGACCTCATCAGTGGCAGCAGAGTTTTGGGGGCAGGTGCATCCTGGGATTCCCTTTGCCTAAAGGGACATCTCAATATCAAATATATCCACTTGATACTGAAGGAAGAGAGAGGAAAATGAACACGTGTTACTCCAGTACATCCCTGTCTCTCCTCCAGTGCCAGCTTCCGTGAATAATGCTCTGCCCATGCCAGAGGGGTGGAATTGGGTGATTTTTCTCCAAACCCAGTCCATTCTATGATTCTGTATCATGGGAGGGTATCCCAGCAGCTCCTGCTGCAGTTTGGGATCGTGGCTATCTGCAACTTTTAATCCCTGCCCAGTCGTGCCCCCATGCTGCCAAATCAGACTCTCATTTTTGCAGCCATAACTCTCCTCCCAAGTTCCATAAATCTCCTCACCAAGTTCCATAAATCTGTGTCTCCTTTCCCCTTGGAGGGGCCAAGGATGCTCCCAGATGAGGGCAAGAAGCAGCAGTTAATTGGTACAGAAAGAATAACAAAGTGTGGGCACAGATCCGAAACCGGGATTTATTTAGGGAGATTTTCTCGTTATTATCTACTTAGGAACAGAGGATTTGTCAGAAGAGATCAGAGCATTTTTCATCAAATCTGGCATCCTGCATGGAGTGGTGATAGTGAGAGGGTGTTCCTAGGGGAAAACTCTGGATTGTCTCAGAAGTGCAGGTCCTTGATGCTGTTGGAAAGAGGGGCAGAGGCAATGCTGGGTAAAACCAGAACCAGCAAAGCCCAGTCCCTGTCACACTGGAAGCAGCAAAGGCATCTTCAGCCTGAGCTGACCCAGCAGAAGTGGGGGGATGCTCCCCTGCTGCTGATGGGGAGAGTTCATTAAAATAAGCACATTAAAATAAACACATTAAAATAAACACAAATCCTTCCCCATCCCAATCCCAGCCACATCCCCCTGGCTCAGCCTGTCACTCCTCTGTCATATTTGAGGACTCAGAGCACAGAACCCCCCAGAATGCACCAAAACCACGTTTTGGATATTCACCCTGGCATTCCAGTAACAGCCACATCATCCTGAGCCACGGAGTGCTTGGGAAATGTTCGGTTTACCAGGCGGGGTTGGAGCTGCTGCAAAAACAATCCGTGCTCTTAGAAAGAAAACATTCTCTTGTAAACAAGTGGAAAAAAAACCCCACGTGGGTGTATCCAGAGGAAAGGGGAGTGGGAAATGCCCTTTCCAAGGCAGGATGAGGCTCTGGAAGGGCAGAGGGGAGAGCATGGGCTGGGCTGGGAGCACTGGGGCTGGGAGACCTCGGCTCCCGGGTGCTGCTCTGGTTAAAAATAGAAAGCAGGGAGTTATAATTGGAGTTCTTGAGTGGGGCTGGACAGGAAACCTCTCCAAAAGAGCAGTCTGCAGCTCAAGCACAGCTCCTGGAGTCGTGTCTGGAGGAGAATATCCTGAGAAACGCCTCAGGGTGTGGAGAAAGCTCTGGGAACGAGGGGTGTCACCTCTGCAGCAGCTCCACGGCTTGGGGGGCTGCGGGAGCACCCCAAGGATGCTCTGTTCTGCTCAGGGCATCCACAGAGCAGCTTGCCTTGGGTGTTTTATCCCCAGGACAGCTCCTGTCACCCCGGCCTGATGCACATCAGGGACCTGCTTCCCACACCAGGAGCGGGGAGGCCTTTCCAAGACCTCTCCATCACCTCTCCAACCTGCCCTGAGACGTTTTCATCACCTCTCCAAGCTGCCCTGAGACCTTTCTATGATCTCTCCAAGCTGCTCTGAGACCTTTCCATACCTCTCCAAGCTGCCCCAACACCTCTGGATGGGCACAGAAAGGGGAGGATGCACTGGAATCCTCCCAGGAAAGCCCCGAGGGTGGGTGAGGTTCCCTGGCTCCAGCACAAGGAACACACCAGGTGTGTCAGGGTGGCTTTTGTGTCCTGTGCTGTCCCCATGTCCCTGCCTCTCTCCAAGCCTCTCCCAGAGAACAGGGCTCAGGCTGAGCCCAGGGGCTCTCAAGCCATGGATTTTGGGCCATTTCTCCTAAAATCACGGATGATGAGCCCTTCCAATGGCTTTAACTCCAAGATGCACCTGAGCACATCAAGAGTTACCCTACCCTGCCCAAACTCTTCTGATTTTACAGCTCCTGCATTTAAATCTTACTTTTCTTGCCTTCCTTTCTGATGGAAGCCACTTTCTTTTTCCTTATCTGTACATTATACCTTCAAAAATGAATCCCTTAATCCACAAAACTGCACCCAGCAATGCCCAGAGATCCACGACTGGAAGCATTTCCCTGGGGAATGTCCTTTACAGAGCCAGCAGGGTCAGAGGGAAAGGAAAAACAACACGCACCCATGATCAATATTTTTTAAAATAGGATTTGAAAGCAAAGCATGAGAAGCCTCTATCTGGTTTTAATTTCATATGGAGAAAAAAATATGGCTATTAATGTTACTCCACTGGAAGAACAAAGTGTAGATAAAACCTGCAGGCTTAATGAGGCTCAGGAAAAATCAAAGTGAAAGCAAATCTTTGAAAATCTCTAGGTAATCTGTGTTCCATTTATCATGCTTTGGCAATCAGAAAGTAAAACTAGGCTTAACATAATGAGGAAAATCAAACAGGCATTTTTTCCCCCTGCTGCTCTAAAATCCCAGTATATCATCATCACAGAAAAGCGGGGGGAAAGAGAAGAACTTCTGCCCTCCTGCTAGAGCCCAGGGAATTTAATTGCGAAGGTTTCTTCCTGTGTGTCTGAGAAGATGATGCGAAATTGGAATTTTTTAATGACAATATTTAAGCTCTCCTTGGCAACACTGAACTAAAGCAGCGCTCCTGTCCTGAGCTGGAAGGTAGCAATGGTTTGTAACAAGCTGAAAACGGGAAAAAGAAAAAATAAAGAAAAAAAACCCCACTTCTCTTGACATCTGCACCTGGCCAGGTGAGCAGCACAGAGCTGGGGGGCACTGAGGGCACTGGTGGGTTGGACACAGCTGAGGAAAAGTTTGGGTGCTGCTCCTTCCACTCTGGTGGTGGGAACAGACACGAAGCCATCCACGGCTTTTCCATGGTCACAGTGCCTCAGGTAAAGCTGGACATGATCCCTGGGTGACCTCAGCAGCTGCTGCTCCTGCTTTTTCCTCCCCAGCTGCTTTCCTGAATTCTCATTACAGTAATATCACAAATATAAAGCACACCGGACTATAAGGCGCACTTATATTTTTTGCAGCAAGGATCTGCGCACAACAAAGTAACGAATTAGTAACGGAATGGCGCCATCGCGGGGTTTACTGGCAGCTGCTCAATTTGCAAACATTTTTCACAGATCGGCGCAGCCTTCAAATGCAGCCCCAGGTGCCCTCCCCGTGCCGTGGGCCCCGGCACTCCCGCCCGTCCCCAGCACCGGCTGCCACGACTCTCACAGCTTGCGCTTCCAGGTTGGCAAATTTCTGAACTTTGTCCATATATAAGGCGCACTGGATTATAAGGCACACTTCCAGGTTTCAATGCAAATTTTAGTCCAAAGTGTGCACCTTATAGTCGTGAAATCACTGTATTTATTTCACTCAGCTCCTGCCTAATCCAGGTTAAACCTGCAGTGCTGTGATGGCTGCAAGCACCACCTGATTAAAACACATAAAGAAATAAAGCAGGGATATAAAGCTGCCCACAGAATCAAATGGAATTAGTTCAGCTCAGCCTCCCCCATTTTTCCTTGGTAATAAAACCACTCTGCAAATATGGAATTTCAGGTGTTCAGGAAAACAAGTCCTTGAGCTCAGGGGTGTCCTGGGCTCTCTCTTATCAGTAACTGCTGCTTCTATAACCCCAAAATAAAACAGCATCTCTCCATGGAGGGACAGGCAAAGGTGTGGATCACAACGATTCCTGGAGCTGTGCTGGCCTCACACAGCAGCCAAAATCTCCTTTTCATCCACCTGGCACCAGAGGGAGGTTTCTCCTCATCCTCACCTTCCTCCCCTTGCACCTTGCAGGGCTGGGGAGGGTCCTGAGCAGTTGCCAGGGGTTAATGAGCAAAATATCCTGAGTTAACCAGGCTGGTTAATGAGCATCTCTCCTGCAGGTGAAGAGCTGAGATGAGAATATTCACTGCTCCAGTGATGCTCAGATGAGAATGTTCCCTGCTCCAGTGGTGCTGAGATGAGAACATTCCCTGCTCCAGTGATGCTCGGATGAGAATGTTCCCTGCTCCAGCCCACCAAGGAGGGAGCTGGGGAGAGACAATCTCCTCTCCTCAGCTGTCCCAGCCAAGTTCATCTGCATTAATCTTGCACTCATTAAAATCAGTTGTTCTGTTTCTAATTCAACCAGCGCTGCCAAGATCAAGAATTAAAAATTGATGAGACAATGTCCCTGAAAAAAAAAAAAAAAAGGAAAAGTTCATCATCCAGAGCAGCACAGATTTTAAAATAATCATGAAAAATATCTGGCTGCTCCTTTGAGCTTGACACTTCCATGAGGGGTGGGAAAATGTACAAAAAATGAGCATGTTTCACAATCATGGGAGTCCAGAGGCTGGAGCTTCCTGGGGTCAGCGCCAAAAATGGATTCAATTATGGGGAAAACCCGAATTCTGAGGCACAGGGGAGGGAGGAGCTCGTTTGGCTCCAGGACAAGTGTCACTGCTGAGGTGACAGCAGCCAGGAGCTCTCATGGGGACAAAACAGCACCCAGGAGGAATGTGAGTTAACAGCAGAAGTAAATAATGATTTTTAAATTCTGCACGAGTGACAAACTCAACATGATTTTTAATGTGTGCCTAATTAAGGTCACTGATGACAATGGCTCAGACAAAGATGATAAACACCATTTATTTGAAGCAGATGAGAACTTGGAAAAGGCTCTCCAAGAGCCAAAACTAAATAATATTTCAGAGAGAGCAGCCCATAAAAACGCCCACAACCTCCAATGGCTTTTGCTGACCCAGGCTGGAGGGATCCTGCTGAGCTGTCTGGGTCTCTCTCCACAAAAGCTGCTCTTTTCCCTCATTAAAAGGCCATGTTTGCAAAGCAAAGCTCGAGCAGGAAAACGTGGAGCCAGGCCAATCCCAAACCAAGCCTGGGAGAAGTTTGGGATTAACTCCTTTAGAGCCAAGCAGAGGTCGCTTCCTGAAGGAGAATAAATAAATCAAAAAGTGATGTGGGTATTTATTTATAGCAGGCATTCATCGCCTGCAGGATCTGCATAAACACCCATTAGCTTTCAAGGTGATGAATCAAGTATTAATTAACCTGCTGGGGGGAAAATAATAATAGGGATATTAATGTTTTAAAGGGAAGCTTCCAGCTGAGGGAAACAAAGGGAGAGAGCAAAGCTGGACTATTCAAATAAAACCTTTTTGTGCTGGAAAGGAGCAACGGGCACAGAATAAACCAGGTGGATACTCTGGCTGGGAATGGCAGCTCTGCTTTGGTAACTGGGAAGGATTAAAACAAAAAAAGTGCTTTCTTGGCATGTCCCCAGAGTTTGGGGTGGAGAGGGAGTGAAAATTTAATGGGCACTTCACTTTTTTTGGAGTTCCTGCAAAGCAGCCACATCCCACAGAGAGCAGCAGGGCTCAGCACGAGCATCAGAGAGAAAAGAGAAATATTTCTGGAGGATCAGGCTGTTTTCTGAGCAAAAACGCCCAAATGAGATGTGACACCAAAAACTGGACAGCAAAAAGAAACCAATTTCCTGGTGGCAGCAGTACAAGCCCTGCAGGGCCACCACAGCTCCATGGCTTGGCTGCATCCTCTCTGCTCTCTGCAGCTTCCAGGGGATGTAAATCAGGAGTTTGGAGAGGTTGTTCTGCAAGCAGAGACACAGCAGGAGAGCAGGGACACAAAAAATCCTGGATGAGTTTGGCCTTCAGGATCAACTTCATGTGCTCCGCCCTACCAACCCAAATTTTAACAGCTTCAAGCTCTTTCTACATTTTTTTTTAATACATATATATACAAGGAGAAAAAAAACAAACATATGCAATCCTCTTTTTCCTGCCCATTTTTAGCATTTTTTTTCCCTCTGCATGTTCTCCAGTTTTCTACCCACACACAGCCACACTTCAGACAAACTATTCTAAAAAAAAAAAATTGCAAGATGTCTAAAAAAACAACACTAATCCAGGGGGCCATCAACTTCCAGAAATGCAAACTGGCTAAGGAAACCACAAGCTCTTTGTGTTGTTGTTATTTTTTGTGCAGGATTTTTTTTTACGATCTTGTTTTAAAGATTGGCAAGGGAGGAATTCTCTCTTTGCTCACCCTCCTCTGCTCCCCTGCTGTACTCAGACATTTCTCACCAGCCTTGCTCATCTCACATTTCAGGGCAGAGAAAATGTTTGTGCGCGGATGGGGGGCAGGGATGATGAGTCAATTAGACACCTCATAAAAATCTGATTTAGAAAATTCCCTCCCCGGCTGCGAGAGCCACCACAAACCAGCTCAGCCCCAGACAGAGCCTGGGTTCCTGCATGGAACCTCTCCCACCCTGCTAAAATGTCACTGGAAGTGAGAGACACCCTCACAGCCGCATAAATCACAGAGCCAGGAGCTTTCTGTGCTTTCCTCACTGCTCTTTTTGCTCCTGCTGGTTCCAGCTGATTAACTCAGCCCAGGAAGGAGCTCTGAGCCCTCTGCTGCTGCTCCACAAAGGGAGTCCCCAGGGATGAGCCATTTGTCATCCTGAGCACCTTCCAGAACCTCCCCTGGGCAGCTGGAGGGGGCTGAGGGATGGTACCTCCTCACCTCCTCCTTCCAGCATCCATTCCTTCCATCTCCATCCTGCAGATGGTCAGAGCCACCTGTAACCCTCACACTGCTCACCTGGGAGAAACCAGAACCACCTGTAACCCTCACACTGCTCACCTGGGAGAGATCAGAACCACCTGTAACCCTCACACTGCTCACCTGGGAGAGATCAGAACCACCAGTAACACTCACTGCTCACCTGGGGTGAGATCCAGAGCACCAGTGGAGTCGTGTTGGGCTGCACAGCAGAACCTTCTCCACGCAGTACAAAACCTTCTCTCCTCATGTCCTATTTTGGAGGACAGGTGTCTGCTGAGAAAGGCAGGAGCCTCTCTTTGAAATGGAGAATGTAAACCCCTCCCTCCAAATTATTATCATTTTGAAATCAAGGGATTCCCAGGCAAAGAGATGGGAATTAGGAATAACAATTCATTACTAGGGAAATTAAAATAGAAATACAGCAC
>VRYO01002184.1:9391733-9401999 GCA_009812075.1 Sialia sialis | reverse complement strand
AACATCCTCACCCAGCAAGCAGCCAGCTCCTCTCCCATGGCTTTCCATCCTCCTCTGCCCAGTGTCCAACAGGTCCTGGAAGGGAAGGAAAGCACCCATGCCCTGCTGAGCCAGGAGGGCTTTCCCGTGTCCTGCTGCTGCCTGGGAGGCTGAGCACCAAATCCCAGCGCTGCACACACTGGGGCTCTGTGTGACAGGCAGAAAATTGAATTACAGAAATTTCACGACCATAAGGCACACCGGACCATAAGGTGCAGTTTGTTTTTTTTTTTCAGGGAGGATCCGCGCACAACAAAGTAACGAATCAGTAACGGAATGGCGCCATCACGGGGTTTACTGGCAGCTGCTCAATTTGCAAACATTTTTCACGGATCGGTGCAGCCTTCAAACGCAGCCCCAGGCGCCCTCCCCATGCTGTGGGCTCCGGCACTCCCGCTCGCCCCCGGCTGCCGCGGCTCTCACAGCTCGGCTCCGTGACTCGCACTTCCGGGTTGGCAAATTCCCGAACTTTGTCCTTATATAAGATGCACCAGATTATAAGGCGCACTTCCGGGTTTCGATCAAAATTTTAGTCCAAAGGATGCACCTTATAGGCGTGAAGTTCCTGTAAATGGAATTCCCACCTCAGGGATAGGAGAGCATCAGACCTGCGCCCTCCTCTGCCTCTGGGAGGATGCGACAAACTCCCACCTGGAACTTTGTCCTGAGGGGGTCTGAGCTCTTGCTCAAGCATTTTTAAAGCTCCCAGGGTGCAGGTGCTGCTCTCTGGCACAGCACTGGTGGCTCCAGCCTGCCACGGAGCCCTTTGGCTCTGACCTTGTCCCCACTCCACGGCTGTCCCCAAGCCCACCAGCTGTCCCTGGGTGCACTGTAGCACTCAGTGTTAGGCTGCCCAGCAGCCTGCTTAGGCTCATCCCCTGTTTCTCCCAGGCAGAAACGTGAGGAGGAGACTCCTGAGGATTTTTTCTACTTTGTGGATTTCCAGCGACACAATGCAGAGATCGCCGCCTTCCACCTGGACAGGTAGGGCCTGTGCCAGCCTGGGCTGCTCCTGCTGCTGCTGCCTGCTCCTCTGCCCACCAGAGCTTGGGGAAAAGCCAGCAGAGCCCTGCGGACAGGAGAAGGGGTTGCTCTGCAGCAGCCTCTAGGAGCTGAGGGATTATTTAGGGAAGAAGCAGCTCTGGATCTCAGCTGGCACTCCAGAGTCAGCTTTGCCATGGGAACAGGTCAAGCCCAGGTTGGAACAGGTCAGATCCTCACCTGGGTGTCACACATTGTCCCTCCCCTGCATCCAAGTGCAGAGCTGAGCTCTGGGCACAGCCTGGCTGCCCTCCTGGTGAGGGAGGCACAAGCTCAGTCAGCAAACAGGGTGTGCTTTGGGTTCATAAACTGCAGCAGTGCAATTTCAAGCCCTCAGATAATAAGCAATTAACCTGGCACCTCTTCCCAGCAGGGTGTGTGTTTAATAAAATCAAAAATATCCTCCTCAGAAGATGAGGGCAGCAACCTTTCCCTCCCCACCTGAACACATGGGGAAGGTGATCCCTGATGCTCAGTGTTGCAGCTCAGACTCTGAGAAAGGGAACAAATGGAGCTGAGTTCCCTTCCCAGTTCTGCCCCAACACCCTCACAGTGACTCTGCTTGACTCAGCCACCACCAGCTCACCCCTGCAGCTCCACTGCCACAAAAATGAGGCCAGACTGCTTTTGTGAAGTGCTTGGTGGTTTTTAGAGCTGAAAGATGCTGCATAAAAGCAAATCTTTTTTTTCACTGTAAACATTGCTCAATAAGTAACAGGCTAAATCCTGTTCTGTGCCCAATTCCCAGGAGCAGAGGGCATTACCCAAGGAGCCAAGCAGAACATTAGCCAGTCCACCCCGTGCTACTGACTCAGCAATCAGCAGCAGCTTCCCACTGACTGCCAGGAATGCTTTCCTGCCCCAGGCCCTGAGGCTTTTAAGAGTATTTCAGGAATTAGCTGGGTATGAGTGCCTCTGGAGGAGGGGGTGCCTCCTCAGCATCCTTGTACCAGGATCAACATCTTCCATCCGTGTCAAACCAACATTATAGAAGGGCCTGAGGAGCTGCTTTAACCTTTGCAGGACCCTTTTGTGTGCAAAGGGAAGCGAGAAACCAAGGCAGTGTCAGGGAAAGAATATTTAGATTGTTCCAGGCAGCTCCTATTAAAACACCAAAACCCAAACAGAGCCATATTTTGGCCCAGAGTGGCTTTTTGCTGGGTGCAGTGACACAAAGGCTCCTGGTTCACTGCTGGAAGGGGTGAGGGCAGCACCGGCCACCCCACTGGGCAGCACCATCCCCTGGCAGCATGGTCTGTCCCCTCTGTGCAGGATCCTGGATTTCAGGAGGGTGCCACCCACGGTGGGGAGGCTGATCAACGTCACCAAGGACATCCTGGAGGTCACCAAGAACGAGGTCCTGCAGAGCGTCTTCTTCGTGTCACCAGGTGGGCTCGGGGTCAGGCACGTCATGGCCCCTGTTATCTTTAGGGTTCCCCTCACACCTGACCCAAACATGTGCTGTTCCATGGTGGGAGGAAGAGCAGGGGCTGCAGGAAAAGGGGCTGCAGGAAAAGGGGCTGGAGGAAAAGGGGCTGCAGGACTCATGCTGTGGTGCAGAAAGGAAATTCTTGGGTTAAACATGCATGGGTTCTCTCTCCCACCCTCCAGCTGGAATCATCTACCAGATCTCCTCATTTGTTCTTTTTCCTTCCCCTTAGCACAGGACCCAAATGTGTGATTTGGCACGTTGACATCCATGGATGGATGCTTTGGGTTTTGGTTTGCTTTCACTTGGATTCCCCAGAATGTTTCCGTCAAACAGGGGCTTGAAATTGCTCAGCACTCATCTTCAGCCCCTTGGGACTCCTCCCATCTGTTCCCTTGCCACAAGAAATACAGTCATTTCACAACTATAAGGCGCATCGGACTGTAAGGCACACTGTTTTTATGCAGGGAGGATCCGCGCACAACAAAGTAATGAATTAGTAACGGAATGGCACCATCGCGGGGTTTACTGGCAGCTGCTCAATTTGCAAACATTTTTCATGGATCGGTGCAGCCTTCAAACGCAGCCCCAGGCGCCCTCCCCGTGCCGCGGGCCCCAGCACTCCCACCCGCCCTCAGCACCGGCTGCCGCGGCTCTCGCGGCTCGGCTCAACTCGCACTTCCGGGTTGGCAAATTCCCAAACTTTGCCCATATATAAGGTGCACCGGATTATAAGGCGCACTTCCAGGTTTCGATCAAAATTTTAGTCCACATTGTGCGCCTGATAGTCGTGAAATTACTGTAATCACCATCCCTGGGTGGGGAAGGGCTCAGCCTTGCCTCCTCCTGGAGATCACAGCCCCTTCTTCCTTCTTCTTTTTGTTCTCTGCTCTCGTCCCAGCCAGCAACGTCTGCTTCTTCGCCAAGTGCCCGTACATGTGCAAGACGGAGTACGCTGTGTGTGGGAACCCTCACCTGCTGGAGGGCTCCCTCTCTGCCTTCCTGCCCTCCCTCAACCTGGCCCCACGGCTCTCCATCCCCAACCCCTGGATCCGCTCCTACTCCTTCGATGGCAAGGAGGAGTAAGTGGGGAAAAGAGGCTGTGCCCATGACTGCAGGGTACAGACACATGGACAGACCTGGAACAGCCCAGGCAGAGGAATCAGGCAGTCCATAATTAGTGTAATGATTAGTTTAATAACCCTTAAAGCATTGATTGGCTGGGTTTGAATTCCTGCATGTACAAGGGGAGATTTATTTCCTCCTCCTGTACATCTTCACATGGAAGATGGGTTTGGGGGAGCTTTTGGGACACGGCAGAAGCAGCTGAAGGTGTCTCCCCTTCTCCATCTCCTGCAGGTGGGAAGTGAATCCACACTACTGCAGCACAGTGAGGGAGATCTACCCCTACAGCAACAGCAACCGGCTGCTCAACATCGTGGACATGGCCATATTCGACTTCCTGATAGGTAATGGTGGAGGAAAGAGGGCATTTCCCTCCCTTCCTTCCTTCCTTCCTTCCTTCCTTCCTTCCTTCCTTCCTTCCTTCCTTCCTTCCTTCCTTCCTTCCTTCCTTCCTTCCTTCCTTCCTTCCTCACCCCAGCAGCACCTTGGGCACTTCCAGCACGGCAACAAACATTCCATGCAGACCTGAAAGCAAGCTTGGGATAATTTAGAGAATTCCCTTTTGCAGGGAACATGGACCGGCACCACTATGAGATGTTCACGAAGTTTGGGGATGATGGCTTCCTCCTGCACCTGGACAATGCCAGAGGGTGAGGCACGGGGAGAGGCAGGGAGGGGGCCAGGAGGAGAGGGCAGGATCTGAACTCTGCTTCTCCCCCCAGGTTTGGGAGGCATTCCCACGATGAAATCTCCATCCTGGCTCCTCTCTCCCAGTGCTGCATGTAAGTTCCAGCTCCCCTTCCTTCTCCATCCTGCAGCTCAAGGAGGAGCTTGCTAATCCCAGCCCTGGATGCTGCAGTGGAAAAACATCCCTGATAGACCAGCAGATGCTGTCCAATGGATCAAACCCTTCCAGAAAGTTCTGACAGCTTTTCCCAGCCCATCAACACGAGGTGCCCTCAGGAAGCACAGAAATCTCCATCCAAAATCCAAATTCCAGAAAGTTCTGACAGCTTTTCCCAGCCCATCAACACAAGGTGCCCTCAGGAAGCACAGAAATCTCCATCCAAAATCCTGGTGGAACTTTGATGCTCTTAATCAAGTTTCCTCTTCTCATGGCACAAAGGAGAAACTCATAAATGTAACCCTATGATCCCCCTTCATTAATTCACATAAATCAGCTGCTGAAAGTTAAATTTAAGAAGCAGAAGCAGCTGCACTTTCCTAGGGTTTCTCTCCAGGAGATGTGGTGCCTTTTTCCTTGTTCTACCTGCTCCTTCTCCCCCTTGGGGTGGTAACTGCACTCTCCCCACACACATTTAATTTCAAGAAATGTTATTTGCACTCAGCAAGTCTTTTCATGTCTAATTGCAGGCTCACAGGGAATCCTTCTCTTGAAATTCTGTGCAGTTTGAAATTAAATCTGCCTCTTAATTTGACCTGCATACTGTAATATCCACAGGTCACATTGTTCCTATTCTTCCAGATCCACCTCCCAGAAACTCCTCTTAATTTAATTCTTGTAAAAGGCAGTGGGGAAAGGACCTGAACACCTTGTCATAAGCAAGCCAGGGCCAGGAACAACATAAAAACAACTTGTGCTTCCTGAGGGAGCCACACAAACCCTCATTTCCCACAAGAGCTGATCCATTTGGAGTGGGAGAGCACCTAAAACCACTTGGAGAGGAAGGGAAGAGGTTTTACTTGAGTAAGCACACAGAGGCCACAAATTTCAGCCTGCCCTGGGCTCAGCTCACCAAGTCACCTCCTTGTCCAAGCTGACAAAGCTCCTGCAGCCCAGGGATGCTGAGAGCAGGCTGCTTCCCTCCCTGTTGAACAATCCTGCTGAGCTCTACTCCAAGTCTGGCTTACAGCACTCTCGAGTCTGGCTTACACAGCCTGGCCATGAGATGGTGCTGAGAGCACCAGAACCCTCCTGGAGGCGCAGCCAGGCCTGGAAGCAGCCCCAGGCAGGCTGCTGAAGAGCCTGGGGTGACATGTTCAGCAGTTGAGGACAGCCCTGGGGTCACAGCCCCCATGGGCTCACAGCCCCTGTGGGACCGGCAGCAGCATTTCCATCCCAGCCCCTCCGCGCTCTGTTTGTTGTGGAGCTGTTCCAGCTCGTTCAGCAGCTCACACCAGCCCATTCTCCAGCTCCCAGCACTGCTGGGACCAGAGCAAACACAGCTGGTGTTTACCCACTGCAGCTCCTGGGCCGCCCTGCCTCGAAGGACAGCGCACAGATGTTCCTTCACATCTGCTCCGGGCACAGCTTTCTCTGAAAGCAGCAGCAGCAGCAGCAGCTCACAGCTGGGGTTTAAAGCTTCCTTGTCAGCCCTCACACTCCATCAATTGATTAGTTGATTTTTTTTTTCAGGAGTATTAATGCAGGAAGGTGGTGGCAGCAGCATCCTCCTCCCCTCGTGCTGCAGGCACGCTGCCCACACACCTGGCTGCTCCTGCATTCCTGATTTAGATTGGGTATTGGCAAAAACGTTTCCTGGAAAGGGTTGTAAAGGGTAAAACATTGATACAGAAAAACCATGGAGTCACCATCCCTGGAATTCTCACGGGAATGTGCAGATGTGGCACGTGAGGTCATGGTTTGAGGGTGCTGGGACAGCAGCTGATGATCCTAAAGGTGTTTTCCACCTCTGGGACAGCAGCTGATGATCCCAAAGGTGTTTTCCAGCTCTGGGACAGCAGTTGATGATCCCAAAGGTGTTTTCCAGCTCTGGTGATTGTCCCCAGCACCTGGAGCAGCCACAACCCTTCCCCAAACAGCACATGGCCTGTTGGAGCTGCACAGATCCTGATCAGCATTCCCAGGGGATCCCATGGATAAACAGCCTACAAATACAAATTCTTGAGCTGCCTAAAATGGATCTGACTGTGCCTTTTTCCACCTGGAAATTCTGTCTTGGCTAAATCCAAATGGCTCCATGAACATGGGCCACTTTGTTTCCAAGATTTGATGGGCAATAACTACAACCACTGATTCATTTCAGTATTGTACATGCTGAAGTCAACACATTTCTGCTGAGGATTAAACAAATGATTTCAGAATACTTAATTCCAAGATTGCAGCTTTTCATCCCATTTTCTGTCAAAGCAAATCACATTTGAATCTCAGTCCCCCTTAAGGTGAAAAGTCACAGTTACATCAGTTCCAGGATAAATTCCCTCTTTTTTGCTCAGAGTTTTAACACAAGATATTTTCTCATTCATTCCTTTTCATTTACCTCCCCCTCTGCTCCCATCTCGTAAATGTCTTCCTTGGGGAGATGGCACCACCCTGCAGGAGCCTGGGGAACTGGGTCATCTCTGACTCACTCACTGCTGAGAATTTCAGTCATGTTTTTCTCTCTGTTGACAGAAACTTGCAGTACAAATACTGCAGAAAAACAAAGGAGTTCCTGCCAAAAAAAAAAAAAAAGAAATCATCATCCTCCAAATTTAAAATTAAAGAACTTTTGTTCCAAAGTTCTTTAAAATTTCTTCACCCATCTCTGCCCTCCTGCTGTCAAGGAGCTCAGCTCTTGCTGGAGGCATTAAATGTTGATTTCTCTTTTTTCCAGAATCAAGAGAACGACCTTGCTGCGGCTGCAGCTCCTGGCACAGCCTGAGTACCTGCTCAGCGAGGTGATGAGGGAATCCCTGCTGCAGGACCCCCTGGCCCCTGTGCTCACTGAGCCTCACCTGCTGGCCCTGGACAGGCGGCTCCAGCTCATCCTGGACACCGTGGGCAGGTGCATTGACACCTTTGGAGAAGCCACCGTGGTGGCCAACGACACCAGGCAGCCCCAGAGCCCTGTGGAGCACAGAGCCAAGCTGGACACCTAACCAGAGCTCAGGGCCAGGGACAGCCCTGCAGGGCGAGGGGCAGCTCCAGCAGCCTCACTGCCACCTGAAACACCTGCAGGAATCAGAGGGGAGATGTCAGAGCAAGAATCCCACTGGGCTCCCGTGCTGGTGTTTAACCAGAGCTGCTGTGACTGCAGAGATCTTCACACCCCAAACAGCTCTGGGCTGGAAAAGCTGTGATCTCCAGATGTGGACTTGGTGTGCCCTTGGGAGGGTGAGGGAACCTTGGTTTGCTCAGCCTCCGCAGGGTTTGGTCTGGCTGGAGAGGACATGAACTCGACCCCAGGATGAGGGTTGAATAAAGAGATGCCAAGAGTGTTCTGCTTGTAGTAAGTGTTTGTTGTGTGCTCAGGAGTGGGAATTTGAGAAAAGAGCAGTGCCACTTCAGCAGGGCAGCACAGGACATGGTTCATCTTGGCCAGACCAGAGGCACCTCCCCGTGCTCAGTGTCACCCCAGCCACACCAACCTCACACAAAGCCTCACAGGGCAGGAAAAAGGCAGGAAAAGCACTTCTCCCACCTGCATGAAGGGCCACCTTGGATACAGGACACAGGCAGGTCTGTGCTGCCTTGGGCTCCAAGGAAAAAAAAACCCAAGCTAAAAACCACCCTGAAAATCAATCCACGCTGAGACATAAATACAATAACTACAGCACTGTATTTACAACTAAAAATTCTCCCATTTCTGGGGAAAACATTTTGCCAAAGTGTAGAGAATCTATCTCAGGCCATCTTCTCCTATCTTTAAAAATATTTTTTTCTTCATTTATTTTAAAATTATTTAGGTTGTCATAATTAGCTGGAAAATTGAAATGTATCCAGTCTCTCTCCCCCCTCTCCATGTCTGTGCATTTTGAGGAGATGCAAGAGAAACTGGGGACCAGAAAAGCTTGGGGAGGGAGTTCTTGTGGGTATTTCAGTTCCCAGTTCACCCTTCACCTCCCAACAACAAGGTTTAAGAATAACTGGAATGGTGAAGCTCCCTTTAGTTCCTTTTCCTTTAACTGCTAGGAATTATTACACTGAGTCTTTCGGCAGCTTGAAGAAAGTAGTTAAGAACTCTGTTGATAATTTATCATCCTTAAAGGGGAAATCTATCAGAAACTCATTCTAAACTAACATTTAAGTTAAACAAAACCCACCTACAGCACTGCAGACCTTTCCTAAATCTCTGTACAAAAGCTGCCAGGCAGAATTTTAGCAGGATTCCAACAGGCTGCTGCTCCACCAGCAGCTCATTTTTCCCCTTTTGGGAAATTTCCTGACCTGAAGGAGCTCAGTGACACCAAGTGTCTGGATGATGCAGGGAAGGAACCAAGCTGGTTTGGTTTTTTTCACAGGGGATTGTGTTGTGATTTAACTCCACAAAAATCTAACAATGCTCCAAACTGTAAAGCCACAGGAGAGGCTGAACTTGTAACCTGAGTGTGCCCATTTGTGTGTTTGAGGAACTTGGGAGTGTTTCTTAGTGAAGAAATTCCTCCAGTATTCTGAGGTCACAAAGGTGAGCAAAAACCCCACACAAACCCCAAAAAACCCCACATAAACCCCACACAAACTCCACCAAAACCCCACACAAACCCCACATAAACCCCACACAAAACCCACAAAACCCCACATAAACCCCATATAAACCCCACACAAACCCCACATAAACCCCACATAAACCCCATATAAACCCCACAAAACCCCCACATAAACCCCACAAAACCCCCACACAAAACCCCACACAAACCCCACATAAACCCCACAAATCCCACACAAACGCCACATAAACCCCACAAATCCCACACAAACCCCACAAAACCCCACATAAACCACACAAACCCCACTAAAACCCCACAAACCCCTCACAAAACCCCACTAAAACCCCACATAAACCCCACAAACCCCACCTAAACCCCCACTCCAGGTTGCTTTAGTCTCTCCCGAATTGTGGTTCACACAAGCCCTTGCATTTCCAACTTTTCAACAGTCTCAAGCACATTCTTGACCTTTCTCCTCTTGGGATTTACAGACTTATTTACTCTTGTGGACAGAGAACAGATGAAAATAAGAGGATCTGACTCCTTCTCAGCATGTTTGCTCTGTTTATTTCTGTCCGGGACAATGAATTCCCAAAGTTTTATCTCCCTCTACCGGTGACTTTTTGTGCTCTCCCCACACAGCACAAACCCAGAATTAATTCTCTCATTTGTCATGGAATGGTGACTTGTTTGCTGCTTCAACAGGAAGCACATGGCACCAGAAGATAAGCTTAAATTCAAGTTGTAGTTATAAAGATGTATTTCTAGTTGTAAGGCTCAAGTGGATGGTTTAAAGTTTCACTTTAGGTAATAAAATTCTGGTTCCTGTTTTTTTCAGTGAAGGGTACTGCGAAAGGGAAGGGCAGGGTGAGGGAAACCAACTTACAGATATTTAAATGGCTGGGACATTAACAGGGTTATTTTTATTCCCCTTTACATGATAAACGGAGCTTCAAAGCTGGGTGGTTCAGCTTTCCTGGAGCTGGGTGTAAAACACATCCAAGTCTGAGTGGCTTCAGATCACTCTTCAAATTTTTTTCCTGCTTCATTCACAGCTGTGTCCTAGGTTACAATGTAAAGATGTGCCCAAAGGTTTGTATTCAATCACCATTTCCATGGACTGGTAAAAACAGCAGGGGCAGTGTTTTCCTTGCCTCCTCCCCCGGACTATCTCCTGTTAATGGGCCACCAATGCCCTGCCCCATGAGTCACAGATATCTCCTGTTAATGGATCAATGCCC
>VRYO01002184.1:9363253-9391057 GCA_009812075.1 Sialia sialis | reverse complement strand
TGCCCCATGAGTCACAGATATCTCCTGTTAATGGATCAATGCCCTGCCCCATCAGTCACAGATTACTCCCTCCAGGAGACATTCCTGTTTCATGGGCCATCAAGGAGCCACCATGACTGATAAAATGACATCATCCTGTTGTGAGATGCTCTGCCCAGGGGGAGGAGCCAAGCATTCCCACCTGGATATAATGTGGGGCCTGGGAGACAGCAGGCAGCTCTCTTACCCACTGGTTTCCAGAGGACAGGAGCTACCGGATCTTTCTACAGGATCACCACTTCAGCAAGAGCACTTCATCTGAACTGCTGCCACCACCAAACTAGCAGGGTGTCAGGTTGTATTCTGACTCTGTCAGTGCTTTCTTTTTGGTACTACTGCATGTATTTTACCTTTTTTTTTTAATTTTTCCTATTAAATTGTATTTCTGACTTGGAGTCTCGCTGGTTTTGCTTTCAAACTAGTACAAGCTGAAAATCCCCCTTTTCCCTTTCCCACCACAACTTATTCCTGATTATCCATCACATGCTCATCAAGGGGAGCAGCCAACTCAGAGAAACTCCTGAGCTCCAAAAATCATGGCTGGGCTGGGAATGAACACCTTGGGAGCCAAACAGGACACAGAGAATTCCCAGCTGGCACGTGGAGCTCTCCCCAGGAGCTGAACTCACCCCTCTGCACTTCACACCAAGCTAATCCATTAAGATGCTTCTCTTCTGCTGCCTCATTCATAACACATCCTCTGAAGCCAAAGGGAAAAAAAAAACAAGGTAAAAATAAAAGAGGCTGATTGCATTTAAGAATTTAAATCATTTTATTGCTTTACCTGCCATTAGGACAATCTATAACAAAAGGAATATAATATAATATATTAGCACATACAGTAAATCAGACTTATAGAGTCAGGTAACAATACAAAAATGGTCCTCTGGTTGACTATAGCTTCCTAGGGCAATAGACTTCATCAATTTGCTGAAGATAGACTAGCAAAAAATTACTTCTAAAGCCCTGAATGTTAGCTAAGGCAAAACTATGCCAATTGTGGTTTCAAACATATTGAAATTGCACACAAAGGTAAAGCTATAACTGTGTTTAATATTTAACTCAGACTTAGCTGATTTATCTTAAAATCTTGTAGGTAAAACTACAAAAGGGAGTAAACAGCAAGCTAAAAAGATGCAGTAGTGAAACTTGATTAGAAAGCCTTATATAAAAAAAATGTGCATTTTTTTTTTGTGGAGCTCTAACTGGTTTACAGAGTTTTTGGTGCTTTAATGTAACACAAAGAACACATATGAAGGAAAAAAACTGCAGAGTCAAAACTTAAGAAAAAAGTTTTACCCCCCACAAAAAAAAAAAAGGAAGAAAAACAAGAACCATAAAAAGGTAGCATTTGCTTATTCCTTAAGGACTCTGGGAGAAATCCTCTATTCATCAGCTCTTGAATAGAGAACTCAAACCACAAGCATTTCAATCCCCTTCTTGGGATTTCAGTTTCAGAAAGACCCTGAAACCTTTTGTAAAGGCGTGATACCTTCAGTATTATTCTGCATGAATGAGCAGATTCCTGCTGAATCTCTCCACACCTGGGAAAAGGCTGGATTTGCATCCACTCCACCTCAGAAAGGAAATAAAACGAGGGCTCCATCTTTAAAGTAGTTGCACAACAAATGCCAAACTGCTTGCTGTCACTCCCAAATACAAACCTATGCTACTTGATATAAATTACAGTTTAAAGGAAACCTTAAAAATTGCCTACAATTATTGAACCGTGGAATTCAGTAAAAACTTCTGGGAAGTCTTAGTGAGCACAGAGTAATGGAACACAAAGCTGGGAAATACTGAAATACATTTAAGACTCCGCAACAGATTGAACTTGGGGGTTAAAAAAAAAAAAAAAAAGGATGAAATGAGTGTGGTGGAAATTCCATAAGTGAGAAAAGAGAATGCAACTTTTGGCTTTGAACTAGATTTATGGTGAATCATTTTTAAAATGATGAACTGACAGCTCTAAAAACTTAAAACAACTGAGTGTGGCAGGGAAGTTCAAACATTCCATTTTTCTGCCTCACATTCTCTCTAAGAATAATGGAGCTTCAGAGACCAGCAATCTTGTCACCTGCAACTGATACTGGCCAAAACACTCAGCATTTCTTTTCCCTGCTAACAAAGGGTCACTTGAACTGATGGTGGTTTCTCAAAAGTCAACTGAGGATTAACAAAACAATTCACAGGGAAAAGCAAATGTTTGCTTTTGAGTTCCACACCGATCTAAGCACTCAACCAGCACTAACAGCTGGACAGCTGCACCATTCTTACACCAAGCTATGTACTAGGGACCCAAGTCAGGCATTTCATGGAGCATTTGGTTCTTGCCACTTGGAACAGGAAGTTTGAAATGGCAAATCAATGGCTGGAGAGAGAACAAGTGGCAAAGATCAGTTGCGGCAAGTCAGCAAATGGAACAACTGCAGTAGTTCACCAGAACCATTCACCTGGAAAGCTTTGGGTTTACACTGGACAAGAACAGAACTAGGCAATCTCAAACCAGCAGACACGGCAACAATTATACTGGTAAATTCCAACTGTGGCTTTCTTAGCAGCTGATGCCTTGATTGAACCTAGGATTTACAGTACCCAGAAAATAGAAACAAAACCCCAAGCCCCGAGAAGCTCAATTACAAGAGCAGCTCTCATGTGAAAAGAAATACAGCAGGTGATGACCAATAATTTGAAAACACCTTTAGAGGAACTTTTTCCCCCTCCTTTCCTGTCACCTCCTCAGCCTATGGCAATGCTGTGGCGCCAGGAGGTCTCTCCCTCGCTGGAGCAAGGCTGCACTGGCCTGAGTTGGACACTGGTGCACAGAGAGAAGCAAACGTCTCCATTCAACTTTTTCTATTAATTTAATGGGACAGAGAGCACAGAAATAATATGCTCTAAATTAATGACAGTGCCATGATAAGCAGTTTATTTTTTTTCCTTTTTTTCTTTTTTTTTTTCTTTTTCTTTTTTTTTTTTTTTTTAACCGGACAGGAAGCTGCAAAATGCCAGTGACGCTGTGACTCTGCACAAGGGGAAGAAAGCAGTCTGCATTTGTGAAGCATGGCTTGGACAGGGAGGAAGGTTTCAGACAGACAGTGATACAAAACTGTTGTACTGCTGGATGTTCCTCTTGAGGATATCAGAGCAGGGCCCCAGCACACGCTCGAAGCGGGGCCGGTCCAGCTTCACACATTTCAAGGGGCCGCGAGCCACGACGGTGGCAGCACGAGGACGGTTCATCAGCAGAGCAATCTCACCTGGCACAGCACAAACAGCAAACACAGTTAGCAATCATTGGGAAAAAGAGGCACAGAAATGACCCTTCTCCACTTCAAATTGCAGAGAAGGTAATTCAGGACTCAGCACTGCTCAGAACAAGTACCCAGTAATTACATTAAAAGCATCTGTGAAGGCAGTTTTTAAAAAAACCCTACTTGATTATTTTGTTATTAAAGCCTGTCCACATTCATGTCTCTCTGAAAAAAGAAAAGCCTAAAAAATTTTCAATACTGTGTCTGTTTGAGGAAAGGTCATGTTTCAATTTACCATGTAATTTTCCAAGCCAACAAAGAGTTATTTTTCTAATAGTACTGGTCAATTCTGGTGTTTCTAGGAAACTCAGGACAACAACAGCATGGTTTTGAAGTAAACAAACAAAGAGAACATTAATGCACCAGACAGAAGCTTTTGACCCATTGCTGGCCAGAATCAAGACTCTGACTTTGCTGTGGAAAAGGAGCATTTTGAAGTCCCACTGGATCCCCAGTTCTTGAGTTTTGCACCAACATGCCAAAAGCTTTGTTTCAACTGCTGTACAACATATTTGGAAATGAAGTTTTTGCTGTTATCAGCAACAGAAACAGCCCCTAACACTCCTACAACAAGCATGGAAGAAACCACAGCAGCAACTCCGGGGTTTTGTTTGCTTGGTTTGGTCTTGAGCTCTTTCCATGTTCTGGACTGAGGAAAGAACTTGGTGTTCCTTGGAGAACACTTTGGCCTGCATTATCAAAATGGATGTTCAAAAGAAATGAGGAAAACTTTTCTTTTGTGCCCAATTAAAACTCCTGATCTCAGCAGCCTCCAAAAGAGAGGCTTGCTAAAGGATAAGGAGGTTCTAAGGGAGAGTTAAACCCCTGCAGCACCTGAACACAAGGACTGTGATAATATTTCCTTTTAGAGTGGGAAACTCAAGAGAACACAGAGGGAAATATTAGAAAATGTGAACTGACACAGAATGAAGTCTAGTCCTAGATCCTGAGCCAAGCAGGTTCTTGGACAGAACCCAGGCACTCAAGTCCACCCCATTTCAGGCCTTGCAACAGAGGATTCACTGCTTGCATCAACTACAGAGCTGAAAACCTGGACAACCAAAAGGTTTTAGCAAGAGGAAAGAGAGGAACTACCTAAAAATGAGAAATGTTAGGAGTTTTGAGAGAGTGCTGTGTTTAACCATTAAACAGCAGGTTCTGACCAGGTTCCCTTCTGACCTGAAGAAGGCCAAGGAAGGAATTTTTTCATCCTCCTGCTGCCTTCAGCTGTGTAATGAGTGACTACAAAGACAAACCCAGGCTGCACATGGAAAGACAGAGAGAAAGCAACAGGCTGCAGAACAGGAAATTCTTGTCAGGCTTGAAGGAAAAAGCCTCTCCACAACAAGGCTGGTGAGACAGAGAAAGAAACTGCCCAGAGACGCTGTCTGATCTCCATCCCTGGAGACACAGGAAACTCAACTAGACACAGCTCTGAGGAATATGAAATCATTTCAGATTTAGCTCTGCTCAGGGCAGGGAGGTCAGGCCAAATCATCTTTTACAGTGAAACAGTGTGGGACAATGACATCCTGTGTGCACACCTGAGTGCCAAGTGACTCTGATACTCACCTGATGCTGAGAGCAACCACAGGAGTCCAAAACTGTAATTAAACAAATCCAGCTTATCTCTACCATTGACAGAGCACAGACAAAATGGTGACAGTGGTGTCTGGAGCCACAGCTGTCACAACACAACTCACCAAAGTAATCAGAAGGTCCCAGTCTGCCCACTTCAACAAATTCCTCATTTTCTGAGCGGCGCTGTAACACTGCAGCTGTGCCCTTCAATAAATGACAGCAGTCAAACAACTGGAACTCCACTGCAAACACTCAATTTCCACAGAATCAGCTGCTTTGCAGAAATAACTGTTATGATGCTGCAGTTAAAAAACCACAGTCCTTGCACAGCTCACCTAACTGCTGTACAAGAACACTCTAACATCTTGAACATTTACATATTGAGTGACTCCTTCCTGTTTTCCTGCCAGTAGCAATGTTATAGTAGGACTAGCAAAAAACCCAGAAAAAAACACAAACCACCAGGCAGAAGACCATGACAACACCAGTAAGGCGTTACCAGCTATCTAGAACAGGTCTGTACTCTCAAAACATAAACTCATTTCAATCACTAACTTGTTATTTTTCTTCCTGTAAGTACCATTTGTGAAAACAGCAAAACTAAATCCAAGTTGCTGCATGTCCAGCAAGATGATGTTTCTTTAGGGATTCTCTGGAAGTACATTCTTATGTTTTGTTCTTCTCCATAAAAAACCCTCAAGTTTTGAGGTTTTCATTGTGAGCTTGCTTACCTCCAAGATAATGAAGAACTCATCTCCTGGCTCTCCCTGGACCACTATCTTCTGGCCATCCTCAAATAGTACCGGTTCCAAGGCATCAGCCACAGTGAGACGCTCCCACTTGTCCAGAGATTCTGCAGAGTTAAGAGTTCATTACCTGAGTGTCTTCTCAAGGCACAAATGACACCTTCTGCTCTGTATCTACACAGAGATCAGTGTATTTCTGGCTGCATTTGTGTATCAGTGATCAAGCCCTGAATTAGAGTTATTTTGGATTGATGTAGAGAAGCAGTTGTGATGAATTCCCACAACAGCCTGTAATCATCCTAATGCTGGGTAACAGCTTCATTACAATGTAGCAACTGATTCCACTCCAGAACAAAAATCTTCTCACTTACCCAATATAGATACTTTACTAAGGAATTTCTCATACATATTTCTCTTTCTCAAAGTATTTCCCTATAAAAAAAAAGAAAAGGACACAAAGTAAGTTTTCCTTCTACTCTAAATACAGCTCCAGACACAAACAAATTTAACCAGACACACAGTGCTCTGTTTCACAGACCCCAAACCCACAAGATGAAATGTTTTGAAATTGAGTTCTCTCAGTAATATTCCAGTTGAGCAACATTCCTGAAGCACTCAGCATTTATTGCAGCCCTATTACACTCTCAGCTCAGTTTAACAGAGACATTGTTTTGCTCACTAATGCAAGATTCCCCCTTGCCCTGTGCCTGAGAGATGCACGTTGAGTAATCAGCTTTCTGATTACAGCACAGACAGCAGGATTGGGAATAAACAACTCCAGCAAAGCACAGGCAAAAGGACAGACACCCAGGACAAAAAACCAAAAGCACAGAGGCAGGTCTGGAGGGATACTTGCCATCAGGATCCTTCTGTAGCTGTCCCTGTCAATGCCCCACAACTTGACGTTGGTCTTGGCTTTGACGGTGGCAGCTCGGGGGGTGCCGTAGATGAGGGCGAGCTCTCCAAAGCTGCCACCCTCACCCACACTGGTGGCCCACTCACTGTTCACGTAAACCTGGGGAGCAGAGCATGGTCACACACCCCTCAGCTTCCTGCTGCCCCCCTGAATGCAAGGAAATTCTCACAGTACTGAGGTGGATCGTTTCAGGGTTTTAGCAGCGCTCCCGACCCCAGCACAATTTGTATTTTCATTGACAGAGGGATTCTCTTCATGCACAGATTCTACACACACAGACTCCTGAGAAATAACATCTCAACAAGGTCTGTCATAAAGAGCTATGAATGAGCTGGGCTGGAAAATAAAAAAAGTCTGGTTGTACTTCAAGCCTGCCCCACACCTCAACTCCACCCTGCAAGCCTAAAACATCTGTATTGTGTCCATATAATAATTCATTTTGAAACTCAGTCTGTGCAGCCAGACTGAGCTGTTAAGGAGCAAAGCAAATTTCTATAAGTAAGAACTTCAAATGAGAAAAGCTGCTAAAGGCAGGGTGTGTAGAAGAGGATTACAAATATCAGAGTATTCTTCTGCTAGGAGTGAATATATCATTAATAAACTACCAGGAATGCTTACATCCATTTCTCCTTGATCAACAACATAGAAGTTATCACCTTCATCACCTAAGGAAGAGGGAAAAAAAAATTGAATATACACTAAACCGAATATATTAAGAAAGGACTGCCATCTCTGCCAACTTTGATGTTTAGACTCCAACAAAGCTGACAAATTTTTGCAGTTTGCAGGATGAAACATGACATATTTCTGATTTCACACTCCCCTCAGCCCCATGAAAGGGGACATCTACTGGTACCCAGGAGAGCAGCAGTAATTCCAGCCTTACTGGAAAGGCAAACCCAATCCATAAACTGACATCACATTTCTACAGAGTCATCAAAGGACAATATTCCGAACAGACAATCTGCTCAAGGAAGCCACATCCTCCTCCAGTGGCTCCAGCTCCCCACTTCAGCACGAACAGGGAACATAACAAGAAGTTGTGTGGCTTTTACACTACAAAAATAAACATAAACTGAGAGCACCAGGGCAGAGGCAGCTCCCCATCCCCACAGGATCCCCCAGAGCAGACAGTGGCACTTGCCTTGCTGGATGACAGTCTCTCCTGCGATGTACGTGACAGGGAACATCGCATCGAAGATGTCACTGAAGGAGGGGACACCAAAATCAGACAAAACCTGCACATCCCCACACATCTGTACCCCCAACCCAGCAATGCTGCTCCTGAGGCTCTGTGCTTTCCACTGACCACTGCAGATTTGGGACACTTTTAGTTCTGAATTCTGCCCTTCCACAAACCTTAACCCCACAAAGATTTGCTCTTACCTCCTCTCATTATCATCAAGATGGGTAAACAGCACATTCTTCTCAATTGCTTTTGCCAAAGCAGCCATGGTTTTATAATCTTTTGGAATAACCTAGGAGAGGATCAGAGAAAGCAAATGGTTAATTTTTCTCATGACAAATTTCTGCATTTCCCATGGTAAATAAATAACTTAAATTGCTACAAAACACTGGCTGAGCTTTTCCATTTTCTTTCAAGCACTATAAATACAACCCCAAATATAGGCAATGTTTACAGACAGTTTGAACACAAGGAAAATATAATTTTGTATTATTTTATACAACTGAAAAGCATAATTCCATGCTCAGTTGGTAAGATTTTTTTTTTTTTGCAAGAGGACCTGTGTTTTCCTAGAAACAGCAGCAAGCCTGCTCTGCCATTAGGCCAAATATTGTTGCAGCTGCCAAATAACTGGGAGCACATTATATATAATATATCTAAATGTATGCACATTTAAATACACATGACTTCAGAGGGAACAGGTCTAAGTCATGCTTGAATGGTTTAATTGCATGACAGGTTATTCTGTCCTCACTTAAACAGCCACACACACACAGGTCTGCTTTTTACAGCAATTATGACATAACAGGCTCCAGGAGCTTGGTGTTATTTAATATCCTGGATGGAAGGTGGGTTCAAATAAACTCTTGGATTGTGGATTTTTTTGAGCAAGGTTCAAGAGTCACAGCACCTTTCTAACATAAGAGGCAGCATCCTCTTCTGTGTAGACTTCTGCACTGATGGCCCCACGCCGTGATCGATATTTCACCACGGGGTTGAGGGGAGGAGGAGGGGAGATCTCGTCCTCCCTGGAGTCAGAGCGAGAACCAGACTTCAGCTGATTCAACAACTGCTTTGTTTCCTCCTAAACAGGAAGGAAGACATGTTTGTGTCACATAATCCAGAGTTTAAAAAAAAAAAAAAGCAGTCGTGTATCATGTTCCAGCCCAGCCTGCCAACACCAGGGAGTTTCCTGTGCACCATTATTCCCACATGAAGGCAAACAGGAGACTGCAGCATCTGACATCAAAGGCTTTTCACAACACGTGGTAGATGTGCCTTTCATTCCTACCAGTCACACCACAGTGGTGTTTATTTACTGAGTTATTCTTCATTTATTAAGCTATTGCTGTGAATAAGTTGATTCTGGTTTCTGCCAGTGTATTCAACAGGTGATGAGGACGTTCCTGGGATGCTGAATTCCCCAGCTGCAAGGAGGGAGTTCCTCCCCTCAGCTGCCAGGTGCTAAAGCCTTTTTGGAGCTGAAAGACACAGCAGCAATTCCTCAGAAATCCGTGTTACATGAGAAGCTTTTGAAAGAGGTTGAGTCATGGACCAACTTGATACTCATTGACCAACATTTATTTTAGGAGAAAGAAACATGAACACTGCTTTTAAGAGAGCAGGAGGAAGGATGCTGGAGGCTAAAGTGGGATTTTTTTTATGCAAACCACATGTAAATCTTGCACAAGGTTACACGTTTTCCTTATTTCCTTCAGTATCTTGTTGTGTTGTGATACTGTAGAAGACCAGGGTACTTACAACAACACAAATTCTAATTAACCTGACACACAGAAATTTGATTCGTCGAAAGATTCACCTCAATCAACTAAAATCAGATTAAAAACAAAACAGCCAAGCCTGGAGTCAGAACATTGACATCACAACAGCTCAAATGACTTTCCCAGCATTAGGAAACAGAGGTTTGGGACATTCTGTAAAAGAACAAGGACTCATCTGTTCTCCCAGAGCTGCAGCCCTTGTACAAGCTGGGTTTGTCCCAATGTCCTTGATTTCTGGCTCTGGATAACAAGAGTGGCCTGAGGGAAGGGCCATGGGATAACCATTCCTGGGAGTTTCCATTCCCCTGCTCCCAGAGCCAAGGAGCTCCCCTGCCTCACATTTCACTTCCTGCTCTCTGCCCATTGAGAAAATGGTGCCACATTTCCCAGCCATGGCAGCAAAATGTATTTCAAACTCGTTTCTGCCCTCTGATTTTAGAGGAGCAAGTCTCAACAGAGATGAAATTAAATATAGCCTGAGCAGTAATAAGTGTTTGGTGTAAAATGCCTCACCATCAACCACAGAACATGTTTGTTCACATACAAAATACTAAACCCATTTAAAAAGACACTTTTTTAATAAGTGAACACCAGCTGCTGGGGTTTTTTCCAGCATCACATAAAATATTCAATATTGTGATCAGAGATTGAAGCATTTCAGCAGCATTCAGTGAGGGAGTTGTTATCAAAACACTCTTCCAGAGACTCCTCAGGGCAATGCCCCACTCAGGGAGAGGGAAACTGCACTAACACAAAAAAATAGAACTGGTAACCTCTGTCTGACCCAAAATTTAATATTAACTTTTTTTTAGTACAGTAATGTAGGGGATGGACACAGAAACGAACTACAGATGGGTAAAATAATGTAAAAATTTCAAATACACCAGTTATTCTAAACAGTCCATACACACACTCACCAAGATTCTCCCTGGGAGAAATCATAGAATAGAATCACAGAATGAGGTTAAAAAGATCTCCAAGATTATAAACTTCAAACATCACAATGCCAACTAAACCATAAATGTCCAGATATTCACTGCCAGACAACCCTGTGCCATGACATCCTATAATCTCAGTTTTCATCTTTTTAATAGACACCTTTTACAATTTCTGACACTAAACCCCATTTATTGAACAAATAGATCACAGCAAAATTACAGTAGGACCTAAAAGAAGAGTGGCAGTTGCTGTTCTCAGACACCTCTGGATTGAATTTATGAGGAAAAGGTGTTTGTTCAAGTCTAGAAGCTCCTCACATAAAATGGATAGACACTCAAGTTTGCTCTGTACTCATCAGGATAAGCATTCCCAGGATCTGAGAGAGATTTAGGAATAATCTATTTATTATATCCAAGTATTGATCCTTCAGCTGATGAGGCAGCTCCAGATTTCTGTGACAGTCACAAACTGCAAGTCTTATTTCTCCTGACAAATAAAAAATGTTTATTAAGTTCACTTCAATTATTACAAGTACTACTGAAGTGATGGCACTTCACATACTCAGATTTAAGTTTATCAGCTATTGAAGACCCTTAAATTTCAGAATTATGGGGAACACTGTAAAATCTGCTAATTGTCATTGCACCAGACACAATCTCAACTTCCTCTGGTTAATTAATATTTCATTTACATCATATTGTAAAAACCCCAAACATTCAGAAGCTATAAAAGCATTTTTTTAAAAGCTCTGCCATAAATTCACAATTGCATGGTATATCCTCCCAAATTAACTGTTTTGCCAAAGAAACACTTACAGAAAATGGGAAAATATTCAGATATCTGAGCAGGGCAGGTGGTGGGGAACAGGGACACTGACTGCATGTCCTTCACACTTCCTGATTTCTATAAAATAACTGCACCACACACAATATTTCCAGAGGACAGTCATGTCCAACAGCCAGGATTGATGAGGCAGGCTGCAATAATGATCTCTACATTCCATTTCCACAGCCCAGCACTGGAGAGCTGTTACAGCTTTTAGCAGGTATTGCTATTACCATGTTTGCACAGCAAAGACAACACCACAAACAGATCAAGTAAAACCATTTATACAATCAATGAGTAGTAATTAGATTCATCTAACAGCTTTCATAACCCAGAGGAGGACATTTGAATTCCTATAGTAGCTCTAACATCTCAGAGGCAGCAATTTTGATGTTTCTGAACAGAAATTCTAAAGCATGTTGAAATTTCTTCAACATTATTTTAATAACATGCCAGTGAATCAGCTCTGTTTGTGTGCAGTGGAAGAGATGACTTGTCAAGAGAAGGAGAGAGAAAATAGCAACCTCTCTTCAGTTTTCAATGGTGTTCCTTCAAAAATTCATCTTATAAAAAAACTGAGGTTGAGATACAGTCAGAGAGAGGAAAATTTGGAAAGCACATTGAAAGGTTGCTGTGCTTTATTAGAGATGTAAAAGACGGGATTTTAGGAGGTGAGCAGAGGGACTTTGAGGCATTTTTTCTGTAGCAGAGCTGAGGACTGGGCTGGAGCTGGTTGACACCATTCCTGAGCATTTTGCTCTCCAGAGAAGGATGTCAGGAGTTGCTGGCCTGCACAGGATGTTCACTGCTCTGTCACCTGAGAGCTGTGCAGGTAGCTGCTACCTCATCATCACCAGCAGGGAACCCACCCAGAGCAAGCTGCAGCAAGTTTTAAATCCTAGCAGGCAAGAAAAAAAACTGCTCCAGTTTCATTGTAGCTAGAGCTGCACTAGAGGGCACTTGGAACCCATGAGAAAAGACCCTGACCAAAATTGTGAGAGTAACTGAAGGGGAAAAAAACATTACCTAACCAGTTTTATTTTCAGCTTCAGTGTAGGCTGGCCGAGTACACAGAGAGCTAATGTGCACCAGAATAAAACCATCAACTTACTCAATTCCAACATTCATGTCGTTCAATTCAGAGCTGGACTTGTTATCTTGCTAAAAAACAAATTAAGTTCCTAAATACTGCATGTTGACCATAAATCCACTGCACAGAAGCACCCAAATAATCCCATTTTACATCCTCACATATGGATTGGTTTAGGATTTATTCTAAGCACAGTAATGCAGTTTACTTGGTAAAAATTTTGTCTACAGATACCTGTGGTGATGTTTTAAAATTCCCAACCTAGCAGTACCTCAAAACTCCAGAATCCAAAGAGGGAAAAAAGTAATTGTAACAGGCAGGAACAAGTTTTTTTTAAGAACCTCATTATTCAGAACCTCATTATTTATTTAGAACCTCATTACAGTTTGTTGCTGATACACACATCAAAAAAAAAGTCAAAGGTCTTAATTTAATAAGCAAAATGTTCCCCAAATAAATTACGAGTTATAGCAGGTAGTCTGCACCCCTTGGTCATTTTCTAGTATTTATCCTGGACATTTCCATTAAAATACAATTTCCACCAGACATATTTATGATGTCCAGTGTTAATTTCCTTCTTTATATCAGCAATTAGTAACTCACTAGAACAAAAAAATCAGATAAATATCTAACTGCCCTGTACAAGCACTGAGAGCAGCACAACTTCTGCACAAGGTCACAGCTGCATTATTTACTAATTCCATGTTCTGAGTACAATTGCATCCAACCTTTCCTCTGCACAATTCTTTAATCTTCCCATTTCCACTGCAGCTCCTTTTCCTACCTGCTTAGATATCAATATTCAAAATTAACAGGTCAGAAGAGTGATATCATTGTTTCAACTCTGAATGCTTTCCATCCCCAAGATCCCAGAATGCTGCCAACAACAAAAGCACCAAAGGGACCTCAGGACAAGCACAAGAAGGACACCAACACTGAACTCTCAAGAGAAGGCAGGAACAGGCTCGCCCTTCAGAGATCTGGAATGTTTTTCCATTTGTCTTCAGCTAGGCCTGGATCATACCACTGGCACCCACATTACAGGAAATCAATATAAGAATCCAAATGCCCTCAGCAGCATCCAGCAAGGTCAAACCCCAGAGCTCTCCAGCTCCAGACACACCCATGTACTCTGTGTATCAGCTTCCATGAGTAAGCACTGGGCTGGGATCACACCTGCATCTGTATTTATTTTCTGTCCTGCAGGATTTGGTATGATAGAGGTGCACAACCCATGGGAAAACAGGATCTGTTTTCCAAAAGCACCACATCCAATTTCAGTCAAACAACTTGAGAAATCTGCAGTTCTGCCCCTAAATGACATTTAAATATAAATTGTTCCAACCTTCCCTCCCATTCTGTATTTTTACCTTCTCCAGTCTCTCAAAGTACTCTCTGATGAAGCCCATGGGTCTTTCAGGTCTCACTGTGCACAACTGTACAATGCAATCCTTCAGCAGCTGCTGGATGTTGTGTTTTTGGATGTAAAGTTCACACTCCCGGAGGCTCCGCTCCTCCTCGCTGCTGCTGCTGCTGGAAGCTGCCATTGCTGAAGGGAAGAGAAGGAGGAGGTTAAATAATAAATAACTACTGGAATCCAAGATGCTGCTGCCTAAAACAAAGATATGCTGCATTATCTTATTGATACCACAGCAAAAATCCACCTTTACCTACCAGAGCAGTAACTAAGCTAAAGAAAATGCTGTGAACTTATTTAGCACCTGCAAAGAAATCAGAAATCAAAACTCTGGGGGCTTTACAACCACAGGCACAAAACGAAAAGCATTTGGTTGAGCTGAAAAAGCTTCAACAACTCAAGTGTTTCAAGTCAGGGAAGATCCCACCTGAAGTTCCTGCTGCTTCAACTGAGGGTTTTGTAGGACTGGAGGCTCCTGTCAGGAGCTGTGTGGGGTCATGGGGATGGATGATGACCAGCAGAGAGGTGGGTGGCAGCTGGAAATGTGAGAGACCAAGCACGACCAGCATTCGGAAGTGAAACATGCTCAGGTTGAAGCCAAAGCCAAAATGTCAAGGCAGCTTCTGCTAACGGAAGTTATGGATTACAGGCATTGCTCCTAAAAAGCTCCTGTGTAATTTAAACCTGCTCATGCCTCACCACTTATTTCATGGATACACTGCAATCCCAAAAATACCTCTTCAACTGTAAATAATGCAGAGTACAGCTTTAAGCATGTTATGATGCCAGGCTTTCAAAATACCCCAGCTATGACACTTCCAAAAATGTTCTTAAGGAGATTTTTTTTTCCCTCTTTCAAGTTTGTATTGGGTTTCCACTTCCAGATTTTGGTAGCAGGGGGTACAGGGGGCTCTGTGAGAAGCTGCTGGATGCTTCTTTCATCCCCAACAGACCCAATGGTAGACAGCTCCAACACAGAACTGCCACTGGCCAAGGCTGTGCCCATCAGTGACAGTGCCTTTGGGACAATGTATTTAAGGAGGGAGGAGAAATGGCCACTTCAGACAGAATAGAGTGGGAATATACGGGGAAAACAGCCCTGCAGTCCCCAGGGTCAGCGCAGGAGCTGCTCCAGGCCCTGCAGCAGATTCCCTGGCAGCCTAGGATACAGCCCATGGTGAGGCAGCTGTGCCCTGCAGCCCAGGGAGGTCCACGGGGAGCAGAGATCCATCCACAGCCCCTGGAGATCCATGGGGAGCAGGGATCCACCTGCAGTCCCTGGAGATCCATGGGGAGCAGGGATCCATCCACAGCCCCTGGAGATCCATGGGGAGCAGGGATCCACCTGCAGTCCCTGGAGATCCATGGGGAGCAGGGATCCATCTACAGCCCCTGGAGATCCACAGGGGAGCAGGGATCCATCTACAGCCCCTGGAGATCCATGGGGAGCAGGGATCCATCCACAGCCCCTGGAGATCCATGGGGAGCAGGGATCCACCTGCAGTCCCTGGAGATCCATGGGGAGCAGAGATCCACCCACAGCCTGTGGAGGACCCCAGATTGGAGCGGGGGAATTCACAGTGTGACCCCATGGGAATGCCATGCTGGGGTGATTTTCTGGCAGGAACTGTGACCATGGAAGGCTGGAGAGCAGCCTGCAGAAGGACTGTACTGGAGAAGACCATGGAGGACTGTTTCCCATGGGGGTGGTATGAGGAATTTTCCCCTGAGCAGGATGGAACGTGTAACAAACTGAGTACAATCCCCATCCTCTGTGGTGAGGGCAGGTAGAGAACATCAGGAGTAAAGTTCTGGCTGGAAAGAAGGGAGAGGGCCAGGAAGATGCTTGTGAGACTTGGCTTTATTTCTCATTACCCTACTCAAATTTAATTAGCTTCATTTATTACCAATGTCCCTGGACGGAGCCTGTTTTGCCCGTGATGGGAAGTGATGAGTGATCTCTCCCTTATCTCAGTCCAGGAGCCTTTCCTTATATTTTCTTTCTGTTGTTGAGTTGAGGAGGGCAGTGATGGAGCAGTTTTGGTGGGTGCATTTTTTTATGCATACACATATAGGGACACACATTTGATGTGATTTTTTTCATAAGAAAATTAACACTGTGAGAGTTAAAGAAACAGGAAAGAATTTCTCAGGGCATTTTTGGATGAAATATAAAGAAAGTTACCTGGTACAGGGAGTGTGGCAACAGCTTACTAATATGCAGTAAGATATGTTGATCCCAGGATCAGCTTTTGAAAGGGAAAAAACGGATTCAGTCAAAATAATTTTGAGAAATGACAAGTCACTGAAGTCACATCATGTGTTTTATCCTGCTGAGGCAGCAGCAGGAAAACCCAGGGCACAGAGGCAACATAACAACGTGCCCCTCCGATTTCTGCTGCTGGATTACAGAGAGCTTCGAGTTAATATGGAATTACCAACACTTCAACCAGGTGTCGTTCTTGTCACGCTTAATCCCGGCTCAAGGACACGCACACAAACACACGTGTATTGTGCGTTGCATAAACACAAAGCGTGGCCTTCCCACGGGCTGAAAAAGCGCCGAGAAGTTCTCCAGTTACTCCTTTTGTTTGGCCAGCCCGCACGGTGAAGGTCAGCGCTAATTAAGCGGCTCCGTGACCGCCCGCAAATTACCGTGAGCGCACACGGCCACGGGCCACGCGAGAAGGGCCACAAGCGGTGCAGGAAATGCGCTATCACGGCAAAATGAAAACTCCGATATTTCTGCAAGCCGCTTTCTCTGCACGTTCCCAAAGCTTTCCCGAGCTCCCCAAGGCGTGGCTGTCCCGCCCTGCCCAGCCCGTCCCTCACCCAACGCGGGGCCGCGGCCGCTTCGGAGCCGGGACCACCGGGGAGGCACCGAGCCGGCACCCGCGGGCCAGGGGGGCACGGAACCGCGGGGGCACAACCGCCCCAAAGGCCCGGAAGCGCCGCCGGGCGCGGCCGCACAGCCCGCGGGGCCCCCTCGGATCCTGAGCCGAGAAGGCGCCGCTACCCCCGCAGCAGCCCCGGAGCCGCGGCCCCGCTCCCTTAGCCGGGCCGGGCCGGCCCCGCCCCAAGGCCGCAGCCTCCCGCTCCGCGCCCGTCCCGCCCGGTTCTCACGGCTCCCGGCCCCGCCGCCGCCCCGGGGCCGCCCGGGCGCTGCTCCCGCCCCGCTCACCTGCGGCGGCTCCGCCGGGACCCCTCGCCTGGCCCGGCCCGGCCGCGGCCTCGCTGCAGCGGCGGCACCGGAAACCGACCGGCCGGACGGGCCCCGCCCGCCGTGACGTCAATGCGCCTAGCTCTCGCCCGGGCCCGTCGCCGCGGTAACCTTAAAGGGGCAACGGTGGGCGCGGCGCGGGCACGGGCGGGGGAGCAGCGCGGGAGGAGCCTGCAGCTTTAAGGCGCGCGGGGCTGGTGGGAGTGGCGTGTGGGGGGTCCCTGAGGGGCGCGGGATCCCCTGAGGGGAGCGGGAATGGCGAGGGGAGAAACCCTGAGGGGAGCGGGAATGGCGAGGGGAGAAATCCTGAGGGGAGCGGGAATGGCGAGGGGAGAAACCCTGAGGAGAGAGGGAATGGCGAGGGGAGAAACCCTGAGGGGAGCGGGAATGGCGAAAAGGAGTGGGGAATCCTGAGGAGAGAGGGAATGGCGAGAGGAGACGGAAACCCTGAGGGGAGAGGGAATGGCGAGAGCAACCCTGAGGGGACAGGGATGCCCTGAGGAGATTGGGAATGGCGGATAGGAGTGGGGAACCTGAGGGGAGAGGGAATGGCCAGACCAGTAGGGAGCCCTGAGGGGGGAGTGTTACAAGTGCATAATATATTGTTAGTTTTCCGCAACTAATAAAATAAATACTATATGTATAATGTTAAAATAGCTTTTCTGTAGAAATATTTTTTTTGTGTTCTTCTAATACCAAAAATTAGACATAAGGGGTTTTTTTTAAATAGTATGCTTAAACAACCCACTTAGTTAAAATAACAACCTGTAAACGTGTAATAAAAACCCTACAACTAACACAATTATCAACACTCACCAGCTACAAAAGGCCAGGACCACCACCCAAATTAAAAAGTAATAAAAAAAGATTAAAACCACAAGCCAAAAAACGCACATACTCTAAAGAAACAAACTCAAAAGGTAGCCATGCTAAACAGTTCCCAAAAAAATTTTAACTATACACAAAAAACTACAAATATACAACAAGTTAATGTATTGTAAAGTGTATTTAAAAGAGCCTTCCCAAAGCAGCCGTGTGCTCTTAGCAGCTTGCCAAACACACGGCTGTTTTAACACTTTATATGAGTCTCCTATTATCTTTTTATTAAACTTTTTTAATTTTACCAAAACAATAAAATGTATTTTTCACAAGAGGGAATGGCGAGAGGAGTGGGGAACATCAATTCCACTGACACAGCCGCGGGTGCTGGCGATCCCCGGCCTGGAAAGGACCCGGTTAAAAGAATTAAAGGAATTGTTATAGGTGGAGGGAAATAAACGCTATTAAAGTTTACAAAGATTTCACTATAATCAATGCAAATCCGCATGGGGGAATATTTCATGTGTCTTTATAGCTGAGCCCTTCGACTCCCTTCACTTTGTCTACTCCAAGCTGTAAGAAATGATTTAAAGTTTGAAGTCACCAAATTATGCCAGCTGTGCTGGCACAAACAGAGCCCATCTCTGGGAAGGAGAAATGATCCCTAAAAATGAACCCTGAATTGTGCATTTGCTGATCTTGCGACACAGAAAACTCAGCTTTCTACTCTAATGTTGCATCATTTCAGCCAGCACTCATGGGAGAATCACAGTGGAAATTACTCTCAATAGCAACAATTTCATGTATATTTTGATATAAGAAGACAGTGGTGTTTGTGCAATGGCACACAAGCCATCAGGAACTACCTGCTGCAGGTTTTTTTTTGTTTATTAGTTCTTATATTAAAGAAATAAAGAGTAATAACTTGGGTGTAGACCTTGGACCTGCAATTCTGACAGATCCAGTCCAGCCCCTGAGCTCACATTCCCCAAATCTTTGATAGTTTCTGTCTGATCCAGGTTAATTAGAAACCAGGATCCAGTGTATTCTGACATTAAGCTCAAAGATGGTACTATTATGAAAAATATAAATAATTAATATTTGTGAAACACTGTCAGAGTACAGCATCAAGTGTTGCTCACTTGCTTATAGAACAGTTCCTTCTGTAACTCAAAACTACTGGAAGTTTCTGAACTCCACAAAAAGTCATCTGCATTCCCACCTACACATTTCTTTTTGGGCTTTTTTACCTCCCCATTTTTCTTTACAAGCTAGTGTCACATCTCACTCCTCCTTGTTTGGACAAGTCCTGCTGCTGTTTTGGGATAGATCCCATCTGGAACAAAGCTCAGCCCCGTGTGTAAAACCTGTTCTGCAACATCCTCTGTCTCGGGGAAACAAGTATTCCGTTGTACTTGATGCAATCCCTGCTGCAGTGCTGGAGCCGGGAGAGCCAGGAGAACAGAACCAGCTTTCAGGAGGAGCCTTGTGGAGGCAGCCCAGGTTCACTGGACACAGCTTCCCCCAGTGAGTCAGCTCTGGTTGATCTCTCAAAGTTAAATCACACTTCCATGAGCTGATGCTCCAACATCCCCACGTGTTAATTCTCACACCGCCAAAGACGTAAGGGAAATTAAAAGCAAACAAAGCCCTGCTCCATTGAGTCTGCTCTGAATTCCAGTCAGATCCTGGTCTTAACCATCTAATTAAACATTCCTGAGCAAGTAACTCGCATTACCGTCAGCGCTATTCCCACAACTTCCATTTCAAACAACTTTCTGCATCAGTTTCTCATGGAGCAATCTGCTGCCCAGGGCTGTGGCTGCTGGAGAGCAGAGGAGAGCTCAGGGGGAAACCGGGAAATAAGAGCACAGACGTCACCCACCCCTGCTGTGTGCGCGGAACAGGAGCTGCCTGACAGTGACAGCCAAATTAACAGTGCCTGTGGGGAGCTGGGGTGCCAGGGGCTTCTACTGAACCCAACTCAGGGCCACGTTCTGTGAGTGTCACAGTCCTGGAGCAGCCTCTGGGGTTGAATCCAAATGAATCAAAGCGTGGCAGATTGGAGCAGCCAATTGTTTTGTTACACACACACACAATTTTCTGTTTTTTTTAATCATGTGTGTTCATCATCCTTGAGGTAAAAAGTGGTAAAAAATGTTCCAGAGCACAACCTGGAACACTCCTGATCACAGTGACTGCAACATGTGTGCTGTCTTGGGGCGCAGTGAATGGGGGAAGAAGAAGTTTTAGTGGTACAGAAAGGTTTCATCTACAAACAGAAGCTGCTGTTATCCCAAACAGCCCTGAAATCTACATCAGAAAATCAGTGGAATTAAAACCTGGGAGCTCACTGTGGACCATGAGGTGCCAGGGTAGAGTTCACACCGTATCCTTTGGGCATGGCTCCCTTTTATTTCATTTAAGCTTTAACTAGCACTGAAAATAATCCTCTCTTACTGCTGCACACCTTGGCTCACACAGTGATTCATAGGAAGGTCCATAGATTAGAAATCTAAACATACAAAAATATATTCTTTTAACAATAGATTATTTGAGGACATCTGGGTTCCAGGTCAAACTCTGGATGTTGACAGCTTTCAGTGTGACACTTCGGTGTCACTTCAGTGTAGCTGCATACAGGGACAGAAGGACACTTGTCCCTCAGCAGTGCAGTGTTTGCCAGTCTGAGCCTCTGGATGAGTTTTACAGTGTCAAATCTGTAATTCTGCCAGATGAAAAGCGATAAAGGAGCAGAAGAAGGAATTGATATTGACAGTACTGAAGTTGCTGCTGTAACCCCAGCATGACTCAGGAGCTCAGAACCCCTGTGGACCCTGGAGTGTGGAGGCTTTGGTCTGGCTGACGTCAGCTGTGTCAGCCCCCAGTGCAGAACCAGTTTGCTATGGGCACATCCCAAACCATTTCCATATGTTACTTTGAAGAAGAAAATGACTGGTAAGACTCAAACCAGAGAAAGTGAGTGCCAAGAAGAAAATGCCCTGAAGTGGCCAGATCTAACAGATAGGCCAGTCAGGGAATCCATCTCCATCTGCCAGACGTGCCTGCTGCAGCACAGCCCTCCGGACTCGCAGCGTGGCTCCCAGCTGGAAGGCTCCCAACACCCAAGGGGCAGCACTGGGAACATTTCACCTCCTGAGTCAGTGCTGACGAGCTCAGCATGAGGGAGGCTGTGATTAGCAGAGCTCTGTCACACAGCTCTCCTGTGGCAGCTGAACCACGGGCTCCTTGACGTTTTGAAAAAGCCAGGATACTCTTAAATTCAGATATTGATAATGGTGCTCTTCCTGCTGCTCAGCCGGGCTGAACTTGAACTCAGGGTTCTCTTCTCTAGCCTAGGCAGTTCTGTCCTAGATCAGTGATTGACTCCACCTCAACAGCAGGGTGAGAAGTCTCTAAGCACCCTCCTGACAATATTTATTGGGAGCTCCTTGCTCAGGCGTCTCTGCACTTCAAGGACTCTCCCTCTCCTCAGCTCCAGGTGAGGACAGGCGCTAATACAGTTCCAGGTTAGGGTTAGGCTGCCCCACAAGACCTGGGAGATAGAAAACAGCACCTGAAGTGGGGCAAAAAAAAGCCCCTGCAAGGTTCATGCCTCCAGAGAGAAGGAAGGAGACGGGAGAGCAGCAGGTCTGTGCCTCCTGCAGTTTGGATGTGAACAAGCTTTGTTCTGCATCATTAACTTCATACAACCTCTGGGCAGCCCCAGCAGTTCATGAACTGCCCAAGCATCTGCAAATGTGATTCCTGACTTTGAGATCTCTCTGACACAAACCAAATTAAAGAGCACTGAGAGAGTGTGCAGCTACTGGCGACTTCTTTTCCGGGAATGTCTGTGAAATACTCCCAGTGTTTCTTTTGTAACAGAATGTAAATACCCCCATTGAAAAGAATCCTCAGTTCTTGTGCTTTTAATGCAGTCTGGGGAGAGCTCCCTCTCCCAGTATCATCTGGGACACAGTTCTCCTGCAAGATAAATACACACATAAAAGCGTTCAAAACATTTGAATTTGCTTATGTGCTTTTCTGTGAAAGCAGGTGGCAAAGTAAACACGTTGGTCAGATGCACTCTCCTTGGTCTGGACAGACATCCAAACAATGTCTGGACCCACATCTAACAAACTGGCTACAGAATCCAGCCATTTCTGAGGCAAGTTGCTGCCTCCCTCCCCCAAAGATAATAGAGCATTTTCCCAGATGGAAGGAACCCACTTGAAAAACAAAAGGTCTTTGAAATGTCAGCTCAGGCTTGCTTGGCCCGCGCTCTGTACCCACAGGAAAACGATAGAGCCTTTTTTCATCCTCCAGCTGTAACACTCACATCTGAAGCAGCACGATGATTAAGAGATCCAGCTCTAGATTCCTGCTCTCCTACTGATTCCCAGCCTCTCCTGTGGAAGTCATTTAGCCTCGCTCCAGCTCCAGCACAATGAGGATAAAAGCACTTTCTGGGCTGAGCATGAATCCGAGCTCATGAGAGGTTTGCAGGCTCCAGTAATGGACATCAGTAATTGAACTACTTGAAAAGCTTGAAGGCAGACACGGAACTGATCCAGCGTGGCTGGCAGAAGAAGTCAGGATATTGCATGTACATGGATGGAGCTCCCTTGGCTCTGTGGGCTGTGGAGATGCTGCCCTGCATTCCCTGTTTGAGCCCTGCACACGTTTTGTGCCCCTTCTCCTCCAAACCCCTCCTTTTCTCCTCTAGCATGGAAGAGGAGAAAGTTCCCCAGGTGACAAGTCTGTGCTAAGAGCTTGGGCAGTGAGCCTGCCTCTCCCCAAGCTCTCCCTCGCTGCTCTGGCTACAGCAGGCTGTGTAGGAACCCGACCTTCCTGTGGCTGTCAGGACCTCGGTGTGTTCCCAGTCTCCCTCTCACAATGCAACTTGTTCTGATCTCTCACGTCAAAACACTTTTTGATCTTTAAATAATTACAGAGGAATTACAATTAGTGCTGTATCTAAGAGTTACAGCAAGGCAAAAGTTTCTCTCTTCCCCCTTCCAGTTTTAACTCCTTTGCTCTTATGATTCTCAGCTGAAAACACTGCAAGACATTAAAGAGTCCAAAGTGTGCACCCCAAAGAGCCAGGAAGATGAGCTGCTGTGAGCACCTCAGGCCCTCAGTGAGATAATCCATGACCAGGACAAGTGTGATGTCCTAATGCCACTTAGGGAAATGGAGCATTTGCCAGAGCCAGGACAAGATAAGGAACATTAATCCAACTTACAAGGAAATGCACATCCAGTTGTGAGCTCTCCCCTGACCTTATCAAGCACGGTTCCCTCCCTGGCAGGATCTGGGACAGGCTCAGCACCTAAAACAGGAAAGGAACAAGTACCAAAAGCAAAGCTCACACAACCTCAGTGACACCCACACTGGCTGTGGGGTGCTGCTGTTCCTCCCTGGCCCTGGCTGATGGCAGTGCCAGCACACAGCTCTCAGGGTCTCCACGAATCCTCCCCAATTTCTGTACCATAAACAGAGGGCAATTACATTTCCCTGTGCACATGGCACACATGTGTCCCCTCTGTCCCCCTTCCCCTCCCCACTCCACCTTAGAACCTCTCCAGACAATTTAGCAAGACACGCCAGTCTGCTGGTGACTCTCACAAATGCGTTCCATTGTTTTTTACTTTCCCACATTTTTATATTTAAGACAGGAATCATTACATTAAAAAAAAAAAAAACCTTGAAGTGATGACTTCTGTCATTTCATTTTTTGATCAGGATTCCAGCTCTCTGCTTTCTTCTCACTTTTCCATTGTATAAGAGGAAAAAAAAATCTCCTTCTGACCGAAACACCAGGTAAACTCATTGAAGCACGAGTGCAGGTATAAATCCCACTTTCCCTCCTCTAGCATTCCATTCGCACGGCTGCTCGACTCTCTCTGATGTCGGTGCTTCTCCCTGCCGGTGGAGGTGCAGATAACCCATTGGATAATCCAAAAAAGCAGTGTAAGACTGATGTGGTGCTGGCCCGGCTGTGTGCAGCCTGCTCGGGGCAGCAGATGGCAGCATTTATTGTGTGTGTGAGATCCTAAACCAGCATTTATTGTGCGTGTGTGTGAGATCCTAAACCAGCATTTATTGTGCGTGTGTGTGAGATCCTAAACCAGCACTTCATGTCTATCTGATTTCCTAAACCAGCATTTCTTGTGTGTGAGATCCTAAACCAGCATTTCTTGTGTGTCTGGGATCCTAAACCAGCATTTCTTGTGTGTGAGATCCTAAACCACCATTTCTTGTGTGTCTGAGATCCTAAACCAGCATTTATTGGTGTGAGACCCTAAACCAGCGTTTCTTGTGTATGTGAGATCCTAAACCAGCATTTCTCTTGTGTGTGTGAGATCCTAAACCAGCATTTCTTGTGTGTCAGATCCTAAACCAGCCAGCACGAGCCCTTCAGTGCTCGACACTTTGTGTATTAAAGCTCCTAAAGGTCGGGATGCAGCCCCTTCTTCCTCCTCCACCTGCTCAATGCACTTGGGAAGAGTTACAAAAAACAGCAAAGCAATGTCTGTGCCACCTCTTCCCACTCCTTCCACAAAAAAAGTGGTTTCCTTGCTCTTAGAAACACTTCACTTTCACCTTTTACCTGTTTTTCCCCTGCAAGGCTGCAGTCCCTGAACAGGCTTCTGCTTATCAGGAATTCCAGTGAAGGATATAAAGATATTTAACAGATTTAACTCTTTTTATTTTCCTGTAGCAGATTTAAAATACCAGACCTATCAGAGGGAGCAAGCTTTATCTGAAAGGGAAGAACTTAGCTGGAATTTAAACCCTGAGCCAAGGAAAAACCTGAAAACTCTCAAAAAGTACCAAACCCTTGCCATGGCAGCACAAAGGGAGAGGCCCTTCTGGGCACAGCACTGCTTCCCCAGCTTCTTCACCTCTGTTTCCTCTTTAAGGCTGCAGTACAAACAGCCAGGGTGGAGATCACAAACCAACATCCCTCACACCATGTTTTCTGCACTGGAAAACATTTCAGATCAAATGGTCACACTGGGTTTAGAGTTAATGACTGAGTTGAGGTTGTTACTGTCAATAGTGACTGAAGTCACAGGATTGTCAGGAAAGGGAGGCCAATTCCTGATATATTCTTCCCAGCAAGCACAGGACTGTCCTTCTGGTGTCTGGCAGGGCTCTCTGCTGGCCTTGCCAGACTGTTTTCTCCAGGTGTGACATGTACTCAGATCTCAAGAAATATCTTGGGATTTAACTACTACCCTTATTACCTCCACCCTCCAAAGCTGTACTCCTGAAAAATCACTCCAGCTATTTCTTTACGTTCGAGACACCTCATCTCTTCACAGTTTCCACACAGAGCTTCTATTTCACACCCAGCACCCAACTGCTCCAACGTTCCAGAGCCCAGCTCCTGACATTTCCAAGGGCTTCACCAACACTCTGCAGCTTTTCCAGCCCAAGGAGCAGCTTGCCCTGACCTTCCATCCATGATGGTGACATGGCTGTACCCAACCTGCTGGAGCAGAGGACAAGAACTCCCTGTTTCTGATCAAACAGCCATTGCAGGCAGCGAGCTCAAAGGAGCATTGACCAACATGGTTGCATCAGTCAAGCTGCAAAAATAATTGTGTTACCCAAGTCTCGGGTGCTTTATCAAGGTTTCGTTTTAAAACCATGGTGATTACCCAAGCAGTAAACATCCAGCTGTTGCTGTTGCTCAGGAACTGCATTTTTGAAACACAAGGCACTGGCTTTGTTTGTTGGAGGACTTTGTTTTAAAATTTTTTCCTGCTCCATAACTCCACTTCCTGTCTGACATCCCTGTTTCAAAATCAAACTGTGCTGATCCACAGGGACAGTTTCAGGACATTCAAAAACAGCTTTTCTATTTCACATTTGGGTTTTATTAGAACTTCCCACTAGGCCCCTTGGAAAAGAAGATGTTTTCCCCCCCAAACATGATATTTTTACAATCATTAATTATTCCCCTGCAGTGTCACTCATGTCCTAGGATGATCCACCATCCACCTCCCTCCAAAATGATGTTTTGAAGATGTGAGTTTTCCTACTTCCTCCCCAAAAATCAGTCATCTTCACTGCTGCAGGCTTCAAACTCCCTCACAGGGGAATATTACAGGCACTCCAAGGCCCCCGTGTGCCGAGGGGGATGAATCCAGGCAGATAAATGTGTCCTCAAGGAACCTGCCTCACGGAGATGTGGCTCTTTTTTCCAAAAGTCCTGTGGTGCACATCAAGTGATCTGGGGCCAATGACTTCAGCACTCACATGAGGATTACTCATCTAATGAGGGGGTTTGCAGGCTCTGCCCCGGCGTTTCTGTGCACTGGTAATGTCATTGCACTGACTCCTGGAATATCTGTCATTTAGTGCCTGGCTCGGAGGTTTGTTTTCCTTTGTGTTTTCCTCGGTAGATTTGACCCCCCACGGCAGCAGCAGCGGTGTTAAGGACAGGAATGATGCACAAATACCGTTGGGTTTAGGATGTCAATGTTATAAAGAGGGAAAAACAACTCTCCAAAGCACTGTTTAGACAAGCAAGCGGAGAGGCGGACTGACTGTTTTCCGGTCAGCGGTGTCACCACCACCTTTCCCCGCCCCATCCCCTCGCTCACTCCTTCCCTAAGGCCACCGCCGGCCCCTGCAGCAGCCCCTTGTCGCCGTGTCCCCCTCGCAGCAGCCCCAGAACGCGCTCCCCAACATCTGCCCGCGCCCGTCTGATGCAACCACAACATCACCACGTGGCCACGCGCAGATGTTCCGCGCCGCCAGCCAATGGGAGGCCGTTCCGCCACTCGGGGGGCGGGCCCGCCCCGCCTGCTCCTCACCCGATAGGTCACTCCGCGCGTCCATCAGCGTTGAGCCAACCAATGGGCGGCGGCACCGCCCGTGCGGCGGCGGAGCGGGGCCGGGGCGGGCGCGGGGGCCGCAGCGGCCGAGGCGCCGCGCCCGCTCCATGGAGGCCGCGGCCGAGGCCCCGGGGGCGCCCGCGGCGCTCAGCTGCTTCTCCTACAACCAGGACTGCACGTAAGCGGGGCGGCCGCCGCGGGGCGGGGGGCGACGGCGGCCGGGCCGCGCCGGGCGGGGTTGGTCCGGCCCCGCGGCCCGGAGCGGGGCGGGTCGCAGCGCCACAGGTCCCCACAGGGCTGGCCCCGCTGGAGCCCCCTCACCGCGCACACACCCGCGCCGTGCTCGGGGGACACCCAGCGGTGTCGGTGACACCCGGCGAGGCCCGGCGGGGGCAGGTTCGGAGCGATCGCCGGGCGTGCCTCCCCGCAGCTCGGGGCATTGTCGCAGGGCTCTGCGCGGAGCGCTGTGTGGCCACTTGGGAGTGGCCCAGGGCCACCAGAGCCCCCGGGAGGCTGTGGTGCCAGAGCACCGCCCCAGCTCGGGATGACACCCGCAGCCTCGCTCCCTACATAACCTGTGCTTTACCTGCTGTAATTTAAGAACCGTTCCCAAGCGGGATAACAAAAACAGGAGCCCCACACGGATGTGGCAGCCGGAGCCCAGGATCGGAACAGGTCGTGGGGATCGAGATAAGAATCAGAGATACCAGCTCAGTCACACCTGGAAATGCCCTTTCCTTTGCATTGGTGTGCCCGAACAAAGGGCGCTTTGAGGGATGTGGATGTGCTGCTGACGTGAACCTGCTGCTCGCTGCCACCAGCACAAACCTGTGCATTGCTCTTATGGGCTGGCTGGTGCTCAATACCTCGGTCTTGCTGTTTGCTGCGTCTGGAACTGGGCAGAGACAGTGATTGACAAGATTCTGCCCACTGCCATAACAGTGAGAGCAAAGCTTCCTCAGCCCGGATCAGTCACAGTTCCAGTACAGGTGGATCAGTCCCTGTGCCAGTACAGGTGGATCAGTCCCTGTGCCAGTACAGGTGGATCAGTCACAGTGTCAGTACAGGTGGATCAG
>VRYO01002184.1:9330626-9362289 GCA_009812075.1 Sialia sialis | reverse complement strand
CTGTGCCAGTACAGGTGGATCAGTCACAGTGTCAGTACAGGTGGATCAGCCACTGTGCCAGTACAGGTGGATCAGCCCCTGCTGAGCAAACAGCCCCTCTGTGTCCTGCCTGCATCCTCCCAGGCAGAGCTGTACCAGCCACAGGAACATAGGACAGGATGTGTTTGCTCTCTTGGAAAGATCCTTGCCTTCTGTAGGCTGCAACAGATGGAAAACTGAATTCCTGAGTTTGTTACTCTGTATTATTTAGGTTGGACACTGAAGTTCTGCCTTCATACACCGCTGTGCCAGGAACTACTCATTTCCTCTGTGTCAGGGTTTAACCCCAGCCAACTCCTCGCTCGGTCAGGTGGAAAGGGAACCAAAATGGTAAAACTGAGAAAATGTACAGGCTGAGATAAAGGCAGTTTAATAATTAAAGCAAAAGCCACACATGCAAGCGAAGCAGAACAAGGAATTCATTCCCCACTTGCCGTGGCAGGCAGGGGCTCTGCCATCCCCAGGACAGCAGGGCTGTGTCACACACAGCAGGGAGGACAAAGGCCATCACCCAAATGTCCTCCCCTTCCTCCCTCTTCATCCCCTGAGCCTGACACTGCATGGCCTGGGATGTCCCTGCGGTCACTTGGGGTCAGCTGTCCTGGCTGTCTCTCTTCCCAGCTCCTTGTACCTCACTGGAGGGGTGAGGAGCAGAAGAAGCTTTGACTGTGCAAGCAGAGCTCAGCAATAACAGAAACATCCCCAGGTTATGAACCCTGTGCTCAGCACAAAACCCAAACACAGCCCCATAAACCTAATATGGCAAAAAATCCCTATCCCAGTCAAAACCAGTACACCATCCCTGCAGGGACTCTTGTCACCTGGAGGGTTTCAGCTCTGAAGCAGCAGGATTTTGCTTTGTCTTTGCAGCTCCCTGGCAATTGGAACCACAACTGGATACAGACTTTTCTCCTTAAGTTCTGTGGAGCAACTGGACCAGGTCCATGAAAGCAGTAAGTCTCCTGTCACCCTGGGGAGGAATACTGAGCAGCAGTACCTTAAATTTGTGGGTACCTTAAATTTCACCTTTGTTAGGGCCCAGCTTCTTTTCCACTGCTGTCACCCTGACAGCAGCAGTTTGTGCTGCAGCCCAGCATTCAGAGGCAGTTTCCCACTGGAATCTTTCAGGTACATGGGCAGCAGCCCACAGGCTTCCAGCACAGCTGCTGGATAACTCCCAGGCTTTTAATCCAGTGTGGTATTTACAAGCAAGATGTTTTTAACAGGTTTTCCATGTAAAGAAGGTCATTCCCAGCAGGCCTGCAGCTCTTGAGCTGTGCTCACAGCAGCGTGCAGCACACACTGAGCAGCCCAAAACAAGCCTGGCCTCATGGAGCAGGGACTCCAGGCTGCTGCAGGCCAGAAGTGCTTCAGCTGGGATGCACTGAAGATAACAGTGCCCAGCTTGTTGTCTTCTCCAGTGGCTGCAGAAGGAGCCTCAGAAATCAGACACAGCTGCCTCATCTGGAGCAGGGTCCAGGCTCCTTTCCCAGAGTCAGCCAGACGGGAACAGGTCCCTGCTGGTGACACAGCATGGTGGGCTGAGGCACAGCCAGTCCCACATGACAGCTGTGGGGCAGCTTTGTTCCTCCAACATAGCCCAGCCCAAACTGAGCATCACTCAGGGCTGGGCACACTGCAAATTGCAGTCCCTGGGGATTTAGGTGCAGGGCCACCAGGTGCCTTCTCCACACAGCAGGAATCATCCCAAACACAGGCACTGCAAGACACAGCAGTCACTGTTTGCATCCCCAGGGAGGCTGAGAAAAGCCAGAAACACCAAGCCACAATCAGCTCCTGCATTGCCTCGATAAACCCCTCACATTCCCCAGGAAACTCCCTGGCCAAAGTGAGGGAGCTCCTCCCTTTATATCCCCGTTCCAAGGAGCTAGTGCAGCTGGAGTGGCTGAGGATTTGCTTCTGCTGGGCCCTGCAAAGAGAACTGGCTTCATTTCTGCCTTCAGGGGAAGGTTCTTTAACCCCTTCCTGCTCTGCCCTAATTGCTTTGTGCCAGGCATGAGAAATTTTTCACAAAAATGATGTTGAACACCTTAGCACAGAGCTTCCCACCCCGATCCCCTTTGAGCTGAGCCTTGCTCATGCAGCCAGGCCAAGCTGAAGGCTCTGCCTTGCTCTCCTTGTGTGCCCAGATGAAATCCCAGATGTTTACATCGTGGAGCGTCTGTTCTCCAGCAGCCTTGTGGTTGTGGTCAGCCATGCCAAGCCTCAGCAAATGAATGTCTACCATTTCAAGAAAGGGACAGAGATCTGCAACTACAGCTATGTCACTAAAATCCTGTCCATCCGACTGAACCGGCAGGTGAGAGGGGTTATCCACACTTATCCCACTCTGCCTCTTTGCTGCTTTTGCCTTTTGGGAGCAGCCTGGGGAGGGTTGCAGGGAGGCTGTGAGTGGGATTGGAGGGCTGGGTGCCTGTGCTCTCCCCCCAGCCCTGCAGGAGAGGCCTCTGGCAGGAGCTGCAGGGCTGTGGTCTCACCTGCCACCACTGCTTCCTGCAGGAAAACGAAGCCAAGGCCTTGTTTTGGTGGCAGTGACACAAAGGCTTTTTGTCATCTGCCTCCTTGCCTGTTCAGGACACAGTTCTGCCAAAAACACACCTTTTCATGTTCCTCCCTCCCTTGGATTCCACATCCTGACTTCAGGCCCACCTCTGCCATCTTGGCTGCAAATGAGACCTTCAAAGCTGGGTACAAAAACCCAGGAGTAACTCGAACTCTGTGGATAAAGCAAAAAGCTGCTTTCCAAGTACTGCTAGCAGCCTTATTTTGGTTTTAAAGGTATAAAACCCACTCAGGCCACTTACAATGAGGCTTTTAGAGTGTTATTGTCTGATGTGACACAGCCTCGTGCAGCCCTGAGCTCTTTTGGAGGATTTTAAGTCATCTTTTTGTCCATAATTATTTTCCAAGTATATGCCCTAAGAAGCAGAGGACGTTTTACAATGAAGAAATAAGCAGTCTGGGTAATTGTATATAATCAGCCTCTCCTCAGTTAGCAACAGTGAGACCTGCAGTGAGGCTCTCTGGGCTGAGCTTCCAGTAAAGCTGGCTTTGACCAGGACAATTGTACTACAATTAAATCTGTCCTAAATTGATTTTTTTCACTTAAGCTTACAGTGAAGCTGGCAAAAGAGAGACTTCCTTAGAATTGCAGATAGATGTGTGTGTGTGTAAAAATAACCTGGGAGGTTCTGCTGAGCAGCTGTAGGAGATGGGTGTGAATAAAATAAGTTCAGGCTGCTCCCCATGTGCTGCTCTGGAGGTGATGCACAGTCCCGGCCTTGGCTGCTTTATGAGCTGGGGATCAAATCCTGGGCTGAGCTCATCCTCTGGCGGTGCCACAGCCACACCTGGATGGATTTGAAGATGCTACAGATGTTTAGAAACACAGAACCATGAAGTCATTTAGGATAGAAAAGACCATCAAGTCCAACCGATCCCCAGCACTGCCAAAGCTACCACTAAACCCTCCTCCAAAGTGCCACATCCACACTTTTAAAATCCCTCCAGGGATGGTGACCCCACCACTGCCCTGAGCAGCCTGTTCAATGCTTAATAATCCTTTTCACAAAGAACTTTTTCCTCAAGTCCCATCTAAACCTTCCCAATTTGGGTAGCTAGAAGAGAAGTCATTATTTCAATCTACATTCAGGATTTAAACTGGTGGCCATCAGATTCTGCATGTGACACTTGAATTCTTGCCTGAGCTTCTGAAGGAAAGCTGCACTCCACTGGAAGTTCACAGAGGGACAAATCCCAGACAAGGCATTAACTCAGGAAAATGGTGACAAATTAACCAGGAGCAGGTCTCAAAACAAAAGGGGCATGTTTCAATCAGATCTCTCTGTGAAAAAGTCCTCATTGTGCAAACAAGCAAATCCCTCAGTTGTTATTGTGGGAATTCTTAGTTCCAAGCTCCATGATAACTCTGAAGTGTGTGAAGGTAAATCCTGATTTATCTCAAAGTGGGGAGGGAGTCAGGCTGTGCTCTGGGACTGCTGGAGGCTCCTGAGTTTCCATTCACTGCTGAAACCCTGATCTCTTTGGAGATGTTTGAGGTGTTTATCTGCCTGTGTCCAAACCCATTTCAGCCCCCAAATCCAGCTCAGTTATCTGACCTGACAGAAGGAGCTGGTGAGCACTAACATTTTGGACAATTAGCAGTGCCTTGACCCTGTGCAGCAATCCCAGACCTTCTCTGAGGCTCTGTGTGCAGAGTGAGGATAAACCCCATCCCACTGACCCTCACATGGCCACAGGGCTGCTTGGAGGCCAGGAGGGGTGAACCAGCCCTCTCCAGCTCCTGCTGAGCTTGTCCAGACCTCTCCTGCTTCTTCACCTCCCAAACTTTCCTGGATTTTGTCCCTGTGGGTGCCAGCATCTCTGGCTGCTGCTCTGCCATCATCTGGAAACCTCCCTTCACCTGAACATCAAGAGCAGCCTGTTCTGGGAAAGCACATGGTGGCTTTGCCCAAATCAGCTGTATAAATATTTCTCTGCTTGCAAGTGGATGGCTCTTACTGGAGAAAAGGCAAAGTCTTCCTGGAAATGCAAAATGGCTCTGACACAGCCCCAGATGCTGTGGTTAGCAGGAATAGAAGTGGGAAAGAGTTTGATCTGAGAGTGATGGTGGAGCAAGGCAGAGATTTTTAATGTGGGTGTTTCAAGTTAGTGACTAAGCTCCACATTTAGATACTAAATAAGTGGCCTCATTTCTGGAGAGGTGGAGGCTTCCTGGACATGGATTCTGGTGCTCCAACTTCAGGATGGATGGGGTCTGGGCTTAGGCTTTTATTGGGATGTTTTTAGTTCTTCTGGACACTTGGCACCAGGGGAGGGGAAGCTGTGCACTTGCTGGACTTAACAAGGCTTAGCCCTTCAGCCAGACCCAAAGCCTGGTCCCAAAAAAAGCTTCAGTGGTGACACATGAGGATCTGAGACACAAAGCTGAGTGGCCACAGAGATGGTGGCCCAGGGCTGAGGCTACAGCACCAGCCTTGCCTTTCTGCCTTGCCTCCCTGTGGCTGGGTGGATGTTCCTGGCAGGGTCAGCAAAGCAGGTACAAACACCTGAGCTTGGCAATCCCCAGCCCCTCAGCCTGAGTGACTGTGCCTGAACAAACGTGTCTCAGCTCTGTGATTATGCAGTTCTGCAGGGCATGTTAAGCAGAGTCACACCAAATGGGAAAAGAAACATGAATGTGCTGGGCAGGTGCATTAAGTTTAGCTGCAGTGGCAGACCCAGCACGCCCCTGTTTTGTCCCCAAATCAGGAAGAGTCAGAGCAAAGGGCCTGTATTCCCGTCTCCACACTGACAAGCAGGATTGTAGCCTCTGTGCTGATCAAGAAGTAATTTGTTTTGAACTGCAAGGAAAAGTTGGGGTAGGGATAGATGGCAATCAAGGCCTGTGGTGGAGTGTAAAGTGATGGGTCCTCCTGTTCTTGGGCATGTGGAAGATGTAGAAGAACAGAGAAATCATGATTTTTGTCTTCTCTCTAAAGCAAGACCAGATGCAAAAACTCTCAACTCAATCCAAATGTGTACAAATCCGAATGTGAGAGGGGATGGAGAAGCAGAAGAGAGCACGTTTCTGTTACTTTTCAGTGTGTGGGAAATTCTTGTTGGGTCTGTGAGACAGCAAAGGTTTGGGAAGTGTGGGAGCAGCAGCCAGAGGCACTGCTGTGGGGTTCTGTGCATGTGCCCTGTGTCCTTGCAGAGGCTGGTGGTGTGCCTGGAAGAGTCCATTTACATCCATAACATCAAGGACATGAAGCTTTTGAAGACTATTATGGATACACCTCCCAACACAACAGGTGAGTGTGGGAGAACTGTGAGAGGGAGCTTTGTAGAGCCCCAGCTTTGTTTAGAATTGAAACCAGCCTGTGGCCTGTGCATCCTAATCCAGCCCTGAGAAGTCAGAAATGCATGGAGGTAACCAGGCAGGATAAGCTGAGTTAGAAGGGACCCACAGGGATGACTGAATCCAGCTCCTTATCCTGCACAGCACCATCCCAACAATTCCACCCTGTGCCCAAAGTATTGTCCAAAGTCTCCTTGAGCTGTGTCAGGCCTGGTGCTGTGACCCAGCTCTGTCCTGAGCAAACTCCTGCACTGTGCAGAGCAGATGCATCAAAGGAGAGCAGAGATGGGCAGAAGGGTCTGACTTCCCCTTGGGGTCAGCTCCAAAGTGATCACTGGGGACAGAGCACACAGCACCATCCCCTGCCAGGGAGTTCCCAGGAGCTGCCACCTGATATTATCCATGCAGGCAGAGCAGGGCAGGTGGCTGCAGCACAGATCCTGTGTGTGGCACAGGGTGAATCTGGCTTTCCTGCTGCTGGGACAGGAGCTATTTTTAGCAGCACAGAGGGAAGCTTGGCTTGGTGCCCGCCTTGCTGTGCTGTCCTGCTCAGCACAGCATCCTTTCATGGCTGGGTGCTTGGGAAGTTGCTGATGTGCTCACGCTTGGCCTCAGGGCTTTCAAGGGATGCTCTTCCAGCAGCTCCCCTGACCTACTTCAGGTCTCACCAGATGGGCTCTCTGTGTGGATTAAACACGCTAAATGCTGTCAATATAATTAAAGTTTAAAACCTTCCTGAGAAGGCCCGGCAGCAGGATGGGCAGGGATAGCCAGGCCTGGAGCTGTTCTGCAGAGGGGCTGGAGAATCAGATCGTGGTTTAAGAGCAGCAGCAATCAGCCAGGGCAGGACTGGGATGCTGCAGATCACAGGCTTCATCTGGACTTAGTGTTTTAAACCCCTTTTACTGTAGCAGCTGTCATTGAAATGAGCTGAGTGACAAGTGCAGTGCCCCTGTTGTCCCTGGGCCATCTGCTTTAGTCCCAACTTTGACCCCAAGGACGGTGTGTCCAGTAGGTCAGGGCAGTCCAGCCTCACTGCTCTTTGTGCATCTTTTTAGAGTGGGGGTGTAGGAGCACATGGAAAATGTGCCACCCCTAAAGTGTGTGCCCTGGGCATAGCCAGGACCAGGGCTTGCTGCAGCCACACTGGCCAGTCACAGTGAGAGCTCTGGCTGTTCCTGGCCAGCACCTGGCTCCTGATCCAGCCGCCTCCACGTAGGAGAGGAAAATGCCCATGGTGTCCAGGACAGTTGTTTTTCATGTGATTCACATCAGGCAGGATTTGAATCAAGGAGGTCACGGTGCTCTGGGTGATGTGTGTGCTGTGGGGACACATCTTGGGAATGACTGCAGCTTTGGAAAACACCTCATGGGATTCCCCTCAAGCCCTGGATGTGCCTGGACCTGCTGGCCCGAGGTCAAGGCCAGGCTTCCTGGACGCAGGAGCATTTTTCCATGCTGCCTGAGGAAGCCATCTGTGACGTGGCACTCCCGGAGGTGCCATCTGGGCAGTGCCAGCCTGCCTCCTCCTGAGCACCACTGCAAGCACCAGCCCTCCCCGTGCCTGGGGGGCTGCTGAGGGCAGAGCAGCATCTTCAAAGGCCGTCCGTGGGGCTGTGATCTTGTTCTCTGTGCGTCCCTGAGGTCAGCCCAGTACACTCACATCTGTTTTCCCCTGGCCTGGCTTCCCGGCCGCCTCTCCCGGCCAGAGGAGCGGAGGGAGCGGGTGACTCACCCCGGCCTCAGAGCTCGCTTTGTTCAGCTCCAGCCTTCCCTGATCCCCTCTGAAAGGGCTGCCCGGGCCGGGGGATCACCATCCGGAGAAGGCAGGATGCTCATCACAGCAATCTGGGGATGTCTTTGCCTTCCCGCCCGTCCTCCCTCTTTAATTGCCTGTTAATTGCCCGCATTTCGCTGCTGCCGTGCTTCTCGTGCCTGTCCCGGTGCGCCATCCCTGGCACGGTGTGCTCTCCTCTGGATGGATGGCGAGCGGATCCCTGGGGCCTCTGGCTGATCCTGCAGCTCCTGGCTCCGCTGCGGTCTCTTTGTTTGGTTATAAACAATGACCTAAAACGAGAGCTCCGGCCGATGCTTCCCCGCTGCTGCTGGGCGGGGGCCAGGGCCGTGTCCTGACACGGGGCTCGCACGGCACGGCACGGCACGGCGCGTCCGAGCTCTACGTGCGCTCTGTGCCTGTCCCGCAGTGTCCCCAGTGCCTTGAACCCCGCGGCTTCCTCCGCTCGCCGCCTTCGCTGGGACCCCCGGCGCGGGGCAGGAAGCTCGGGTCGCGCTGGAGCCTCGGGGCGGCTTTGGGAGCGCACGGATGTGGGGCAGGAAGCGAGCGGGGCGCGCTGTGTGTGTGTGTGTGTGACAGGATTCACCGCGCTGCATCCTCAGCCAGCAGCGGGAAGCTGAGGCAGGAAGGGATGCTCCTTCCCGAGGTCACCTGGGGGACAAGCGGGTGGATGGACCTACACACGTATCCATCCATCCCTGTCTCATCCTGTAATTCCTGCTTGCTTTGTAAGGAGCGGTTGGGAACCTTTGTGCTCATGTTGGCACGAAACCATGTGGCTCTTATGGGGAAGAATTCCCTCCGTGCTTAAAATTTCGCTGTGTTCAATGCGCTTGTCGGCCGGAAACTCCCTGCACAGCTGGCGCATTTCCTTTGTCTTTCTGTGCTTCCCTTTTCCATTCAGAGCAGAAGGAAGTGGCACTGCCTTCAGCCAGGCTGCACCCACGCTGGGCTGCTCCTCTGAGCTTCCAGCCCGGCACCTACACCCCGTGCACATCTGGACGTGTCCAGATGTGGCTGGACAGGAGTGCTGTCACCCCTCAGGGCTCTCCTTTGCTGTTTCATGCCCCTATTGCTGCCTTCTCCCGGGAGATAATCGCGGGGGGAAGCCCAGGGGGCAGCGGGAGGGTGGCAGGGCAGAGCCGCCGTTCTGTCCCGCACCAGCAGATGTCCCCACGGCCGAGGTGTTCCCAGCTCCGCACGGCCAGGCAGTCCCAGCATGAGGCACAGCCTGAACCCCCCGCCGTGCCCCGTGCTGTCCCCCCCTCGCTCACAGCCTCAGCCGTGTCCCTGTCCCCCTGCCAGGTCTGTGTGCTCTCTCCATCAACCACGCCAACTCCTACTTGGCTTATCCCGGCAGCGCGACCAGCGGAGAGATCGCGCTTTACGACGGAAATACTTTGGTAAGTGCGAAGCTCAGCCTTTGGATACCGGCAGGGGCTGAAAACAAACAGAGCCACAGCAAAGCCAACGGGGCCCTTGGGAAGGATGAATAAATACACTCCAGCGAGCTGGAGTGCGAGGGAATTGCCTGGGAGGCACATCTGGACGTATCCCCCTTGCTTGGAGCAGACAGCTCTGAGATCAGGACGTACATCTCCCAGCACAGGATATTCAGGGAAACGTGACCCACTGCCCTGCAGCCGCAGGGCCACTGCCAGGCTGACCCTGGGGTTGCTGTGGGAGCGTCAGCAGCGAATCCCATGGGAATGATGTGAGCAGCGTGGGTCAGCGGGGCTGGAGCTGCTCCAGGCACAGCGCAGAACCTGGAGCGGCCACTCTGCCACACCGTGGGCTGGAAGAGATGCCAGACCCAAAGTCACAGAGAGGGTGAAGTGTCCAAAGTCCCCTTAGGAAATCTGTCCCTGGCTGGATGCAGGGTCATGATTATCTGCTGTTGATGGGTTACATAAGGCTGGTGGCTCCGTACGTGCAGCCAGAGCTGAGGATCTGCAGCAGGGGAGGAGCAGAGCACAGGGAAAATGCTGCTGCTGCTGCAAGAGGTGCTGTGAGGGCTGGGGCTCCCTGCAGGTGCCAGGGTGGTGTCACTGCAGCAGGACTTGCTGTGCAGCACACAGAATTGCAGGGAAGCCAACTCTCATCATGACAGAGAAGAGCCAGACACAACCCTGAACCCTGGAGAGGCAGGGAGGAGCTGAGGTTCTCTGCCCCTGAGGTGAGCTTTCTATAATCACAGTGACCCTAATAGGTGGGGAATGAGCTCAAGGCAGGGCAGAGATAAACTGCTGAGGATGTTAAAGGGATACCAGCAGCACATGACCAGCTTGTGAATCCATATCAGCAGGTGTGGATAGGGTGCGAGGCAGGAACGCCCTGCCCTCACACAGTCCAAGGAGTAGCAGGTCCCTTTGTCCCCACAGTCCAAGGAGCAGCGTGTCCCTTTGCACTCACATTCCCTTGTGCCCTACAGAAAACAGCCTGCACTATTCCTGCCCATGATGGGCCTCTGGCCGCTCTCGCCTTCAACTCCACCGGCTCCAAGTTGGCCAGTGCTTCTGAAAAAGTGAGTGAGTGTGGCTGCAAATACCTTCTTTCTGCCCAGGGCTGCATCAGCACCCCTGAGCTGCCCCTTCTTAAACACGGCCAGCACAGAAGGGCCGCTGACTGCTCAGTGTGTGGGGATCAGATTGAGCCCAGCTGGCAAACAGGAGGAGCCTTTGCACGTCCTGAGTCTCCTGGGTGTGTCAGGGAAAGGGCTTGGGCTCCTCGGCCTGCTCCTACGTGATATTTCCATTTGCATTTTTTGCAGGGCACAGTCATTCGTGTATTTTCCATTCCTGGGGGGCAAAAGCTCTATGAATTCCGGCGAGGGATGAAAAGGTCAGTTCATTCTTCTGGCAGTGACACACAGGGCTCCCAGAGCTGAAATGTAAACACAGGGACACAGGGCAATGTCAGATCCTGGTGGCTTTGGCATCTTTTGCAGAAGGAAAACAAGAGAACACGTATCAGCTCAAAATGTCACCGTGCCAGGCTGTGCCCAGCTCATTGATTCCCTTCAGTGTGTCACAGAACAGGGCGATGGCAGGGAACACATGTGGAGTCACTCCATTTACTCTCTCCTTTCTTTTTTTCTTACTTGAAATAATGAAGTCCCTGAAATTGTCAGAGACCTCATTCTTGCTGAACCTGTGCAGGAGATGCTGTCTGTATCCCACTATTCAGCACTTTGGATATCCTCCCTGCTCTCTGCAGCACCAGAAGCTGCAATGAGGCTGGCACAGATGTTCCCTCCACAGGCAGCTCTGTCAGCAAGGACATTTCCACCTCTCTGGCTGGTTGTCACTAGCTCGAGGCTACTCCCAGCCCTGCTGAGCAAAGGGATTAGGGGATTGCTCGTCAGTGAGCCCACAGGCTCAGCAGCAGCTGTGCAGGGTGATGCTCACCATGGATGGGTCTCCTTCCTGGCCATCCACTCCTCTGTGAGCCAAACCCTGCAGTTCTCCTTGGATGATTGCTGTGCAGTGACCATCCTGTCCTTGTTTGCCTCTAGGTATGTGAACATCAGCTCCCTGGTGTTCAGCATGGATTCCCAGTTCCTCTGTGCTTCCAGCAACACAGAGACCGTGCACATCTTCAAACTGGAGCATCTCACAGACAGGTGAGGCCTTGGCCTGGCTGAACCTGCCTCCCCAGGGCTGTCTTTGCTTCAGAGGTCTGTGTTTGTAGATCATGTCCTCACCACACACTCTCCATGAGCAGTACCAGCTGCAAAGTGTCTTTGTGTCCTGAGGGGCTCACTCTTTGGAAAAGCCACACACTGCACCCCTGCTGCCAGGCTCTCCAGGTCTCTCTGGCTTTGTTAGTGTCCCCTGCCTTCTCCAGCCAGGCTGGTGCACAACGTACAGGTGCTCCAAAAACGCTTCACCCGTGTGGGATCAGGTCTGCTCTGATTTTTGTCACGCTGATCATGGTCACCCCTCTGACTCTGCTTTGTGACCCCCTCAGCCTGAGTCTCCTGGGTGTGTCAGGGAAAGGGCTTGGGCTCCTTGGCCTGCTCCTACGTGATATTTCCATTTTTTGCAGGGCACAGTCATTGGTGTATTTTCCATTCCTGGGGGGCACAAACTCTATGAATTCCGGTGAGGGATGAAAAGGTCAGTCCATTCTTCATGCTAACCCCTCTGCTCTGCTTTGTGACCCCCTCAGCCGGCCAGAGGAGCCTCCAACCTGGAGTGGCTACATGGGAAAGATGTTCCAGGCTGCTACCAACTACCTCCCTGCCCCGGTGTCGGGCATGATGAGCCAGGACCGAGCCTTTGCCACCGTGCGGCTCAACATCTCCGGCCAGAGGAACATCTGTGCCCTGTCCACGTGTGTACTGACCCTGCTGACCTCTGCCCCTGGGCCAGCCTGGCCTTATCTCATCCTCCTGCCTGCACAGCATGTGCTGTGGGTGCTGCTGTGGCTGTGGGTGTGTTTGTTTGGGTCTCAGGGTGATTTTCCCAGCAGGATTCAGAAGCTGCCTCGGCTGTTGGTGACAACGTCCGATGGACATCTCTACATCTACAACCTGGACCCGCAGGATGGAGGGGAGTGTGTCTTAATTAAAAATCACAGGTAACTCTGCCTCCGCTCACACCTCATACAGAGGCTGAGCTTTTAAAAAATGAAGGGAAATCTCACCTGGCAGCACAAAATGGAGCTGTAGGAACAAGAAAATTAAAACTGAATTTGTGATTGGAGCTACCTGATGTGACAGACGTGGCTGGGAAGCACATCAGCAGGCAGGGACACAGGAGAAACCAGGGGCATCTCAGATCCATGGCAGCTGTGGGACATCCCAGCTGTGCTTGAGGAGATGTACCAGCAGCAGAACTCTGGCCACCGTGCTGGCAGGAGAGCAGAGCACCTTCTCCAGATTGGAGTGGCTGCTGGAGAGCTGGCTGGGGGTGGGATGGTGTGGAGTGACACTGAGCTTCTGTTAACAAAAGCCCAGGGCCAAAGCAGAGGAATTTCTTCATGGAAAGGGTTGTTAAGCATTGGAAGGGGCTGCCCAGGGAGGTGGTGGGGTCACCATTCTTGGAGTTGCTCAGGGGATGACTGGATGTGGCCCTCAGTGCTCTGGTCTGGGTGACAAGCTGGTGGCGATCAGTCAGACGTTGTGCTCGATGATCTCAGAGGTCTTTTCCAACTGAAATCATTCTAGGATTCTGTGAAAACACAGCCTCCCCCGCCACTGCTCCGTCCATATGCAAATCCCATTAAACACATAACCCCCCCTCCACCCCCCCCACACATCTGGGCTGCTTGGCTCCAGATGTGAAGCCTCTGGGGTGGGGTGAGATGTAACATGTGCTCCAGGCCGGGAGGTGGCTGCCAGCCAGGAAAGTGCCAGCAGCTCTTGGAAAAGCCACAAAACAAAAGCACTTCAAAGCTGCGCTGTCCAGCGCGCGCCGCCCGCAGCCCCCAGCCTTGTCATGTGGGCTCCTCTGAGCATCAGAGGGCTGAGAAGGGCCCTTGGGTCATGAGTTACATTACATCATACGATATCTCTGCTCAAACTCCATCCTAAACTAGCCAGGGCTGCTTTTCCCATCTAGTCTGCTCCTGTTAGAAGCCCTTCGGAGCCCCCTCTGTGATTAGAAACACTGTTTGTCTTTGTAACCTAAAGCTTTTGTGGTCAATCTGTTGCCTTCTGTTCCCATGCCAGCATTGTCCTCCAGCCGAAGTGGTGCTTTCCCTATCTCCTTCTTCACCCCCTGCTTTCCTTGTGGAGCACAATGTTCCCCTGTCCACAACCCTGCTGGGGCTGCTGCATGCAGTGATGGGCATGGGTGATGTGCTTCGAGGAGATGTGGATGCTTGGGTTTGTCTTAGCAGGAGCTGGGGAGGAACAGCTGGGATCAAAAGTAACTCTTGTCCCCTCTCTTGGTCTGTACAATTAGTCTGCTTGGCTCAGGAAAGATGGAGGAGAACAAAGAAAACGACCTTCAGCCTCCAGTACCTCAATCTTATGCAGCAACTGTAGCCAGACAAAGTACAGTGCCTTCAACTTCAACCATGCCAGGTGAGCAGCACATCTGCCCTTCCTTGGGCAGAAGCCACAAAACCACCTGGGGCAAAGTGGAAAGTGTCCCACACTCCAAGGGTTCCTCCAGGATCCTCACATGAGCACTGCACGCTGGGGCAGCAGGACTTTGGAGCTTGCCTGGTTCATCCCAAGCCACAAGAACAGGGCACGAGTTTTCTGCTGTGCCAGCTCTGCTCCCTGTGCCAAGCTGTGCCCCAGACAGAGCAGGAATCACTCTTTGGCAGACAGCAGCTGCTGCCAGGTGGTTTCCAGGAGTTGTAACCATGCGTGTAGAAGACAGGGCTCACTGTTTTTGTGGTGAGATTGCCTCAGCTGAAACCAAAGCTGATACACCTTACACTTAACTGCTGCAGGAAAAGACTGGGTGATTATCATTATATTCCCAAGTGTAAGACCCACAAACAAATGCAGATCTTACTCTGAAATGGGTGCTCAGGCTCATGGCAGGAAGAGGAAAAGTGCTGCCAGGGGAGCTGAGCATGCAGTTCATCCATAATCCATAGTGTCCACTGAGTCACCTTCCTCTTCCTCAGCCCAGAGGAAGCAGCTCAGAGCTGACAAGGTGGGGACAGTGTGTGCTGTTGTGTGCAGCCTGCTGCCACCCCTCCCTGCAGTAACCCTTGGTGTTTGTGTGCTTTGCCCTGGCCAGGTTACTCGGAGGACGGCGGAGCCCTGCGGGGGGAGGTGATCCCAGAGCACGAGTTTGCAACTGGACCGGTCTGTCTGGACGATGAGAATGAGTTCCCTCCTGTGAGCATTCACCCCTAAACCTGCAGTGCAGCCCTCATGCTCAGAAGGAAGAGTAACCTCTCCCAGAAGAGATTCCATTGCCCCCTCCTTGTCCCAGCTCACTGAAAATAACTGGATGGGTTCTAGGGACAGTGCCAGGAAAATGACACCCCACTAAACAGCAGCTGGGGACGGGGCAAAAATGGGCAAACCTAAGCAGAGATAGAGCTGAACAAACTTGCTGAATGGTGTTCAGATCCAGACCTAACCTTTGTGCCTTGAGCAGATTTCTGGTATTACCAGGAACAGTTTTAATTGGAACAATTTAGAAATAAAAACTTAATACCCCGTTGCATTTTCAGTCAGTTGTGTTAGTTCATGGAATGCAACTGGAACATACCTGAACCTCAGCAGTCTCTTCATTTCCAAGGTAACTGAGAAGGAAACTCCTCTTCCAAGTACAAAGATGAAAGGCATAACAGAGTTTTAAACCATTTTATGATTTTTCTGTGGCACTTTCTCAGTTACCATTGGAAGGAGCTAGTGGATTTTTCAATCTGACTTCAGCCTGGCAGTGTCTTTCTGGCTCTTTTTCCTATTCCACACTCATTAATTAAGTATCTAACCCCTAACTGGACAAACGTTGGTCTGTGCTATGATCTGGTTGTAATCAGTGGTGTCTTCATAGCAGTAATGCAGCAGAATATTGTAATGGATTTCAGGTTGCAGCCTTGGCAGGCTTTAGGAATTCCTTACTTCATTTTTACATATCCTGCTGGTGGAGTTTTGCCTGCAGAGGAGGAAGTACAAACCTTATCCCAGGATTCGTTCCATGTGCTGAGCTGACCTCTGTGAGGCACCTTCCTCTGAGCTGAGGCAGAGTGTTGCTCAGATAAAAGGAGGCTGGCTCATTGCTGCCTTTGAGCCAGCACCACCTAAACCCAGCTCAACTCACACAGCCCTCAGAGGATTTCTTTCCTCACCTGCAGCATTCCCTGCTGCAAGCTGGGAGCAGGAATTTCCCAGTTGTCCAACTCCATTACTCAAGAAGGATTTTTAAAATATCTCCCTCTGTGTGCCCACAGTGAAGGTGATGGCCCAGGCCCCTGGGAGGAGCAGCAGGGACAGAGAGAAATCCTTTGTTTCCTTCTGCTAAACCTGCTCTTGAACTCGTGGTTTGGGGACAAGCAAATGCCAGCAGGCAGGAATCCTGCTGCTCCTGAATGAGGCTTCCTGCTGGGATGAAAGCAGCCCCAAACCCCTGCTGGACCACAGCAGGTGCTTTATGAAATGAACTTTGATCCCTCCAAATCCTGCCACTAACCTGACAGAGCAGTGACATGTGTATTGTTAGGGAGGAGGTGCTGTGGGAAGGGAAGGTGCTTTCCAAAAATATCCTTGCTAACAGGGAGCAAGTGGAGCTTCCAGATAAAACCCACTCTTGCCTTTGGGGTTTGCCCCTCAGGATGTTTGGATGCTCTGCATTTCACTGAGCTTGGCTGTTTTCTCAGCACTTGAGATCTCCAGTCTCACTGAAGGGGCTTTCAGGCATGGGTCACTCCTGTGCAGAGAAGGAGGGAGAGAAAACCTGACCTTATCCAACAAAAATGTTTTGACAGCGTTCAGCTTTGCGGAAACATGGGAAGGGTTTTGTTTGTTTTCCAGTGTGCAACAAAAAGACTTTTAAAAACCTCAAAACTTGTGACAAAATGGAATATTCACCCGCAGCCCACGGTTTGGCTTTGAACTCAGACATGGTTCTGGAGAAACAGCAGTGCTCAAACCCCACAGTTTCTCCCCATTTTGAAACCTCTTGTCTTCCCTTGACCTCAAGCAAGACTTCAGAGGCTCAGCTGTTAAAAAGACTGAGGAAAACCAGCTTCAGCCTGACATAAAACCTGTCAAACACTGCCTGTTCATTAAGTGGAAGGAGGGACAGATCAGAGAGGAGATGAGGAGCCCAAGGAGGACTCATAAAAAGTGGCCTCACAAGAGGGAACGTGGATGTTGCTGCTGCTGGGGCCAGGATTGCAGAAGGAGATTAAACCAGTGCAGTGATGATTCCTGCATGGATGGGGTGGATCAAGCACCCCCAAATCACTGCTGGTCTGGGGCAGGAGGGACTCAGGTGTTCCTGAGGGGGGCTGAAGCCATGGGTGCTGTTCTGGATGTGCAGGGAAGAGGCTGCAGAGCCCTCATCCTGCAGGATCACAACATTTTACAGGGTGGGAAGAGCAAACCCAGCTCTGGCTGCAAAATTGTGGCAGTTTGGGCTTTTTTCTGGTCACCTGCCTGAGCAGCCAGCCCTGTCCTGTGGGTGTAGCAGGGAGTGAGGTTTCCAGTGGTGCTGGCGGCTGCTGGGGTGTGTTTTGGGCCAGGCAGGGCACTGCAGTTTTGGGGTAGTGCTGTGAGGTCTGGCAAAACAAATCCTGCAGGATTCTGCAAGCAGCAGATCCCAAAACTTCTGGGATCCAGTAGGAAGGATGATTTCTTCCAGCAGATTGCACAGGTGATCCATCCAGGGCCCAGAGGTGGAGGTTTTATCAGGAGAGCCATTTCATTAAGTCCAGACTGCAATCAGCTCTTCAAAGGCAGCTTCCCCTCACTGATATTCCATCATTCTTAAAATTCATCTCTTTCCCGTTTTTTTTTGGCTGCCCAAAACATTTTGGGCAGTTTCCTGAGCTGCCAAAGGAGGCTGCTGCCTGTTGGGAGGGAAAAAGTCTGGGGGTGGGATCTACAACAGAGCAGAAATCAGTGCCCTGTCATGGGGTGCACACACCCCTGTGCTGCTCCAGACCACAGATCTTGATACAGGAAACCAGGCTGCAGATACATCTGTGCCTCTGAGGAACCAGCATTGGCTCCTGGCTGGTTGCTGCACGGTGTTTCCCTCATTCTGTTGCACGGATATGGACACTTAATTATTTTAAGTGATTATTTTTTAACAGCTGGCTGCTAGCAGAGGAAAGGCCACAGATTTTCCAGTGATAACTCTGCTTGTAATTGTGTTTCACAGGCGATGAGGGAGTCTGGCAGAACCTGGCTCCTGCCCTTGTGGCTCAGATTGGCATTTTGGGCAGCTGGGACTCGCAGGATTAAGCCCAGCTTATCAGAACATTATGTGAGGTCCCTTGGGAATTGTGCCATCCAGTGTCAATGCTTGTGCCTGGAAAGCTGGCCAGTGATGTTCCTGCAGCTCAGGGACACTGACCTGGGAGGAGGAGCTGGCACAGACCCTCTGCACAGGAGCTGTGGGGTTCACATCCCTTCCAGGACAGCTCTGGCAGGGCTGGAGCTGGGGCAGATGCAGGAGCTCATGCAGGAGCAGGGGCACATTTCAGCCAGGAAATGTGGCAGGAGTAGCTGATAGGAGGTGAATCAGGCTCCTGCTCCTGCTTTACTCTCACTCTGAGGCTTTGCTGGTGTTCAGGCTGGGCTTTCCCTTCTCTAATCCTGCCTGGCATGCTGGAATTTCCCTCTAGGATCCATCCAGAGACCCTGGAGTGACACAGCACAAACCTTTCCCTGCAGCCCCAGCAGAGCTGAGCTTTTTGGGGAGCACTCAGTGAGCTCAATGCACTTCACTCCCCAAAACCTGGCTCAGCTCAGCCCCAGCCACACTTACCACCGAGCCAGATGCTTCCTGTTCCCAGCACTGCCAATTTGGGGAGGGGGAGAGCAAATAAACAAACCTCTGAGCAATGTGCCTTGGAATGGAAAGTCAAACACTGCGGGACATCCCTCCCCTTGCTCCTCCCACGTGTGTAAAACCCACTGTGAGCACTCCCTGGTGCTGGGAAAAGTAAGGCCCTTCTGTTTTGATTTTGGTAGATAATCCTGTGCCGTGGAGGTCAGCCGGGCAAGGCGAAGAGGTCGTGAGGAGAAGCAAAACATCCACGCTCAGCACAGCTGCTGGGAGGTGCTTTGGAAACGCCAGGAGTTTCGAAGAACAGATCTGTGAGTCCCCCCAGATGAGAAAAAAAAAATCATAATTTAAGGCAGGCCACACTTTTTTCTCTGTGTAAGTGAACACCTGGCCCTGTTAGCTCCTGTTTTAATTTGTGTCTGGATGGGGTGTCAATGTACTGTATGCACATGGCTCTATTTAACAAACTCTATGTTAGAACCACAGTGTAAATGCTAATTTAATCAGATTTGTATGTAACCAGAATTTTATATACCCATTTGTCCCTTTTCTAATTTATGCTGTTTTATGTGTATAAATGTACTTACAGGAAGAGATATTAAACTGATGTCTTTGTACAGTATATACAGACTATTTTAACCCAGGCAAAGTATTTTTGCAGTGATAGTAGAGGAGATGCCATTTGCTATGTTGAAAGACAGAATAAAGTCACAGTCTGTCCCTGGCAGCTCCTGCTGTTCTTTTTGGGGCCCAGAGGTGTCAGTCTGGATTAAGTTTGGGGAGTGGGAAGGGTTTTGGGGGCACACCATGTCCTCTTATGGCCAAAGAAAGAGGTGGTTGTGTAAATCAGAATCCAGAATGGTTTCAGAACACCCTCACTCAGCTGCTGAGAAATCCCAGTGGTTTCTCAGGTTTCAGTTGCACCTTCATTTCTGCCTTTGCAGCTCCCCTTTGGGCCTTTGCACTGCCCAGAAATGGCCCCACAGGAGCTGTTCCACTCCATCTGTGCCTGCACTGGAGCCCTGATCTGGGACATCCCGGGGCAGGGACCTCCCTGACCTCCCAAAACCCCTCAGAGCTGCTGGGGAGCAGCCCCAGCTCTCTCTCTGCAGGAACAGCCTGTCCCAAGCCCTGGCATGTCACAGCACAGTCCCAGGAATTCTCTCTCTGCAGCAGAGGGGCTGATTGCCACGGGGCTGTGAGCCCCATCCTCCCCTGCCTTGTGCTCCCACCAGCTCCTGTAAGGTTTCTTTGTAGAGGAAAACCAAGCAAATTTCCCAGAGCAATCCTCTCCCCATGTCAGCTCGCACAGAAGGTAGTTTTAATCCAAGAGCTGTCTCTTTCCCACATAAAGAGCTCTACAAAAAGCTTTCCACGTGCCCAGGGTCCAAAGGGAACACTCTGTGTTCTCCCCCAGACCCACAAACTCACCTCCCTCTTCCCAGCAGAGAGCAAAGGGAACCACAGCCTCCATCCCTCCAGGCTGGAGTTCACACACCACACTTGGGAAAGGAGCAGCCTGAGCAATTATTTGTTTAAAGACAAAGCCATGCTGTTCTCTTCTCCAGGTGGGGATCCCGTGTGGCCCCGTGGCAGCGGCAGCCCACGTGCTGCACGTTGCAGCAGGGAATTGCAGCTGGATCCTGGGAATAATCTGCAACTGAGACATTGTCAGCTGCAATGTCCTGCAGAGCCTGGGCATAAGCCCTGCTGATGGCAGGCAGCACTGCCTGGTACTCCCTGGATGCCAAATCCAGAGGCTCCTGCTCCTGGAGGTCTCGCTCCAGGTTGAAGATGAGGGGTGGCTGGTGCCTCTCTGCCGGCCCAGTGCTGCCATCACAGGCCATGGCCCCTCCTGGGGAGGAAATGGGAGAGAAACCCTGGAGTCACAGAGGTGCAGGGATCAGCTCTGAATTCCTCACCCACCCAGGATGGGCCATTCCCACCCCATCCCAACCCTCATCCTTTCTGAGAGCAGCCCCAGGCTGCATACCATCCTGCAGACACAGGGCACCTCATCCTTGGGTCTGCTCTTGGTTCAAATAACCTGAGCTGGTCTCCACCTGCATCTGCAGGGATCTGAGAATCCCAGGATCTCTTCCTGGACTTGACAAGCTCTGGCAGGGACATTACCTGTGGTGTAAAATGCTTTGTACTGAGCCAGCCTCAGCGCCTCGATCTCACCGAGCCTCCCGGCTGCGCCGCTGTTGGGGTGGAGCAGAACCTGCAGGAGGGACAGAATCCTGTCAGCCCATGGCAGGGAAATCCTGCTCCATGAAATCCACTCCCTCCCCAGATGAGCCACATTCCCCCCTGAACGTGTTCACAGACATCATTGAGGACTCAGAGCAACCAGCAGAGCTGTGATTCCTCAGGGTGGGATGATGCCAAAAGGGCCCCAGGAAACACCAACATCTCCCTTGGATGTTCCTGGCCCTCCAAATTTACCTCCCAGTTCTGTGGCAAGAAAGGGATCACAAAGGCTCTGGGGCTTTCAGCAGAGCAGGGCAGATTATCACAAAATCACAGAGTGGTTTGGGTTGGAAGGCGCCTCAAAGACCATCCAGTCCCACCCCTGCCATGGGCAGGGCACCTTCCACTCTCACAGGTTCTCCAAACTCCATCCAAACTGGCCTTGGACACTGCCAGGGATGGGGCAGCTTCTTGGGAAAACCTGTGCCAGGCCCTCCCCACCTTTAAAATTACAAATTTCTTCCTACACCCAATCTAAATCTCCCATCTTTTCCTCTAAACCTTTCCCCTTGTCCTATCACTGTGTAATTTTTGGGAACCAGGGTGGTCTCAGGTGTCACCCAGCACCCCCCTGGGTGCTCAGAGCCCCAGGCTGGAGGCACAGGCAGCAGGAGCTGAGGGTGAGCTCATGGAGGCACAGGGGAAGGTGAGGTGCTGGAACATCACTCCCACATCCCTCCATCCCTCTGACTCAGCCCGCTGTGCGAGCGCTCCCTGCCCTGACAACAGCCGGGGAACGGGGTGAGCAGCGAGGCAAGGAGGGGAGGGCGGGCCCAACCTCTCCCTGCTGGAATTTAGGACACTCGATCCACACAGGAGGGCTGCTCTGGCACTGGCAGTGAGGAGACAAGTGAGCTGGACACTCCAGCAGCTCCTCTCTCTGATAACATCTGCCGCGGAGCCAGTGCTTCACTGAGGGATGAGTCACTTGAGGTTTCCTCCCTGGGACTGGAGTTTAAAAGTGATTCAAGAAATTTCCACTGTGCTAAAAAATTAGAAACATCTGCTGGAGTTGTAGGCAGCTGCAGAGCCAAGTTTAGTAACAGCACTCACAGCTGATGAGAGCAGCAGTGCCTGAGCAGGTGCCCGGCACAGAGCCCTGCGCCTCAGGAGCACACCAGGGATCCCGGGCACCCAGAGGTGTCCATGCCACACTGAGCATTCCAGGGATCCCAGGCACCCCAGGGTGTCCATCCCACACTAAGAGCTCTCCAGGGATCCCAGGCACCCAGAGGTGTCCCTCCCACACTGAGCATTCCAGGGATCCCAGGCACCCCAGGGTGTCCATCTCACACTGAGAATATTCCAGGCACCCCAGGGTGTCCATCCCACACTGCCTGGCCTGGATGCAGCCACTATCTCATGGGACTGATCCTCATCCAAGAAATTCCAAGATTCAGGATAGGGGGTGATTTCCAAATGTTCTCCCTCGCTTTTATTGCCCTCCGTTGTAAGGTAAATTATTTGTTTAAAAGTCACCCTTTGGAATGTGGTTGGATCTTTTTGTTTTTGGGGAAAAACAAGAAGAGTGTTCAGTGGTGCAGAGTGAGCTTGGTGCAAGGAGGGAGCTCTGCTGCAGAGTCCCCTTCTGCTGACACTCCTCGGGCAGGTAAAAGCTCCAAAGCAGGAATCAGCAAATCCTCAAGGCCCTGTGAAGCCAAGGGACCAGGAACTGAAGCAATTCATCTGTGTCCAGCCTTAAATCTTTGCCTACACCTTTAACAGCACAGCTGGGATGCTGCCAAGGGCACTCAAACCTCCCTTCCTACAACAACCATGCTCCTAAACCTCTTAAAACCCCACAATTAGAAAATCTGTTATAATTTACTGCATAATTAAGGAGCTTGTTTTGATTCAAGAAGCATTGCCAGATCTGGAACTCTTCCATTAATCCATGGCTATTATTTTAATAAATAAAAAAACAGAGAAGAGGGAGGAAAAAGCCTTTTCTCCCCTGAGAATTCATTGCTTGAACTTGGTGCTCTGGGCTATTCACATCCAGCTGGTGTGAGGGATTTACTGCCCCTGGTTCCCTGGTGCTCCTTGGAGGATGTGGTTTATTTTTCCTGCCAGCAGCCCTTGCTCTGAGCAGGACCTCGGTGTCACCCCAGCCCTGTGTGCCCGTGCCAAGCTGGGACACTGGGACAGTGTCACTCTGGGAGCTGCAGCCACCCCAATTAGGGAAGTGTGGAAATTGGGCACTGGAAGAGGGAAGGAGCTGCTTTCAGGGGGATTTGTGTCAAGGGAAGCCCTGCACAGGTCACTGCTGGCCACTGGCAGCAGCCAGGAGGGGAGGAGGGGGACACGGCTGTCCCCATCACCCCTCCGAGGTCACCCCATCCCATGGCACAGATCCCACCCCCAGGGGGGAATTCCACACAGGAATGGCTGCACCCTGGCCCCCAGCAAACCAACACTCCCAGCAAACCATTGCTGCCGGCAAACCGTCATTCAAAAAAAAAATCATTCTCAAAAAAAAATCATTCTGAAATCACCAACATTCCCAGCAAACCATCGTTCCCAAAAAAACATTGCTCCCAGCAAACCATTGATCTCAGCAAACCATCATTCAAAAAAAAAATCATTCCCAAATCACCAACACTCCCAGCAAACCATTGCTGCCTGCAAACCATCATTCTTAAAAAAAATCATTCCCCAAAAAAAAATCATTCCCAAATTACCAACATTCCCAGCAAACCATCATTCCCAAAAAAACATTCCCAGCAAACCATGGATCCCAGCAAACCATCATTCCCAAAATCCATCATTCCCAGCAAACCATTAATCCCAGCAAACCACCATTCCCGAAAAAACATTGGTTCCAGCAAACCATCATTCCCACCAAACCATCATTCCCAAAAAAACAACATTCCCAGCAAACCCTCATTCCCAAAAAAAACATTGCTCCCAGCAAACCACTTCTGCCTGAAAATCCTCATTCCCAAAAAAACAACATTCCCAGCAAACCATTGATCCCAGTAAAACACCATTCCCAAAAAACCATTGATCCCAGCACTCATTCCCAAAAGAACATAATTCCCAAAATAACATAATTCTCAGCAAACCATAATTCCCAAAAAAACATTGATTCCAGCAAACCATTTCTGCCTGCAAATCATCATTCCCAAAAAAACATCATTCCCAGCAAATCATTGATCCCAACAAACCATCATTCCCAAAAAAACATCATTCCCCCCAAAAAATCCATTGATTCCAGCAAACCATTATTCCCAAAAAAACATCATTCCCAGAAAAACTGCATTCCCAGCAAACCATTGATCCCAGTAAACCACTGCTGCCTGCAAATCATCATTCCCTAAAAAAAAAAATCATTAAAAAAACAATCATTCCAAAAAAAACCACCAACATTCCCAGCAAACCATCATTCCCCAAAAAACATCATTCCCAAAAAAACCAGCATCCCTGTGCCCTGCTGCCAGCAGGGTTAATCCTGAGGAGCAGAGCAGAGCAGAGCTGAGCTGGCCACATCCCATCCCCTTCCCTGCTCTGTCTCCCAGTTCAGCAGAGGGTTCCATAAATACAAAGCAAATTCCAAACCCCTGATGGACACCGCAAGCAAATCCAAGCTCCCGCTGGGAGCTGGCTCGTGGTGCTTGCAGGAGGGAGTACTTTAAAAGCAAAATCAGGATTTATCCATGGTACAGCTATTAAAGCCACTTCTCCTTTTCTTGGTTTTTTTTGGGGGTTTTTTTTGGTTTTTTGGTTGGTTGGTTTTTTGGAGTTTTTTTTGTTGGTTCTGCAAAAATCTCGTGCATCTCCAAGACAAATGTGGCCACTCTGCTTGTCCTGCAAATTGTGTTTTTTGGCGTGAACGGAGCTGGCTCGGACAGAGCTGTGAGATATGGGGTGAGCTGATGGAATGTTGTCACCCTGTCCTGGTCTGATAAATAAATGGAATCAGCAGGTCTGAGCTGCCCTTGCCCACACTGATCCCCTGTGGCTCAGAGCTGCTGTGCTGGCCACTGCAGCTGCCACAACCTGAGCAGCCTGGGCTGGGGTCACCCCTGAGGCACACAGCGAGGTGCCAAGCTGCAGGACAGGCATTTCCACCCCTGATCCACGTTTGTGAACACAGCACAGAACAATCCTCATCAACCCAAAGCCCTTTTACCCTGCTATCCCAAACCCAGCCACCTCCAGCTCTCCTCCTGCTCCAGGCTGACACTCCCCTGATCTGCACATCCCCAGGCTGAGATTTTTTCCTTCCCACATCCCTGATTTATCTCCTCAGGAGGGGGTGGCTCTGCCTTACCTTGTGCCCCACGTCTGACCAGCCAAAGAGAACTGGGGACACATCCAAGCCATCCAAGCGTCTGTTCGGGGGCAGAGCTGCCCCAGCCAGGGCCACCAGCGTGGGCAAGATGTCCAGGATGCTGGGGAGAGAGGGGACACTCATCAGAGAAAGGAGTGAGGACCCTGCAGGGTGTCCCCAATCTCCCCTGAACCTCACATCCCCACCAGAGAGCTCCCAACAGCTGGAAAGGCTGAACCCAGCTCTGAACCCAGCTCTGAACCCAGCTCTGGCCAGGCAGAGGGGCTCACATCAGCCAGGATGTGCCTCTCCCTGGGGCAGAAGGGAGCAGGGCAGCCCCTCCTGAAGCCCCTGGACACCAGGAAGGCAGCAGGTCAGTGGCCCTCTGCAGAAAGTGCCAGCCCAGGTGTTTTCAGGCCAGTGCCAGGAAATGCAGAGTGGTTGCAGCAGGGCACAGCATGAGCTGCCACGATGGAACAGAGCCCTGGCAGCCTCTGCAGTGCCAGCCCAGCCCGTGCATGGCTCAGCCTCACCAGAGTGCCCAGGACTCAGCTCAGCCCTTCCTGGGACAGAGGGACACAGGGGTGGGACAGGTGACCCAAAGTCCCTCTGCTCCCTGGGGAAGTGGAGAGGGACAGTCCTGCTCCCCCAGCTGCTGCCTGTGCCCTGGGACCCTGGCTGTGCCCAGCTGGCACATCCCTGTGGTGTGGAGGAGCTGCAGATGGGGTGGGGTTCACCCAGCCCCACTCCCAGCCCTTCCCAGCCTGGGCTCCCCATCTTCCATGTGTCCAGAGGGGTCCAGACTCAGCTCCACTGGGATGGAAATGCCCTGGTCACAGCTCCCTCACTCTCCACATCCTGTGGGGCACCAGTGCCTGGTCCCCCTGTGCCACCAACAGCATCCCTCCCTCACAGATGCAGCCACAAGGTGACCCTAAAAGGAACCACCCGCAGCAGGATGTCCCATGGCCCCAGGGGACAGCGGGACATCAGCGTGGCCAGGGGACACATCACAGCACTGCCTTGGGAACAAAGCTGTGGCACAGGAGCTGGCAGCTGGCACTGCTGCAAGAACCCAACCCACACCCCTCTGGCCACAAGAGCCCCGTGCCAGCAGCTCAGAGGGCTTGGCTGGGGCAAGGAGGAAAAAGCACCAGGAACTGGGGTCCTGCCACTGTCACCTTGTCACCATGGTTCTGCCACCCCCAGGATCCTGTCCCTGTGTGAGCAGAGAGAGGAAAGAGCCCTGGACTAAACAGCCCCCGGTTCTCCCACTGAACGAGTTTTAATTCAGCTGCTAAGAGACAGAGAGAACAAATAAGAACAAACACTGCAGCGCTCACTGAGACAGCCCCACGGCCAGGCCGGCCAGGAGGCGCCCAAAAAAATCCTGGCTGTGCACTGCAATCCCTGCAGGAGCCTTGCTGGGGGCAGAGCAGAGCCCCCAAACCAGGAGCTCACCTGTCCCTGGTGCCCTGGGTGCCCAGCACCCCCAGGACCCCGCTCCCATCCCAGGGCATGTGGGTGCTGCCAAGTGGATGGGAGCTCTGGAAGAACAGCATGATTGAGGGCAGAGGTGGCTGAAGATTTTCCCCAGCCATGGGCAGGTGTAACCCATGGGAAAAGGCAGGAGAAATAGGATTTTGGTCAAAGTTGGCACCAAAGCAAAGGCCAAAGCAGTGGGCACATCCTGGGAGCCAAGCTGGGGAAGCCACACTGCCAACCCCTGCCCTGGCCAAGAGAGATTTAACACATAAATCCACTCCAGCATCCTCTGCTGCCTGAGCACCCAGAGAAAAGGTCCTGGCAGTGCCCAGGGACAGCAGCTCCCTGCCTGTGGGACAATGGGCATCCTGACCCTCAGCAGGACGTGGTGGGAGCACTGCCCTGCCATGGTGCTGAGCATCCCTGCAGGATGTGACACAGGACACTGCCCTGCCATGGTGCTGAGCATCCCTGCAGGATGTGGCACAGGATGAGCTCTGTCCTGCCATGGTGCTGAGCATCCCTGCAGGATGTGACACAGGACACTGCCCTGCCATGGTGCTGAGCATCCTGACACTCTGGGCATGATGTGACACAGGACACTGCCCTGCCATGGTGCTGAGCATCCTGACACTCTGGCACAATCTGACAGAGGACACTGCCCTGCCATGGTGCTGAGCACGGTCCTGTCATGATGCTGAGCATCCCTGCAGGATGTGACACTGAGCTCTGTCCTGCCATGGTGCCGAGCATCCTGACACCCTGGGCACAATGTGGCACAGGACAGGGTGCAGCAGCAGTAGCAGCTGTCCCCACACGGCACAGCTCACCCAGCCTGCCCAGCCCCACGCTGCCAGCACAGCCAGGATGGTGCAATCTCCTCCCTCACCACCCTCCTGACCTACTTCTTCCATGCCCTACTTCGGGTTGGGACAGGGAAGGGCAGAAGCGCAGTGGGTGGCTCTGACAATTAAGCACAATTAAGAAAAGCAGACAGGGCAAGTTTTGTGCCGAGCCCAGCGTGCAGGTGCTGGTCTGTGGCGAGGAGCAGCGTTCCTGGGCTGGCTCCAGCTCCTGGCCCCTGGGCACGCTCACCCTCGCTCACCCTGCGCTCCCTGGCCACGAGGTGCTGAGCAGCTCCAGCAGCCTCTGGTGTTTCCCTCACCCCGGGGGAAGAGGAGATCCCTGCAGATGGAAAAGGTCTTCCCCAGCTCTTCCCGGAGATCCCACCAGCCTGAGGTGGGATCTGAGTGCACTGGGCTCCCAGATTTCCTGCACAAACATTTCATTCTTTCCCCAGCTTCTTCCCCATCTGCTGGGGGGATTTCCATGTCCCTTTGGGGGAACAGAGGCACAGAGAAAAGCCACCTGTCCTTTGAGCACCTCCACGTCCCTCTGTGTCCCTCCACATCCCCTGTCCCACCTCAGGCCACAGCTGGCACCACGGTGGTGACACTTTCCTGAGCATTGCTCACACCCCCAGGCTGGTTCTGTGCTGTCCCCAAAGAGGGGGTGCCCCTCCCTGCTGCCCCAGCATCACCCTGCACAGCTGGGCACGGCCGCAGGGCAGTGTCACCTCTGCTGTGGGGACACCAGCTGCATGTGACTCCTGGGCAGCTACAGAGCCCCTTCCCAAGCACCTGGAGTGCTGCACCTGCCTCTGCTGGATTTGGAGATTTCCAGCTGCCCAACCTGCCAGACTGGAGCTGGGAAATGCAGGAGATAAGGTCTTTGTGGAGATAATCAGAATTCCTGGGCTTGCAGGCAGGGACAGGGGGATGGGATGGGCACTGATCCTGCAGCAGCTCTGCCCCATGGCCACGGCACGAGGATTTGGAGATGAAACCATGGGGTGCTACGTGCTCCCCATCCCCTGCACCAGACACCAGTGACTCAGCTTATGGCTCAAACCTTCCCTTGCCTGCAAAAATCCAGCTCCCAGATCTGCCCTCAGGCTGTGGAACGAGTGAGTGTTCTGCGGCTTATCTCACGGACCTCAGAAACGCCCAGCACTGCCTCAGGGCCCACCAGTCAGGACCTGCTCCCAGCAGCTGGGACATTCTTTCCCAACACCCAGCAACCCCCCAGCCCCACCAGCCTGTGTGCTCCAAGGATGGAAGGGGACAGGGCATCCCAACATCCAACAACCCCCAAATCCCACCAGCATTGTGAGGATCCAGCAAGAATGAACAGGGACAGGACAAACCAATGCCCAGTGACCCCAAACTCCATCCCTGACACCCAGCGCCCCGGGGATCCAGCAGGGATGAACAGGAACAGGATATCCCAATGCCCAGTGACCCCAAACCCCACTCCTGATCCCCAGCATCCTGGGGATCCATCAGGAATGAAGGGGACAGGGCATCCTAACATCCAACAACCCCAAACCCCTCCCCTGACCCCAGCACCGTGGGGATCCATCAGGGATGAATGGGGACAGGACAAACCAATTCTCAGTGACCCCAAACCTCTCCCCTGACCCCCAGCACCATGAGGATCCATCAGGGATGAACAGGGACATTCCCTCCACACCGTGCCCCACATCTGCTGCCAAGCAGGGCTGGGAGGAGGGGAGCAGGCTGCACATGAAGGGGTGAAGATGCTGCAGGGAAAGGGGCAGTGCAGCCGCTCCCTGTGCCCTCCCGGCCAGCACAGGCTCGGGGACACTGCCCTCGTCCCCGCTGCCGCCGGATCCCGGCCCGGCCGCATCCTGCAGGGACTGCCAGCACCATCCCCGCTCACAACCGCACCCTCCTCCACATAAAGCCGTCCACAGACCGCAAAGACCGAGCCTGCTCCTCGCTGGGGAGAGAGAACATCGTCATCTTTTAATTATCGGGAGGCCCTTGGCCACCGCGGCCAGGAGCGCACGGAGCCCGGCGGCTGCGAGCGCCAGCCCCGCAGCCTCACAAAAAGCCCTTTCAGCTCCTCTGGGCTGAAGCAGCAAGTCTTGGGAGAGGACAAAAGGACAGCCTGGCACGAGGCAGGGAATAAGCAGCGCAGGCAGCTGCCTTTGCCAAAATGCAGGTGATGGCTGGGTGGCAGCGTGGGGTTCTCCAGACGGGGCCACCCCGCTCCCCGAGGGGGTCTTACCTGAGCAGAGCGTGGCTCGTCCTCCCAGCAGGGACACGGCCAGGCCAGTACACCAGGGCTGGCACCCTGTGCCCTCCTTCCCAGGTGGTTTGCTTCGCTGAGCTCCCACCTGCAGGAGAAGAGGGCAGCGCTCAGCATCCTGCTGATGCTGGAAAAGCTCCTGAGCCCGGAGTTTCCCTGGGAAAGGAGCTGCCCGGAGGCAGAGGTGGTGTAAATGACCCCAAAGCACGCGGGTTTCACTGGGCCAGGGAAGGGAGAAGAACTGCAGAAGTTTTTCAAAAGGAAAGGGAAAAGCAAGGGGTCACAGCTGGGCACTGGTTTGTGTTACTCTGCTCCAGGGAGCGATGAGAAATGCAGCAGCTGCCAGAGCCGTTGCACTTCCGTCCACTTTTGATGCCAGGTGAGAGGATGGAGCAGGCAGGAAATGTAGGAATTTATTCCAGGGGCATCTGTCCTCTGCAGGGCTCAGCACTAACAGCCCCCCCTCGTCACCCACGGGAAACCTGCCTCATTAAAAATCCCATCCTGCTAATAACCCTCCTGCCAGCTAATGAACCTGATCCATCCTTTCCCTGCCATCACCCAAAGCTGCTCTGCCCTTGGATCTGAGATTTGAGACCCTCCAGCACCCGGAGTGCTGAGCACTGGGGTGCTGAGCACCAAAATTGGGGTGCTGAGCCCCGAAATGGGAGCACCAAGCACCAAAAGGGCTGGGAGGGTGCTGGAGAGCCTCTGCCTTGGCCGCAGCCCAAAGGGCCCCAGGCAGCTGGAGGGGGAAGGGGCTGGGAATGGGGCAAAGAGAAAATCCCGACCCGATTCACCGAGCAAACTTCCCAGGGGCGGCTTTTGTGCGCTGCCTTTCAGCGTGCACATGGCAACGGCACTCGCCCCGAGCCATTTCCTCCGGGCACAGCCAAGAGAGTCCCTGGCCACCCCCAGCCCGGCCCAGCCTCTCCAGAGCCACTGCCTGATGCCACGGGCTGATCCATGTCCCAACAACGCTGCCGTGCCCACAGGGACACGGACGGCACAGGTGACACAGGGACACGGATGGCACAGAAGCCACAAGGACACGAATGACACAAGTGCCATAAAGACACAAATGGCACAGAAGCCACAAGGACGCAAATGACACAGGTGCCATCAGGACACAAATGGCACAGATGACACAGGGACACGGATGGTACAGGTGCCATAAAGACACGAATGGCACAGAAGCCACAAGGACACGAATGACACAAGTGCCATAAAGACACAACTGGCACAGGTGCCATCAGGACACAAATGGCACAGAAGCCACAGGGACACAAATGGCACAGAAGCCACAAGGACACAAATGGCACAGGTGCCATCAGGACGCAAATGACACAGGTGCCATCAGGACACCAGTGGCACAGATGCCAGCCCAAGGAAAACGTTTCTGACCCTGGCATGGACCAAGCACATCCCCAGTCTCTCCCATTCCCCACCCAAATTTTTGGTGTTTCCCCCCCTGCCCTCAGACACCCCAGGAAACCACAGCAATGACAGCAATTAATATCAATCCCCATCTCTGCACATAGATTGAAAATCTCATCTTCCTGGATGCATTTCCAGGGTTTTTCCACACGTGGTCAGGGGTCTCTGGAAGGACATCAGAGGGATATTTCCTGACCAAGCCACCCCAGCACCGTGGCTGGTCAGGTCAGAGCAGCCTGGGAATGAGGTCACATTAACACTTTGGGAAGTAAACAGGGCTGAAACACCCAAACCCAAGCAGGGAAATTTTCTCCAGAGTGGGGATGATGCAGCCCTGCTGCTGTGGGGACTTTCCAGGCTTTCCAGGAAAGCTGAACTGTGCATTCCCGTGGTGGGATGAAAACCTTGGTCCCACCACACACACAGCAGGTCCTCAGCACAGGGACACCAGGGCTGGAACTTCCCAACCTGCCTCAAAGCATGCTCAGCATCACATCCCCAAAATGTTTCCCTCTCTCCCAGCATCCCCCTCCCTTGATGGACTTTTGACCCCAAGGTGGGAGATGAGATTTTGGGGTGTGGGAAGCACAGAGAGAGGGGCAGCACACCCAAATAATGCTGCTCTCTCCCAACCCCAGTGACCGCCTGAAATCAGTGGAAAACATCCCTGGGATTTAGGGTTGGACTCTAAAATGAAAGGTGGAACTACAGGAAATATATAGAAAAATATAGAAACAGGTAGGAACATATAGAAATTTACAGGAACGTGTAGAAACATATAGGAACACGTTAGAAACATATAGAAACATGTAGAAACGTGTTAAAAACATACAGAAAGATATAGAAACACTTAGAAACATACAGAAATTTATAGGAACATGTTGGAAACATATAGGAACGTGTTAGAAACATACAGAAACATATAGAAACACATAGAAATGTGTTAGAAACAT
>VRYO01002184.1:9225491-9300743 GCA_009812075.1 Sialia sialis | reverse complement strand
CATGGACAGGAACACACAGGACAAGGACAGGGACAGGGACAGGGACACGGACACACAGGACAGGGACAGGGACAGACGGTACAGGGACAGGAACAGGGACACACAGGACACGAACAGGGACAGACGGTACAGGGACAGGGACAGGGACACACAGGACGTGGACAGGGACACACAGGACATGGACAGGGACACGGACAGGGACAGGGATAGGAACAGGGACACACAGGGCAGGGACAGACGAAACAAGGACAGGGACAAGGACAGGGACACACGGGATAGGGACAGGGACAGGAACACACAGGACAAGGACAGGGACAGGGACACACGAGACAAGAACAGGGACAGAACACACGGGACAAGGATAGGGACAGGGACAGGCGGGACAGGGACTGGGACAGGGACAGACGGGACAAGGACAGGAACACACGGGACAAGGACTGGGACAGGCAGGACAGGGACAGGTGGGACAGGGACAGGAGGAACAGGGACAGGCAGGGACATGGGGACACAGGCGGGACGGGGACACACGGGACAGGGACAGCCGAGATGAGGACACACGGGACAGAGACGGGCGGGACGGTGACAGGAGGGATGGGGACAGGCGTGACAGGGACACTCGGGCTGGGGACAGGAGCACCGGGTGTGCTGGACCGGTTTGTTCCAGCGTGAATTGACAGCAGCATTGCCATTATTAATTTAAAATGTGTGCATGACAGAGATGGAGCATATTTTATTAATCCAGCTAGTTTAAAAGTTTTAAGAGACTGCAGGAAAGCAGAACGCTGAGGTTTGCTAATGAGAGCATCGTTTCTGGAGGAGATTTGGGATAGAATTGGCAAATTTGAGGGGAAAAGCATCGTGTGTGGCAGTGCACTCTCAGCATGGAGCTGAACCCTTCAGAGTTATCTGCATTTTCCCTAGGAAACATTTTCCCTGTATTTTCCTCCATAACCAGAGGCATTCTGGATTTACTGCTTTGTACAGGTGTCTCAGGAGCAGCATTTCCCCAACACACCCAACAGCTCTTCGGGGTTTTTATTAAATCCAAACTAATAAAAGCTCCAATATTTATACTCCTGTGATGCTTTTTTACAAACACACTCACTTGCTGGAAGACAGAGTTTAGCCCATGGTTCCTGTGGCTAAATATTAATGTTGTATTTTTCCCCCCTGATAATTTCATTATTTTATCCAGCATTTCAAAGAGACATAAGCCAGGGCAAAGAGGGATTGTGGAATTCTCAGGAAGCGTTGCTAACGTGGTGATTGAGCCTGGATTTCACACCTCCCCTCGCCTGCTGGACCCCAAGCTGCTGAGCAAGCAGAGCTGCTATATTTAGTGCTCTGATATTCCTGGAATCCATCCTGTGCTCAGATCATGGATCAGGGTCCTCCCTCTGCCCCTCCAGCTCCTCCATAATTGGTCTGAAGCTTCAAAGTGACACAGGGCTGGAACAGAACCGGCTGCAGACCATCATCTTACCATGTCACACATTCATATCTGAATAATTTTTCACAAACGTTGCATTAGGAGCTCTTCCCAAACAGCGTGGCATGTAAGGATGGGGTGACATTCATGTCCTAAAAACAAAAATCTCATCTGACCAGAAGATGGAGGAAAAAATCAGCCTGCACTAAAGAAATGTGAGATCCAAAGAGCTTTGGAAATGGGAAATTATGTTCAGTTTTTAGTTTCGTTTCAGATGTTTTAGTTGTTCTTTTGCTTTACAGGAACTGTAAATATGTGGGGTTACATCCCACACCACTTCCAGGAGCTATTTAAAGGAGGAGGAATTACTTAAATACAAACAAATAACAAGGAGCTATTTAAATGCAAAGCTCTGTGAGTGTTACAGATGTGAACATGGAGATGGGACAGGTGAAATCAGCAGAGTCCAGCCCTGAAACCCTCCTGAGCAAGAAGAAAATCTGCAAGGATCTGGAGTGCTCTGCACCATCACACTCAGCCCTGGCTTTGTCAGGGAGTGGGGCACAAAGGTGTGGGGCAGAACTTTCACTTCACTGGCAGTGCTGGGCTGGTCACATCTGGGAGTGACACATCTGGGACAGGCTGAGGATTGTTCCCTGCAAGAGCTTTTAGACCTGGGACATCTTTCAGGCTGAGGATTGCTCTCTGAAGGTGTTTTTTGACAAGGGACACCTTTCAGGTTCAGGATTGCTTTCTGCAAGTGCTTTTTAATTTGGGACACCTTTCAGGTTCAAGATTGCTCCCTGCAGGTGTTTTTAGACCTGGGACACCTTTCAGGTTGAGGATTGCTCTCTGCAGGTGTTTTTAGACCTGGGACACCTTCCAGGCTGAGGATTGCTCTCTGAAGAGGCTTTTTGGTCTGGGACACCCTCCAGGCTGAGGATTGCTCTGTGCAGGTGCTTTTAGACCTGGGACACCCTCCAGGCTGAGGATTGCTCTCTGCAGGTGTTTTTTGACAAGGGACACCCTTCAGGCTCAGGACTGCTCTCTGCAGGTGTTTTTCTCTCCCTCCTGGTGCCCCTGGAAGCAGCTCCCAGGAATTTTCCCTCTGTTTGGGCAGTGATTCCCATCCAGGGCTGCCCCTGCTCGGGGAATCACCGACCTCCTCCTCCCCACAGAGCAGGAAGGGAATGTGCCAGGCTGTGTTTTCCTCCTCTGCTCTCCTTCCCTCGGCATCATCACAGGCATTTTTCTTGCTGCAAGCGGGGGGAGTGGGAAGCCTGGCTCCAGAGGAAGGGCTGGGAGGCTGCCAGGTGCTTTCAAATCCATCCCTGCTGCACTGGGGAGGGGAGAACAACACTTTATACCTTGCTGGCCTTCCAGAGAGGAGCTCCCTCTGGCAATTCATTTGAATAATAAACGTCTAAACACTCTGATATATCAAACCTCCCAGTTCAGCCAAGCGGGGCTGCTTTTCTAAAGGGAGAAATCGTGGAATGGGTTGGGTTGGAGCCTTGAAGCTCCTCCAGTTCCATCCCCTTCCATGGCAGGGACACCTTCCACTGTCCCAGGGTGCTCCAAGCCCTTCTGGGACAATTCCAGGGATCCAGGGGCAACCTCAGGGCCTCCCCACCCTCACAGGGAAGGATTTGTTCCCAATATCCAATGTAAACCTGCTCCCTGTCAGCTTGAAGCCATTCCCCTTGTCCTGTCACTCCAGGCCTTTCCAAATAATCATTTTCCAGCTTTTTTTCAGGCTCCCTGCAGGGACTGGAAGAGCACAATTAGGTCCTTGCAGGACAAGGAGACAGCCACAGAGCTGCTGCTTTTGCAGAAATGTTCCTTTCCCCAGTGACATTCCCAAAGGACACCAGAGATGACTCCAGGACAGCACAGTGAAATCCAACTTTCCACTGGAAACAGGAGGAGGACTTAGATTTTGCTCCATGCTGGCAAAAAAGAGGAGAGTGTTTAATAATCTTTCACCTTGAATACTGCAGAGGTGAGAGCAGCAGCAGGGTTTCCTGCTGGGGGAGAAGATGCAATGCCATCAACAGGGAGGGACTGCAGTGGCTCCTGCAGGCTCTCCCTTCCCCACAGAGAGGGGATAAAATGAGAAATGTCCTCTTTTCTCCTCCTTTTCTAAGTGGGCATGGGAGAGAGAAGGAAGGAGAGTCTGCCTGGGTTGTCTGCAAGAACAAAAGAGGAAGTTTTCCCCTTCATTTTGGACAGTTTTTCAGCAAGTGCCAGACGTGATGTAAGAAGGCTGATGCTGCTGAAGCCTTGCTCAACTCGCCCCCCTGCACATCCTGATGTTCATAATGCAGCGAAAATGCTGATTGCACTGAAGTCCTTTTGTTTGCTTCCCTTTTCTTCAGGGAAAGTGGAGGTTACAGCAGGAAAATCAGCTCACAGCTGCTCCCACCCTTAGACTCTGGATCAATATGAGAGAATCAGCTCATACAGAAAAAATGCAAAATATTCTGCCTAGGCAACCCCAGAAAGATCTGTATCACTGTTAGATACTGGGGGGTTTTTTTTCAAAAAAAGCTGAAAACAACAACCGGCTGCCAGGCACAGCCTGGGATTGCACAGAGGAGTTGAAGCTCACGTTGGGGTGGTGGCACTGCAGGGACAGGCAGAGGCAGAGAGTGCTGGACATGAGTTATTCACAGCTGCTGGCATCCCCCAAACTTCTCTGACAAGGAACATGGCCAGCTTGGGGACGGTCACACAGCACAGAGGCAGTCTGGGGGAAGGGAGATGTTAAATTAGATGTCCTTCTCCTTTTTTTCCCTCTGGATCTGACAGAGGTGGCTTTTTGCTCTGTCAGAGAAGCTGACTGTGATCCAGGCTGCAGGTTCCAGCACCTGGAGCCAGCCAGGACTGGCCTGGGTGGACAGAGGTTTCGACATCAGGCAGGGATTTGGGCTCTAGGATGTTTCCTGTCAATGGGGAGAATCCTGGGAAAGGCATTAGCATCTTTTATATAGAATACTGGGAGTGGGAAAAACTTGGATACTGCTGGATCTCGTGCTTCCTCCTGCTCTGCAAGTCCTAAATTAATAAAAACCAGTCTTCACTGATGAGCATCATCTTAGTGGGTCACTACATTTGCAGGCAGCCAGGCAGAGAGATGTGATTTATTCACGTCCTGGTGTGCTGACAAACACGTTCCTGCCCTCCCCTGCAGCAAACACGAGCTGCTGCTCACAGCTTGGGAGAGCTCAGCCTTTCAGCATGAACCCTGCACGGAGCTGCAGGCACCGTGGCACTGCCCCAAATTCAGGTTTGTCAGATCCAGTGCTCAGCAATTAATCAAAGCTTCAGCTGCCTCACAGAGGCAGCAGCTCGGCTGGGATTGCTCTCCACTCTTTGGGGATCTTTGGGTTCCTCATCCTCATTCCTTACTTCTCAGGTGGCATCTCAAAAACAAAACAAAACAAAATAAAAAAGGCTTAAAATAAACCCTGGATTTCAAAGTGACAGGAACATCACAGTGTTCTGCTGGTGTGTTTTCCAGAAGGAAAAAGGGACAGGGAGGATCTGGAATCCAAATCCAATCCATCTGTACTCTGCATGGAGAACCTCACAGCTGCAGCAGTGACAGGGAGCAAGGACCCCAGAAAAAATGCTGTTTGTGGAACCAGTGTCTTGCCTCTCAAGTGAAAGCAAGCAGAGAAAGGAAATCCAAGAGCATCTGAATAAAAACTGCAGAGTTTTGTGGGATTCCATCTGAGTCCTTCTTATCAATTTAATCAAGTGATTCCCATCTCACACACACTGGGAACAGCTCAGCTGCTGTGGAGAACACGGTGGCCAGGGTGGCAGATGGAGGGGACAGAAGTTGCTCCCTGCCACCACCAGCTCAGTGCCAGAGCAGATTCCTGTCCCATCTCCAGCTGGATTCCCCATGGGATTTTTCTCCTCTCTGCTCCCTGAAGCGATGGGACCAAGGTGGCTCTGAGCCCTTGGGGACAGCCAGGGACACTCTGGGCACAGCCCCAGCTTTCAATCCCTCCTGTCAGTTATTGTGCAATCACCCAGTTACTCGACAGGAAGGAAGAGGCTGGAACACCCAACCTACATCAGCCCTGCAACGAGGTGTTTTGGTAAATCACAAGTGTTGCAAACGTGAGGAAACTTCACTTGCTCCTGGAAATGAATCCTGGAACGTGCTCCTTTTTCCATTTCTGCTTTTCCCACCACTTCAGCCCTCAGCACATCAGTGAGGTGAGGTGATCAGAGCCCAGGATATCCAGCATCACTGACCCATTCCTAAAATTAAATTATTCATTATTTCATAGAATTATCACAGAATCATGGAATGCTTTGAGTCAGAAGGGACCTTAAAGCTCATCCAGTTCCAACGTAAAAGTTCCACGTTCCACCAGACAAGTTTGCTCAAGGCTTTAGTCCCCAAAAGCTTCACCAGAAGCCCAGGTGAAAGTGATGGATTATAAAACCCAACTCAGTTGGGTTCAGCTCAGTTTTGGATTATAAAACCCAACAAACACGACTTGTTAAGCTGAGTTCCTGACGGGTTTGGTTTTACTTCTCAGGTGGCATCTCAGGAAATAGTATGCAAAAATAAAAAAAAGAAAAAAAGGCTTAAAACCCCTCTGGATTTCAAAGTGAGAGGAAGATCAGTGTCCAGCTGGGGTGAGTTTTCCAGAGGGAAAAAGGGAGGATCTGGAATCCAAACCACATGGAGCTGAGTTCCAGGGATCTGGCAGGTTCTGAACTGGTTTCAGGGATCAGAGGTGGCTCTGACTCAGCCACAACAAACACACACTGACAGTTCCTGCAGCTCCTGTGCTCCTGCTGGCAGCCCCAGCAGCTCCAGAAACACGGATGACCTGGGCCGAGCATTTCTGGGGATTCAGTGTCCACAGCACACCAGCCAAATCCAGGGGCTCTTGTGGAAAATGAAGCATTTCAGGCCTATAAAAAAATCAATGTTTTGCTGCAAAATCCTGCTTCGTACTGCAGCCTCTTCTCCTGGCTTAGTCAAAAAAAAAAACAAACCCAACTCTGCTGTATCAAGATCCATAATTCATAAAGTTTTGTCGCAGAGCACACCCCAGTGCCATCAATATTTGAAATATTGAGCACAAAGCTGGCTGTCAGGTGCAAGTCAGCAATTTGCTGGTGCCTCCCTGCTGGGGACAAAGTCACCAGGCCCAGCAGAACCTGGAGGAGCCTTCTGAGCAGAGCTGGTTTGACTCTGTTCTGTATTTGATTTGAAACACAAGACGTGTTTGCAGGAGCAAACCAACCAACAAAGAGAGTCAGCTGGCTGCCTCTGCTTGTGAATAAACAGAAAAAGATGATTTCATCACACCAACATGAGGCTGTATATGTTTATTCATCGTCAGTAATTTTTGTACACAAGGCAAATATTAATAGCTGAAAGGCAACACTTTTGGAGAGTATGTACAGAGCAATGTACAAGCAAGTGGAAGAGGTCTGAAACTATGAATTAACCGTTTTTTATAAAAAAGAAGTGATGCTTTTTCTTCTAAGACCTCCCTTAGAAATAATTTATTGCCAATCTTAAACTAAAGCAAGGAGAGGAAAAAAAAAATTTACAATAAAAAGTAGTCCCTGGAAAGTTTATAAAAAGTTAAACATATAAAATTGTAAGCCACAAACATTTATACAAAGCTAATACAAATCTTGGTTTTGTTAAAGATCTATGAGGTTGTTATAAAATATATTTTTACATAAAGGCTTCACATAAGGTAAGCTCTCACTGCTACTGGAAGCGCAGGAAAGCGATTTTAAATAGTCTGCAATTCAACTCATTTTCAAGTACAACGCAAAGAAATTGCAAAATGGCACTGGATTGCAATGCTGGGGAATTCAAACCTACGTTAATGGTACCATCAGAGAGACAAGACCTGTAAAGTGAACTGCTGAAGGATTTGCACGAGGGTGTGGGACAGGAAAATTAACTTTCTGCACCAGCCAGGGGGGTGTTGTGGCCCAGAACAGCCCCTCACCCTGCTGGATAATTCAATTTAAAGCTACTCACAAACAAGCCCCATGAACAGACTTTGAGATCAAATGGATTTTTTTTTTTTTTGTTCTACAAGAAAGCTGAAGTTTCACACAAACTGATGGCTTATGCTCCCACGTACAATATATAGGAAAAAAAAAAAAAAAAGAGTAACATTTTTAAAGCCCTGATGAACAGCCACAGTTTTTAGGTATCAATCATCTCAGCTGAACACAGTCACTAAAACACCAATTTCACCTTCAAGTACAGCTTGGACAGGACAGTGGTTTATCTCCATACAGTCAGTGATCTTTAGAACACAGCTCACTCCAGCAAAGAGAACTAAAGAATTTTGGGAAGCTTGATTTTCTGGGACACTTCACTTTCTATCTGCTTCATCTGGAATACATTCCCAACCTTGTATCACAGACTGCTTTCCACGAGGAAGCTTCACTCTCACCAGAACTGTAAATTCTGTAAATTGTAAAAATTGTAATTCAAAACTGTAACTCTGGTTGTTTCAGGACAAAACTCAGCAAAATTCAGAGCATCAACCCTTCAGCTCTTGTACCAGATTTATGTCCTGCTATAAAAAAATGATATTTAGAAATAAATCGAACAGGAAATACAACAGCCCAAGGTGTGCTCCATTCAGGGAGCTCATGCAGAGCGAGCCTGAGGATGGACAGGGGTGTTGATTTGGGGTTTTTGGCTGCAGGATAACACAGGAACCATGTGAACAGGAACATCCACTGGGAGTGGGAAACCCAAGTGATTGGACTCAGTTATTTCATTCCAACAATTCATTTCTGCCTGAGATTCATATAGTGCTTTATCCAGCAGTCCCCCTCGCTCTTCCAGGCCCTGGGGGTCACAGAGAGGGATCTGCAGGGATTCAGAGCAGGGATTGTTGTGGTGCTTCTGGGGAGAAGCTGCTGAGGATTTCCCCACTACAAGTGCCCAGTGCCGTGGTGATCTTGGTTACATCAGTTTTGAGGATCTTCAGTAAATTAACAGCTTCCATTAACAAAAAAGATTCGTCAGCTCTTCACATAAATTAGTTTAGACAAATCCCTGGTCCTCACCCTATCATCCACTACCAGTCTTGAGTCTTTTCTGCAATCATCTGGTCTGACACCCTCCAAAAGCACCTGCTGCAGACCTCTCCAAATCAACCTTTAATCAGAGCTAAGTCTGTTTTGAAAATACACTTGTTCAGACAACTGTCAGCAAAGGAAAAACCACCCCAGCTCCTCCTGTTGACAAACAAGGCTGTGGATTTGTTTTCTGCTTTCCAAGACAGGACCTGGAGGCCACCAGAGGTTTGGATCTGCTCATGGAGCACTGAGAGCCCAAAGGAGAACTCCTGTTCCCATCACACGTGTGTTATTGAGTCCTTGAAAGACTCAGGTCTCTGCTTCACCCTCCTGGAATTGCTCATGTAAAACCTGAACACAGCAAATCAGAAATAATCCATGTCCAGTAGAGGCAAAATCTCTATTAAATATCCCCATCCAAGATTCCATTAACCCTCCTGACATCAGTGCTGCATCCAGACTTTAGGATTATATTTAGACTCTGCACTGTGACTTCTCCCAAGCTCTTTTCAGAATTCTTGCCTCCCCAAACAGGGCCTGATGGCCAGAATCTCAGACTAATCTGACTATTGACTGGATGAGATAACAAAATAGAGGTCTTTCAAAGCACCTAACTAAATAAAAATACACTATTCCCCTTCTACTGCCAGGAGAAGGAGGTACAGAGATGTGAAAACAACTTCCAATCACAGTAAGTAAAGGCTAAGTTCAGGAGACAGGCAGCTTTCCTATGTCCTGGCAGGGCCACTGCTCCCAGCAGTGACACCACCCTGTCACCCCCAGCTCCTGGGGTGACAATAAAAATGCATTCAAGGACTGGCCAGCAGCATGATCCACAGGAACTGGCCAATTCCATGGGGTAAAGTGGCAGCTGAACTGCCCACACCACACCACAGCCTGGGGGAAACGTGGTAGGGACGCTGATTTTTGTATCACAATCTCACTCTCTTTTTGCTGTAGGGTACATCAGGATTTATTTTCACTGTTTTTCATTATTATTATTACTATATTTATTTTTTTTTAATCACATGGCGATGCTAACAACTCCCCCTAAGAAAATGAAACAAAACTGCAAAAGGACTTTGGGTAAAATAGTCACAAGCAGCACTCTGGAAGATGCTGTGCAACATATTTGGCTCAAGTACACTTAGGATTGCTTAGACCCAACTGGAAAGTCTCAGAAAGAACCTCATCAGCTGAAGCACATTCTGCTGGGACACAGTCTAGAAGTTTTCTCAGAAATCAACATTCATCTGCACGGTGTCAGCTACACAAGGCCTCTGCTGGGAATTCGTAAGGCCACTGGAAATGCCAGAGGAGGACAGAACACAAGGAGGCACTTAGGTTTGCAAGTCCTTCTCCTTCACCAAACCCTCCTGACTCAGAGGAGGCACCTGGCAAGGAGGCAGGGAGTTCAGAGAAACCAGTGCTAAGTTAAAGAGCTTCCAGAACAGGGAACATCTGGAGAGTGGAGATAAAAACCACAAGCTGGGCTCGCTCCCCACACTGCCACACCAGAATGCCAAGAGGATTGATCAGAGTGCTCTGTGCTTTGCCATGGCTCCAGGACATGTACTGTGCCAGCCACTAATCCCTCATCACTGCACTCTGCACTTCCTGAAAGATGTGGTGGCTGAAACTCCTGATTTTCCATCTTTTTAAAGCATCTCCTATTCCATGATTTGTACTTTGACAGGAAGTAGGTTACACCCAGGAACCTGCGCTCCAAAGAGATGATTCCAGCAAGGGATTTGATGGGATTTCTAACCAAACATAGACCTGAGAAATCATAAGTCAGCTATGGTATCACAGTCTTTAAAATGAAGTTTGATGTGAAAAGTTTTTCTCTCTCCCCCCCTCTCTCTTTAAATTACTGCCACAGTCTAATAATTGCAACAATTTCATTGAAGTTTTGACTTGGAATTCTGGATTTTCTAGGATAACACACGTTTGTAAAAGGTCAAATTTACCACTTTACAGGTAACTTAGACATAGGTCTGCTATAAAATTACAACTTGAGTCAACTTGAAGCTACACTGGAAGAGATTAAGCCTGAATTTCTGCAGAAATTGGCAATAATGTGTTCAGCAGCTTTTAGCCACATATCAAGAAGTCGGACAGGATCTGGATTTCTCTACTCCTGCTGTAAACTTCTAGTTCAAAAAAAAAACCAACACACCAGAGTTACTGAAAAGAAAGCAGTCTTTTTTTTGCACATCACTGCAACATCAGCTGCTTGAGGTTGTCGTGCAGGATGGTATCCTTAACGTCACGGAAAACTAGCCGGATGTTCTCTGTGTTAATGGCAGTGGTGAAGTGGTGGTACAGGGGCTTCTGCTGCTGGTCCCGGCGTTTCGTGCGAAAACAATCCACCAGGAATTTTTGCACATCTGTTAAGCAGTGGGGATCCCCTTCAAACTCTGGGAAATAGTCTTTGATGCTGACTTTCTGTACTTTCTCCTCGAGCAAGTCCGTCTTGTTTAGGAAGAGGATGATGGAGACGTTGCTGAACACCCGGTTGTTGACTATCGTTTCAAAAATGTTCAGGGACTCCGTGAGGCGGTTTGTCTGCCTGTCCTCCATGAGCACTTGGTCGAATTCACTGGAGGACACGAGGAACAGGATGGATGTGACACTGTCAAAGCACTCGAACCATCGCTTCCGCTCCGACCTCTGCCCGCCCACGTCGACCATCTTGAAAGGGACATTTTTGATTTCAAAGTCGTACTCGTGGATCCCTTTGGTGGGCCTTCGTGCCAGCAGGATGTCTTGCTGGGAGGGAAGGTAATCCTACAAAAATAAGGAGTTTTTGGATTAGGATATGAGCATGAGCTGCAGTGGAGAGAGCAGCTTGCACGGGGACAGGATAAGGTTTTCAATAAAAAGATATGGATGTGGATTTCCACATCCAGAAAGAATCCAGAACACGCACCCCACAGAACTTAAGCTGTCCCTCTGCCACAGGATAAGGATCCATAACCAGTCTTGGAGGTGAACCAGCAGTTCAAGGTTTTCAAAAAAAGACATGGATGTGGAATTTCCATGTTAACATTGGAGGAAACATATCCAGAAAGAATCCAGATCGGAACATGCACCCCACAGAACTTCAGCTGTCCCTTTGCCACAGGACAAGGATCCACAACCAATCTCAGAGGTGAACCAGCAATTCCTCATGGCAGTTTCCCTCGTTCTGATCACTTCATGCTTCCCTTTTTCTCTTCCCTCAGCACTACAAGGCAGCAAATGGGTTCTCAAACAGTTTCTCAAAGCCCTAACTCTGGGATATCCCATGCCAGCTCTGGGCTCTCCACTCCTCCCATGCTCTCCTGCAAAGTGCATGACTGCCTCCAGAAAACAACCAGCTGCTCCACTGAGTAACTTTAAAGCAATCAATCATGTCTGAAAACTAAAACCTAAGCAACTTCCTGTGTTTGTGCTGTGCATCTACACATCCTGCTGCATCAGTGCACGCTGGTGAGCTCACACTGCCTGAGTTTGCCCAAAATTTACTGTGCAATGAGTAGAATGAGAGCTGGGGACAGCTTTCCAGCCTGAGGGCCACAGACAGCTGTATCCTGAAGTTCTCCAGCTCACATTTCCTCAGAATTTAAGAGACATTCAAAAGACTTTTTTTGTTTTTTGATTGTTACATGAACATCATCAATGCATGCAAATGCTACAGGAAGAGGAGTTCTTATTAGTCAGCCTTTGACAGCATGAAATTCAACACTCGGATTGGGGATTTCTTCATTCCTAGAATTACACTTTTGTCTGTGGTCCAAGTCTTTCTGTTATCTGCAAAGTGCATCTCTACCACAGCTGCCTGTGCTGGACTTTCAAACCTTGCTGTTTCCTTGTGATGGAAACTCTCCCTCACATCTTCCCAGCATTTCTCACCATTTCAGAGAGCGCCATTTAGGATTTGGAATTTCAGTCTCTCCTTAAAAAATGAATGATCTATGATCTTCCTTTGACAGTGCCAGTTCCCACACTTGGAGCTTTTATAAAGATGAGCAAGACCACGGTGCAGAAAGTCTGATTCAAGCAGAATCAGTGGAGCAGGCACACAGCACCGTGCCTATTTCAGTACTCGTATCCCAAGTTTAAGGCAGCTGGGCAAGTTCAAACCACAAAAATTGAATTTAAAAATCATTAAGTGAGTGCAAAATTCCAAAAAAACTCAAGGATCACTTTGCTTTACCCTGTAAGCTCCAAAGTGAAACTAGAGAGAGGGCTTTGTCTGAACTCTGGGCTCCTTTTCCCGAGCTGCCCATGACTAAGGCACTGATTTTTATCATGGCACAAATTACAAAGCAGCTCTGAAGCTCAGGCTCCCCACCCTGCAGCACTTTTCCACATCCACACCCCACAGCACCAAAATCTGGAGGAGAGAACTGGTAAAGCAACATCAAGTTCTCTCCAAACTGCCCAGAAGAGGTGCTGCCACCCCCTTGCTGATTAATGAACAACTTTAAAGGGTGGTAAGACTTTTCCCTTTGTTAAATGTATTTGTGTCTTTTCCACTGAAATTAGAGAGGAAAGCAACCAGCAAAAGCAGTGCAGGGACTGTATGAAATGTCACTGGGCACAAATAAAGGGATTTTGAGCAAAGCTGTCAATATACAGACAAGTGTTACAGGTCCAACACTCATTCCAGCTTCCCATAGGAATGTATATTCTTTTGTTTTTTTCAGGAAGTTAGTCTCAACTTGTCAGAACAAAACCAAAAAGTCTTAGGAAAGCTCAGGAGTGATTGAAATTATTACATTATCTAAATAAATATAACCAGCTAATATAACAGGCAAACCACATGCACCTTTAATATTGAAACAAGGGCACAAAGCAAACTCTCCTGGGAGTTGGCCCGTAATGTTTACTCAGTAAGGCTGTCAAGAACAAGGATCTTATCCCCAGAATTCCGGACAAATTCCCTCTGTAATGTTTACTCAGTAAGGCTGTCAAGAACAAGGATCTTATCCCCAGAATTCCGGACAAATTCCCTCTGTAATGTTTACTCAAAAAGGCTGTCAAGAACAAGGATCTTATCCCCAGAATTCCGGACAAATTCCCTCTGTAATGTTTACTCAAAAAGGCTGTCAAGAACAAGGATGTTATCCCCAGAATTCCTGACAAATTCCCTCTGGAGTACCATTACTCATTGAAAATTCCTTCCACACTTGCAGCCACCAAGAGAATCATTTTAAGTGTTTCCTACTTCTACCTGCACTCAAGACCTGCCATGGAACTGGGTGTCTTGGGTCCCTTCCAGCCCAAACCATTGCATGTTTTACTCTGGATATTGGCTACTTGGATCCAGCAGCAGCTTGCCCCTTCCTCAGTGCTGATCCCATTCTCCCTGTCTGAAGACTGCAGCAGCAGGTGAGTATTTTCCTTGGATGGCACTGTTATTTTCCATGTTTTTCCGTTGTCACTGAGTGTTTTTTCCCTCAAGCACTCTCCTGTTGGTACTGATTTGGAACCCGTGCTTTCTTGCTGATTTTCCTATCTCCTTTCCTCAAATTCACTGCAGCCTGCTTCTTCTGAAGGAGTTCCTTTGGTTATCAGTAGCTCTTTTGGCTATCACATCCCTGTTTGCCTAGTTCAAATTACAGTTTAAGGCATGACTAAGATCCAATCACAGGATGGAAAGCCAAGTCTGTCTGTGAGGTATTTTGGATACATGCAGTCTGCACTGGCAGTTGAAATAGCAACACACACTTGCAAGGAATCCAGGAGATCCCACGCACGTCTGCCTGTCAGATACTCTTATTTTGCTGATCTGATTAAATCTGAACATTAAGTTCTTTTCCCTCAGTGCTATTATCAGCTCCCTTTTGGCAAGAGGCACGTGAATTGCAGATATATGTGTTTATAAGCAATTTAGCTGCAAGTCAGCCTAGTCACATCAGATAAGAACAAATACTTTTATTTACAATTTGGGGAAACAATCATTAGACAATCTTGCACATAGATAAGAATAAACCAGAAGAACCTATCAAATCTTTCACTAACAAAACTTAGCCAGTGCTTTTTTCCTCAAAGATTTAACATATTTTACGACAGATCCTGATGAGTCTCTCTGATTCTCAACACCATTTGGTCCAACTGGAAGCCAGAAAAGCTGCAATGCACAGCACTCCCACAGCAACATCAGACCTGCACTAAGTGTGTGGATGTATAAAAACATTAAAAAACCCAGCTGACTGGGTTTTGCACTTTAATCAAAGAATGGACCAAAGTTTCCCCATGAAGAACTCTGAAATGGAGCTGCAAAACTCTATCCAATATTGTTGGGGGAAAATCCAAGCTCTCTGAAACTTAAAGGCACTGGATTCAAAGAGCATGAGAAATGCACCACTGGCAGAGAGTGCAGCAGTTCATTAGAGTAAATGCAAGTCTTAAAACTTGAGACCAAATCCAAATTCAGAGACCAAGTGCTGGAGTTCTCAGGGCAGAGATCTGGGAAGCACAATGACAACCAGTGCTTTAGTTAGAATAATGACAGTTCAAAGCAGAAAAACAGCCTAGTTTAAATTTCAATCTGTTAAAAAGAAATATGAGATTAAGCATGATGTAACAGGGTTTCACTGAAATGGTTTGGATTCTTTCATTTGTTACCATCAGCTGGGAATGACCATGGAGAAACTGCCTCCCCACAGAGTTCAAGCACCAGATTAAAACTCCTGTTTGAAAGGCAGTTTTCCCACATGCCATTCCTGCAATCCACAACTGATGAGCATCACACCTTCATTATTCAAGTGCTAATTAACAGCTCTATAAAAAAGTATTCTACAGAAATTTCAGGTTTTTCTCCAGAGGAAACAGACTTTATTCTTTGCTGAGTTTATGTTAAAGTAGATATTCCTGGAAGGTACCACTGGCCTGTGGCTGATTTAACTGAGTTCCTAAGTGGACACACAACCCCAAATCCAGTATTTTTAGATGTCATTTAGTATTGCAAAGCTACTTGAACAGTCTCCTGCCTGGCCAAGCATTTTGTAACTTGTTTTTTGTTCAAGTTTGACAGAAGGTTTATTTTCCTTCCAGGAAAGTCTCCTGGCCTTTGCATTGCCCCATGTTTCTGACATGTCAGTGATGAACTGCTGAGATAATGCGACAGTGCAAGTGAACTAAAGACAAAGTTATTGGAGTAGACACTAATTACATTTCATCTATTTAAAACCCAGAGATCACAAAGACTACTTAAAACTCAAGACTGGAAAGAAAAATAAAAAAGGACTTACTTGTTCTCCAAGTTTATCCAAGTTGTCCAAGAAATACTTTACAGATTCCCCCTAAAAACAAATCAAAGAGTTATTTAAATAAGCGACGTCCTTGATCCCAATAGTTTACATTCTGAAGTCCAGATAATTTATTGAAACCTACATTTAAGTGTTGTAAGCTTTAATCACTGCCATTTTTAAAAGCAGCTATCCTAAGAACACAGCTGATGATTTATTCTTAGGCCAGTTAATATTTAAGCTTAAAAGCATAAAAGGCACATTTATAACAGTCACATTCTTTCCAAGTTTAGGCTTGATAAATAAATCCGAGTGTTATCCACAGGGAGCATCAATGGAGCAGCCACACCTTGGTTATGAAAAGAAACATTCAATTCCTCTGAGCTCTGCAGTGTGCACACACAGGCACTGAGCTGCAGGGATTAATCACCACACAAGGTTCATTTCTGCTGCATCAGTCCCACAGGTACTTCCCCGGAGCACAGGGAGCGATAAGCAGGACACAGGATGAGAAACCACAGCAGACAAAGCATTTTGCTCATGTTTCCCACCACATACCAAGCTGGAGCAGAACATTTTGCTCTGAGTGATAAGCAGAGCAGTGCATGGTATCACATTCACTATTCACCTTTATCTTCTGGATTTCAGTCACCCCTGGCCTGGCAAAGGGGAGCTGCAGTTTTTAATCCCTCCAGTAATGCGGAACTAAAGATTTTTTCACAGTAAACCTGAAGCACAGTCAGCTCTGCAGAACTCCATCAGGCTGCTGGGATTAAGGAGGAATTCTCCCATGGGTATTGTTGCACCTGAGCTCACTTGCAATAGGAATGTACTGATGGAATTCACTGCAGGGGAAAACACCTTTTTAAGGTTCTCAGCATCCTTACAGAAGCACTAATCTGCTTCCTTTTGGCAGCTATTATTAGCTATAACTTATTCATTTTACAGTAAGTGCAGAAAAGAAATCACCCATATTTTCACACTGCAGCTGGAAGAGCAGAAATTCTGACTGAGCTTTCTTGATGAGCAGCTGAGGGCAGGGGTGACTACACCTAATCCAGACAAGTGAATTAGGACAGGAGCTACACCCAGATAATGACTTCCCTTCAACTTCCCTTCCCTTCAGTGTGAACTCTGCAAACTTTTCTAAGAGAGAATATAAACTTCACTGTTCAACTGTGTCATCTAAACACCTACCCTGAGCAGTTTAAATAACAGGCCAAAAAGGGTTCTGGCAGACACATCAGCAAGGTACTTTTGCAAGTTTTCCAGGCACTAAAATAAATTACATAATACAAGTGGATACCACACCTTGAAGTGTGCAATTCGAACATCAACATTTAATGAGGCAAGGCTGGGGCTCTGGTTGGAACATGCCTGCTGCTCAACACACCCCTACTACCTTATTTTACCTCCTGTTTTCTCTGGGGTGACAAACTGCAGCAGGAACAGCATTTTAGTAGCACACAGCAGCAACTGCTTGCAATGACAGCAGTTCTGTATCTTTTCCAGCATCTGTTCTTGCCTCAATCCTCTAAGGAAGGTGTACAGGCAAGTGCATTCCAATTTCACAGAAAATAAACAGCCCTGATGCATGAATCCACCAAGCTTCCCAGGATCAGAATTCAGGCCTTCCCAGTGCTAAAACCACTGTCTGTAGCTGAATACTAAGGCAAAATAAAATTTAAGGTCAGATTTAATTTCTTTTTAAGGTGCCAATAGGAGCTGGCAATCTTCCCTTCCCCACAGGGCTGGCTACACACCAATCAGGCAGATTTCAGACTCAGTAAGTGCAGGTATTTATTCTGCAATACCTGGGCCTCAGAGGCTGGATTTGTGTGTGTGTGGGCATACAAACATGTATTTTAATCATAGACAGCTTTTTTATACAATTTACAGCAATACCTACTCCCTAAAGAAGCATTAATTCTGCAGTTCATGTGGAAGTTGCCACCTCTCCTTTAAGTCTCAAGGCTTGCAGTTACTGAGCAGTTGGGACAGACAAGCAAACCACAGCCTGGAAAATTCACAAAACATCCCCACAAGCAGCTTTCCTAAAGAGGGGATTTCCTGAAATCACAAATGCAAAATACATAGGGCTGCAGTGACAGTGACACTGCAGAGCCACACATCCAACAGCAGAGTCACTGCCAGGGAACACTGAGATGGCAGCTCCACTTCTGGGCTGTCACCCATCAGAGACAGGGCACACACACATCAAGGTGGCCATGCTGGAACTGAAGAGACTGAATTATTAAATCATCAGTTACAACATAACACAGCCAATGAAGCAGGGACATTCCAGCTTCCCTCCTCCACACCATGGGCTCAGACTGCTTGGGTTCTCCCCTCATAAAAATCTCTTCAGACAGCAAGTGCTCTGCACATGACTCAGCTCTGTAACCAAGGATAAAAGCTGTTCATTCACTGTGTTTACCAATCTGCATATCAATTAAAAACCTAGAATAGCTTCAAACTCATCATCTCTCCCATCTCTCTCCAGCCCCCATCCATATCACAGAGCCACATCCCAGTGGTAACTTTCTGTCTGCCCTGGACACGTTGCTATCAGCAGGATGAGCTCTGCTAACTCCAGACACTCCTGGACAGATTGTTATCAGAATGCACTACTGGAGAAGCAGAGAGTTTTGACCCATTTACACAAACTTCAAAGAGGCAGCATCACAAAGCAGCCGAGCTTCAATCCCTTCCCAAAGGGTGAAGTGTTTTATTCTATCCAATAATGAAGTGAAACACACTGAAAAACTCAGCACACAACAACTGAGGAAAGCCTTAATGCCATCTATTTTTAAAAAACAGAAAAGGAACCATTCACATGCCAGTACAACAACAGCCCCAGAGCCAGTTTTTGTGTTAGGATGATTTTTCTTGATAGAGAACCAGACCCCACTCAGTAAATCCATGACAGTGACCATATTTAAATAGCTGTACTTAACAGCTGTCACCTAAAATTTCCCTTCTGACAACTGTAAACTCTCTGGTTTACCCAAGATGACAAGGAGAAAGAAATGGGTTTCCCCAGTCTGTCCCACTAAGGCCAGTGTGGCTCACCATGTCCAGCCCTGCCACGTGGCTGCTCCACAAGCCATCTGTGGTGTCAGGCCACAAAGGAGCCACACCAAGGGCAAAACCTAGACAAGAAATGAGAACCTGAAGGATCTGCCCCCATTAAAACCCCCACAGTTCTCCATTACACTCCTGTTGTCCTCACACCCACGTTCTGTGAGCGCATAGGACGGAAATTTAAAGATTAGCTAAAAATACAGTGATGTCCCCAGCACAGGAAGGACCTTGACCTGCTGGAGAGAGTCCAGAGGAGGCCACCAAGCTGATTACAGAGATGGAGAACCCCTCCTAGGAGGAAAGGCTGAGAGAATTGGGAAAAGGGAAGGATCTGGGGTCACCTAACTGTGACCTGCAGTACCTGAAGGGAGCACACAGGAAAGATGGAAAAACTATTTGCAAGGGTTTGGAGTGAGAGGACAAGGGGGAATGGTTCACACTGACAGAAAGTAGGTTTAGATTGGTTATTAAAAAATTCTTTGAGGATTTTGTGGCTCTGGCACCAGCTGACCTGAGGTGTGGATGCTGTATACTTGGAATGTTCAAGGCCAGGTGGGGCTTGGAGCAAGCTGGGATAATGGCAAGTGTCCCTCCCAACCGTTCTGTGTGACAATCTTAAACCAGTCACAGGTGAACCTTCATTTTTAGTGCAGATGAACTCTCTGAAGTGATCTGTAGGCTCGAGCAGTTTGGAAATGCAGCAATGACACTGCAGGAACCAAGCAGGCCATGGAGCCCAACTCACCCTTGCCCACTTCCCTCGGCTGCACCCCAAGGACAAAAATCCATCACAGCCTTGGGCACACACCTCAAATGAATATTGAGGTACTGCAATCCAGCAAACTTCAAAAAAAACCACCAACAAACTTCCTGAGTACACCCCAATACAGCAGAATGAACAATCAGCTTCAAAACCTTAAAAAAAAAACCTTCAAAACCTTCTCCTGTCACAGGAGCTGTTTCAAACTTTATTCAGTTATAGCAGGATATCAGATTTTTAAGCAGTCCCTTTTGAATGCTTGAGAAAGATGCCCTTTTTTGTTCAGAAGGAATATACATGTCTCAGCTGTGGCCCTTCAGCCTCCTCCTGATTCAGAAATGCATGTAAACCACAGGAAGTTGACTGTTAAGTAACTTTATTCATAACTGTCAACTATTCCATTTTCAGAAAGGTTTGAGTCAAACCAGCCTGTGTCTCCTGGAGCCTTGTGATCCTCCCTGAGAGCCAAGTCACTTCATCATGAATGCACAAAAAAACTGAAACCTCACTCCTATCAAGGTGCCTGATGTTACAACAGCTTCCCCTACAACTGTGCATTTAGCTATTTGTTAAATGAAATAGCTCCAGTTTTAGAATTCATTCTTTTTACAAAGACATAGCCTGGTCATTTAGTTGTAGGCCAATAGCTGCTGTCAACCAGAGCAGGTATTTTTTACAAACAGAACACAGTAGTGCCTAAAGAAAAGTAACCACAAAAATATTTTTGGGAAGAAAAAAAATCAAAACCTACATGAAATACACACCAGATGAACACATCTTTTAAACCCAGGAAGCACCAATTTATTTGGTTTCCATGCAAACAATGTCAGCAATCTAAATATGATTTGTTGAAACCTTAGCATAGCCAAATGGCTTTTTAGCTCTTCAAGGGGATCAGGGACACAGCATTTTTTCCACTAGCAATTGCTTAAAAAAGAAAAAAAAAGATAGAGAAAAAGCATCAAATAAAGATTTAGTCATCACAAGGTTTAAAGAAAGAAACAATTTATCAAACCATCTAGGTTTGGCTGCGAGTTCAGTGGAACATACTGAACTGACAAGGCTTATTAAGTATCTGAAATAATGAGATATTTTAAGAAAATAGGAGATATAACTTAGTAGCTCTATATTAGAACTTTAAGAACCAGCAAACATTTTCTCTGCCTGACCTTACTTGAATTTCTTGAAAAACAGAAACAAATATTTCCTATTTCATTTAATTAAAAAACCCACAAAAACACAAGAAACAAAAACACCACCAAAAAGGAGCTTTTTTACAAGCCTAGTTTAGAGAACAGGTAAGTGCAGTGTTTTTATGATGCGTGTACATGCTAAATATCCACAACACTGGAGAATCAGCTTGAAGGAAGACGATGGAGAAAGGAGCAGAGTAAAATTCTGCATTTTACAGCACCCCAGCAATGCTTCTAGCACACACTTCATTATGTGCAGGGTGATTTTCTCTTAGGGGCTTCATCCAAGAAAATCCATATGGGAGGATTTTGGCAAAGGAAAGAATCTCTACCAATTTATTTTTTTTTTTGCCTCTCCACCCTAAACTGATTTAAAAGAAGACTGACTACAAATCAATACTGCTGCAACTGAAGTTTTAGCAGATGTCTTCTGAAATGCCAGTGACAAACAGAAGGATAATGAATGGAGAAACATTTCAATCAAATGAATCAATGCAGATTCCCAGAGGAAGGGAGATTAGAGGGCACAACCTCCTCCACCCAAACATCCACAGCACTACACAAAACAGGGAGATGATCCAGATGATGTATTTATGTCATGAATCCATATCCTAATTACATTAACGAGCTCAAATCCACAGCTGGATTGTTAAGACCAGCAGGTTTAACCAAGTCTCATGTCGAGACATTCAACTGGTTTGGTCTCTTTTGCTAGTCTCAGATTTTTGGGTAAATGAAACAATCTTGGTTCCTTCACAGCTTCCAGGTTTCTACAATTTGTTTTTCCAGTCACTCCTCCTAGTGCTTTTTGAAGAGGATTCCTCTTTCAAACATGCCCCAGTCAGTAGACTAGGACAAAACTTCCCCATTTCATACCTATAACCTGTTTACTCAAGGAACTCAAATTCAATAATATACTTTTCCTGTTTTATAGCAGCAATCTAGCAACTTGATTGGAGTCTCCTGAAGGTGAGGGGAAACAATTTATTTCTGAATTGCTGCCCCATGCTCTAATACTTGACAAATCATTCACCTTTCAAGCAGTATTAGCAGCATTCTGGAAGTTTACAACAACCATACACAATACGTAATTTTTCATAATGGTGCTGAAGGTATTTAGGGAAAAAGGAGAGCAGTAGCATATTTACTTCCCAAACTGCAAAATGGGGTCAAAATATTTGGGTGTGCACTAACACAAAATTTCCTTTCTCCAAGTGTTAATTATGGCCGAAGCACAGCAGTCCCCATTTATGCCACATGAAACTAATCCCAAACTCTCCAAAACCGAAGGGCAAACTGCTGGAAAATGGCACTGCTGCCTGTGGAAGCAGGAATGGAGCAGCTTTAAAAAGGCTGAAGCACAGACAGTGTGTGTCAAGACAAACATCTCACATCTCCCAGCTTTTCTCTCCAGCTCAACCATTTCAATAGTCATTTAAACCTGATCTGCCCGTTTCCAGAGATAAAATTCAGCACATTGGGATTAATTCCTGGTTTGTTTTTTTTTGCAAGAACAGAGAGTTCAGACACAGGTGCTGACCCAGGAGTACAAAATAATGCTGCTCCTCATCCCTGCACATCACAAGTGCGTCACAGCTGAGCCCAGCTCAGAGAGCACAGACCCATTTCCCCTTTGCAGAGCTGGCTGTGTGCAGCTCGAGCTGGGTTTGCCTTTCTTCAGAGCCATCACAACTGCGTCACACGGGCTAGAAGTGAAACCTGCCTCCTGTTTGGTCACACAAACACACTATCTGTCCTAAAAAAGGAAAGGTTCAAGTCCTGACTCACAGAAGCCATCTTTTGTAAAAACCTTTGGGTGGCAGAGCACAATTTGTGTTTGCAACAGCTGCATCACTCTGGCTGGAGGGTGCTCAACTCCAAAAGCACCAAGGGAGGAGTCACATCAAGTTTATTTCATGACTGCCATTTTTATCTTGCATAACAGCATTAACAAAGAAAGGTGAAGGGGTTTAAGAAGGGGTTTAACCTAATAATATCCCTTTAATCTATTATCCCCTATTTACCACGTAATCCAATTAATCCATAATTCTCAAAATGTGGACAACAAATGGAGGGAGACAGAGCACGCCAACCTGAGGGCCTGCACTGTGACATCCCTGCAGCACCTGCAAGCTGGGGACATCTGCCATACCCTGAGAGTGACAGAAGGATGTCACCAAGCCAGCCTGGAACTAAATACTCCAAACAAGGCTCCAGCATCAGCTGCTGCTCCTTCTGGCTTCCAGCTCTCCCTTCAAAGTGCCAGACTCAGAACTCACACTCAGATTGTCTCCCATCATTACATAGTTTCATATATACCATGCCACTCCAATTAAATTAATTAAAACATGATTAAACTCTAAAAAGAAGTTAATCTGCATACCAGTATACCACAGAGCAAACAGTTCCAGTTTTCAATTGCTTTCCTAAGAGGGAAGAAATCCATTTCAGTTTTCTTAGTTAGGTATCCCCCCCTCAGTGGAATTTAATTGCCAGATTCTTAATTGCTCAAAAATATGCACATTCACTACAGCTTTTAGGTAGGAAACAGCAAAAGCCTACAAAACTACAATTTCTCCACAGCAGGCATTCTGCTATTGTATTTCTAATTCTGAAAGACTGCTTGGAAATCAGGATGTGACATATTCTAGAAACAGCTGAGACTCCCTCCAATTAAAAACCCTTGGAATCCACAGCATTAATCCTGGAGTGGAGAAATTCTTCCCTGTGAGGTCCTGGCACAGGTTGCCCAGAGAAGCTGTGGCTGGCCCATCCCTGGAATGTCCAAGGCCAGCTTGGACAGAGCTTGGAGCACAGTGGGAGAGTGGAAGGTTGGTCGAGGAACAAGATGAGCTTTAAGGTTCCTCTATCCCAAACCATTCCATGATTTTCCTTTAGGATCATACAGGAAGCAAACTCAAGGGTGTTGCAGCCCCTTCTGGAGGTCAGAGGAAAACATGAAGTGGCACATGGGACACACCAGAACATCCAACCAACGGGCTGCTGTTTGCCAGAGCCTGAACAGAAATTAATGAAAGCAAGGATCAGGTGCACTTTGTTTCTTCAAAGGTCTTTTTACTCCCTCCTTAAGTATTTACAATCCAAATTTCTCTTCCACAGAGTTTACCTGAGGAAAGACACCAATACTTTGCAGAAGATTTTCAGATTTCGTTGATGAAACCAATCCCCCAAGCCCCAGAACACACAGACCTAGAAATCCCATGAAAACACGCACTGAGCAAGGAGAAACTGCCACCTCCCAGTTACTATTTACACTTGGGCAGCATCTCTGTAAACCTCAGATGTTTTGCACACAAAACAGACTGGAACCAGACTGTAAACATTTGCTCTTCTTTCAGAGCACTGACCCACTGGCTCCATGACTTCATGTGTTTGCAACTCCAACTGCATTTCATCTAATGCTGGAGCAGTGGTGAGTCTGCAAATCTGCCATCCATCATTTAGAGCTTTACTTGCTTCCAAGACCAGCACAGGCTCCCAAAAACATGACAAATATTTGGCATGTGGAAATGTATCAGCACTAAAGCTGGCCATGCTGAACTTGAAGATGCTTGAAAAGTCCATTATTGCATAAACTCTGCACTAAATCACAGCATTTCAAAATCACAGCCCTGAACAGGATCCCAATGCATTTCTCTAGGATTCAGTTTTTAAGTACATTTGGTTCCTATTTCAGCCTCATGAGAAATCCAGATGACCAAATGCTTTTTAGTTCCTTCCTCTGTCTCAATTAGAAGAATCCATTGCAATTAAGTTCTGGTATTTCTGTTTGCAGCCAGTGATGCACTCATAAACCAGCTCTTGTTCCAAGCTGTCTGACAAGATCCTGTGATAATTTGCTGGGTCTAGTGAAAGATCTACCTGCATCATTAGCTGAATATTGGTGGTTTTAAAAATTACTAAAAGTTGTCTAAAAGAGCTCAAAGTAACAGTACACAAAACTCCCTGAACAGCAGCAAAAAGCTGAAAACATTTCATGTCACCTGTACAATTTCAAATTAACTAAAACTAGAAAGAAATATGAATTAATTACTAGAGCAACTATATAACTTTGCTACTGAAACCAATTAAAGTTCCCAACACCACCCACATGTAAAATTTTAGTAGTCACCCTGCATTACTTTTTTTCCCCCACAATTCTGTGCAGACAGTTTGAAACACAGATGGTACCAGTGCACTGTTTCCACCCTGGAAATTCTGCATCCTCTTGATTTGGTCACCAGTGGGTGACAACATATTATCATGTGCCCAAAGAGAGAAGTGCTCCCAGACTGGCTGCAGAGATGCCAGCACTTTGTTTAAAACCATTTCCCCAGCATCTTTAAATAAAGGAAAAAGAAACAGAAACTGATGTGGTGTTACACATTCCTGTAGCCATATAAAGAATTTGGGGTCTTTTCAGTTCCTTGGTTAAGTCTCTGAAGAGGAGCAGGATATTTCACTTATTAACTGAGAAGACTCTGAAGGAAAAGAGGCAGGAATTTAAAATTTAAGGCAGGATGGAGGGGTGTGCAGCATGGTGCAGTGAACTGAGTGCTGTAAAAAGCAGCTCACTCCCTATTACTGTTCCAAAATTTTCTTTTCTGGAGCAGTTGTTGTCAGTTATTGTGAGGATAATCAGGGTGTTTTCTGTATTTAAAATTCCTCAATTTTTCCAGCTCTATTCCTGATGTTTCTTGTTAATGCAGACATGGCAAGTGGAGAAGATACTGGAAGCAATTTAAGACTTTTTTAGCTGCTGATATACTCTTAAACATTTTCTCTATCACTATTTAAATCAATCCATCAGGCAACTCTGGGATAAAATATAAGTGTTAGTCTCCAGTATTATTCAGATTTTTATTTGAATTAAATACATTTTATTTATAGTTTGAGGCTGCCAAGTTAACTAATATCATGTTCTATGACTTATTTACTCATCTTTAAGACATAAATAAAAGCTTCATATTCCAGAGTAATACAAGATACCACTTGGTTTCAGGCAGCCTCCATCAGCACTGTGAGTATACAGCTTGTAAAAGGGCAGAACTTCCAAACTTCTCCATTTGATAATTCAGATCCTTAGCAAAGAAAAGGGCCAGCAGACACAATGCTGGCACACAGATTATCTTGCTTTCCCACAACTAGTTATTCTATTGCTTTTCTTACATAGTGAGGTCAGCTGCACTTGGGTTTTCTCACATTTTCTGAAGTAACTTCCTCAGCCAGCACAAGCTGAAGTTTCCAACCCCCTTTGCTAGTTCTGTGTAGGAGGTGCAGCCTGCACCCAGAAGATACCAAAGCATTCATCATTAACTGAATTTGGGGACAATAAAGAGCCAAAGCAGTCACCCAGTACAAGCTGGGTATATGTGAGAGCAGACTTCACCAGCCCCTGAGGCTGAAACCTTGCTCCAGTAAACTCAGCTTAGGGAAGAGCAGCAAAAATCAACACTGTCTGTGGCTGGCACCTCAGTCCTGGAGGATCCCCCCTTTCCACCTGAAAAAGATCCCTCTCTATCCTTTCCCTCAGTGCAAAACACAGACGTGGAGGATGACACTCCAATTACACCACACATTTCTGCCAGCACTGAGATTTGCTGCCAGCTACAAGCCCTGGGCCTGTGCAGGGTCTGTGTGCAGGAAGTCATTTCTAAATGGACACTGAACGGGTGCAGCCACTGCTGGGTGAATTCCAAAGGTTGCAATGAGGCAGCTCTGCAGGTACCAACATGTCACACCTTGCAGGTGAGCAGAGAGCACGGAATTGAGCTTGGAATGAAAGTCTGTACCAAGGGCTCACGTTACACTGCACAGCACAGCAGCAAAAGCTCCTCCAACACATGTGCAGAGATTTAAAACAACCTGCTGAGAAGAGGTTCACACACTCAAAATGGGAATATTCATATTCAGGGCACTTGTATTTTATATGTATTTAACCACTTGGTTATAGAATTCCCTTTTTCTGCAAGAAGTAGGTCACCTATTCTTCTGCAACAAAATGTTTAGGAAACTAAGGCACATGACTATCAACACAACACAGTTTGTTGGAGATGGAATATGTAGAAGAACACATCCCTCTGTGCTCCCACACTGCATTGTGCAAGTCTGCATTTTGAAAGGACTGATTCCCCATAAACAGATCACAGAATCCCAGAATGGTTTGGGTTGGAAGGGACCTTAAAGATCCCCTTGTTCCACCCTGCTGCCATGGGCAGGGACCCCTTCGTTAGACCAGGTTATTTAATATCTGGATTGATCTTAAATTAAGAATTCCATCTTCAGAGATGGCACTGAAAACTTGCAGAAAAGCAAAGCTTTTACAAGCCAAGTGTAGCACACAGAATTCCAAAGGCATTCCTGGGTGGAAGACAACTCATCCTGCTTTGGTCTGGCAAAACACATCTACAGCAAGACAGCTCCTGCTGAAAGATCTCTCAATTTCAGAACCACATTTGTGCTTAACAGCAACAAACAAAGAAACCAAACACAAAAAAAGAAATAAAGCACCATTCTGAAAAAAATACAGCAAAGATGCTCCCCAGTAAAACCAGATCAGCACCAACTGGCAACACAAGACCAGTCCACTCTCCGAAGACTTCAATATTTTTGCTGCCAACAAGAAAGGTCAGCAGGCAAGAAAGGAGGAGTGGAGGAAAGTGGAGAAGGCAGTCCCAGAAACAGCATTTCAGCTCCCAGAGACTAAAACAGAAATCTAATCCCAACTTGGAAAATGATAAAAATGGCACTTTGTTAAGTCAACATAATTCACCTGAAGATCACTCAGCTTGACTGAAATATTATCAATCCCCACTACCAAAACACTGGCACACACTGAAGGGTTTTTGGCCACAAACCTGGAGTAAGGACACTCAACCCTCTATTGTGGGACTCTAAAGTTAATCCCTATAAGGAGTCTTATTAATACCAACTCAAAACCAGCATTATCTTGTCATTGGGGCTGGAAAAACAGCAAATCTTCAAAAAATCTAAATCTCTCTTGAGGGTTTGAATGGCCCATTTTAAAGTATAAATTTGTAAAGCACTTTTCTTTCCATAGTTACAGCAACAATCTTTGATAAATCCTTTTCACCTTAAGACCAAGAGACAGCAAGAAGCTTTTTCCAAGGGTTTTAAGGAGTCATGCTCACTGTACACAGGCCATCCTGGGATCTGGCAGAATATTGATTGGGGAAAGGGGAAAAACTGTTCATATTTCATCATATATAATAAAGCAGCAGCTTTTTGAGTTTCCACACAGAAATTTAAGCAATAGTCAGTGCAATTACAACACTGTATTTCAATAAACTAACTCTGAATTATGTGATTAAATGCCCAAACAGTCAATGTCTGGAGAAATGTTGGGTGGCTGGATCTCCTGTCTGTAATGAAGGTTCTCCTTTCAGTCTCAGAAACCTCTCCCAACAGTTTATGCACTCACTCATGTCCCAAGAGAAGCAACTCCACCCCTCAAGTAGAGTGGGACAACTGAACACCCAATCCCAGATGCAAGACGAGATCCAAGGAGAAAGTTATTCTATTTCCCAAGGAGGTTAAAGAGATGAGCACTGGGAGGAAACCCAACCCACTGCAGAAACTGAAATCTCCTGACAGTCACTGCCACAAACACAATGCAGACACTTCCAGGAGTGCCAGGCAAGACTCTCTTTTTCCAGGCTCTACACTTGTCACTTCAGAGGAACTTTGTGCACTGACCCCACAGCTGTCCCAAAAGAGGGGCATCCACCCCCAAAAAGGGGAAGATTCAACATCTGGCAACTCAGCCTGGCTTCACACACAACTGACCTTTGCAGGATCAGCCTCTACAATCAGACACATCACCAGATATGCTGCCTGTGCACCTGAAAGAACAATAAACCTTCCTAATATTCTGCAGCATCCATTTGAGGGCTCATCCTTTCAGCAGAGCTCCATGAATGTTCTTGTGTGTACAACAGCCCCACCAATATTCAGACAGAGTCCTGAAAAGCCCAAGCAGAATAAGACAAAATACAATACAATCTCCCAGTAAACTGAACAATACTTGCCAAAAATACTCCTCTGCAACAGAAAAATGCTACATGGAAGCTGCTGCAAAGCTATCAGTGTAGCTTCAAGCAGAACACGCCTTTTCCTGTCTTCTATAATCTGATCTAGCACTTGCAGACATGTCACAGAAAAAGTTGTGATCCAGAGGTGAGTGCATATCCTAGAATCCTCACTGTATCATCTGTGTCTGCAGTTCTATGCAAATATGGACAAAAATAAGGTGTTATCTCTTTCTCTGCAGCTTTCTGGCTTAGAAATACCCAACAACATCCAGCACAACTTGCAACTAGGGCAAAAGTATCTGTCTGAAGATCAACAACTGCTGGTAGCAAAGATCAAAACCCACCCAAAAGTTCCCTTTAATGAGAACAAACCCTGAACACATTCAAAGCTTATCACATCTGAGCAACTCGGCTCTCATCACACTCCTCCATTCTCAGAGAACAAGGACACTCCTGGAGAACACTTCAAAATGCTTCTCTGTTAACAGCACTCACAGCAAGAACTGACTGACATGAGAGGGGAGGACAAGGCTGCTCTCACTCATGAGGGCTTTGCTCAGTGTTCCACAGCACCAAACACTGCTCAGCTGCTCAGTGCCTGGGAGCAAAGCTCCAGGAGAACAGCAAACCCTCACAGCCACACACCCAGCAGCTCAGCAGCACAAAAACAAAGCTGGGAAATGCCCAGGTAAGTCAGTTTGCATGCTGCAGGATGAACAGAATGGCTGTGTTTATCCAAGTCATTTCAGGAGATTTTTAGCGGAAACCAAGCAGGAAATACGAAATGTTAATGAGGTGTCAGAAGGTGTTGGGCTGATTCTGATTAAATCTGTAACTCATCCTCTGAGCCACCTGAGAGGCCAGAGGAGAAACAAGCCTGGTGGCTGAAGAGAGCAGAATGTCCTGTGTAAGTTAAGAACTGTCTGCAGCTACCTGTGCTAGCAGAGCAATCACCTGAATGAGTCTGGTGTTTAATAAAATGTGAGGGATTATAAAATTAACCACCTGGGAAGCACTGAATTGGCACATATTGCACTAAGCTGTAATTAGCTCTTTCCAGTTTTGAAGTACTACACAAGCATGACCTAATGAATTTTCATAAATGCTGCTGCTAGTGGCCAGAAGGCTCCTATTTTTATACCAAAGAAAAGAAATCATATTGGCCATCCCATGACCACTTGAGTTAACAAAATGAGGAAGGACACTCCAGTGAACTAGACATGGAAATGCTGATTCCTAATTCCATTAAAATATAACCAAGTTGTTTTTTTTTTTTTTGTTGCTATAAAAAGATCACATTGTTTCCTTAGGCTCCCAACATCATCAGTAAAAGATCCTGGAGAAAAACGAAAAGAGCAAGAGCAGCTTAACGACCCCTCACAAACGTACACATATGTTGAAGTTTTAACCATATTCTTGCAGAAACTTCAATTTTAAACCATTTTTCTCTGTACTTCCTACCTGCCCAAGCTACAAATGGCTTCTACACCACACTTTCCTCCAGAATTTAGTTTGACACATTTTACTCCTTACCCATCACTGCTCCATTTTCCATCTGCTCACCTCTGTCCCAGTGTTCTATTCCCATGGCAAACACTTCCCCAGTTTCTGCCTGTGCTCTTAGAATGAGCCATGTTCTTCAGTCCAGTGAAAAGTGAAACTCACTCAACAGTCTGAGAAGAAGTTAGAGCAGATACAGTCCAACAATGCTCCTCTACCTGTCACTCCTAGCACTTTACTTTTTTTTTGGTGCCACTTTTCCCTCTCTCCTACTCATCTGATGATTGCTGCTAACTCTCCTTTCACCATTTTTTTGGTCACAAGTAGCTAAACTGGAAGCAGAACAATATTTTCCTCTTTTTCCCCCGTTCTACAGTGTTAAAATTATTTTAGTCTGGAGCCTTCACTTCAAGAGTCAGTACTTGACACGCCTGAACTGTCTGTGTCTCTCCCAACTTCCCCCTGCTCTACCTCCTGACTGGGACACGCCTGTCACTCCCTCCTTAACCATTTGTGTCCTCCTTTCTTGTCACAGCACTCTGAACTCTCTGAACACTCTCCTGCAAAGCCTGGAGCAGCTACAGCAAAAACCCACAGTGCTTCAGGAGCTTCCCTGTGCTCTGCTGCCCACATGGAGCTCTGGCAGAACTTAAGCTGGAGCTTACTGGGGTAAAACTGAGACTTCATGCTTGGCCAGCACAGATCACACTGCCTGCACTCAATACAATGACATCATTCAGTTGCTTTTTTTTTTTCTCCCCCCACTTCATGTTTATAACAGCATAAATATGTCCAGCTGAGATTTTGAAAGGATTTAGGAAATAAAGTAATGTACGTATAAATAAAGCAGTTACCTTGCCTTCAAAAATTATTTGGACAGTACTCAACTATTAAGATCACCTAAAAATATTCCTGAGTTCTGTCTAAAGCACAACATGATAAATATATATTTTTGCAGATAATTATACAGGTTTAGGGACTTAGAGAAGAAAGCAACAGCTTTTTTTTTCCTGTAAGGTTCAGAAGAACAAATTCTTCACAACCCACTCAAAGTGAAACTGCACATGTTTCAGTTATGGAAAGAACCCACTTTCCAAAGCCTCAAGATGACAGAACAGTAATTGCTCCCTTCCCTCTGCTACACAGCCTCAAGTCACTAAACATGTTTCATGGAAGACAAAACTGTTTTATTGAACAGATTTTAAAGCAGATCCCTCCAGCACAGCAATTACACCACTCAAGTCACACCTGCACCAGAATCTTGACTGTGCAAGAGCAATTACTCTTTTATGATCAGCTGAAGGTGAAACTCAAGGAGCGACAGGTCTCCTTAGGAACTTATTTACAGAGCTGAGCCCAGGGCTGGGCAGGTGATAGGCCAGTGCAGCACCTGCCCATTCTGCAATCTCCAGAAGACATTCCATGATCAGGGCAATACATATTTATAGAATATTTACACAACCTCTTTAACTCAGGCTATGATTACACAACCATTCATAATAGCTCAACAGGAGACATCATGGGCTATTGTCTGGATTCACACTAACACAAAGGTTATTTTTAAGATATAAAAACACAAAGCCACTTATGTTTGAGAGACCTACAAGAACAGATTTAATCTATTTAAGGTTCTCAACCCCCACCCCCACAAAACCCTATGCCACTGGTGTACATAAGTCTGTGAACCAACAATCAAATTAAACTCAATTTTTTCATTTATTTTTGCAGCATTTGCATGGGAATGGAGAAAAAGGAGTTCAGCTGCAACTCAAGAATCAAGAGGTTTCTTTTTCCTTTCCAACCTCACTACTGAATTGTGTACTCCGTCTCTAGCCCACTATTAAATTGTGTATTCCATCTTCAGCTGAGAACTTCAATGTAACAAAAATCTCATTACATGAGTATTAACACAGACATTCAAAATTAAACAGGAAGTATACAGAGGGAATGTTTGCTAGATTGCTCAAACTGGAATAGAGAAGGGAGTGGTTTTTAAATTCTTCTCATTAACCCATGCATATCTTTTCTTCAAAAATCACATTATTATTAAGTCTGTCTTTATTGCAAATATATTTTTTTTGCTTGATGATGCAGCAGTTAACAGAAGGGTGGCAATAACCATATGGTAAAAACACTGTGCAGGTACTAGCTTTGTTACAAAACTTTAAAGCCCTCAGTACCTCAGCTTTCCCACATATGAATGAGGATGATTACGTCAGAATCTCTTTTATTATTATAAAAAAAAAAAGTGGGGGGGAAGTAGCTAAATGCAGCTGCGTGCAACACCACAGAGTAACAGCCGACCACTCAGAAAGGCACGCGGAAGCAGCGCGGTGGCTTCTCACAGAGACACAACGCGGGAACAAAATCACACCAAAAAGACACTGAAGGGCAAATCTTACCAGTTGGAACTCCCTGCGCCTGTCGTAGGCGTGCTGGATGCCACTGTCTGCCCACAGGGCTCGGATGGCTGGCAGGTAGTCTAAAAAAACAGCCGTCTCCACCATGCCCTGCACCACAGTGACCGCGCGGGTGTCGAAAGCCATCACCTTGTCCCCGTTGCTCTGGTTGGCGGGATCTCCCCAAGGGATATGGAGTTTCTCTCTGGCATCCACGAGGACTCGCACACCTGCCACGACAAGGAAGAGCACTGTGAGCAGAGTTTCTCAGCATCTAGTGTTTCAGCAGCCCACAGAGGCAAACAATGCACCCACTCTGCACACAGCTCAAAGCGAACACCCACCCGTGAGCATCCAAAAAACTGACTCAAACCACTGCATTCACAGGTAATATCAAACCCCAGGTTTGCTATCTCAAGAACATGACCATGATCAGCAGATTATATCCACAGTGCGAGTTTAACTCTTGAAAAAGTGTTACTTTTAATTACCAAAAGTGTTACTTTTAATTACTAAGTTTATCCAACTTGTGCTACTAAACTCTTCCAACTTGGCCTGAGTACAAGACAAAGTACGCTTAAAAGTTTATTTCAGAAGATGCTAAACCACCTGATGTCTTGCTTCAAGGTTCTCTAGCTTTTGTGTTCTTATCAACTTGGTATCCAGTTACATCAAAACTAGGAATCTCTGAGAGTATTTCTGTCATTGCCTTTAATATTTTCAGAGAGACTAAGACATGTACTAAAATCATTGCACTTGCTAAAAATGTGTTTCTACAGCTTAAGTGCAGAAGGAGTTGTATCACCTAAATGGTTCCCTGCACTTCTGTGACTGTTTTGATAAATATCCCGTAGAAGAGAGTATTTATAACTTCTTTTTAAAGTTCTTCTGAAGGACATAAACCCACAATGTTTATATTTGTAAGGCAAACACAGGGAAATGATTTCTAGTAGTAAACTTACTGATGAAAAAATAAAAAGAAAATTCCAGAAAGAATAAGCAACTGCAAGGGCACGGGAAGAGATATAAGGAAATTAAGATGTGGCAACAAATGACTGTACAGCAACATACTCATTGAGTGTCAGTGTTCTGTCAAGGTTCACTCCCTCTGCATGATTCTTCTCTGGGTCAAAGGCAGGTATCTGTCAAACCTCTCTGTGCCTGCAGGAAAACAGCCTCCCAGACACATGTGCAGTTCCTACGTGCACGCTTTCACAGAGTATGAAGTAGCTTTAACAATAAACTTTAACCTGGTTGACATATATGCTTGTGGTTTTTACTGTCCTGCTATCAACAGTTTTTCCAGGATTGATTTGTAAGCAGGTTTGCAAAACAATTCTCTTTGAGAATTGCGGGGTTTTCAGGGGCTGACTCTGGCAACACTTCACTGTTTTGGGAAACTTCATTAAGATACTGTCCAACTGTTACACAGTCCAAACTGAAAATCCAGTGAGTGATTTAGATAAGAGAGAAAATGAGTGAGGATGACCAATGAAGTCAGGATGACAGCAGTGAAATCAAGCATCCACTACGCCCCTAAAGCATGTGTGGAGGTTTTGGCAAACATCTATGAAGAGAGGCTGTGCTTGCGGGTTGCTGTTAATTGATGTGTCAGCCGAGTTTCCAACACAACAGCAGCAATTCTTCCACTGCAGTAAAATGTTGAGAGCACAGGGCTGGGCTCCTCCTCACTCACTTCCAGGTACATCTTCCCCCCCATCCATTACCGCTCATTACTGCACTCGCATTACCAGGAAATCACAGAATCACGGAATCAATTAGATTGGAAAAGACGTCTGAGATCATTCAGTCCAATCTATGACCTAACACCACCTTGTCAGCCAGACTTGCCATCAAGTGCCACGTCCAGTCTGAGAACACCTCCAGCGACAGTGACTCCCCACCTCCCTGGGCAGCCCATTCCCGTGTATGAAGTGAAGAAACTCTTCCTAATGACAAGTACATACCTCCTCTGATGCAGCTTAACACTGTCCCCTCATCCTATCCCTGATTCCCTGGGAGCAGAGCCCGACCCCCACCTGGCCACAGCGTCCTTTCAGCGCTTGTAGTGAGCGATAAGATCATAAGATCACCCTAGAGTGTCCTGCTCTTCAGGCTGAGCCCTCCCAGCCCCTTCCCCAGCTCTGCTGCCCTTCTCTGGCCGAGCTCCAGCGCAGCACCAAGAAGCAAAGCCCGGCACCTCCCGGGCTCAAACCGCTGCTCCCGGAGCCGCCCCGCGGGCCGCACCCGGGCAGCGCGGTGACAAGCCCGGCGGGCCCGGAGGGGCTGAGCTCCGGCCCCGGGGGGAAGGATGAGGCGCCGGGACAGCGCGGGAGGAGGAGGCGGCGGCGGCCCCGCGGCTCCCCCGGCCCGCGGGACCCGCCCGAGCCGCCTCTCCCCGCCCCGGCCCGGCCGGGCCCGGCGCCCGCAGGGCGGCCCGTCCCCGCCGCCCTCACCCACCCTTGATCACGTTGCTGTAGATGGTGGCGCGGAACTCCTCGCGGGCCGCGCGGTCCCAGTCCTGCCCGTGGATGATCCGCATCTGCTTGAGGAAGGTGGACTTGCCGCTCTCGCCCGCGCCCAGCAGCAGGATCTTGACGAGGCGCTTCACGTAGGTCTTCTCGCGGTTGAGGCACTTGTCAATCTCCTTGGACTTGCGCTGCTGCTCGGCCTCGCCGCTGGTGAGGAGGCAGCCGGGGAAGCAGCCGGACAGCGCGGAGCGGGACGGCAGGAAATCCGCCATCTTAGCGAGCGCTGCCAGCGAGGGGAGCGCCCGCCCGCCGCCCGCGCCGCGCGCGTCCGCACCGCGCCTGCGCGCCCCGCCACGCCCGCCTCGCACGCTCCCGCCCGCGCGTGACGAGCGCGGGCTCCTCCCCGTCCCCGGCCCCTCACAGGAAATGGCGGGAGCGCCGGGCACTGAGTCACCCTGAGGGACCCCCGCCAGCGTCCAGCCCGACCCCTGGGCCTGCTCAGCACATCCCAGCCTTCCCACCCGATGCGCCGGAGCCGTGTCCGAACGCTCCTTGAGCTCTGGCAGGCAGAAGTCCTTTTAACCAGACTGATAATTTACTTGTAAAACTCTGCCTTTTCCTCAAGAAATCCCCTGAGTCGCTTTGAGCTTGAGCTTGGACTTGTGATTTTTCAGCACCGTTCCTGAAGGAGATCCAGGCTGTACTTCCTGGCAGGTGCCAGGCTGCTCACAAGGAAATGCAGTGAAATTCAGGCGCAGAGTGCTGCTGTGTAATGAAGATAAAGGTTTATAGATGCACATGATCATAATTTTAACATACTTTGTAATCGAAAATGAGGTAGAGAATGACTTCATGGAGTCATTAACGTTTGGAAGAGACCTTTAAGATCAAGTCCAACCATGCACCCAGCCCTGCCACTGTAACCATAAAACACTATTTCACAGCACCAGGTCTGGATGTTTCTCCAACACCTTCAGGAATGGTGTCTCCACCACCTCCCTGGGCAGCCCCTTCCAATGCCAGACCACCCTAACAGCGATTTTTTAATTTTTTTTTTTTTTTTTAAATCTTTAATCTGAATCTCCCATGTCTCGTCTTGAGGCCATGTCTGCCCATCCTCTCACTATAGGCATGGCAGAAGAGACTAAATCATAGAAACACAGAATCAGTAAGGTTGGAAAAGATCTCTGAGATCCTTCAGCCCAATCTGTGACTGATCATCTCCTTGTCAACTGGACCGTGGCACCAATTGCCACATCCAGTCTTTCCTTAAACACCTCCAGGGTGTCTCCACCACATCTCTGGGTAGTCCATTCCAATATCTAACTACCCTTTCTATGGAGAAATTTTCCATAATATCCAACCTCAACCTCCCCTGGAGCAGTTTGAGATCAATCCATCTTGTCCTGTCCCTTGTTCCCTGGGAGCAGAGCCTGACCTCCACCTGGCTGCACCCTCCTCTCAGGGTTATAGAGTGAGAAGGTTCCTCCTGAACCTTCTTTTCTCCAGGCTGAGTCCCTGAGTTCCCTCAGCAGCTCCTGGTGCTCCATTCCATTCCCCAGACATGCTCCAGCCCTTCAATCTTCTTCTTGAGGGGCCCAGAAGTGGACACAGGAATTGACACAGCCACTCCTGTCCTTGTCCTTGTCTGTGTCCCTCGCTTCTCATGGGTATGCTTAGTAGAGAAGACTGAGAGGAGATCTCATTAATGCATATAAATATCTCCAAGGTGAGTGCCAAGAGGATGGTCAAAGACTCTTCAGTGGTACACTGTGACACAATGAGGAGCAATGGCCATAAACTAAAACACAAGAAGTTCCACCTCAACATGAGGAGGAACCTCTTTGCAAGGAGGGAGCAGAGCCCTGGAACAGCTGCTCAGGGAGATTGTGGAGTGTCCTTCTCTGGAGACATTCCAAACACAGCTGAGCCTGTCCTGTGTCACCTGCTCTGGATGACCCTGCTTGGTAGAAGGGTTGGACTGGATGATCTCAGGAGGTTCCTTACAACCTTAACAAATCTGGGATTCTGGGATTCCATGGAAATCCAGGGCTCAGCTGGCCCTGTGGCAGCAGGGAACTGCTGGACAATTAGCCCAGGGAGGTCAGCCCTCAGTCAGAGGGGCAGGACGGTGTTTGCCAGCTAAGCAGGTTTTGTTCTTGGTGCAGAAAGAGTCATTTTGTTAAAATATTTTGAAAAATTGGCACCTCCTTCCTCTCTGCCTGGCTGAGAAGATCTTCTCAGTGCTCGCAGGGCTGCAGCCCCAAGCTGAGCAAGCACCCTGGGTCTGAGATGTACAACCTCTTGTGAGGCTGTACAACGAGCAAAAGAGTGGGACTCTATCTCAGTTAAAAGGAGCAAAGCCATTATTTTCAATGGCAACCCTTCATGTGAAGGGTAAAACAACTCATAGGCAAGGACTGAAAATCCCATGTTCATTCAGCCCAGCCCTAAGCACAGCTGTTCTTTTAGCCATTTGTTTAATAAATTAACTACCATCAGTACACCATCACATTGCATTAAACATTTGTCTCTCCTTACATCTCCTAGTCTTTGATACCTGCTGAGTTTTCCTCTCAATCTTTTTCTGGTTTTTTTTTTTGCTAAATCATAACTTAGAAATAAATCATAACTTAGAAAATGAAAGAAATAAGTGTGGAGACTGTGAGGTGAGTTTAGAACAAGGAAATGACAATTGGCCCCAACTGGAAGGACCTTCAACATCTGAAATGGGTATCAGTGTTCTCACCTGGAGATAAACTGGATGGGAATTATTTCACAGGGCTGTACCAAAGGAGAATTAAAAAAAATAAAAGAGCATTTCTTGTCGGAGAACAGGATGTGGTATAAAATTAATACAAGGAGCACATCCTGGTGCTCTTGGTACAGATGTGGAAGCCCATCATTCCTGAGCTCTGCTCAAGTCTCTCTCACCTCGCTAGCTGCAGAGCACTCCCGAGTTTCTACAATTGATTCAGTTCAGTGCTGGGGAGCCCTTGGCCTCCCCACTGCTCTCTCCTTTGGGGAGCTCTCCAAAAGCCCTGGGTGCTGCAGTTGCAGGCTCAGAGCTGGCTCTGCTCTGCAGGAGGAGCTGTTCCTGCCCTGCATCACCGTGCTCCCTGCAGATGCCTCCGGTCAGCTGTGAAGCCAGCTGCATCCTCCCACCCCAGCAGCCAGCTTCATCTCTAAGGCAGGGTGCACAAGGTCTTTCTGCGCTTGGCTTTTTCCCTTCCTCTTTGCCTCTTCTCTCCTTAGCTTTCCTGGAAAGCCCGGGATTGACGGGAAACAAGCGCTGCCCGTTTGTGCTCGCAGCTCTTCCCGTGAGGCTGCTAAGGAAGCTCCTCATTCTGAGTGCCTGTGCCCCAGCAGGCAGGACAATGGACTCTGGAGATATTCCTGTAACCATTGCCTGAGCTTAAGTCATATGCCACGCTTTGCACAAATTTTTCTTTATTTCTTTCTTTATTTTTTTTTCTTGTAAACTGCTTTGAAATCTTCCTGGAAGGAACTGCATGCTGAAACTGAACCTCCACTTGCCACTTGCTTCACTTACGTTCCCCTTCCTTCCCCTGAGGGCCGTCCCAGCTTCCTTACACAGAAAGGTGGCTTACTCACCACATGCCTTTTGTGTTGGATGATTCAACTTGCTGATGTATGAAGAAGGGGCAGCCACGTAGGAAATGTGACCTTTTAAAGAAAAGGGGGGGATTCCCTCGGCAGTGCTTTCCACAAGAGAAACTCTGGGGAGCTGAGAGTGGGTCTGCTGAGAACAATCACAGCTTGTGGTGCTTCACCAGGAGAGCAGAGGGATAAAATCCAGCTTCCAGCAGACCTTTCCCCAGCCTGGACACACTCAGCGTGAGGCTGGCAGGGATCTGGAAGCCCATGGACACTCACCATTGCCCTGTGATGGGATTTGATCACCACGAGTGTTTTTCTACTATGGCATTATTTACCCCCTGTGTGTATAGAACCCCCATGGAAACTTGCAGCTACATAAATACATTTATTATACAAAACAGGAGGTGAAGGGGATTCCCCAGAGAATGGCCTTTGCATCATCTGAGGGGCAGAAAGGGCAGGATGAACGTGGAGAATCAGAAATCTGGAGGGAGCACGCCTGCTGCCTTCCTGCCGTTCAAGTGACTTGTTTCCTTGACCAACAAATTCACACATCAGCCAGCCAGGCTGTGTCAGGGGCTGGAGAATTCTTTGCTTTCCACAAGTGTGGGTTTTGTGATTAGAGGCCCAGGAGTGTCTGCTCTAGACAAGTCTCTATAATCTGATTTAAATGCCTCGTGCTTCATGTGGCAGATCTGGCAAAGAGCATTAACTGCTGGGGTGGTTCACCTGGGCACAGGTGAAATCTCAGCTCGGCTCTGACCATGTCTTTGGTGCTGTGGGTCACCCACAGATGTTAACAAAGCTCAATTTACCCTGGACATCCTGCAGAAATTACACAAAGTAGCTTTATATGGAAGAATATCTATAAGCCTTATCTTGGCTTGTCAGAGAAGACTAGAAATAGAAAAAAAAATCCACACCTGACCTGTGAGGGGGCGTTTGGGGATCGGAAGGATTTAAATTATCAGAATCTTTGGAGCTCAGCGAGGCTGAAGAGCTCACACCTCAGCGTGAGCTTGTCAGAGCTATTTCCCCTGGGTCTCCTGCAAGACCATTTTATTTCTGAACTCACTTGAAGACACAGATTTTAAATGTTTCACCCATATTCCTCAGTGGAACTGTTAAAGTCAGTACTTTGGGATAAAATTTAACTTTATTTTTTATTCCTTTAAGGAAGTGGGGAGCAGGAACTTGCTGGTAGTTAACCCTTTACTCAGGCCAGTGTTAGCACCACACCTGGACTATTTCTGAGTCCTTTCACCACCCCTTGTGTGACAGACCAAGTTGGTAGGTTTCAAACTGCAAAAAGCTCAGAGGAATCACTGTAGATTATAACAAGTTTTCTGATATTACCTTCCCAAGGAATTCTTTGCATGTACTCCTGCCATGTCTAAGAGACAGAAGCACTTTAGCTCACTAGCATCATCGAAATGCCTGCATGCCTTTGCTGTCCTTTCTCTTGCTTCCTAGCTGCCCTCTGAACTCCTTTTCTCCTTCCTTTTGCCTCCAGGACTCTCTGTGCTACTGGAATTTGTCACCCTTAGACTTTAGAGAGGCACCAGGATCTGAGCTTGGTTTGGCAGAACCAAACAGCGCCTCAGAGCCTGAGTTATGAGACAGTGCAAACATGAGGAACTCTCCTGCTCCTTCTGGCTGTCAGCTGATGCCTTGAAGCATGAGGCAAGGTAACTTGGATAACAGCAAAGCAATTGGGAAAGCAGCCTGTGCCTTCAGGGCATTACTGTTGATGGAAAAAGCTCTGCTCTGAGCTCAGAGCCAGCCTGCTCCCCTCAGTGGGAGAGGCACAGATCCTAAATCCAGAGCAGTGCTGGGGAAGGCAGTGCCCTGAGAAATGCACATGTGGGGAGTGTGGGTGCTCCCCATGGCAGTGCGGATGTGCAGTGTGTGATGTACACGTGGCTGGGGTGTAAAGGTGCTGTCCAGTCTGTTTCGTGAGTCCTGGGCACACAGGGGGAATGCCAGCACTGCTGGGTGGGATCAGCTCATGGCCGAGGTGTGAGTGCTGCTCAGGATGTGTACAGGTGTGCTCAGGCATACAGGTGTGAGCACACACTGCTCTGTGTGCGTGCTCTGTGCAGGAAGGCACTCACACAAAGGGCAAGAATTCCTGGGAATGCATCATCCCAGCCCTGGCACAATTGGATTCTGTGTGAGTGAGGACTCAGCCTCTCCTCCTGCTCAGCTGAGCTGGGGGCAGCAGAGGAAACTCTGCCACTTCCGGGAGGAACCAGACAAAATCGTGCTGCAGCTCTTGATTTCCAATGCTCCCAGTTGGGTACTGGACACCCTTCCACCCCATGGCAGCTCCACTGTGAGGAAGCACTCTAACCACATGGTCTTCCTCTGGACACTCTTCATCACCATTTCCCTGTGTGACAAAGCCACCAATTCCCCAGAGTGCCCATGTGGCTCCTGCATCCACAGCTGAGCTGTCCAGGGCTGGTGGCATTCAAAGGACAGCTGCCCAGAGCACTGTTCAGCCCTCACACCTGCACAGCACTCATCACAACACCTTGACCTCAGCCTGTTTTCCATGGCTTCACAAATTCCAGAATGATTTATGCCTTTGTTTTCTCCATCACTCCAGAACAGGCTGTTCCCCCCAGCCTGAGCCCCGGAGCCAGCTGGGATCTGTAGGGCTCTGCAACAGGAGCCACCCAAAACTCTGGGGATGGGGCTGTCGTTCCTTGGGTCCTACACGCCCTGGGGAGCCGTGGCCAAGCAGGATCTGTGACCAGAGATCACCCCCTCAAATGCAGCACTGCATCAGCCCCCATGGACAATCAGCCCCATCTCTTTCTGTGCCTGCTCCAGACCCAGGCCCAAGACCATGGCCATTCCATTCCATTCCATTCCATCCCATTCCAATCCATATTCCATTCCATTCCATCCCATCCCATCCCATTCCATTCCGTTCCATTCCATTCTCCATTCCATTCCATTCCATTCCATTCTCCAATCCATTCCATTCCGTTCCATTCTGTTCCATTCCATTCCATTCTCCATTCCATTCCATTCCATTCCATTCCATTCTCCATTCCGTTCCGTTCCGTTCCGTCCCGTTCCGTCCCGTTCCATTCCGTTCCATTCCATTCCATTCCATTCCATTCCATTCCATTCCATTCCATTCCATTCCGTTCATTCCCCATCCCAGCCCCTCCGCGCTCTCCCCGCAGCGCCCCCAGGCGGTGTCCCCCCGCCTCTATGCAAATGAGCGCGGTTTGGCGGGCGCTGATTGGCTGCGGCGCGCGGCGGTGGCGGCGGCGGCGGCGCCCCCGGCGGGTGTCGGTGTCCGCAGCCAGGTGCGCCCGGCCGGGGCAGCTCCGCACCGCACCGCGCTCCGCTCCGCTCCTGTCCGCTCCTGCCCGCTCCGCACCGCCACCATGACCGTCACACGGCTCGACCAGGGCCAGCGCTACCGCCCGCGGATGGCCTTCCTGAAAAAGGTAAGCACTCCGCAGCGCCGGGGACAGCCGCACCATTCTGGGCGCAGCGGGCGGTGCGATGCGATGCGATGCCCGGGGCAGCGCTGGCGGTGCTTGGGGCGATGTGTGTTCACAGCATCTTGCTCTGCCACGGCTCCCCGTGGGTGTGTGGGGTCCAGGGTGCCAGCCCCTCCCCGGGAGTTTGGGTTTGACCTGTTGCAGAGCGCTGTGCATCCCAACTGGCTCGGGGGACAGGCTGGAAGGGCAGCGGGTGCTGAAGTGATGGAGAGAATAGGACTGTAATGTTCATCTTGTCTTATTTCAGCCGAATGGTTCCCCGACACGCTTCCTCCCTCTTCCATTATTGTTTTTTCAAAGTCCCTCCGAGCCGTGTCCGTTCCCAGGGTGAAACCCATCATCTGCAGTGGCAGAACACTCTGTGGCTCTGGTGCAGGCGGTCCAGTGCGTGTTCCCGGTGCTTTCCACTGGTGTCCACATTCACAGGGTGTATTACAGCCACTACCTGCTCTCTGCTTCCCTCCAGTTTTTCAGAGATGAGTGTGTTTGTGGCCAGAAGTAGTAGAAGCAGTGGGATGGTGCATGCCCACGCTTTCGGGTGTAATGTGTAATTTTGTAGTGCATTTGGTGGGCTTTTCCTATAGCATTCATTCAAAGCGTAGCCAGTTGTAGTGTAGCTGGTATCTGCAGATTTTCAAAAGCAGAGTGTTAAGCTAGCTTTTCTCCCACCCACCTCTCCTGTTGAATGGAATTAACTGAATTTCCAGTGACAAGTACAAGCAGCAAGTTGCTGTTTGAATTGTAGTTAGCTTTCCTCAACACCCACAAGCTAAAGAGGATTCCAGGGATAAAGGGAGGGGAATCTGGGGATATTCCATGCTGAGGTATGAGCCTGGCAGCCCATGCACTGCACTTACTACACCAGAGGAAGTAGAGAGGGTATTTTCTTTGGTGCTGTGTCTTGCAGGGTAAATTGGCTGGGGAGCCCTGCCAAGGGGAATATTCCAGGCCAAATTCTGCACTGAGTAATGCTCGGTGGAGCTGTGTGCGGGGGTGCAGAGGAGAAGCTGTGTGCTTGGAGAAAACAGCTGCCTGCAGCTGTGCCTCAGCTGCTCCGTGGGAGTGCAGCAGTGTCTGCAAAGTGCTCCAAGTTCCTCAGGTGGGAAGATCAGTCAAAACACAGCGAGTCTCTGCTCCAGAGCGTGCACATCTCCCACTGTGAGCAGCCAGGGGGGCTGAGCACCTGCAGAGCTTTGCCAGTCCTGTGAGCAGTAGGAAGGGAAGCTCCTGGTGGTCAGTGAAAACCCTGGGCTCTCAGCTCTGCTTTCATTCCTGCTCTGTTTTTTCCTGACTTCGGAGAAGCCAAGGAGCCTTGGCTGCTCTGTGGCAGTGTGGTTTGTGTGCAGACATCCTCACAGCTGGAAACACCAGGCACCTTCACTGCTTGTCCATGGAGGGAGCTGAGGATGCTCACAGCGAGCACCTTACAGGCTTAGACCCATGAGGAGCTAAAATCCTAGAAAGAAGCTTTGTGAATTGCTTAAGCCTTTGCTCACGCTTTGCTGCCAGCTGACACTCGCTGTGCCCGGGCTGCTGCAGCTGCAGGGAGGGATTCCTGCAGTGCTGCCAGCCCTTGGGCCCCTGTGCTGTCACCTCCCTGGTGAGCACAGCAGCAATCCTGGCACGGGGAGAGGGCAGGGGGCTGCTCTAGGGGCGGTGGGCAGTGCCCTGCTCTTGCTGTGAAGCTGCTCTGAACAGGCTGGACGTGCAACTTGGTGTTTATGGCTGAGCTGTGAGGGAATCAGAGTCCCAAGGGCCTGTAACACCGCTCATCATGTAGCACTTAGGTGTTTTACTCTTTTTGCCTGGAAGAAGAATGACCCAAAAATCTGTTGGGTTAGCCAGCAAGCCTCTGAAATGCATTTTCTCTTGGTGCTGTGAGAGCTTGCATGACCCCAAGCTCTTTGTGCCTGCTCCAGCAGCCACATCTGGCTCTGCTGGCCATCAGCAGGCAGAGCTGGGCTGTGCTCTCCAGGAGCTGCTGTTTTTCCTTGCAGTGCTACAGGAGCTGCACCGTGACTCACACCTTGTGGGTAGAGCTGATGGATGTCTCCTTCCTCTGCCTCCTCCTCACTCTGGTCCCTGGTGGCTTCTCCAGAGCTGTGCCTCAAGCAGGGAGGGACTGTTCCAGGCTCTGCAGCATGCCTGGGGGGTTTGCCAGCCTGGATTTGCTTCTCCAGGCTTAGACTTTCCAGCAGCTGCTGGTCCTCACTTCCTGGGCTTTTCCAGAAAGGTGTGAGCACCTGAATTGTGTTTTTGCTGGAATCCAGCAGACTCCTGCTTTTTAAGCAAGGCTCTGCTCAGCCTTAGGCCAAGCTCAGCCTCATCCTATCCCCCTTTCCCTGTTCCAGGATGGGAGATGCCAGTGCTGCATCTTTTTTGGAAAAATTCCCCTCCAGCTACAGCCCTGCCCTCCCCACTCACAGATTTACTTCCTTTAGCCAAGTCATCACTCAGTGGGAACAAGCCACTTCCCCTCAGCTTTAATTAAGAAAAAGCAGGAAGTTTTAAGTGGTTAACAATGGATTTTTTTCGTTTCTTCTTTTTTCAGATCATCCATCAATGTGCAAAGCAAGGTTGGTAGCTGCAGATCTAGAAAACAATTGAATGAGGCCAGAGTGGGGATAAGGAGTGTGTTGTTACCTTGGAAATCAGAGCAGGTAGGGCTGATCCTTGCAGACAGCAGCAGGCAGTGAGGGCGGCTAAACCAGGCAAATATGACAGAGAAAGCAGCAGATGTTTAATTACAGCACCAGGACTGTGCACTCAGCTGGGAACTGGGAATTCCTGCTGGGAAAATTGATCTTGCTTCTGTCTGAAGCAAAGATGCCTCAGTCTGGGTTGATGCTGAGGAGGGCTGAACTCCTCACCTTGGCAGTGTTGCATTTCTGAGTCTCAGCACCTGCAGTTTGGCTTTTTTTTTGCATTGTGGATGCCCTGATCCTGGGGAGCTTCACCCCAAAGGGTAAAGGCAAACAGGGATGGGATCTGCACCCAGGTTAACCCAAGCAAGCAATCCATCAGTGATTATCTGCCCCCAGTGCTGTGGGAAAGCATCCATCCTCCTTCTCCAGAACCATGGACACCTCATCATTTGCTGGCCATTTGCCTCTCCCTGGGGCTTCCCACAGGCTCCTGAAATCCAGTGAGGTTTTTTTTTGACTTCATGGCAGCTTGAGTTCCAGTGAGGTTTTTTTTTTACTTCATGGCAGCTTGAGTTCCAGTGATGTTTTTTTTTTTTTACTTCACAGCAGCTTGAGTTCCAGTGATGTTTTATTTTTACTTCATGGCTGTTTGAGTTCCAGTGATGTTCTTTTTTTTTTACTTCATGGCATTTTGAGTTCCAGTGATTTTTTTTTAATTACTTCATGGCAGCTTGAGTTCCAGTGATGTTTTTTTTTTTCACTTCATGGCAGTTTGAGTTCTGCTTTGCACTCGGTGAACTGAACCCTGTGACTTTGTGCAATCACAGAGGGGACAGACAGTGTTCCTGTTGTCTCCTCTGTGGTTTTCAGGGTGAGTTCACCTCCAGGCAGAGATTCCAGCTGATCTGGAGGGAGATCTCCACGGGGCTCGTGCCTTGTGGTGTCTCTGTGAGTGATGTGAGCTCGCCCCGAGCCTGGCTCCTTTGGCACTCCTGATATTTACCTCTGTGTGCATCCCCACCCAGCAGCCAGTCAGGAAGTGGCTTCTGGCTCTGCAAAATTCAAACCAGACAGCTCTTTCCTGGCTGAAAGCGTGACAAAACGTCCTAGAGCCCTGAGCAAAGCAAGGAAGTGTTCCTGCTGTGTGTGAAGCAGCCCTGCTGGCCTCCCTCTGGCAGGCTGGCTCTGATAGCAGCTCCTGAGTGCTGTAATCCCCTGTTCCCTTGGGAGAGGAGACAGACACAGGCTGAGTTTTGATCAGCAAGGTGGATCAGCAAGAGCAGCTCTTTGCTTTTTAATGTATTTGTCATTTCTCCAGTGACAAGAGGGAGCATGGCAGTGTGAGCACCACGAGAGTGGAAGAGCTGCTGGTTAAAGGAAGGGAACAAGCTGTGCTGCAGGGCTCTGGGGGTTTCTCAGCCGGCTCCCTGCTCTCAGCTGCTCGAGGATGTGTCTCTGGAGCCCACCTGGAGAACAGCAGCTGTGTGCTGGAGCAGGATGTGCTGTGCTGCCTGCCTGGAACGAATCCTGCCTGAGCCAGGGGGATCCCAGCGCGGGGACAGGGGGTGAGCAGGGCTGTGGTTGTCCCCAGGAGCTCTGTTCTCTGTGAAGGGGCTCTGCAGTCACACAGAGGGACTTCCCAAGTTTGCTAAATGAGTGTCCTGCTTCACCTCATCCCATACACTGAGCTTTCTGAGGCTGAAATTGTGGGTTCTGTTAAAAGACCTAAAAATGTCTTTATATATTCCATCACTTCTGTTCTGGTTTTGCTCCTTTAAAATATTTTATGTTAAATTTTACCAAGCTTCTCCATTTTAGCATTAATTTGTCACTGCCTTTAAAAGCAGTTGAAAATCCAGTTTTACTGACAAGCCCAGAGTGTATCCTGTCACTACAGCTTAAATCCTCACAGAACTTGGCAAGACTTGGGACCAAAGTCACTGTGGTGCCTGTGAAGACAATGCCCTCTATTATGTGTATGTGTCATCAAGTCACACTCGTTAAATCCTCTACTCTCCGTTTAAAAGCTACAGCCTCACCCAAAACAAATGTGTGGAGAGACCAAATTGGTCCTGTTGGACCAGTTTTGATTTAATATCCCTGGAAGCTGAAGGCAAAAAGAAGAACATCGTCCCCAAAGCTCTCATGGCACTCAGATAATCAAAAACGAGGAGATGAGGAGTGTGCCCCAACTCCATCCACACACAAATCCCAAGGGAATGTAGAAGCTTTGTGCTTTTGGAATGGTGCTGGTAGGAAGTCAAAGAGGAGGAAAATACCTTTGAAAATCATTATCTTTTAAAAAGAAATAAAGATAATTGGGAATGAGAAATAGAAGTCGTCTGGCCTTGAGTGTGAGACTCATCCTCTGTTCAAAATGAGTCACCAGGATCCCTGAGGAGTCCCAGGCAGGAGATGATGCCACATGGGACCAGGAGGATTCCCTGCCCCATCCCTGGAGGGGCTGAGCTCTGCTGGCCAAGGGGCTGAGAGCTGGGTGGGAATGGTCAGAGAGCCCCTCACACAACAGAAGCACAGAGTTTATTCCCTCCCCATTTTTCTAAGTGCCCAGTGAGCCAGAGAGGAACCTTTATGGGTAGCAGAGATTTTATTTCGTTTTTTACCTTAGCTTTCATGGAGTGATTCCATCCTGCCCCTCCTGTGCCAGCTTTGGTTCTGTGTGTCCAGAGGCAGTGTGAGCTATGGATAGCAGAGATTTTATTTATTTTTTACCTTATCTCTCATGGAGTGGTTCCATCCTCTCCCTCCTGTGCTAGCCCTGGCTGTGTGTGTCCAGTCCAGTGTGAGCTATAGCTAGCAGAGATTTAATTTATTTTTTTCCTTAACTCTCATGGAGTGGTTCCATCCTCTCCCTCCTGTGCTGTGTGTGTGTCCAGGCCAGTGTGAGCTGCCATGGCTGGAGTGGCACCTCTGGTACCCAGGGGAGGTTCAGAGAGGGCTGTGGCCCCTGCCTGCACTGCTGTGGCACAGCAATGCCCACCCGTGTGCAGTGCTGGCTGCCAGGGCTCCCTCCTGCCCACTCCTCAAATGCATCCCTGCTTTGCAGATTGAAACTCTCATGATGGAGATGCAGAGCCCAGACACGGGAATCAAGACACAGCCACAGAATGTGATGGTCACCAGCATCCCCCACGCTGTGACAGGTAAGAGGATCCCCAAGGGGAGTGCTGGGCTGAGTTCAGCAGAGAAAATGTGCATGTGGAGCCCAGGGCTGCCAGGGCCAGCGTGCTGGAGCTCTGTTCCAATAAATATCAGCTGTACATCATTGGAAATGTACCTGCTCCCTTTATCTTGTTCTCACTCTCAGTTCATTCCTTCTCTTTGAATCACACAAAGGTTGATCCTTGGCACTTTGAGCTGTTTCAGGGGGGTTAACTCAAGTGACCTTGCCCTCTCTTAGCTCAGAGGTGAGGACATGCTGCAGCCTCCATTCTCACGAGGCTGGATCACAGATAAGGATAAATATTAAAATCCAGCTAAAACAAGCAGCCTGGAGGCAGACTGAAAGATGGTGCTTCAGAAATGAGCAGTAAACAATTAGTCTGCCTTTTAATGTGTACTGCTAGTAATAATTTCTCTTGAGTAGGCAGGAAAAGAGCAAAATACTCAACCCACTTCTGTGCCTGCAAATGACAGCTCTGCCTCCCTGGAGGAGGCTGAAGGAGCAGCAGCAGGAGCTGTGCTGTGTCATGGTGGGTGTTGGAGCAGCTCTTCTCACAGCTCCTTGTGCCTGCTCCTCCTTTCACCAGGCACTCTCAGTTCCTCTGCTTCCCTGTTCTCCCAGCCTCCACAAAAGCTCTTGTGAGGAATCCTCTGCTATAAATATTCACACATACTCCATACCCAACTTTCCTCCCCCTGCTTCCATCTTTCTTCAGCACTTTGAAATTCAGAACAAAAACTCCCACTGGAACCAGTAAGTTTGCTCCAGGCAAGTCAAGAGACTTTCTCTGCTGTGTTTGCAGAGCCCAGTGTGTTATTTGCCCCATTTTTTCTTTTTTTTTCAATGAGGCTGCAGAGGCCCTAAAGTCACTTGCCCATGAGAAGAGGCAGTCAGTAAAGGCTCAGGAGGAGTTGGACACTCGTGGAGCTGCTTTCTGCAGTGCAGAGCACATCCTGGCTCTCACAGCTGTCAGGAACTGAGCTGGGTGGAGGCTGTGCCTGCACAAAGGAGCTTCCCAGAGCTGGCAGGGAATAGTTGAGGCAGCACCAAGAGGAGATTCCCCGTGCTGGGGATGCAGTGCAGGGCAACGAGAACTTCTCTTGGTGTCTGCCCAGTTTAAAATCCCACTTCCTAAAAGTCCTCTGGGCTGATGTGTTAGCACTCACCCTCATTGTGTGCTGTCTGCTTTGCTCTGTTCCCTTAACCAGAATTGCTGCAAGTTCCCTTTTGCACAAGTCATAAACTCCTAAATTCACCTCTGACAGGCAAGTGACTTCCAGTCCTCCCATGTGCTGGTCATCCCTCTCTAAACTGATATTTTTAGTGCTGCATGGATGCTGACTGGCTTCTGGGTGTTGTAAAAAAGACTGATTCATGTTTGATGAGGATGTGGTGGAGATGCTGGAGCAGGGGACACAGATCCACTGGGGAGAGCCTGGCTCTGCCTGTGCAGGAAGCTAACTGGTTAAATTCAATGAAAGTCAGTAAAATGGCTCACAAATAAACCTGGATGTTAAATGTGCACCTTTGGGGGAAAGTGCTTACAGAGGGAGCTGTCTAGAAATGAGTGATGAGATAATCCTTTAATTTCATCTATTTCAGGAAGCAGGCAGTGGGATAAGAGCTCTGAGCCCCTATTAGAAAGTTAAGTCATCGCTGCAATGTCAGGAAAGGTCAGCACCTTCCTCTGCAGTCCTAGGGGAAGTTTGGAGGGGAAGGCCAGGAACTGATCAGGGAACAAGTGCAATTTTGCCCTCTTTAAATGGAAGGAGTTGGATGAAATTTGCCCCCTAGAAGATAAAACCAAAACTGCTGGAGGTTCATGGGTACAGCTGCTGACAGTCCAACAAAAGAACTGGTAGAGATAAAATGTGTGTGAGTGCAGAAATCTTGTTTCCCTTTGATAAATCCTGCAACCACAGCAGCTTGGATCTGAGAGTGGACATCCCTGCTGCCCACTGAAGGATCTCAGAGGATCAGTCACTGGTTTTGTACAGACCTGAGCCAGGACTGGGCTCTGTGAATCTGGAGCTTCTTTGCAGTGAATCTTCTTTGCAGAACCTCCCCTTGCCTGGGTGTGAAAGCTGTTGAATCCTTAAGCCCTTCCTAAGCCTTGATGAGGGTTTGGATGCTGCTCAGGCCATGTGAGCTGGTGCACACTTTGTGCCATCCCAAGGTCACTGCCAGCCCTCTCCCAGGGCTGGATCTCTTTGGGGGTGCCAGCCTGGCCACTGAGAGCCCAGCAGTGCATTTTGTCTGTGCCTCCTTGCATTTCAAAGCACATTTGCAGAAAAGGAGGGATCCAGAGCACAGTGAGGGGTGAGGACTGAAGAGATCTCCTTTCCACCCATGGGTTTGGGCACTCTCCTGGTTTCAGTTCCTGACCTTTCCTTTGCTTTGCAGGTAATGATATCATGCAGTGGATTCTCCAGCGCTTGCAGGTCACTGCAGAAGGTGGGTGAAAATGGGAAAATGTGAAAATGTGAAAACTGAGTCTTTCTCACTTCAGTGATAAAATCTTAAGATCTCAAGAGGCAAAGCCTTTTAGTTGAGTTCTCCCCTGCATAAGAGCTCACTTGGAATTCCAGTGAAGTGTTTCTGTGCCATGAAAACATCTGCATTCTCCATTTCCAGAGGCACTCCACCTGGGAGACCTGTTTGTCAAATACGGGTACATCTACCCTCTCCAGGAGCCAAAGAACCTCACCCTCAAGGCAGATGGCAGCCTCTACAGGTTTCAAGTGAGTTGCAGCTCCTCTAAGCTGCTGAGAGGGAGTTCAGCACTAGTTTTTATTAAAAACAGGCAGCTGGGGCAGTTCCCAGGAGCTGTGCAGGAGGAAGAAGAAGACTCAGAGAAGTCTGCACAGAGAAAACTGAGATTGCAGTTTACAGGGAGGCTGTGAGAGTTTCTTCAATGAAATTAGGGCACTTGTTCAGTCTAAGAATAGCTAAGAGTGTTCCCTTCCAGGTCTTAAAGCAGCAAATGGAATTGCTGGTTGGAAATAGAATGATGTGGGGGCACTGAATAATGAATACAAAAAGCACAGTGATAATGGGATGGTGTCGAGGTTCCTGCTTGGGAAATTGAGATATTCCTGGTGTGGCATGAGGAGTCCATGAGTTCAGAGTCTTTGTGCACTAACAGGGGCTCCTTTCCTTGCAGACCCCCTATTTCTGGCCAGTGCAGAGCTGGGCTGCTGATGACACAGACTATGGTGAGTGGTGGCACTGCACCTGTCCAGGGCTGTGGCTTTGTCACTCAGTCCTGTTCCACACCTGCTCTTCCTGTCCTTGTGCTCCATCTCTGCTTGCAGTGACATTTTTTTTCATGCTGTTTTGTGAATAATTCTCAGTACTGGTGAATTGAGGGTGTGATCATCTCGTGGTGGCCTTGATGAGAGAAAGTGATGAAGCTTTTATATTTCACAAAGATCCATCACACATCTGAATTACCTTGGTGGGGAGGGAAGGCTTTAAAGACAAGATTAGATTCCCCTGAGTAGTTAAGTGCGTTCCTGGATCTGAGCCCAAGCTGTCTTCCTGTAGATTTGGACCAAGCCCTGCATTCAGAGATGCTTCTTTCTTTATAGAAAGCACAGAAAGACTTATAGAAAGACTTCCAATATCTCCTGATGGCCCTTTCCACACGAATCTCTTGTTGCCTTTATGGTGCTTTTTCTTGTAGAGCTGATCATAAATCTGGAGTGATCAGTTCACAGACTGATTTTTCAGAGGGTTGTCCTCTGTGACTTTTATCTGCATCATGCTGTAGGTCTTCCCAGGAAATAAAGGAAATAAAATTCCATTTTAGATTGGAATGTTGAGCAAAAACCCACTGGCCTGTGCTCAGAAAACTTGGAGGTGAAACCCTGAGGAACCTCAGCACCTGGAAGGTTTGGTGCGGTGTCCCTTGCCCCAAGGGCAGGGTGGCTGCTGGCATCAGTGACACACCAAAAACACCAAGTTCTTTTTTCTTCACTGAGCTTTTGTGAGCTTGGGAAGATATTGTAGCAGACAAAGGCTCCTGTGTTTGTAATGTGGTAAATTTATAATTATTCTTGCTGCTCTGAGTATAACTGTCTGCTAATTTGCTCTGCCTCCACAGCAATTTATCTAGCAAAGAAGAACATTAAAAGGAAAGGGATTTTGGAAGAATATGAAAAGGTGAGGAGACGCTGCACTTGTTCCATTACAAGACCCTCGTTTGCTACAACTTTTGCCCTTTGTTGCTAATGAGTGGAGCACCAAAAAATCACCTCTTCAATTGCATGAGGTGTTACTCCAGCAGTATCAAAAGCCAACATTTTGCAAGTAAAAAAAATGACCAGTACAGAAAACTACAGTGAAGTCAATTATAATTTTAGCAGGGGTAATTGCTCTCCTTGCAATGGTATTTTTGAACTGTTGCAATTCTTGTAATTACGTGCAGAACAATCCAGATTTTTTGGCTCAGTTGCCAGCCTGGCCTCGTTGAACTGTGGAGAGAGTCAAGAAAACCCCAGCATGGGAGTGCCCTGGTCAGAATTTTCACACTAACTGCTTTTTTATTTTTATTCCAGGAACATTACAACATGCTCAATCAAAAAATAAACTACAAGTGGGATTTTGTTATCATGCAGGCCAAGGAGCAGTATAAGTGAGTTGACTTGCATTCCCTTGTTTGCATCACTGGGGAGGGTGTGAGGAGCAGAGCTTGCCTGTCTTTTTGCACAGTTAAATCACACATTAAAAACACCAACTGCAGCTCTGAAATGGCTGGGAGGAGAGGTTCAGCTTTTGCACTTGATGTGGTTCTGTGAAGAAGCTGGGTTCTGATGCTGCAAGCCCTCACTAGAATTAATTTCATTTAGCTCAGTCCATGAGTGTTTGTGGATCAGGCACTGGACTTTGGGCTCTTGTTGGTCTGGGCCAGGAGTTTCTTGCACATCTCTCAGCTGAATGGAGTGAATCAGGAAGCAGTAAATGTTCCCAGCAGGGACTTCTGGAGAAAACTGAAGTGTATACTTAGGCTGACTTTTTTTTAGGAGCTGAAACTCTCAGATTCCCAGGAAAGTTTGGAACACAAGATGGGATTACTCCTTTAGAGATCTTTGCTGCATCTGTGGGCTCCTCTTACCTTCCTTTCCCTCCTGGCACAGCAGGCAGTGCCTGTGCTGCTCAGCAGCCTCTGTCTTCCCTGGGCTGGCAGCCAAGTGCTCCTCATCAGATAACTGCCTCATTAAACACCAGACTGTTGTTCTTGTAAATTGAGGTCAGACTTGGGCTGGGAGATGCCAAATGCAGTTTCAAAGTCAGCTAGCCAGGCTGTGTCTGGAGCAGTGGATTAAACTCGTCTGAGGCTGTTTGATGGTGCTGCTGGGGCAGACTGGTGCAGAGCACCCACCCTGCAAACCACAGCGAGCAGCCTGCTGGGAATGCTCCCTTCCCCATGCTAACTAAGTCCCAAATTGTGCTTTTCTGGGAAAGAATTACTTGGTCCGAGCCCAAACCATGCCTCTTGTATTTAGTTGTGGAGGTGATTTGGGTTTTAGTGCCTGGGAAAACTCCTCAGAAGCGTTTCCAAATAGTTTCTGTGAGAAATGCCCCTGCTTTACTGAGAGGCAGGGATGAGACATGTCCAGGATGTATCTCTGGGGGCAGTTCATGGATTCTGCCTGGGGACAGGGACAGGGATGAACATGAAGCAGCAGGACTGAGGGCAAGTCAGCAGAAAGCTACCAGAGGGCTGTGTGCCTGATCAAAAGGGGAAGTGTCTGCTCCCAGCTCAGCTCAGGAAGATGAGGAGTTCTCAAAATCCAGAGTGGCTGTGTGAACATGATCTGCAGCCCAGAATCAGCCAGGGCAGGATGGGCTCAGGAGGCAGCATCAGAACATCCAGTGCTCTGCTTCTCATCCCACTGCTTTTAGGAGGGTAAAATTCATCATTTCTTCATCAATTCATCAATTTCTGGCTTTGCAGGGCAGGGAAGGAGCGGAAGAAGGAGGACAGGTATGCCCTGGACTGCCAGGAGAGAGCCTACTGGCTTGTGAACAGAACTCCTGTGAGTAGAGGGTGACAGGGTGACTGTGGTGACTTGGTGGTGCAGCCTGCAGCCACAAACTCCCATGTGGAGAGGGCACGTGGCTGTGTGCCAGGGAAGGGCAGAGCTGCCCTGAGTGCCCACCACCTTCCTGGGCTGCTCTCAAAGGTGCAGCACCCCTGCTTGAGGATGGCATTCCCAAAGCTGGGGGTTCCAAAGGAATGAGGAGGGGCATTCCCAAAGCTGGGGGTTCTAAAGGAATGCTTCAAGAGGGGCATTCCTAAATCTGGGGGTTCCGAAGGAATGCTTGAAGAGGATCATTCTCAAATTTGGGGGTTCCAAAGGAATGTTTGAAGAGGGGCATTCTCAAATCTGGAGGTTCCAAAGGATTGCTTGAGGAGGGGCATTCTCAAATTTGGGGATTCCAAAGGAATCCTTGAAGAGGAGTATTCCCAAATCTGGATTTTTCCAAGGAATCTTGAAGAGGAGCATTCCCAAATCTGGGGGTTCCCAAGGCACTGCTGGCTGGGAGCTGCTGCCAGTGCAGACCTGGGGGTGTCCTCCTGCATTTGTGTGATGCACAGCCTTTAAACCAAATGAGTTACAAAGCTTTGTTGTTCACCACAGCCAGGCATGCTGGACGTCCTCGAGTATGGAATAGACCGTGTCACAGACCCCAGTGAAAGTAAGGTAAACCAGGTGAGACAGGGTTATTGTTTTGGTTTTTTTTTTTAATACACCTACTGAATTTGTCTGGCAGGACCCAGAAAATGTCCCTGGAGTTGTCACTTTTTGGGCACTGCAGGCTGAGTGTGTCAGCTCAGCTCTAGGAGCTTAACAGGCCAGAGGTTGGAGCTGCCTCACCCAGGAGGTGAAGCTCTCAGAATAGGCTTTGGCAGCTTCTTCTGCCTTGAAAAGACTTTGTGAGCTTTCTTGCCATACCAGTTATTGTGAGTGCTTGGCTGCAGGACATGTTTTCTTTGCTGGTGGAACTGCATTAGGGAATCCTCTGTCTCCAAGTGCTCGTTGCTGCCTTTGGATTAGTGCTGAATGAACTCTGTGGGGTGGAAAGGGTCAGTGCAAAGATCCAGGTTTAAATAAAATTACAGATTCCTCCCAAAGGGTAACTGATATGTGGTAAGAAGATGAAGAAGTTGGTGTGGTGGATAGGAGACAGAATATTACCCAAAAATGCTTACTGTAGATCATAAAGAAACAGAATCAATGAACTGAGACCATGAGGGCTGTGACTGGGAGAACTGGTTGAGGGTGTGAAATCACACAGATCCAGTCTGGATGAGGAGCTGGAGCTGCTGTTCCATTTCTGCCTGAGATGATCCTGCCTTTGTGCCCTTGATGGCGTTCACAGCAGGTGACCCGCTGTGACCAAGCAGGCAGAGTGTCCCCGTGCCACGGGGGCTCTCAGGGGTGGCAGAGGATGTGGAACAGCTCATGGCACTCACTAGAGGCAGACTGAGGCCTTTCACTAATTGCCATCTTGGTTTGGAGCCCGCAGGGCTGGGAGCTGATCCGCAGTAATTGCGATAAGTCACTCGTTAAGGGCATTGCAAAATTAATCTCATTAGGAGAAACCACTCTTTTGTTCCAAATGTGATTTCCTTCCAAATGAGGCAGAGTGGGCGGGTGGTGCAGGGCACTTGGGCACTGCTGCAGTCAGTGCTGGGGGTCAGAGGGGTGGGTGCTGGGGACAGCTGGCAGTGCTCACTGGGACATGGAGAGTGCCCAGGGCCACTCCCTGAACTGGGAGCTGCTTGTGGGGGCACTGTGGGAGAAAGGGACATGAAATGATGAGCAGCTCTGGGCTCAAATAGCTGAGATTCTTCCCTCTTTCTGCTGATTTGGGAACTGGAAGGGGCTCCAGGGTGTTCAGCACTGGGCTCACCCTGGGTTTGGCTGCAGTTCAGTTTGTGCCACTGCTCAGAGATGCTCAGCCCCTTTTCTGGGGAGCCTTGGTAAATCTCCATCCCAGCAAAACCCCCTTGTTTTCCCAGGAGCAGCTGCCCACCACACTGACCTGCACCCTACGGCAGGAGGGGATCCTCGGTGTGTGGGGCACTTGAGAAAATAAAATCTTCCCTTGTTTACAGATTTTTTCTTCACCCACATATGATTTTTCTGTTGTGACGGCATTTTAATGGATCCCTTTCTGTCTCTGTAGAACATTTAACTCACTGTGCTCTCTTTCTCTTTTCCCACAGCTGTCTGTCTTGTGTGTGTGGTGTGCTGCCAGCCTCTCAGACCCCTCTAGAAGATAACTCCACTTTCCTGCCACGTGAGCTGCCTTCAAGCCACTGTGCCAGCGCCCACTTCTCCTTCCCCACTGCACCAGGCCCCAGTTGAGGAAAAAAAAGTGGAAGAAAAGAGGGTTTTTTAATGATTTTAACATGTTGGAATCAATGCTCTAGCCACAAGTCCCATCAAGCTGGCACTTGTAAATCTGATGAGGTTTATCTGTTTTGTAGACAGTTTATCTGTTTTCAGACAGTGAACTTCTCTTGTGCAGGAGGCACCTGGCCTGGAGCAGAAACACAGGTCTCTTTCTAAACAGGACACTTTGGGACAGTAAATACAATAAATTTCTCAGTGCAAGCAGGTGAATTTTCCCTTCCATTTCTGCAGTCTGTCTGAAACAATGACACTGTAGAAATGAGGGAAGAAATGGTGTCTGTGTGGTGGAATCAGGGATGCAGCTAAGAGCAGAGGAGAGTGAAAAACTGTTCCTCAGTTCCTCCATCATTTATAAGGTGCCCCAGGAGCTTGTGAATCAGCAGGGAGGCTGTACAGCCCTGTGAGCAGTGATCCTGCTGTCCTAGAGCTTTTTCTCTCCCTTGATGTGTCAGTCGTGTCCCCCTCTCACACAGGGGCCAGCACAGCATCACTGCTAGTTTTTGCTGCCCTGTTTGTCCCTGCTGAGATGCTCATGGGATTCCCAGCAGGAAAAGCTTCCTCCCCAGGTTTTTTTTGGTGTCCCACTGGCCAGGCTGGGTGTGGGTCAGGGTCAGGGCTGGCTCTGTGGTGGTGCTGTAGGGATTGGGCTCATCTGGTTCCTGCTGGTGACATGGTGAGTGAGCCCCTCAGAACCAAGTGTCCGCAGAATTTGTGTTTTTCTACCATGTGAGAAGAGTTCCTGCCTCCTGAGCAGGACTGGTGATGATGGTTAAAGTGCAAAAGCAGATCAGTGTCCCCACAATGGTGTCCCACACATCAGCCCTGGGAGAGCATCCCAAAATAGGGAAAATTTGGGGTGCAGGGTCTCTGGGGAGGGGAGGGGGGAGCAGAGCTGCCTGTGGCATTCAGTACCAAGATATTCATCCCTCATCCCTCACAAACTGCGCTTCAAGGCACCCCACCTGCCTAAGGGTTGGTTTGATTCATTTTGGGGTGCAGGTCTTGACTGAAACAGGAGCTGAGGAGCTGAAACCCTGCCTGAACCTTTAAAGGCTTGCTGGGAGCATCCCTGACTTAGCCTGTCTTTCCTTCTCCCCTCTCCACTTCATTCCACACCAAGTAACTGTGCTTCAAAGGAAGCTGTGTGAATAAACACCCTGCAGTTAATTTCTTGCCTTCCACTGCCTGCTCATTTGTGGATGACATGTAACATAGTCTGAGTTATTCAAATCACAACCTAAACACCCTTTGCACAGCAGATACTGCTTCTGAGGCTTTTAATTGTGGTGTTTATATTTTGCAATGTGTTGGTTCCTGTCTCCTTTAGCTAATATTGAATGATCTAATCTGTGTCTCGTAAATGAATCTATTCTAGCTCCATTAGAATAACCCCTTAATTGAAGGCATACAGGCAGCCTGTGATGGGAGAAGCAATGCTGAACAGTAAATACAGCTAATGGGACAATTTACCATGTGGGGATGCTTTTAGCTTTGATGATACCCTGATTAGCTCAGCTGCTGTGTTCGATTTTAATTGTAATCTGAATTAATTGGAGAGCGCTGCACAACGGCAACCCTGCAACGGTGTGTCCATGCCTCAAGAAAAACCCCAAAAACTTAAACACTCATCCCAATTTAATGATGACTTTTTGATTTTACAGAAAAATACTATGGAATTCTACAGGAGAGAGGTAAGTGCTGCTTCCCTCACTTCTTGGTGTTCGTCCTGTACGAGTTGCTGACACTGGTGTGGCTTTGAAAAGCAGAATCCCTGCCTGATGGAGCTTTTATCAACGTGATTTCAGGCCATCCCCTCCCTCTGCAGCTCTCCCAGTGACGGGAAGGCTCAGGCAAGGACAGACAGCAGGGCTGGAATCCAACAGATCAGAATTAGTGGTGGGGAAATCACAGTGGCGCCAGCACAGAGACAGCCAAGAATCAATGATAATTACATGCTAAATCATCCAGAGCATTTGTAGGTGCTGAGGATGGTAGCTATTATTCAATTTCTATATAACATGGGGAGTGCTTTTTAATTACTTGCACATTGCAAAGTGTGCTTCTGATGTTTGCAGCAAGCTCAGTGAAAACAGACATTTTACTGAGACAATTCAGGGATTCTCTGCTTCCTTGGACATCCAGAATCAGGGAAGAAGCTGTAATTAGCCCCACTAGCTGGGAGAGAACCTGTTTGAGGTTTAGATAGGCCTTATCTTCAAATCTCAGTGCTCCTAACCATGGCCATGTCCATCCCCTCAGATCATGTACTATCAGCAGGCCATCCTGAAGACCAGAGTGAAATCTTCTGTCTCTCTTGGAGGGTAAGTCCTGATTTCCTTCTGTCCACACATTAATTAGTCTTCAGTGCTTATCTCCTGATGAGCTGATGAAGCTGTCTGCTCTGGCAGCTGGTGACTCAGCCAGAGAATCCGTGTGGTGGCCCAGTGCTGTCTGGGCCAGGAGCGGAGGCTGAGGAGGAGTCAGAGTCCCAGGCAGGATGGAGATGCTCTCTGCAGAGCAGCACCAGGCTCTGGGCTGAGAGTCCCGCTGGAGTCAGGAGATGCTGAAAATCCCACTGAAGTCAGGAGATGCTGAGAGTCCCACTGGAATCAGGAGAAGCTGAGAGTCCCACTGAAGTCAGGAGATGCTGAGAGTCCCACTGGAGTCAGGAGATGCTGAGAATCCCACTGGAATCAGGAGATGCTGAGAATCCTACTGGATTCAGAAGGTGCTGAGAATCCTACTGGATTCAGAAGGTGCTGAGAATCCTACTGGAGTCAGGAGAAGCTGAGAGTCCCACTGGATTCAGGAGATGCTGAGAATCCCACTGGAGTCAGGAGATGCTGGCACTGCTCTGGGCCAGGCTGTGGTGCCTGGGCACAGCCCTGCAGTTGGGGGAGGATCCAGCAGTGTGTCTGTCCTTCAGGAGGAGCAGCCAGCAGGACAGACTGACCCTGCTGTCACTAGATTCACCCCACCAGTGTCCCTGCCCCATGGTGATGCGCACCTCTGGTTATTCTGTACTGCAAAGGGGAACAGCCTCTCCAGCAACATCCAAGCAATTAATTAGCAATTCCCCTTGCCAGTGGGAGTGTTTCCTGATCAGGTTCTTGATGAAGCAGCCAGCCCAGGCATTAGGCAGTTTGCCAAAGGCATTCCTAGCTGGAGCCTCCCCTGCTGACTAAGCACCTTGAGCTGCCTGGTTTGCAGTGCCACTGCCACCAGGGATTCCTGTCACATCTGGGATAAACAAGGAGCTCAGGCCAGTTCCTTGGAGAAAACAGTCTTGGATGGATGAAATGGGTGGAAGAGAGAATCTTCTGAGAGCCACAATTTGCAGGGCACCAGCAGCCCTGCTCATTTTGTCTGTCACTGATTCTCAGGTCACTTAAAACTCTGCTGCCTCGATTCTCCAAACTGTGAGCTGGAGCTGGGGACACCTGGCTGCTTTCCAGGAATTTTGTGGTGCTTAACTGTTTGGCAGTGGGGCTTTCCCCTCATTAGTTCTGGTGGGATAATGCCTATCACCTAGGTAAAAAATCTCAGGAGCTTTGGAACTCTGTGTCAGCTGCAGTGTTGTGTGCAAATCAAATTATTATTAACGAGGATATGAGCAGCAACTGGGCAGTGTGCATGCTTCAGAGCATTGCAGTGATTCAGGACAAGCTGCAAAGCACTTGAAGAGCACACAGCAGTGTGAGCTGACAGGTTGATCAGTGGATGGGCTGGAGTGGCTGGTGCAGGTGCTGGATGCCCTGGCATGGGAAGGCAGGATGGAGCAGCTGTGGTTTGCTCTGGGCAGGAGCATTGTAAAACTGCAGGATCTGTGCCAAGGTGCCTGTTAGCAACAGGGCTCTGGACACTGCACTCACAGCTCTGAGCACATGAAAGCACTTTGGCCTGGAAGGAATTTTAAATGCAGAAACCAGAGGGGTTTTTATTTTTATTTTTATTTTCCAAGAATGAAAAAGGGAGGCGGGAGCTGAAATTCCAGGACATTAGTGAAATCGGTTGTAATTAGAAGTCTGGCCAAGTTAGAAGGTGGGAGAAGTGTTTGTCTGGTTCCTGATGGGAGAGAGACAGTTGTGCTTTGTGCCAAGCCCTCAGAGCCCTGTGGTGGGTGATGGAGGAGAGGAGAAGCTGGGATGAGCTCTCAGCATTCCCTCACTTTCCCAGAGCTCCCTGAGTTCTCCCATGGCTCAAGGGGAGAGCAGAGAACCCACAACTCGTGTGTTCCTTTCCCTCCCAGAACAGTGCAGGATCAGGCCCTGGCTGAGAACAGCACACAGAAACTGTGGGGAGGCTCAGTTCCACTTCCTTAAAATGAAAAGGCAAAGAGAGGTGATGGAAGAGAGTCTTGTACCTGCTTGTGTTTGAACTGACCAATTCACTGCTTCAAAAGACAGCCAGGAGACTTCTGTTGGGAAATGGAAAAGATTAACTGAGCTAATGAATGGATTTTTCTGAAAGGCAGGGGCATGTTCCAGATCCCTGTGCTGAGAGTCCTGCACCTCTGAGGGTATCTGTAGTCTGTTATTTTGCTATCATGGGGCTGGCTGTAATTCTGGCTTCCAAATTCATGTTTTGATTTTTGATTTGTTGCAGGATTGTGAAGTACTCTGAGCAGTTCCTCTCCAATGATCCCCTCCTGTCTGGATGTCTCCCCAGCAACCCTTGGATCTCAGATGACCCTGACTTTTGGGATCTCAATGCAAAGTTGTACGTATTTCTGTATTTCTGTTGTTTTGCCAGCCTGTGGTTTACAGTGACCTTTATGCTGATAGAAATCAGGAAAGGGAACCACCGATTCTTGTTGTGGTATCTCATCTGTGATGCTCAGACTTTCAGACTTAGGTTGAAATTGGGAACTTTCAGCACTGCCTTCTTCAAGCGGAGCCTTCCTTAACATCACAGGAATTCCTGAGCTGATGATGGGAGTGTGCAGCCCCTGCTGAATCTGATCCTCCCCTTGGATTAGTGAGCCCACCTTAATTAGCACAGCAATGGAATGGGACCAGTGCAGGGTTCAACTGCTCCCCTGGTCCCTGCTCACCCCTCAGGCTGCTTCCTTTGGGTTGGAGGCACACTCTGGTGGTCTGTCCCTTCTCTTTGGATAGGGTTTGCTAATTACACTAATTACTGTGGCATCTCGGGGTTTGGAGCATCCAACATCTCAGTGGTTCTGAGAGCAGCAATCCTGTTATGGACTGATTGTGTCCCATTAGACATCCCCGGGGGATCCTGCACTCAATGCCTTTATGAGAAGCAGAGCTCTGGGCAGCAACCAGTGCCTCCTCCAGGATGGGACTGAGTCAAACCTCAGGGCAAGGCTGGGCTGTCACTGGGAGAGCTGCATAAATCCCACTTAAATCCTCATCCCGCTGCGGCCTGAGTTGTTTAATTACAACTTACTTAGTGGGTTGACTTCAGGAACTCATTACACCACTCTGAAAAAAAACCAACAAAACAACAAGAGAATGCTGAGCAGTCCCTTGGCATTGCAGCACAGGGCATTTTGGTTTTAATAACTCTGCTAATTAGTGAGAGCAGCGGTGCTGTTGCTTTTGTCCCCGTGCAGGGTGGAGGTGCCCACCAGGATGCGTGTGGAGCGATGGGCCTTCAACTTCAGCGAGCTCATCCGCGACCCCAAGGGCCGCCAGAACTTCCAGATCTTCCTCAAGAAGGAGTTCAGCGGTGGGTGGGCAGTGTCCCCGTGCCTTTGTCCCTGTCTGGGTGGCGGTGGCACAGGGCTGTGCAGCCAGGACAGGTGGTACCATCTAGTGGTACGGGCCCTTGAATTGCATTTTAGGAAGAAATTCCTCCTGGGAGTGTTTAAATTGCATTTTAGGAAGGAATTCTTCCCTGCGAGGGTTTAATTTTCTGTCTTGGGAGAATTCAAAGGTTTAATAAAAAGACAACAGGAGACAAACATAAAGCAAAGGGTTAAAACATTTGGGTGCTTGGCAGGTTGCTGAGAGCACACGGTTGCCCCTTTAAATCCACTTTACAAGACATTAATTTGTTGCATATTTATAGTTCTTATGCATATTTAAAAGTCTTTTGAGAACCGTTTAGCATGGCCACTTTTTGGGTCTGCTTTTTTAGAGCATGCATGGTTTTTGGTTTCTGGTTTTATTTTTCTTTTTATTTTGTTTAATTTGGGTGGTGGTTCTGGCTTTTTGTTGCCGGTGAGTGTTGATAATTGTTGTATCAGCTTGCAGGGTCCCTTTTACATGTTTACAGGTTGTTACCTTAGCTAAGTGAGTAGTTTAAGCATACTATTTCCAAAAGACTTAAGTTTAACTTTTATTATTAACAAAGCCTATATCCATACAGAAATGCTATTTTAACATTATACATGTAGCATTTATCCCAATGCCTGCAGAGAGCCAACAACATGTTATGCATTTATAACAAATTGCATTTTAGGAAGGAATTGTTCCCTGGGAGGGAGGGGAGACACTGGCACAGGGAAGTGTCCAAGGCTGGATTGATGGGATTTGGAGCAGCCTGGGACAGTGGAAGATGTCCCTGCCCATGGGAATGAGATGGACTTTCAGTTCCACCCCAAAACATTCCATGATTCCATGACTGCTCCCAGAGAACTGGCTGAGCTCACAAGTTCTTAAAGGTGTCAGTGGGCAGAGAACAGGGGAAAGCTTTTTTCCCAGGTTTTTCAGAATTGGAGAGACTGGTTTGGGGCCACCAAATTGTGCCCAACAAAGTTAATAAATGGGATTGTGTTTTCCCCCACCTCACTCTCTGCCAATTGTCGTGCAGGAGAGAATCTGGGATTCTGGGAAGCCTGTGAGGATCTCAAGTATGGAGACCAATCCAAGGTCAAAGAAAAAGCAGAAGAAATCTACAAGTGAGTGTGAAAGTTTTCCACTCTTAAACTCTTTGTGCATGAGTCCCTTCACCTCCCACAGATTCTTATTCTCCAAATAATTTATTCCTAAAATTTTTATGTGTGGGCTGTTACCAGATGTGGTTGTGTTTTGGACCTACATAGGAAAGGAGGTTTTGGAGATGAATGTAGAAGGTTTTATTAATATATATATTTACTTTTCCTCTCTGTTACATTTCATTGTTAGGATGTTATTTAAATATCAGTGTGGAATAGCAAAGTTTTTGAGGCCATCACAAGCAAAGTGGGAAGAGATTTTGCTTCCAGTGAGCTAAAATTTGGTTTGTATTATGTGCAAGAGGAAGTGAGTGCAGTCTGTGATGAAGAGGATATTGATTGCCCAAGACCAGGACAGCAAATTGCAGAACTGAGGGGACTTTTCCTTCCATGCACAGACGGGAATCTGGGAATTCTCCAGCTGCTAATGGCACTGTTGATTCCTCCTCCTGGCAGGCTCTTCCTGGCTCCAGGGGCCAGGCGCTGGATCAACATCGATGGCAAAACAATGGGCATCACAGTCAAAGGCCTGGAGCACCCTCATCGATACGTTCTAGATGCTGCTCAGACCCACATTTACATGCTGATGAAAAAGGTTTGTTGTTTGTTGCCAGAGCCCGAGGGGGATTCCAGCCCTTCAGTGCCTTCTGTGCTATCAGCTGTCCCTTCCAAGGGGCCCTTGTTTGAAAATCCCTCCAATTTGCTGAGTTAAGCAACTGCTGCTTCAGGCATTTGGGTTTTGGTGCTGCTTCTTCCCTCCAAGGCAGCCTGTCCCCAAGGTCAGCCTGCAATTCCTGCTTTTCAGTTCCAGCTTGGGCACCGAGCAGCAGAACTGGGCTGATTCTTCACCCACTGATGAAAAGTTTGGCTGCTGGAATACAAACTCCTCACCTTGCAGAGACTCTGAGACCCTGCTGGCCCAGGCTAAGCTTCATTCAGATCTTTTGATCTGGGTCTTACCGGTGAAGATTTATTGTGAGGTGGAAAATCCTGGGAATTTTACAGCAAGATGAAAGGATATTGGTTTAAATAGCTACATTTGCCTGAAAGATGCAAAGTCCCTTGGGCTGCTGGGGGAGATTATCCAGTTCCCAGCCTCCCTGGCTCCTGAGCAGCTGTATTTGGTGGTGATTTTAATAAGGGTGTTTGCAGCCCATAACTACCAGTTTCTCTTTTTTCTCCTAGTAGGACTCCTATGGTCGCTATTTAAAGTCTCCAATATACAAGGAAATGCTGGCCAAGGCTGTTGTGCCACAAGAGGGTGTCAAGAAAAGGCAAGTGAAACTGGCTGTAATTGTGGGGTTTGTTTTTCTTGTAGCGAGGGTAGAAAAAGCCCAAGTTGCAGCAAAATTACTATGATTTAGATGTTCTCTTAATTAAATAAAATTTTGCACTGAGAAGATGCTTTGCTTTGAGACTGATGGTGCTGTTTATTCATGAGCCCTTTGTGAACAGTCAGAATGGGGCTGCTGAGTGCTCAGCTGCGTTCTCTGCTGGGTCTACTCAGAAGGGCTGGGGTTCTTGAGTTAATTCAAGGCTCCTTTCCTGGAAGGAGAGAGCACTGGTGTCCTGAGCATGGGAAAACTGCCCATGAAACATTGGCTGCCAGAGCAGAGGCAAGGTTTGGGATAATCACAGGATCTGCTCAGCTCTGCCTGGACAGAGCCACTCACCCCGGTGTAAGGGAAGGTGACATGTGGGAACAAGCAGCACCCTGTGAGTGACAGCTGGCACAAGGTGCATGGCCTTGGAAATGGCTTTTTTCCCAGCAAGATGAAGGTTTTACAGCAAATCCAGGCAACTTGAACTGCAGCTGCTGCTAAAGCTGAGCATGCAGTGCCAGGCTGGGTGGTGTTTCTTTCTCTGTTCCTCTTCCACTCATCAACCCAGCAGGCAAGAAAGGGGAATCGTGGATTTTCACACTGTTGGTTCATCTAAAGCCTGTTTGGAGTCAGTGGGGAAAGCCCTGCTGCTGGCTGGCCTGGGCTTTGGGCAGTTTTTGTGAGCCACACATCACCAGATGCTGGCTGATGCCAGTGATCCTGCCTTTGTGTTTGTCAGTGCTTGTTCTGGACCCCAAAGCTCAGCATCCCATGAACATGGAGCTACTTGCTCATCCAGGGCTGGGTTAGCACCTGCTCCCAGATGGGGAGGTACTGAAGCAGGTACTGGGTGATTTTTTGGGGCATCAGAGCCACCAGAAACACCCATCCAGCTCCCTGCCATGATCTTCCTGAGGGCACTGCAGAAAATTCCACGTTGGGAGTTGTTTGTGAGTCCCACCAAAGGAGTGATGTGGGTAGCTCTGGGGTTCCCCCAGCAGCAGGAATCTCTCATTTCCACAGCTCTGTGTGTGACACCGAGTCACCCCGTGCTGTTTAAAGCATTTTGCACACCTCTGTGTCCCAGCTTGTCCTCCAGGAAGGAGATTTTGGTGCCTTTCTCCTCACTAACCCCCCTCTCCTCCCCTCCCCTCTCTCTGCCCAGCACGGGTTTGTTCGGACGCCGCCACCTCCGCTCCAGCCCCAGCCCCATCATCCTGAGGCAGCAGGAGGAGGAGGCCAAAGCCAGGGAAGCTGCCAACACCGTGGACATCACGCAGGTCATGAGCAAGCTGGACCGCAGGCACCAGCTGCAGAAGGAAGCTCCTCCCAAGTAGGCTCTGAGCCCCGCAGGGCGCAGGGGAAAGACGAGGCGAGGCTGCTGATGAGCTTCGCCTCCCCTTCCTCAAGGTGTCAGTGCTGCTTTAGGATTCCCAGGCTGGCTCTGCCCTCTGCAGCTCCCTTCTGGTTGCCATGGCTCTGCAGAGCAGATGTTCTTCCCAGGCAGGGAGGGCTGGCACAGCCGGGCTGCTGCTGTGCCAGGCTCGGGGGGCAGCAACCTGCACACCTTGGGGGGAGATACATCCCTTGTGCTGCCCCACATCCCTGCCTTGTGCTGCTCCTAAATCCCTCCTGCTGGCCCCCATCCTTCCCTTCTGCTGGCCCCCATCCATTCTTTCTGCTGCCCCACATCCCTCCCTTGTGCTGCTCCTACATCCCTCCTGCTGGCCCCCATCCTTCCCTTCTGCTGCCCCACATCCTTCCCTTCTGCTGGTCCCCATCCATCCCTCCTGCTGTCCCCACATCCATCCCTCTTTCCTACTGCCCCCCAAATCCATCCCTTCTTCCCCCTCATCCCTCCTTCTTCCCCCTCACCCCTCCTGCCTGCTGCCCCCACATCCCTCCCTCCTTCTGCCTCCATCCATCCCTTCTGCTGTCCCCTCACCCCTCCCTCCTTCTGCCCCCACATCCCTTCTGCTGCCCCCTCATCCCCTGGAGGCTGCAGAGCCTGGCTGCCTCTCCCTGCTGCCCCAGGGGATGGGGTGGCACAGGCAGGGTAAGGCTGTGCCCCAGTGCTTTGGGTTCTTGGCACAGGGGCCAGGGCGAGGTGACCCAGCCCAGAGTGTCCCTGCTGGCCCCAGCCCCTCAGGGGGCTCTGTGCCCCTCCAAGGGGTGCATCTGGCACACCTCCCATCCCAAGAGCCCTGCACCTCCAGCTAGCACCAGGGGCACAGGCAGAGGTGCTGCTTGTGGGCACAGGAGCATTTCTGAAGGTTCAGCTGACCTGAGTTTGAGTGACACTCCCACAGCCTGGCACGCTGCAGATGTTCAGCAGGGAGCTCTGCTCTGCTCTCCTGTGCTGAGCTGGGTGTGCAGGTGCAGAGCTGCCCCTTGCCAGAGCCTGCACGAGGCCAAGAGAGATTTTATCCAACCCTTCCCACCTCTTGTCTTGTCTTTTTCCTGCTCTTGTGTTTTCTGTTGTTAAAAATCCAGCAGGAGGTAGCTGCAGGTGTCACTGGCTTGTAGCCCAGAGGCAAGGGAGAACAGGGTAGAGGTGTTAAGAGCTGGTTTCAACTTTAAGCAGTTTTTTTCTTTTTTATTTGCTCTGTAGAATGAGGCAAGCTAAAATACTACATTAGTGCTAAAGAGCTCAGGGAGATTCCAGCTCTTGCTGGAAAAGCTCAGCATGCCTGGACCAGGCCAATTATTACCAGAAGTGTGAAGATCCCTGCAAAGCCCAGTAAAGGGAATTGAAGGGGCAGAAAATTTTCCTTGTTTGTCAAAATTTTGGGGAAGCAGAGGAGCTGGGTGGAAGCACTGAGGTCTGGGAAGGTGCCTCTCTCCAGTTCACATTGTTCATCCCTTTTTAATATGATAGGGTTTTAGGGAAATTGGGAGATCATGGAATCCCAGAATGGTTTGGATTGGAAAGGACTTTAAAGCTCATCTCATACCCCCCTGCCATGGGCAGAGACATTTCCACAATTCCAGGTGTTCAGGGTCACATCCAGCCTGGCCTTGGACACTTCCAGTTCTGGAGAAAGCTGGCAGGGAGTGGGAGCCCTTGGATGTCACTGTGTCCCCAGCAACTCCAACAGTGACTCTGGCCCTCCCCTTGTGTGACCCAGAGGCAGGGCATGGCACTCTGATCTGGTGTCACTCCTCTCCTCCACTTGTGGCTGAGCCAGGGAGATTTGTCCTGCCCTTCCTTACCCATCCATGATAAATCTCCTTAGAGGAATTCAAACTGAGTTACCCCAGATTTCCCCCCTGATGTCTGTGCTCACTCCTTCTGGAAGCACAGGCACTGCTGTACAGGGGAGCATGCTCAGGCTGCCTTTTTAAAATTCTGTTTAGAACCCCAAGGCTTTGTTACATCAGGTGCTGAGCACCCTCAGCCTGTTGAGACATCAGAGCACTGGAAGACACTCCAGAACCTGGCAGGGTTGGCCCAAAGCTACTTGGCAGTGATGAGCTCTAGAGTCTCTGCAGTTTTTGTAACATGGAGCACTGAGCATGTTGGGATTGCCAGGATGTAGTAACATGTGGAAGATCAAGTCAGGGTATAAATAATAAATAACAAATCTGTGTGTTCCCGTCAGTCCCTCTGATTCTACTTCTATTTTGTCTGCTGCTTTGCTTGTTATGTTCTCTGTATCCATTCCTTTCTCTGATTTTTTTATCATCTCTGCTTGGCATCACTGCTCCCCTGCCATGGGTTCATGCTGCCTGCTTGGGAGTCACTGTGCATGTGGAACACCAGTTATTTCATATGGGACAGCAGTTATTTCATGTGGGACAGCAATTATTTCATGTGGGACACCAGTTACTGTGTCTGGATCACCAGTTACTTCATGTGAACACCAGTTATTTCATGTGGAATACCAGCTATTTCATGTGGAACACCAGCTATTTCATATGGGACACCAGTTATTTCATGTGGAGCACCAGTTACTGTGTCTGGAACACCAGTTATTTCATGTGGATCACCACTTACTTCATATGGAACACCAGTTATTTCATGAGAACACCAGTCAGTGCTTGTATAACACCAGTTACTGCATGTGGAACAACCAGACATCCTTCTGCTCCTCATCCTCTGCTGCTCGTTCCCAAAGAGGAATGTTGTCTGGTACAAGCTGAACTTTACTTTGTGCCAGCTGAGAAATTGTTCGTTTCCATGTGTTTCGTTTTTTTGGCCATGGCTTCCATGCATTCATCTGTCTAATAAAAATAAATGTAGAAAACAGAAAAAGAGCCGAGTTCATCCTTCTCTGTCGTGTCTCAGTGTGTTCATCCTGCTCTGTGCCATCTCTGCATGTGTGTGTACATGTCCTGTGTGTGCACGTCCTGTGTGTGCACATGTCCTGTGTGTACATGTCCTGTGTGTGCCTCTGCTCTCAGCTCCTCTCCGTGGACACTTGAGCTGCATTTCATTTCTGTTGGGTGTAAGTCCTTGAGAAATGGGAGGGGAGCTGGCATGCAGCATGTGCTGTCCTTGTACTGTCCGGTCTGTGCTTGGGCTTGTCCTGAGGCTGCCTGAGCCCCAGCCAGGGACACTGGGAGCTGCAGCAGGAGCTGTGATTGGTACCACAAGCCACCAGGGCTGGGGCTCGGGCTGTGCTGCTGTGTGGGTGTGACATGGCTGTGCTGCTCATAAGCAAGATCACATTCCTGGGATGACAGCCTCCTCCATGCCTGGAGCTGATGGTTGTGAGGAATGAGACAAGCTGCTGTGTCCTCCAGCATCCCAGACGGTGTGGGGCTGGCTCTGTCAGCACCCGCTGGGGCTGTGGCAGCAGTGACCCCACGGACAACCTGTGACACCTCAGTGCTGTGGCAGGGGGAGGGCAGGGAAGGGGACAGAGCTGCAGGAGAGGGGGACATTGCCAAGGCTCGGCTGGGGTGGCTTTGGCACCAAAGGAGGAGAGGAATTCCTCTCCTGAAGAAGCCTGGGGAGCCCGGATGTCACCCCCAGACCTGACCGAGCCTCTCTCCTTTTCCTCCCCACAGCTCGGCCACCTCACCTCCTGCTCCGCAGGCCCCGGCAGCCCAGCAATGCCACCAGCCACCCCCCAGGCCATGGCTGCTGTGTGCCCAGGGTCCCCAGCCCTGCCCCAGGGCACCGCCTGCCCCTCGCCCACCCTGGGCAGCACCCTGGGCACCCAGCGGGACCCGCGGACACCCAGCCCCGGCATCTTCCTGCCGGGAACCGGGACATCCTCAGGCACCGGGAGAGCCGCAGACATCGGGAGAGCCACGGGCACCGGGACATCCTCGGGCACCGGGACATCCTCGGACACCGGGACATCCTCGGGCAGCCGCTCCTGGGCCCGCCTGCTCCGGAGGGGCTGCTGGAGCTCGGCCGGGCTGGCCACGCTGTCGGGCCGGTGTCCGGCCGTGCCCCACGGCAAGGTGCAGCCGCTGGGCGGGCGGGAGCGGCGGCGGCCGGACTGCAGGACGGTCAGCAGGTGAGCACTACATGGTCACTGCATGGGCAGCAGGTGAGCACTGCATGGACAGCAGGACAGACAGCAGGTGAGCATTGCATGGAGAGCAGGGTGGTCAGCAGGTGAGCACTGCATGGACACAGCATGATCAGCAGGTGAGCACTGCATGGACAGCAGATGAGTACTGCACGGACAGCAGGTGAGCACTGCATGGACACTGCATGGTCAGCAGGTGAGCATTACATGGACAGCAGGACAGACAGCAGGTGAGCATTGCATGGACAGCAGGACAGACAGCAGGTGAGCATTGCATGGAGAGCAGGGTGGTCAGCAGGTGAGCACTGCATGGATAGCAGATGAACATTGCATGGGCAGCAGGTGAGCACTGCATGGACACTGCTTGGGCAGCAGGTGAGCACCGCATGCACACCTGGACACAGACACAGCTCCAGGAGCACTTCAGTTTGGGATTAGCCAGAGGAAGGTCCCTGACGGTCACCTTTGCCACATGCACCCCAAAGCCCACGCTCTGGAAGTGTCTTCCCTGTCTCTGTTCCTGCAGTTTTCTGATGGGAACAGGTCAGGAGTCCATGCTGGCAGTGCCTCTGCTATTCTCACACCCGCTGTTCACCATGCAAAACCCCAGGTTTTACTTTCAATCCCAGAATTTGGAAAACCTCAGTGTTCTTGAGTACTGACTCAGGTTTGGTTTGGTGATTTCAAGTCAGAGGAGAGCCAGAAGTGACAAAGGGAGGGGAAATCTTGAGACAGAGTGGCTGTTTGTTGTTCCAGGGCAGAGATGGGGAATTTTTGCTTGGAAAGGCTGTCCCTGCAGGAACCAAACCTTGGCCATGTCCCTCTCCAGGAGCAGCACGTCCCAGACCTGGTTTAACTAGCCAAGTGGATGAGTCCACATTATAAATTCCAAACCTGAGGGCTCCTGCTCTGCCTGGCTCTGGAGCTCTGTCCCACGACCTTGCAGCTTCAAAGGGGTGGCAGCACAAATTCCCTTCACCCTCCCTCTCCATGGGCTCATGCCTGGAAGTTCTACTTCGGAATTTGGGGCTGGGAGTCTCAAAAAGTGCTGTGTGTGTGATGAGTTTGTGTTTCCCAACGCAGCTTCTTCCAAGTGAAAACGCCTCTGGAGAGCCAAGCCTGCCTGGGGAGCTCTGTGCAGGGAGAGGACAGGCACCCCCCAGCTCGGAAGGACTCTGCAAAGGAGATGATCTGCCCCTGGGACACCCCCTCGGCGGAGGGGAGAGCGGGGTGACCCCGACACGGACCCAGCGTTTGCTGTGCGAGGCTCAGCACAGACTGTGCCACCAGCACAGGGACACTCGGAGCACACCAGCACAGAGAGCAGCCCTGCTGTGCCCAGCTGCTTGTGAGCCAGGGCTCTGGGCTGGCTCTCTCTGCTGTCTTTGGCCCATGACAAACCTGTGCAGGATGTGTGAAGTGGTGTCTTATCAGAATTTGTGGCTTGGCCATGAGGTGTCAGCACACTGAACACAGAGGGCTGGCAGGGCAGGGCTCAGGCTCCAGTGCCAAAACCGGGGTGTGTTTGTGTGCCCAGCCTGGGCCCACCTCATATTAATTGCAATTTTTAAATTTTAAAGCGCGCTGATTAAGAGATTGGGGAAAATGGAGTGCCCCTCATGAGCAGTTGTGTGCTGAGTGGCAAAGCATCACTCCTTCATCCAAATCTGATCCCAGAGGCATCAAGGGCTGCAGAGCCCTCCTGCTTCAGCTCCAGCTTGCCAGGGCATGGGTTTGAAACCATGGTTTGACCTGGGAGCACCTGGGGAGATCCAAGCCAAATCCCTGTTGTTGTTTTGGGCCAAGCTGGGATTGATGCACTGCCACAGGCTGTGCTGATACTGAGTGCTGGGTGTTGCCTACCTCGTGTCAGTGGTTGAAGGTGGTTGTTTATTCCCTGGAGGAGTTTCCTCAATGTGTGTGTGTGTGCTGTGGGTCCCTGTTCTGTACTTTGGCCATGACCTGTGATTTCTGATGTTGCAGTTTTCTACTTTCTTGGTTATAAATGGAGTTTTTCCTGTGTGGCTGATGTGGTTCCACAAGCTCAGTCCTGCTGTGGCATTTAAATCTCTCCTCACACACACACTCAGTGCTCCCTGTTTCCTCCAGGTCTGGGCTGGCACTTCCCATCACAGGGAAATTTGGGAACACCAGAAGGCTGCTTCTGTCTCCTCTCCATGAGGCTGCTGGCCCTCAGTGCTCCTTTTGTGCAAACACAGCTTGTGTCTTTGCTTTGCTCTGTCACAGGGACCTGCTCCTGCTCTGCTGTTATTGATGAGACGCAAAACTGGTGTCTTCTGCCATTTTTTGTGTGAATATTGTTACTCAGCCTGTCCTGGCAGGATGCTGGTGATGTATAATCCAGGAAACACAACAGGAGGACATCGTGATTTTTTCAGAGAAAATAATATTTTATTTAGCATTATGTGCATGATAAAAGCCATCCTACTGTAAATACTTCTCTCATTGGTTTTGGGCTTCTCTTGGGCACCTCCTTGCCTTTGAATTCTCCTCCTGCTCACCTCCCACAGCAGAGGAAGGAGCTCAGATGCAAATCTGCTCTGCCAGGGCTGGGACGCCGTGCAGTGACATCCAGCCAGGCACACACCTCTCCCAGAGGCCAGCACTGGCAGTTCCCAGCATTTATCCCTTCAGGGAACTGGTTTTTATTCCCCAATCTCTTCCAAATATCTTTTTCCCCGACACCCTTCACCTCCAGCCCTTTTCCCTGGGGGCACCGTGCATCTCCTCCCTTCCTCTCGGCTCCCCTGGGTTCCTGCTGCCTGCAGGTTGGCAGTGACAGCCCCCAGCCCCTCCTGCCACCCCTCCTGCCACCGTGCTGTGACATCTGAGGCTGTGTCACCTGCTGGAGGCTGGCGTGCCGGAGTCGGGAGCGCTTTCAGCTCTGGCACTTCAAACCCCCTGGCTGTGCAGGAGCCCACTGATGTGCCTGCAGTCACCTGGAGGAATTAGCTCTCTGCAGCAGCCTCGACACCCGAGGTATTGCTGTAATGTGAGAGATGTGTAAGGTTAATGACTGGAAAAAGTGATTGCTCCCTGTGGGCAGCTTCTCAGAAAACTCCCTGCTGCTCGGCTGCCAGAAGAAAGGAGATTCCAGCAGCAGTGGTGAGGGAGCCCGGTGCCCTCTGTAGAGCTCCTCTCTCCAACCTCCCATGCCTGCACAGACCCTCCAGGAGCTCCCACCCTCCTGCTCCAGCTCTGCGTGCTCACAGAATCAACTTGGAAGGAGATTCTTAACCAGTGGCTCTCCACGTGGTGGGATGGACTCCTCCAGGTTCCTTCACTCCGACCCACAGATGGTGGGATTTGTTGTTTGGAGCAGCTTCTGGGGTTCCCTGCTCTTCTCCAGCTGCCTCAGCCACCAGCCTCAAGGGGACAGTGTTGGGATAGGATGGGAGCGAGTCCCACGCTGGAGATCCTCATCCTTCTCCTGAGATGGGGCTGCCAGTCCTGGGGGTGACCCTGTGCTGTGTGGGGGAGCATGGCCAGCTCCGACAACCTGGTAAAAATCCCCAGGTCGGGGATTTATTTTCCAGGCATCTCCCTTCCTTCAGAGCCTGACATTTCCCTCCCCAGCTGGGCCACGCATCCAAAGTGCTGAAAAACCAAGGGGCTGTTTCTTGCCTGAGGTCTGGGCATTGCTCAAGGCTCATTAATTTAAAAATGGAACAAAGAATGCTCAGCATCCAGCAGGATCAGGCCTCGGGAGCAGGAAGTACCAGCTGGCCCAGAGCAGGGCTGGTTCCCATGGGATTCCCAGGGTGGTTTTGGCAGGCGGCGTGGTTGGGATGGTTCCTCTTCCTGCCTGGAATGCCAGTCCTGGAAGAACAGCTGACTCAGAGCGTGACAGCTCCTCTCAGCATCCCCTCCTGAAAGGAGCTGTCAGGGAGGGCTCTGACACCGCTGCCTCCGCGTTTTGTGCGGGTGGCTTGAAAGGGGAGCTGCAAACCGAGAGTCACGGCGCTCTTGGGAACGCCTGCCCGTGGGTGGAATTCACCCCTGAGCAAGGCTGGCAGCCCACCCTGCTCCCAGAATAGGATGGCAGCACAGCTCCAGTGCTGCAGCCACCCCAGCGTGTGGATCTGTGATAAACACGCACTGACAGGAGGAGCATGACTTGGCTCTTTGGGGCGCAGCACAAACCCGGAATCGTTTTCCCCTTGCCACCAGGGATATGTTTTATGCATTTGGCCCAGAAGCAGAGGTGAGCACCTCACAGGATCCCTTTCAGGTAGAGGTTCCCTGATCTGTTCTGCACCACACTAAAGAGGAAAAGATAAGCTCTTGCAAGTCAGTTTACTTTTTAAAATTCATGTTGCCATAGCAGCTCAGCACACTGTCTCAAGTCCTCCTTCTCGCAAAACTTTGATCACCATGAAAACAGAATTATGTTGTTCTCCAACACATTCTACACATAAATATATTGAACTTCTCACAGTTCATGCCTCAACACCTCTGCAAAGACCTCTTTTATTTCTTGCTCACAAAGAATTTCCCTGGCCAGAAGTCAGTGTTTTAAATCTTGGTTTAAAGGCACCTCCTCAGCACCTCCGTGGTCCTGCTGCTCATGTTGCCAGCCAAGGTTCTGCTTCCAGTAGTTCCTGACACACTCTGGTGCACCATAACACTGAGCCCAGCCACCAGCTGCTGTCCCCAGGATTGTAGGGTGTCCTAGTTTGGAGGACAGGTGTTTGCTAAGAAAGGCAGGAGCTTTTCTCCCTCCAAATTATTATAATTTTGAAATCAAGAGGCTCTCAGGCAAAGATATGGGAATTAGGAATATTCTTTACTATGGAAATTAAAATAGAAATACAGTACTACAAAGAACAAACCCCAAACCCTGCCAGAGTCAGAATCCAAGCTGACAGCCGTCAGTCAGTCAGGGTG
>VRYO01002184.1:9213567-9224942 GCA_009812075.1 Sialia sialis | reverse complement strand
AGTGCCATTCAATGGTGGCTGCATCCTCCTGCAGTGACAGATGTGCTTCAGTTGGAGCAGTGCTCCTGGACAAGGGGCAGTTTCCCTCCCAAGCTCCAGTGGTGATGTGGAGAAGTCCGGTTTCCCTCTGGAGTCCAGTGGAGAAAGGGCTCCCTCGGTGTCCCAAAATCTCAGTTTTTATCTTGGTAAGAAATATTGGGCTCTTCCCCCTGGCTGGAGCATCTCCCCATGGGATGCAGTAATTTTATCAGTGCCACAGTGGGACTCAATGGCCATGAGCAGAAGAGAACTGCCTGCAGGAAGGATGGGTTGTGAAAAGATCAAGAACACTGGCCCAGCTGGTTTCTAAAATCTGGCCATGAACAGGAGATGTCCCCTTTGGAAATAAAGAACACTGCCGCAGCTGGTTTCAATGGATGGCCCATTAGCAGGAGATATCCCACGGAGATCAGGATCACTGCCCCCACCCTGAACAGACGGTGATAGAATAGATACTTTTTATCACTTCCTGTATTGGAACACAAGACACAGGGGGACCCTCCTACCCTGGCTCTGCTCCAGCCTCTCCCCTAAGTACCAAAAGAGCACAAATCCCACTGAAATATTCACTGTTACCCAAGGGAGGCACTGAGCTGTGTTATCCTCACTCGTCCCAGGGAAGGAATCTGTCACCCCTCTTGGGATGGGATCAATCTGCTGTGGGGATTATTACTGGCTCTAGGGGATGAACTCCAGGCTGGATAGGAATTCTGTGTGGTAGGGTTTGGTGACAGCTCTGGGTGGCATCACCAGAGGCTTTAATGAGAATTTCTGCTGCTGCAGCCCCAGGGGCAAGCTCTGCTCTCAGCCTCAGGAGTCCTGGAATCACTGAATGCTTGGGGTTCAAGGGACCTTACAGCCCATTCAGTCCCACAGGGACACCTTCCACTACCCCAGGGTGCTCCAGCCTGGCCTTGGACACTTCCAGGGATGGGACAGCCACAGCTTTTTTGGAAAACCCGTGCCAGGGCCTCCCCACACTCCCAGGGAAGGATATTTCCCAATATCCCACCTAACCCTGCCCTCTGGCAGTGGGAATCCATTCTCCTTTGTCCTGTTACTACTTGCCCTTGTAAAAGTCTCTCTCCACCTTTCTTGTCAGGTGTCCTATTTTTCCAGCTGCATTCATAGTAGCAATACTGGAAAAAAAAAAGAAAAAAAAGGAAATTAGGCTAAATACAGACAAATTTGGAATAAGAGCCTACACAGACATTTGATTAAACAGCACATTAACCCAAGCTCCCCCTTCTGCTGTTGTTGCTCCCATGAATCCACCTCCTCACACAGAGAAGACCCTCCCAGACCAGGACTGGGAAAGGTCAGTGGAATTTTTATTAATACTCACAGCCAGACTTCTTCCACTCAGCTTTTTTTTTTTCCCCCAATAACTGAAGGAAGGAGAAAAAAAAATAGAAGAGGAAGAGGAAGAAAAAAATGGGGTAAAAGTTGAAGAACACTTTAATTTATAAGAAAAAGAACTAAATAATTGATGTAGTCATGGTGCCAAAGGTAATTTCTGCTGCTCCCTCTATCTCACAAAGACATTTAGCATTGATTGAGATCAAAGTATCAAAAACCCCTGCTGCTGAGCTGAAAGGCAAAACTTTCGGCTGCCTTTCTCCGCTCTAATAATATCGTCTTTATGTAGTTAATAAACTGCACACTTCAGTCAAACTATATCATTACAGAAGACTTAGGGAGCTAATAATTTAAAAGCAAAGAATTGCCTCTGTTCTTCGCTTTGAACTAAACAACATTCTGTTGAATGAGGGGGACATCAAAGCTTTGTTACTATTACCAATGTGGCTGGAGCATAGGGCCGCACAGAGTGTGTACTTCAGTCATCAAGAGAAAAAAAAAAAGATTAAAGATATTGGCTTATCAACCCACAGGCAGAACCAGGTGTTTTCTTTTCTGCTGTGCAAGCATCAGGTGGTTTGCTTATCAATGAGTTTTCTTGTTAAATAGATGTACATGACTTAGGCTGATCCCGCCGATCCCATGGCCCTTTTCTTTCCTTTGAAAAAGTTGGGCTGTGGGGATGTTTGTTTGCAGGAGGACGCTTTAATTGGGCCTTTTGTCCAGGGCCAGCTCCTGTTCTGTCACTCCCCTGTTGTGCCAGGCTCCCACCTTCCCTCGTCCCACTTGCCCCTGGCATGAGGGATCCTCTGGGGATGCACCAGAGTGGGATTACATTGGAAATGTTTCATGGGAAGGGTTGTAGAGCCTGCCCAAGGTAGATAGGGACCACCCCTGGAGGCAGAGTCACCACAGAGTCCCTGATGGGGTCACCAGCCCTGGAAGAGCCCAAACACCCTGTGGATGTGGCACCTGGGTTACTGGTGGTTCTGAGGATCCTAAAGCTCTTCCCCAGCCTTAATGATTCCATGGCTCACCCCTCCTGCCACCTCCTCTCCCCACCACTTCAGCTTGTCCCTGGCAGGGACAGAACTTTGTCCTGGCCACCTGGGAGGAGCTGTGCCATGGTGGGGCTGAGCAAGGCACATCCTGCTCCTTTGTCTGTGTCCTGCTCCCTCCTCCGTGTCCTGCTCCTTTCTCTGTGTCCTGCTCCTTTCCCTCCATGTTCTGCTCCTTTCTTTGTCCTGCTCCTTTCTCTCTCCTGCTCCTTTCTCTGTGTCCTGCTCATTTCTCTCCATGTCCTGCTCCTTTCTCCATTTCCTGCTCCTTTCTCCCGGTGAGCTCCTTTCTCTATGTCCTGCTCCTTTCTCTGCATGTCTTGCTCCCTTCTCCATGTCCTGCTCCTTTCTCTGTGTCCTGCTCCCTTCTTGGTCCTGCTCATTTCTCTCCACGTCCTGCTCCTTTCTCTCCATGCCCTGCTCTTTTTTCTCCATGTCCTGCTCCTTTCTCTGTGTCCTGCTCATTTCTCTCCACGTCCTGCTCCTTTCTCTCTGTGTGGAAAGGACAGGGACCTCCTGATTCCTGCTGTTTCCTCCTGCTGTCACCCACAGGCGGTGGTTTGGGGGCTCTGGCACTGCCAGGACTGGGTGTCCATGGAGGGTTTGAGTGTGGAGATCCTGAACTCCTGGCTGCGTGTGTGAATCACTCCCACTGATGCTTCTTTGCCAGAGGATTTTTCCTCCAAGAATGTCCCTTTTCCTGGACACTGGGCAGGGGTAGAACCAGTAAAACCAGTCCAAGGAGCTCTCCTGTATCCATCCCTTCCTTGCACGGCCCGTGTGTGTCTGGATCTGCCTCCAGGTTGGGATTTCTGTGTTTTTTTTGCCTGGAAACAGTTGAATGTGGGGCTGTGGTGTGAGCCCTGAGGTGCCAGCAGCACAAACCAGGTCAGCCATGAGGTCAGGGGGCTCTCAACCCCCTGGTGTCCCAGGCTGGATGGATCCCTGGATGTTCCTGGGATCTGGCAATGTGCTGTGGGCTCTATTATGGGATACTTGCACTTCTAAAATGCCGCTTTTCATTTGCATCAAAAACTCTCCTTGCTTCTTGGCAGTCTGGGTCTCATCCCCTATTAAAGACTGGAATTTAAAAAAGCAGAAAATAATGGCTTATTTCAAAGTAACAATTCGAGTGCTTTTTGAAACGCTGTCCTTATTCAAAACCACTTAAATTTATACATATTTCTAAGTCGTTATTATCCTCAGAGGCTGAACCAATTTGGGTCTTGATTTCTCCAAGTGTTCTCCTGGATTTCTGTGTCAGAAAGTTGGGCTGCCACGTGAGCAGATAGGATGGTGGCCACAGGTAACAAATGGCTTCCTGGGAATTATTGCTGAATTGTTCTTTAAAATACTTTGCAAAGCCCGTTACTATGAGGAGAAAAATTATAGCAAAAGGATTTTGGAAAAGGGATGATCTGATTTTATCCTGTTCAGGTGCAGGAGTGTGTGTGAGCATTCTTGTGGACATGTGCACGTGTGCTTTTGTGGGTTTGGCTCTTTTCTCAGTGGAATTGGCCTTGTCCTGCCTTGAGAGTGGTGTTTTAGACCTGCTGGAGTGCTCTCTTTGCCTTGAATTTTGGCAATAATGTAATAATGTGAGCAGAGAGGAGCTTGTCCATAACAGATAGCCTGTGCAGGAATAATCAAATGGGGAGGTGGGAAAAAGTCTTGTACCCTCTCTGGCTGTGTGGTTCACACACAGACTGGAGCCACAGCTCTCAGAACTCACTGAAATGTTGTTCTCATCCTCTTCGAGCTGCTCGGAGCTTGTCAGACCGATTCCACCCTGGACTGGGTCGCCCCTGAATCGACCCAGTTGTTCCTCAGTGATCCAGATGGGACCCTGGTGTGTTCTGCTTGACTTATTTGGGCTCCCAATGATCACAGAACCATCAAGGTGGGAAGAGATCTTCAGGATCATCCAGTCCCACCATCCCCCAGCACCTAAACCACAACCCCCAGTGCATCCAGGTGCTCTGAACACTTCCACAGTGACTCCACCACCTCTCTGGGCATCTCATCAATGCCTGGCCACTGGCAGGCTCTGCTGGACACCCCACCTAAGATTTGCACTCAGAAATCAGCCCGAGGTGGGTTTATTCAACACAACTTTCAAGGCAAAGTGCTTAAAGCAAATCCTGAAGTGCAGTGTCTGCCAGGCCGTCCATCCATCCGTCTGTCTGTCTGTCTGTCTGCAGGCAAGCTCATCCCTGGAGTGGCTGTTTCTGCAGGATTTGTTCACAACAGCACTGAGAGCGAGGAGAGAGGTTCTGGCTGGCCAGAGCTCTGCGAGGTGTGGCAACACAAAGATAATAAAGCGCCTCCGATGGAGTGCAAGGCAGAGGGAAGCTGTCTTTAGCCTTTACCAAAACCACTGTCAGTCCTTTGCCTTTGCACAGCACAGCTCTAGCGAAGCTAATTGGGTTAGTGCCTTGCAGGGGGCTCTCAGTGCCTGCAGGAGGTGGGCTGCTGCAAACACCTTCCCCTTCAAGGCACACAGCGTTGCCTTTTTCACACCACAGCTCTCGCCCCGGCTTCTGTTCTCCAAAAGCAAAAGTCCCAGGCTGTTCTTCAGTATCAGCCATTACAGTGTTTCAGCTCTTTCCTCCCAGCCATTTTCAAATGTTCAACTTAAAAGGAAAATGTTTCATTTTAGGCCAAATCCCCCCTTTCCTCTCCCTTTTCCCTCTCTTCTCCTTCGTCCCCCCCCTCCCCTTTTCTCTGGAAGAAGAACAAAGTCATTCAAATCAGGAAGCTGAGGAACTCCATGTATACTTTCCACTGGGACCTCAATCCCTACTGGTTTGGCATGATTTGATTGAAGTGTAATTTAATCCTTCATCATTTGTCATAATGTCATTTATATATAAAAACAACACTGCATCCAAACTTCAGATCAGCACCGAGGAGCTCTCCAGGAGGGATGGCAAGGGCAAGAGGAGCTGTGTGAGGAGCTGGGGGACACCAAGATGGAGCACGCCACAGCCAGGTCATGTTAGAGGAGCAGGGTTTGGATTCTCAGGGAGATGAAGTGCAGTGGGTGGGTGAAATCCCTGGGTGAGCAGCCTGGATTTCTGTGCTGTGTGTGTCTGGGAGGTGAGGATGGTGTCACTGCCCTCTGCCACCAGCTGTGCACACCTCAGACCTCCTCTCTGCTTGTGCTGGAAGGGGAATAAAGAAAAAAGCCTTTTGTGTGGGAAATTCCTTCCCAGCCTTGCCCTGCCACCGTATGCAGGTCCCCTCCACACACTTCAGTCACCTCTGTGTTCCTGCTGTTCACCTCCAGGGGCTGGGGTTGGGCTCCCTCATGGAGCCTGTCAGGGAGGGACCAGACTCATCTCAGGGCTGTGGGAAGCTGAGTTTCATCCTTTCATCAAAGGTTTAGCTAAGCACAGCTGAAATACCAACCAGCTTCATCCAAGAGGGGACAGGCCAGGCAGGGAGGCAGCTCAGGCTTCCCAGGGCTGCTTTTGGGCTTGCTGCTCACAGATGGTGACCATGGGCCAAGCCCTGAAGCTCTTCCCACTCCAGAGTTCCCTCCCTGCAAAGGGAGCTCCTGGATGGGCAGCATCACCCCTGTGTCACTGCTCCTGCTCCTCCCTGCACCTCTGGCAGAATAAAAGCATTTTCTTGGTGCAATATGCACCAAAACCTCAGGGGTAGCTGAGAGGGGTCAGGAAAGCTGTGCCCTGCAAAGCCCCGGGGGTTTTTGTTTCCAGATCCTCACTGCTCGGGCAGGATGAGCTCTGCACCTGTGGCTTCTCATTCCCCCTCAAGCTGCTGCCTCCCTGCTCCTTGCCTGAGCATTTTTGGCATGGTCTGGCCTCACAGGGAGGCATGTCCTGGAATTTACCTCAGCTTGTCCTTAGGAGAGCCTCCACACAGCAGGATGGTCACAGCTGGCCTGCAAATGTCAGGGGTCTGACTGGGGGGTTTTATTGAGAGAGAGACGTTGAACATCTTTACTTCCCTTTCCTATCTGTCCCCTGAGCACCCTAAAAGCAAGAAGGAGCAAGGGGAACAGATAAGCCTTATCCCTCAGAAAGAAAACATTCCTGGAGTCAGGGTGTATCAGCCAGACACTGGCTGCCTTCCTTCAGCCTGAGCTGGGCAGGGATCCCAGAATCCAGAGCCTGGATATCCCAGAATCCAAAACCTGTGTATCCCAGCAGCCAGAGCCTGGATATCCCAGAAATCAGAGCCTGGATATCCCAGAATCTAGAGCCTGGATATCCCAGAACCCAGAGCCTGGATATCCTTCAATCCAGAGCCTGGATTTCCTAGAATCCAGAGCCTGGATATCCCAGAATCCAAAACCTGTGTGTCCCAGCAGCCGAAGACTGGATATCCCAGAATCCAAAACCTGGGTATCCCAGAATCCAGATCCTGAATATCCCAGAATCCAAAACCTGGATATCCCAGAATCCAAAACCTGTGTATCCCAGCAGCCAGAGCCTGGGTATCCCAGAATCCAGAACCTGGATATCCTAGAATCTAAAACTTGGGTATCCCAGAATCCAAAACTTGGGTATCCCAGAATCCACAACCTGAGTATCCCAGAACACAAAACTTGGGTATCCCAGAACCCAGAACCTGGATATCCCAGAAATCAGAGCCTGGATATCCCAGAATCCTGAACCTGGACGTCACAGACTCCAGAGCCTGGATATCCCAGCAGCCAGAACCTGGATATCCCAGAACCTAGAACCTGGATATCCTAGAACCTCAGTATCCCAGAATGCAGAGCCTGGTTATTCCAGAATCCAGCGCCTTGCTCCCCTCTGGGGCTGGGACAAGAGCAGAGGCTGGAGGCTGGAGTGGGACAGCCCCAGCCCTCTGACAGCCCTCCCTGTCCTGCCTCCCTCCCTGGCACCCATCTGCCAGCCCACCTGCAGCCTGGTGTGGTCTGCCCTGCTGTGAAACCCCCTCAGAGAGGGCTGGCTGAGGGTGAGACCCTCACCCACCCCCACAGCTCCCTTTGGGGTCAGGGCTCTGCTCATCCCTCCCCTCTCCCAGCAGAGCAGGGTGTCTATTCACAGCACTTGTCAAAAATTAAAGCAGAACCTTCTTTCAAACGTTCCATCTGTACTTGGCTGCCAGAAAAGCGATTCTTCCTCCAAAAAAAAAAATTTGCATTTAAAATTCCAAATATGCACTTTTGCTCAGACGAAAGAATGTGTGTTCCTGCTTTCAAGTCGGGCTCCCTGTGACCTCTAGGTTTTAATAATTTCAGCAAAGTGTCATTTGACAATTCAAATACAGGCCGTAAGCACAGGAAAGTAAATGTCCTTTAAGATAAGCACATATTATATTGAGAGTTGATGATGAGAAGATTTCACCTACAGCTAGGAACTTCAGAGCAATGTGTATGACACTTCTGCATATTAAAAACTGCTTTGGTGAAATATTGGTATTTCCAGATTTCAGCTTTGCCAGCTCTCAAGCATTTCCACTGTTTAATTCATAAGAAGGTGTGATGGCCTTGTGTATAGAGGGTTCACTGTTTGGCTTTTGCTTCCCAATTAAAAATAAATCAGTGCTCAAATCCTGCTGGCTGCTGAAGGACCAGAGATGAGTGGCCAAAACCTGACTGGCCCAGGGATGTGCAGGGGGCTGAGCCCTCAGGATCTGCTCAGGGGGTTCCTGTTTGCTTCCCCCAGCTCCCCTGGCTTTTGTTGTGCTGCCCCAGCCCCTGGCAGGAGTGAGCTCTGATCACCCCAAAACCCAACCCACTGCCCCAGCCAGCACCACAGCAGTGTCGCCGTCACTAACAGGGCTCTGTGCTCCTGCTGATCCATCCCAGGGCTGCACAGCCCTGCCTCTGTTTGGCTGAGGTGCCCCAAACAGAGCCTTGTTCATGAAAACCGCTTCATTCAACACCTCCTGAGGGCTGTGGGCGCAGGGAGGGGGCGAGTTTACACAGATGCTTGTGTCTCAGGGCTTGCTAGCAGGTGTCTCCTAACTTTACACAGACCACCCTCACACTAAAGGGACTCTTTGGCTTTGAGCCTGTTGGAGTTACAGGGCTTTGCTCTCCAGGTTCCTGTCCTGGATTTATGGCTGTGCTGGCTGACAATGCTCCCGTGAGCAGGGATGGGTGCCTGGGGCAGGGTGGATTCCACAGCTCCCTCACATGGCTGGGACCCCCTGAGCATGGAATCCTCAGCCTCTCCAGGGAAAGGGAAACAACGGCAACACCCCTGCGGGGCTGTGGGGTCTTTCATTTGTTTGTTTGTTTGTTTAAAATGGGTCAGGGGGCTGTGGGGGAAGAGTTAATGGTGGGTTTAGGCAAAGAATTTCCTCCGAATCTGGCCATTTTCTGCTGCTGAGGTTGTATGACAGCTGAGATTGCACAATTAGAAATGTTTTGAGGCATTCCTTCAGCCAGAGGGGAGGAGGGAAGATATTTAGGGTTTGCTGTTTGGGGAGCAGACACCTGGAGAGCCCTCCTGTGTGGGGGTGACCATGGAGAGCACTGCCTCCTTCCCAAGGGTGCTGGGGAGCACCAGCTGTGCTCCCCAGGGAGAATTTGGGCTTCCTCAGGCTTTGGGAAGCTTGGGTTGGGCTTCTGCAAGATTTGTGTCCCTTTTTGCAGTTCTCCGAAATTTCTTTGGTTCTCATTGGGAGTTAGTGGGGAGGAAAGGTTGGGGTGAGGTGTTTGGGGCAGGGACAAATTCCACTGTCCCAGGGTGTTCCAAGCCCTGTCCAGCCTGGCCTTGGACACTTCCAGGGATCCAGGACAGCCACAGCTGCTCTGGGAATCTGTGCCAGACCTGCCCACCCTCCCAGGGAAGGATTCCTTCCCAAAATCCCATCTCTGAGTGCAGCCCCAGCTGGTGCAGGAGCAGGGATGGGTGCTCAGAGATATAAATGGCATTTCTAGTTCATGTCCTTATCTGTGCAACGAGTAGTAGCCACCAGATTCGTGTCCTGCTGCTTTATCAGCTCCCACTAGAAAGGAAAGGAGGGCAGGCTCCTGCTGATCACAGGGAGGTTTTTGGATGAGTTTATTCCTGGCTGCTTGATAAGTCCATTCTTCAGCCCTCATCCCTCAGGTTGTTTAATATTTTGCTCCTGCCAAGGCTGTCGAGGCACCAGTTGAAGGCAGCTGAAGTGTGCCAGGCGCTGGATTGTCCCCCCAAAGCAGCTGGTGCCACTGGGAGGGGTCCCAGCAACGTCTGAGGATGACTTCCCGTGCCCCCAGCCCTGCCCCTCTCACACAGTGCTCTGTAAAACCTGTCAGGGATTCGTTTGGAGAGGCACGATAAAAAATAAATGACTTTGTTGTGCTTTTTGGAACTAAATAATGCTTTAATAGCAGAATCCTTTTCAAAGTTAGCAGTTAAGAGTAAGCTGAACTTGAGGCAATCCAGGCATCTGCTGCAGGGACTTTCCCTCGTAATTAGTTAATGAGCTTGATGTACTTTTCCCATCTAATTAAGATGCCATCCTTTTAGCCTTGCTAGGAAAGGTAAACTTTTGAGACAGGTCACAGACAGGTCCCCTCGTGGCTGAGGGCTGAGGGAGGTGAGTGCCAGGCTGTGTGTGAGAGCTGAGCAGGATGTGACCAGATGTGTGTCCATCTCCATTCTGTCCATCTTCACTCTGAGTTGTGTCCATTCTGTCCATCCTCCTCATCTTGAGCTGTGTCCACTGTGCCCATCCTCACTGTGAGCTGTGTCCACTCTGTCCATCCTCCTCACCATGAGCTGTGTCCACTCTGCCCATCCTCCTCATGAGCTGTGTCCATCTCCAGCCTATCCATCTCCTCACCATGAGCTGCGTCCACTCTGTCCATCCTCACCCTGAGCTGTGTCCATCCCCACTCTGTAAATCCTCCTCACTCTGAGCTGTGTCCATCCTGCCCATCCTCCTCACTGTGAGCCCAGGTCAAGGTGCTCAGGAGAGCCCCAAAGCAGGGCTGGGGGTGGCACAGCTCTTTCCCATCTCTCTCCAAACTTCTGAATCCATCTGCATGAGCAGAGGGGGTGTGCACACGTGGGGAAACACCCCGGATCCAAAGAGAAGCAGCAGATCTCGCCAAAGCCAGTGGTTTTCCCCATACTCAGAAGAAAGAGCTGCTTTGAAAGACCTCTGAGGGCTGGGAGCTGCAGGCCTGGTGGTTGGTCAGGGCTGCAGGCTCAGAGTTTTCTCTGGCAGCAAATGAAAGCAGCCACAGCCCCAGTAGCTGGAAGCTGCCTGTGTGCTGGAGTGCCAAAGCACAGGAGAGAGAACTGGGAGCAGGGATCCAAGAGGAGCAGGGATGGAGTGCCAAAATACAGGAGAGAGCACTGGGATAAGGATCCAAGAGTGCCAAAACACAGGAAAGAACATTGGGATAAGGATCTGAGAGTGCCAAAGCACAGGAGAGAGTACTGGGATAAGGATCCAAGAGTGCCAAAATACAGAAGTGAGCATTGGGATAAGGATCCAAGAGGGGCAAAACCCAGGAGAGAGCACTGGGATAAGGATCTGAGAGTGCCATAACACAGGACAGGGCACTTAGAGCAGGATCCAAGAGGAGCAGGCTCAGGGACCTGCTGGCTCCTGTGCTGGGTTTGCACAGACACCTTCAGCAGGAGGGACAGGCACTGTGCGCTACCCGGGGCAGAAATCCCTTTGGATGGCACAGGAGACATCATTCACAGATCCCCCATCACTTTTACAGCTCCTCCCATAGTTCTGGAAACCATCTGCAAGCACAGGCTCTGGGACCCGGCTCTCCTGGTGATGTGGGACCATCTCCATGAACTGGTAAAAACAGCAGGGGCAGTGTTTTCCTTGCCTCCTCCCCTGGACTATCTCCTGTTAATGGGCCACCAATGCCCTGCCCCATGAGTCACAGATATCTCCTGTTAATGGATCACTGCCCCGCCCATGAGTCACAGATATCTCCTGTTAATGGATCAATGCCCC
>VRYO01002184.1:9198688-9213005 GCA_009812075.1 Sialia sialis | reverse complement strand
AATGGATCAATGCCCTGCCCCATCAGTCACAGATAACTCCCTCCAGGAGACATTCCTGTTTCATGGGCCATCAAGGAGCCACCATGACTGATAAAATGACATCATCCTGTTGTGAGATGCTCTGCCCAGGGGGAGGAGCCAAGCATTCCCACCTGGATATCATGTGGGGCCTGGGAGACAGCAGGCAGCTCTCTTACCCACTGGTTTCCAGAGGACAGGAGCTACCGGATCTTTCTACAGGATCGCCACTTCAGCAAGAGCACTTCATCTGGACTGCTGCCACCACCAAACTAGCAGGGTGTCAGGTTGGATTCTGACTCTGTCAGTGCTTTCTTTTTGGTACTACTGCATGTATTTTACTTTTTTTAAAAATTAACTTAGAATCTCACTGGTTTTGCTTTCAAACTAGTACCATCAGGATGGAGGAAATTCAGAAAACAGAGTGGCTGCTGCCTTTCACAGCCAGACTGAACTGGTGGCCACCCTGGGATGTCTGTCAGCCTCTTTTCCCAGCTGACCCCATTTTCATACCTTCCCCCTTCATAGCTGGGCTCCAAAGCCTGGATATTTTTCCTCCTGGCCTGCAAACGTGCTGATGGGATTTAAATATGAAAAGCATTGCTCTCTGTGCAAGTTAAGCCTTTGGTTAAAAGTGCAGGATGTTAAGAGGTGCAGGATTTTTTTTAGTCTCTTGTAAGGTCTTTTTCAGTGCTCCTTATGAGATGGTGTTGAAAGTCTCTGTAATATAATGATCCCACACGTGTCTACGCAACATCTCTCCTCCCTTTATGCAGAGTTTTCCCAGCTAATTTCAGAGTTTACTCCATTAAATCCTTTGCCATCCTTTGCCACGAACTCTGGAGGTTTTGCTGCCACATGGTGCATGTGGCTGCTGCTTGTGTATCTGCCTGGAATTAATGTGGGCAGCCTTCATCTCCTGCAGCCTTTCTGCAAAGATCAATGGGTTTAATCCTTGGCCTCCAGGATCTGTTGAGCTCTCTGCCTCTTGCCCTGTGGTCCAACTTTTCCTTGGCAGCCTTTGAGTAAAAGTTTCAGAGAATTACAAGCTGGTTTGGCTTGGGATGGACCTTCAAGATCATTTGTTCCACCCCCCATGCCATATGCAAGGACATCTTCCACTAGAACAGATTGCCCAGAGTCCCATCCAGCCTGGCCTTGAATATTTCCAGGGATGGGATGTTTTTGGGAAAATTCTAGTGCTGGATTGACCTCCCTTCAGTTTTTTTGAAATTCCAGCTGCCAGAGACTCAGAGGACTGAGCCAGAAAATGTCCCTTGGAGTGGCAGGGCCCTTTCCTGAGCCACCCCTGAGGCTGCCAGGGCTGGCCCTGCTGCTGGGCAGCTACCATTGGGAATTATCCCACACCTTCACTACTGCCCCTCCCCACCCAGGTTTGGAGGAGTGGTGTTGCACAGACAGCTCCTTTTTTACCCCCAGAATTAGAGTAAAAAGAGAGAAAAATGAGCAATTTCACAGCTCATGATTGTCTCCTCCATCCCTTTACTCAGATTTTCCTGTGCGGGTCAGCGCAAGGCTTGATGCACAGCTCTGTCAGGGCTGTTCTTCCCATTGTCTTTAGAGGGCCATAAATCCTGAAGGTGACCCTCAGCTGCCCTCTCCCCCAGCACGAGGCACCCCTGTCCCCTCTGGGGTGGCATTTCTGGGCTCAGGGGCCTTGGCACAAGGCAGGGACAAGAGGGGACACGGTCAGGCTGCAGACTGACACAGACACAGCTTCCTCTGCCCAGCCCAGAAATAAAAGAGATAAAGCAGGGATGAGAAGACAAAGAAAGAAAAGCCAGGCAGGAAAACAACACGAGGAGAAGGTTCTGGCTATAAAGCACATTTTGGCACTAGCTTCCCCCATAGACAGCGGGGTGAGCGGGGAGGCAAATTCCCAAATTCCCCTTTTGCTGCCCAGACCTGGCACACCTGGCTGGTGGCACTGTCACTGCTGCCACCTCGGTGTCCCCAGAGAGGGGCTGCCAGTCATTCAGGGGTGCTTTGAAGCAGGCACAAAGGAACAAGTCATTTGAGACTTCCTGCCTGGTGGCCTGTATCAGCTTGTGAATCATCCCCGACGCTCCCGCTTAATCCGCTTGTGCATCTTTGAAGCCTTTTCTGTCTCACAAACAAATGATCAACTGCAACTTATTTTTAATCCATTAAAAGGTTCCAGATATTCCCCTCTGTACAAAAAAAAACAAAACAAAAAACCCCCAACAAACCACCAAAACAAAACATCCAGCCTTGGAAGCTCAGGGAGGAGCGAGTTTTTTAAGTATTGACTCGGTCTCTGCTGAGCACAGCCAAATATTAGCATCAATTTGTGAGTTGCTTGCAAGGAAGAAATGTCAAAGGTTCAGCTTTTGCTGTGAGCTAAACCTGGCTATTAAAATACCAGGATCTCAAGGAAAGTAGCTACGAGATGGTGTCAAAATATCTTGGATACAGAATTGTGTATGGCACACAATCCAAGGGACCACAGAGTCAGGTCTGGTGTTGGGAAAGAAATCCAGGGATTGTTGTCTTCATTTGCAGCTGGATGTACCTGGAAGGACCCTGGTCTGCTCACAGACATTTATATAACACCCTCCCATTAAGTTTGATGTGAATTAATTGATGCTTTCCATTCCTTCTTTCATGTTTTGCTCTGAACAAAAAAACCCCTAAAATTACAAAATCCAGCTGAAACTTAATTGAAAACAACAAGTTCCATCTGGCCTCACATAAATTATGGCCAAAGTTGCCATTTTAAAGAACAGTTGTTGTTGTTGTTGTTGTTGTTGTTGTTGTTGTTGTGTTTTAATGCTGAACCATAAATCAGCTCAGATGAAGTTCAAATCAGCTCCAAATTGGGACCAGGTTTGCTCAAGGAAGTTGAAAACTTGAGCAAAAGGTTTTGGGAACAGCTCAGCTGAACTCTGGACTTGTAAGGATCCAAGAGAGCCCAGGATTTTGTACTGGGCATTTTCCAACCCCTAAAAGGCTCTGAGAGAGATGGAGAGGGATTTTGGACAAGGGCCTGGAGTGACAGGACAAGGGGAATGGCTTCAAACTGACAGAGGGCAGGTTTGGATGGGATTTTGGGGAGAAATCCTTCCCTGGCAGGGTGGCAGGCCCTGGCACAGAGTGCCCAGAGCAGCTGTAGCTGCCCCTGGATCCCTGGAATGTCCAAGGCCAGGCTGGACAGAGCTTGGAGCACCTGGGACAATGGGAGATGTCCCTGCCCACTTGGACTAAATGACCTTTAAAGGTCCCTTCCTATTCCATGGTTCTGTGCTCAGAGGAGGGGCTGTGTCCAGGCACTGTGTCCATCCCCAGGGCTCTGCCCTCCTCTGACTCACCTGCTCTCTAAATTAGATTCCTCTGAGTGTGATTTTAACCACACAGTCTAGAAATCCCTCCCATGGCACAGAGTCCTGGTTGGGTAAGCAAAGCAAATCTATGTTTCACACCCTTCCCTGGCTGTGCTGGCACTGGGGAGGTGCAGGAGAGCTTCTCCTCCCCACAGCCCCCAGTCTGGGCTGTGCTGCCAGTGTGGGCACTGGGGCTGTGAGCTGCAGGTGCCTGTGCTGATGAAATATGGGCTCAATGGTGACAAAACCATCCCTAGACCCAAAAATTGTCTCCACAGCACTGTCCTGCTGGAAATAGCACAGCAGAGATCCTGCAGCATGGGTCTGGAAGAGGAGCCGAGAGTGCTCTGTCATGAGGAATGAAAACAGCTCTGGTGAGCAGTGGGGCTGAAAGTTGTGTGAAATCTGTAAATTGTCTGAGCTCAAGGTGCTGCTGCGCTTGGGAGGCTGACTGGGATATTTTTTGGTGTTTACTGAATCACTGCACGTTTAAAACACAAATACTGATCAGCTGATCCTGCTTCCTTTTTGGCTGAGTGCACCTTGTGGAGTTGAGCATCCTGATGTGTACAGTAATGTCACAACTACAAGGCGCACCGGACTACAAGTCGCACTTTTTTTTTTTTTGCAGCGAGGATCTGCACACAACAAAGTAACGAATCAGTAATGGAACGGCGCCATCGCGGGGTTTACTGGCAGGTGCTCAATTTGCAAACATTTTTCATGGATCAGCGCAGCCTTCAAACGCAGCTCCAGGTGCCCTCCCCATGCCATGGGCCCTGGCACTCCCGTCCTCTCCCAGTGCCGGCTCTCGCAGCTCTTGGCTCGCATTTCCAGGTTGGCAAATTTCCAAACTTTGTCCATGTATAAGGCGCACCGGATTATAAGGCGCACTTCCAGGTTTTGACCAAAATTTTAGTCAAAAGGGTGCGCCTTATAGTCGTGAAATTGCCATGATTCTCTTCAGTTCAGTGGGAGCCATTCCTTCTTCCAGCCCTGCTTCTGCCACGCTTGCCATGGCAGTGCCTTTGCTTCTGTGAGTGACTGCAGGCACCCCAGGATCCCCTGGGATGGAATTCAGATGTGCAAATTCTGTTCTGAGCAGGAGTGGCGGGGGATTAGGATGGGGTTAGGACGGAGTTAGTCCTGTGTGGTGAACAGAGCAAAATCCCAACCTCCTGCCACGTGGAAAAGAGGAAACACAGATTGTCCATCCCATCTCTGGACAGGCCTGGTGTCCATCACAACAGTGGGGTTGGGACCCTCAAATTCTCCAGTGGCATTGTCAGAGCCTGAGGAAGTGCTTCCAGTCAAGGCATTGCAGATTTCAAGTGTGAACTAGAGCATTTGTGCTGCTTATTGGAAAACACAGAGCAATTCAGAAAATCCACGGGTGGAAAACACTGTATTTTATATTATTTTTCATTTTTAAATTACAACTGGAATTACTGTTCTACTTTTGTCAAAGGAAGGCACCAGTCCAGTGTGTGGGAAATGCTTCAGCCTTGTCCCTCTCTGATATTTCCTTTTGCCTTTGGTCACAAAGAAAAAGCAAATCAGCCTCTGCCCCTGCCACATCCTGCAGGAAGCTGCCTGTGTGCAAACCTGTAGGGAAAGGGAATTAATTATAGGTGATTTATATTTGGATCCAAAAGGCTCTTTCTGTAGAGGGGGAATCGATCTGTAGGAGCATCTCCCACTTCACTTTGAATTTGTTCTTGTTTTTCTGGGAGCTGGAGCTGAGCTCTGGGGTCTGGGCACAGCCTCTCCCATCACTGGACTGGGAAGGGCTCCAAAATGTGGTGGGCAAAAGCCAAACTGGAGGGAAGTGATGGTTTGAAATGGGATCCTCAGCCCAGAGAGATCTGTCCTTCTCCAAATGACTGTCTGGTGTGTGCTTTGGAAAACTCTGATTTTCTTGTCCCATGGGGACTGAAAGGTTTTCCTTCACCACCTCCAGGAGAGAGAAATGGGCAGTGGGGCCCTGGCACGGTCAGAGGTTGATGCAAAAATGTTGTGGTTATATGGCCAGTTGCTCTTTTCCCACTGTTTAACCTTCCAAAGTGATGAAAAAAACACTTCAGACCCCTGAAAGCAGCACTGAATGTCCAGCATTGGCTCCAAAACCTTGCAGGAATCACAGGGACTTTGATCTCCCATCACTCCACCCCCTTCTACTTTCTGTTGTTTAAGATTTACCAAACGTTGCATCTCCTCGCATCAAAATTCACCTTTGTTTTGCTACAGATAATCACCCAACGGTGATGACAACAATAAAATTCCTAGGAAATCTCCCTGTGGCAACAAGTAATTGACCCAAGAATTTTCACTACAAGGAATTTTTATTTTTTTTTTAATAACCACCCAGCACTGGAGATGCTCGTCCGTCGGGGGATGCACTGCTATTGTTCTCATCAGTCCTGATGCTTTGCCTTCACCCTTTGAGTTCTCTCAAAGGATTGAGATTATTTGGTTTCTTTGAAGAACAAAGGATAAAGAATTTTTTTTAGATGACTGGCTATTTTGATCTGCAAGGTCTGCACGCAGTGTGAGGGAACAAACATCACTAAATCATTAAGGGAAAAGGGAAGGGTATGCATAATGGAAAGAGAAACACAAAAGCCACGGAGCCTGGGCGTTGTTTTCAGCCCCACTGCTGATCCTGCTCGGGGTTTGTTGCTTTTGCTTCTCTGGGCCTTGGTTTCTTTCTCTAATCGATTATTTGGCACCACAGCCACTTTGTCACTTTAGTTATAATTCCCAATGCCTTTGGAGAAATAAAGGATGTCTAATTTAACCAGCACCTGTTCTTGAAATGGAGGTTTAAAGTGTCCTGGAAGTGTCCATGAAAATCCTCTTTGGGCTGAGGATGCCAACCCTGGGTACCTCAGAGGGGACCTTGAGGGACAAAACTGGTCAGACCAAGGTGCCTCTTTTTCCCTAGGAGCTGCAAGGATTTGGAGCTGCTTTCCAGCTCCACAGAAAATGGAGATCCCTTGGAATCTGTGTGGCATAGGATGGAGCACAAGCAAACCTCCCTTCAAATGTGCCTTTTCCATTTGGGGAGATAAGAAAATATCACATGTTCTGAGGAAATAGGATTAGCCTGTAATTAAGCAAAAATCCTCCTATTTAGCATAACAATTTTTTTTTCTTAAATTAAAGAGTGAATATTACCTGCTAATTAAGGGGTACACAATATACATAAAGCAATGGCTAATTTGTATGTGAGTGTCTATTTTTGTTCTGTTTGAAAAAAAATCGAACTGTAATACAGTCATTTACCCAGATTCATAAGTAGAAGATATCTTCTGGACTTCCAGCTAAACAAACAGCATCCTGCTGAGCCGAGTCCATGCTGATCCTGCCAGCTGGAATGCAGCAGGTGATGCTGTAGCTGACTTAAAAATGCTCATTTTGAGGTGGTCACCCAACAGGGGAGAACACAACTCACCCTGAGGCTGTCACAGGCTGTGCAGGTCAGTGCAGGGCTGTTGTGGGGCTGTGAACCACAGAGAAATCCTCAAATTTAGCCTGGATCCAAACTCTGCAGAGTGTTCCTTGGCCAGGGCCTGTTGCTGTGCTGGGCTTCTCCTTGTTTTGGCAAGGAAATAAAAACCTGGTGTAGTTCTGACAAAGTTTGGGCTTGTTCAAGTGAGCTTGAGCTGTTTTGTGGCTGAACTTTGCCTTTTCTTGGTGGATCTTGGGAAGTGGTTTACATGAAGCTGTGCAGGGTGAGTGAACTTACTCCACGCAGATTTTGATCCCCCTGTTACCCACCAGTTTTAGATTTAGTTCTGCATTCTGCAAACACTTGAGCACATGTTTTGCTTCCCACACTTACCAGGAGCGCTCACTCACACACAGCCAAACACATGTGCTGGTTTTCACAGCATCCAAGAGGCTGCCACAAATATTTCAGGTTCAACTTCCATTTTCACATCCCTTGAACTGCAGCTGGTCTTCTTCCAGAAACTGCCCTAATTAGTCACTTTGCTGCTCTAATCCCCTTCCTGCCTTTCGGACACATGGATTTGTGGATGTCCCTAATCTTCAGTGGGGATTTTTCCCAGGTCCAGATGTCTCTTGGAGATGAGTGAGTGCTCCTGACACACAAGTAGCTGTGCTGGTGGTGGGGTTAACCAGAACAACTTCTGAAAAAACACAAAGGGGGAAAAACATCACCTTGGCTGGAGTGCCATGTGGGAAAACACTGGCTGTCCTTGAGGAGAGAGCAGTCCTGGTGGCTGCACCTCTGTGTGCAGCAGGGTGACACCTGAGGGAGGGCACTGCCAGGGGGCACAAACCCTCTTTTTTTCAGGAATATGGATTACATAATTTCACAAGTATAAGGCGCATTGGACTATAAGGCGCACTTTTTATTTTTTGCAGCGAGGATCCACTCACAACAAAGTAACGAGTTAGTAACGGAATGGCGCCATCGCGGGGTTTACTGGCAGCTGCTCAATTTGCAAACATTTTTCACAGATCGGCGCAACCTTCAAACGCAGCCCCAGGTGCCCTCCCCATGCTGTGGGCCCTGGCACTCCCACCCGCCCTCAGCGCTCACGGCCTGGCTCGGCTTGGCTCGTGGTTCACACTTCCGGGTTGGCAAATTCCTGAACTTTGTCCATATATAAGGGGCACTGGATTATAAGGCGCACTTCCAGGTTTTGACCTAAATTTTAGGCTTTAAGGTGCACCTTATAGTCGTGAAATTGCTGTGATTCTCTTCAGTTCAGTGGGAGCCATTCCTTCTTCCAGCCCCGCTTCTGCCAGCCTTGCCATGGCAGTGCCTTTGCTTCTGTGAGTGACTGCAGGCACCCCAGGATCCCCTGGGATGGAATTCAGATGTGCAAATTCTGTTCTGAGCAGGAGTGGGGGGGATTAGGATGGAGTTAGTCCTGTGTGGTGAACACACTTTCGGGTTGGCAAATCTCCGTCCATATATAAGGCACACCGGATTATAAGGTGCACTTCCAGGTTTCAATCAAAATTTTAGTCAAAAGGGTGCGCCTTATAGTCATGAAATTACTGCATTTCCCAAATTCCAACAGCGCTGCTCCGCTCTCAGCAGCCCAGGCTGGTTGAGCTGTGCTCTTTGCCTGAGCTTTGGGTGCACAGGGCAAGATGCTGTCCCTGATTTGGAGGGGCAGGACAGTCCCTGTCCCAGCTACAGGAGGCTGATGTCACCCTGGGAGCAGAGCCATCCCCGTGCTGCTGCTTCCTGCTCCCAGTAAAGAAATATTAAAGTCTACCTTGCAGAAAAGTGAGGCTTCCTCAATTAATAAACGTGCTCACAGGCTTGCCAGATGAAAGAAATGTAAAACACCCTGATAGCTTCTTTTATGATCATTAATAATAGTATAAGTTACCTGAAAGGCACGGAGCGTGTCCCCAGCGAGTTTTGATCTCCTGTCATGCATGGCTATGTGGGGTGGGTAAGGCTCTGTCTCTTTGGGGAGTTGTTAGATGAGAAAACAGGCAGCAGAGATTTCTCCACCCCCTGCTCTGCTCTATTCCCAGCACTGCTTCGCTCCCAAGGATCAATATCTGAACAGAGAAATTATATTATTAAGCTGCACATTGTAATCAGACATCAAGTGGAGTCCAGCTCCCCCCTTGGCTCGCATTAGCATGCCCTGGTGGGGTGGTGGTGCTTTTAAAAAGATGAAGAGCATCATCCATGCAAAATATGTGGGGTGCAGAGTGGGCCAGGCCTTGTGCAGAGCGTGTCTGACGACTCTGAGCCTCACAATTTGCATTACAGAAAAACAATCTTTTATTTATTTAAGTTGGAAATCCCTTTGCATCTGAACTTCAAGTGTGCAGCAAACACACTTTGATCATTTTAATGCAGAAGTCACTGATTTACAATAAATATTGTGTTTTCTTTTCATACTTCTTTTTGTTCTTTGAGGAGATTAGAGCAAAGGAAGGAAAATAATTTCTGACCTCATTAGAATTGCTCGTGGTGGAAGGAAATGTGCAGAATGAGGAAGATGCTGGGCTTCAAATGGTCCCAAGCTAAGGACAGGAATTACAGCATCCATGGGTCATTAATCCCTGCAGCTGATTAGGGGAGAATGACTTCCCTCAAAGTGCCTCTGAGTGAAATTTGGGGGATCTTGGTTTTTACTGTAAAGGATCAGGAGGGAATGATGGATGCTGAGACACATCCTGGCACGGGGTGCACCTCATAATTTGCCCTTGAAGGGTTCCAGGTTTGTAGATCACTGAAAATCCCCTATTTCCTCTGTGTGCCCTCTGAACTTGTGCTGCCAAGATGAGATGGGGACCAGGATTGAGCCCAAAAGGGGCTTAATATTAAAATGTTAAAAAAACCAGCAGCTTTTCTGGAGCATCAGGCATGGTTCCACCCTCAGGAGAGAAATATTCCAGCAGGTTTGGGAGGGTCTGGGTCAGGCAGCAGCAGGTCTGCGACCTGTTAAAGCTGATTTTTGGGAATGGTTTGCTGGAGCACTGTGGTGGGTTGTGCTCCTGCCCAAGGGGGCTGAGCCCCCCCACAGCACAGCTCCTCAGAGCTTCCCAGGAAAGCTTTCATGTGGATTTGCAGAATTCCTCCCCCTTTGGGGGATAGAAAGAGATACAAAGTGGATGCTTTAAAAAAAAAAAAAAAGAAAAACAACAAAAAAACCCAAAAACCCAAAACAAAAACAAACAAAAACCACAACAGAAACAAAATCCCCCAAAACATAAAAAAGCCACAAAAGAACCCAAAACCCCAAAACAAAGAAACCACTCCCCCCAAATCCCATCCAGCCCACCTCGAACAAACACAGCTTTCTTCTGGGGCAGTGCAGTGGAAAGGGAAGGGCTCAGGTCCCTTTCCCCCCTGCACTGACACTGATCCGAGCTGACTTGGGGCTTTGTGCCTTTCCCCACGGCAGGAGCAGCAGCTCCAGCTCCAGGTGTGAATTCCAGCCCTGCCCCCTTTTAACAGGAGCATTTCTTGCTGGGACAGAAAACAATTAAACAAAAGGAGTGGTTTGCTTTGGGGTCACTCCTGCCTTTCCCCCTCTGTCCTTTGCTGCTCTTTTCATTTCCTTGTTCCACGTGGGTTCCTTTTACTTCATTCAGTGTGGAGTTTTTTCCCTTTTGTTTATTTGTTTGTTCATTTGTTTCTTTTTTTACATTTTTTTCCCCATTTTGGAGCAAACCTATGACATCATATTCCTGGTTTAAATTTCTAAAGAAAAAGCCACAAGGAAACTCAGGTTGCTTTATTCAGGACTTTTTTCGGGGGTGTAACTGGAACCAGGAGGAGCAGCGAGGGTGTTGGTTGCACCAGGTGGGTTGGTCACTGCAGGCCATAAAGGGTTATTTTGTACTGCTGTTTAAACTGTTGTGTATATCAAATTTGCAGTCCTGAGCATCAGGAACACATGTGGGGAAGGAGAAGGATGGATTTGCTTTTTTTACAGAGTTGGGATATGAGTAAAGAAACTGAGAGGCATCTCCCAAAATGAGATTTCTTCCAGCACAGGGAGCTGGAAATCCAGACCACCATCGCCCCTTGCTCGTTTATTGTTACCCAGGATTGCGAGCAGGACAGTGATCCACTCAATTATCTCTACTGCCTTACTTCAGCTACAAAGAGAGTAGAGACACATCCCCTTATCCCAGCATCTTGGGCAAACAGAGCAGGGGGGTTAGTGGCAGTGTAAACACATTGCAATTACCCTCTTTGCAAAACCCTGATCGCTCATTGTGGTCAAATCCAGCTGGATGGAGCCAGAGTGGCACTTGAAGGTTTTTGTCTGCTGGGAAAATGTGTGCTGGAGAGCTGTGAATGACAAAACCGATGTCACCCGTGCCATGTCCTGGGGATGTTGCCGTCCGGGGCTGTTCTGCTCCATCCTGGGTCTCCTGTGAGGTGCCTGTTCCAGGTGAACCTTCTCCAGGTGAACTCTGCCTGCTCCTCCCAGAGATGGAGCTTGGCACATGAGGATTATCAGCACTGCACTCCCAGGGTGCTTTTTCTACTGGAGACAGCTCTGGGAAGGGATAAAACCCCAGAGATAATTTCTGAGCCCATGTTGTACCCAAATGCATCCCCTCCTTCTACCTCAGCAGGTGGAGAAGACCCAGAAGAGCATCTTGGGGACACGTTCCCACCTTTTTCCCAGAGGTTTCCATCTCCAGGAAGGAAATGGCACAGCAATGGGATCCTGTCCAGGGCACACCTGACCCTGCCAGCCAGGCTGTGACCCTGCAGGTGTCAGATCCACTAATCCCAGTTTGGGCAGTTGAAGCACCAGAGAGACAGTGGGGAAGGTCAACCCTGGTGGGAGAGCAGCCAGCCCTGGCTGCTGCTGCATCCCCCAGGTGTGGGGCAGGTGCTGTGCAGCTTTCCTTTGTCCTAGTTTGGAGGGCAGGTGTCTGCTAAGAAAGGCAGGAGCCTCTCTTTGAAATGGAGAATATAAACTCCTTTCGTTCCAAATTATTGTAATTTTGAAATCAAGGGGTTTCTTAGGCAAAGATATGGGAGTTAGGAATAACAGTTCTTTACTAGGGAAATTAAAATAGAAATCCAGCACTACAAAGAACAAAGCCCAAACCCTGCCAGAGTCAGAATCCAAGCTGACAGCTGTCAGTCAGTCAGGGTGGTGGCAGCAGTGCCATTCAATGGTGGCTGCATCCTCCTGCAGTGACAGATGTGCTTCAGTTGGAGCAGTGCTCCTGGACAAGGGGCAGTTTCCCTCCCAAGCTCCAGTGCTGATGTGGAGAAGTCCGGTTTCCCTCTGGAGTCCAGTGGAGAAAGGGCTCCCTTGGTGTCCCAAAATCTCAGTTTTTATCTTGGTAAGAAATGTTTGGCTCTTCCCCCTGGCTGGAGCATCTCCCCATGGGATGCAGTAATTTTATCAGTGCCACAGTGGGACTCAATGGCCATGAGCAGAAGAGAACTGCCTGCAGGAAGGATGGGCTGTGAAAAGATAAAGAACACTGGCCCAGCTGGTTTCTAAAATCTGGCCATGAACAGGAGATGTCCCCTTTGGAAATAAAGAACACTGGCCCAGCTGGTTTCAATGGATGGCCCATTAGCAGGAGATATCCCATGGAGATCAGGATCACTGCCCCACCTGGTCTCAACAGATGGTGACAGAACAGACACCTTTGATCACATCCTGTTGTAGCCTAAGACACTCTGCAGTTTCAGCTTGTTTCAGCTGGGAAGATGGTCAGAGCCACATCATCCCCAGCTAGGGACAGAAATCTCAGCACCCCTGGGAGAATCCTGCCCCTGCCAGTGCCAAACTGGGGTGTGCTGGAGCTGGACGGGGGGAATTGTGCAGGAGCTGATGATTCCACCTGATCTCTCTGCACAGTAAACAGAGACCCAGGTCCCCCTTTTCCCTGAGATGTTTGAAAAGGAGCAGCAGTTTTCACTTCAGCCTCATTTCCTGCTGATTTAATGGTATGTGATCATGCAATTCCCTTCATGCAGGGAGCAAGTTTTGCTGGAAAACTCTCTGGATTTTGGAGGGGGGCTGAAGTCCTCCTTTCGTGTGAGTGGGTTTAAGGGAGGCTCTTCCAGGATGGCACCAGCACATCCTGAGAAACCTCCATCAAAGCTCAGACAGCATTTTCCAGTTATTATCCAGTGGCTGACTGAGTGTAGGTTTTCTGCTGACAATAAAACAGTGGGTAAAAGGAAGTGATTAGCAGCTTACAACTGTATCTAGTTCCTTCTGAGCAAAGCTCTCTGCTTTATTTTGAGCCCTGGAAGATGAACTGTACAGTATATTGTTTGAAAAGGCGTCCTCTGTTTTGGAAAATCTCCATATATTTTGTTTCCATGTTATCTGCATGGTTGTAATTAGAAAATTATGTGCCTGCTACATGACCTCCTCATAAAGAACATATTTAAAGTGAGACAATAACATTCAATTCCCTTTCTAAACCATCTAAAAGAAAATGGTTTTCAAGGCATTTGTTCCTCCTTCCCAATTCCCTCCCTCTGGCCACTTGGGTGGTCTCATTTGACAAGTTTTACAATAGAGGGCTTTTTTTTTTTTTTTTTTTTCATGGACAAACATGTAAGTACAGGAGAAAATCTGGAAGTGGGAAACAAATTCTTCCCCCCTGCCTTCCCCAAGAAAAACTCAGAGGCTGAATCTCAGCAGATCCTGGCAAAGGCAGGGTGAGAGGGAAACCTTGCAAAGGGAAATACACTTTTTTTTTTTCCCTTCTTCTTCTATTTACCTTCATTCCTGCTGCAAAATTCCCAGATCCATGCCCATGGGAGGGAGAAGCATGTGCATGACCCCTGAGGAAAGCTGGAGACAATGATGGGGAGCCACCTGTGGCAGAACCTCAGCTTGTCCCTGCTCCAGGACAAGGTGAAATGCCTGGGATGGGACACCAGATTCTGCAGCTTTTAGCTGAAATTGCATTGCAGGGGAACAAGCTGGAGCACTGAATGTGGCTGAGAGGGAACGAGGATAAGACTTGGAGGTGGCACTGGAATTAAACAGGAGCTGCTGTGAGGGGCTCATTGCTGGGAGTGAGAGAAAATGCGATTTTTTTGTATGTCAAGGATGCAGAAGATGCCTGTTTTCCATCAGTGAAACTCTTCAGTCTCCAGGATCCCCAGGTTCTGGGGGTGTTTGCTGGGCATGGCTCCCAGCCTTGAGTGCCACACACCAAGGCTGTCCCCTGCTCAGAGAAATGCTGCCTTTGGAGGTCTGTCCTGCTCTCAGCACACCCCTCTGGCTTTGGAGCACCCTCAGAGCTCAGGGAGGGGCTGTGGGGGCAGCAGGAGCTGCTCTTGGGCTGTGCTGGGTCAGTGCTTGGCTTTGGAGCTGTGATTCCCTGGGGTGAGCTGTGCCTGCACCAGCACTGCTGCACTGCATTTCAATTCTATTCCATTCCATTCCATTCCATTCCATTCCATTCCATTCCATTCCATTCCA
>VRYO01002184.1:9152401-9198678 GCA_009812075.1 Sialia sialis | reverse complement strand
CCAAAAACCCAAAACAAAAACAAACAAAAACCACAACAGAAACAAAATCCCCCAAAACATAAAAAAGCCACAAAAGAACCCAAAACCCCAAAACAAAGAAACCACTCCCCCCAAATCCCATCCAGCCCACCTCGAACAAACACAGCTTTCTTCTGGGGCAGTGCAGTGGAAAGGGAAGGGCTCAGGTCCCTTTCCCCCCTGCACTGACACTGATCCGAGCTGACTTGGGGCTTTGTGCCTTTCCCCACGGCAGGAGCAGCAGCTCCAGCTCCAGGTGTGAATTCCAGCCCTGCCCCCTTTTAACAGGAGCATTTCTTGCTGGGACAGAAAACAATTAAACAAAAGGAGTGGTTTGCTTTGGGGTCACTCCTGCCTTTCCCCCTCTGTCCTTTGCTGCTCTTTTCATTTCCTTGTTCCACGTGGGTTCCTTTTACTTCATTCAGTGTGGAGTTTTTTCCCTTTTGTTTATTTGTTTGTTCATTTGTTTCTTTTTTTACATTTTTTTCCCCATTTTGGAGCAAACCTATGACATCATATTCCTGGTTTAAATTTCTAAAGAAAAAGCCACAAGGAAACTCAGGTTGCTTTATTCAGGACTTTTTTCGGGGGTGTAACTGGAACCAGGAGGAGCAGCGAGGGTGTTGGTTGCACCAGGTGGGTTGGTCACTGCAGGCCATAAAGGGTTATTTTGTACTGCTGTTTAAACTGTTGTGTATATCAAATTTGCAGTCCTGAGCATCAGGAACACATGTGGGGAAGGAGAAGGATGGATTTGCTTTTTTTACAGAGTTGGGATATGAGTAAAGAAACTGAGAGGCATCTCCCAAAATGAGATTTCTTCCAGCACAGGGAGCTGGAAATCCAGACCACCATCGCCCCTTGCTCGTTTATTGTTACCCAGGATTGCGAGCAGGACAGTGATCCACTCAATTATCTCTACTGCCTTACTTCAGCTACAAAGAGAGTAGAGACACATCCCCTTATCCCAGCATCTTGGGCAAACAGAGCAGGGGGGTTAGTGGCAGTGTAAACACATTGCAATTACCCTCTTTGCAAAACCCTGATCGCTCATTGTGGTCAAATCCAGCTGGATGGAGCCAGAGTGGCACTTGAAGGTTTTTGTCTGCTGGGAAAATGTGTGCTGGAGAGCTGTGAATGACAAAACCGATGTCACCCGTGCCATGTCCTGGGGATGTTGCCGTCCGGGGCTGTTCTGCTCCATCCTGGGTCTCCTGTGAGGTGCCTGTTCCAGGTGAACCTTCTCCAGGTGAACTCTGCCTGCTCCTCCCAGAGATGGAGCTTGGCACATGAGGATTATCAGCACTGCACTCCCAGGGTGCTTTTTCTACTGGAGACAGCTCTGGGAAGGGATAAAACCCCAGAGATAATTTCTGAGCCCATGTTGTACCCAAATGCATCCCCTCCTTCTACCTCAGCAGGTGGAGAAGACCCAGAAGAGCATCTTGGGGACACGTTCCCACCTTTTTCCCAGAGGTTTCCATCTCCAGGAAGGAAATGGCACAGCAATGGGATCCTGTCCAGGGCACACCTGACCCTGCCAGCCAGGCTGTGACCCTGCAGGTGTCAGATCCACTAATCCCAGTTTGGGCAGTTGAAGCACCAGAGAGACAGTGGGGAAGGTCAACCCTGGTGGGAGAGCAGCCAGCCCTGGCTGCTGCTGCATCCCCCAGGTGTGGGGCAGGTGCTGTGCAGCTTTCCTTTGTCCTAGTTTGGAGGGCAGGTGTCTGCTAAGAAAGGCAGGAGCCTCTCTTTGAAATGGAGAATATAAACTCCTTTCGTTCCAAATTATTGTAATTTTGAAATCAAGGGGTTTCTTAGGCAAAGATATGGGAGTTAGGAATAACAGTTCTTTACTAGGGAAATTAAAATAGAAATCCAGCACTACAAAGAACAAAGCCCAAACCCTGCCAGAGTCAGAATCCAAGCTGACAGCTGTCAGTCAGTCAGGGTGGTGGCAGCAGTGCCATTCAATGGTGGCTGCATCCTCCTGCAGTGACAGATGTGCTTCAGTTGGAGCAGTGCTCCTGGACAAGGGGCAGTTTCCCTCCCAAGCTCCAGTGCTGATGTGGAGAAGTCCGGTTTCCCTCTGGAGTCCAGTGGAGAAAGGGCTCCCTTGGTGTCCCAAAATCTCAGTTTTTATCTTGGTAAGAAATGTTTGGCTCTTCCCCCTGGCTGGAGCATCTCCCCATGGGATGCAGTAATTTTATCAGTGCCACAGTGGGACTCAATGGCCATGAGCAGAAGAGAACTGCCTGCAGGAAGGATGGGCTGTGAAAAGATAAAGAACACTGGCCCAGCTGGTTTCTAAAATCTGGCCATGAACAGGAGATGTCCCCTTTGGAAATAAAGAACACTGGCCCAGCTGGTTTCAATGGATGGCCCATTAGCAGGAGATATCCCATGGAGATCAGGATCACTGCCCCACCTGGTCTCAACAGATGGTGACAGAACAGACACCTTTGATCACATCCTGTTGTAGCCTAAGACACTCTGCAGTTTCAGCTTGTTTCAGCTGGGAAGATGGTCAGAGCCACATCATCCCCAGCTAGGGACAGAAATCTCAGCACCCCTGGGAGAATCCTGCCCCTGCCAGTGCCAAACTGGGGTGTGCTGGAGCTGGACGGGGGGAATTGTGCAGGAGCTGATGATTCCACCTGATCTCTCTGCACAGTAAACAGAGACCCAGGTCCCCCTTTTCCCTGAGATGTTTGAAAAGGAGCAGCAGTTTTCACTTCAGCCTCATTTCCTGCTGATTTAATGGTATGTGATCATGCAATTCCCTTCATGCAGGGAGCAAGTTTTGCTGGAAAACTCTCTGGATTTTGGAGGGGGGCTGAAGTCCTCCTTTCGTGTGAGTGGGTTTAAGGGAGGCTCTTCCAGGATGGCACCAGCACATCCTGAGAAACCTCCATCAAAGCTCAGACAGCATTTTCCAGTTATTATCCAGTGGCTGACTGAGTGTAGGTTTTCTGCTGACAATAAAACAGTGGGTAAAAGGAAGTGATTAGCAGCTTACAACTGTATCTAGTTCCTTCTGAGCAAAGCTCTCTGCTTTATTTTGAGCCCTGGAAGATGAACTGTACAGTATATTGTTTGAAAAGGCGTCCTCTGTTTTGGAAAATCTCCATATATTTTGTTTCCATGTTATCTGCATGGTTGTAATTAGAAAATTATGTGCCTGCTACATGACCTCCTCATAAAGAACATATTTAAAGTGAGACAATAACATTCAATTCCCTTTCTAAACCATCTAAAAGAAAATGGTTTTCAAGGCATTTGTTCCTCCTTCCCAATTCCCTCCCTCTGGCCACTTGGGTGGTCTCATTTGACAAGTTTTACAATAGAGGGCTTTTTTTTTTTTTTTTTTTTCATGGACAAACATGTAAGTACAGGAGAAAATCTGGAAGTGGGAAACAAATTCTTCCCCCCTGCCTTCCCCAAGAAAAACTCAGAGGCTGAATCTCAGCAGATCCTGGCAAAGGCAGGGTGAGAGGGAAACCTTGCAAAGGGAAATACACTTTTTTTTTTTCCCTTCTTCTTCTATTTACCTTCATTCCTGCTGCAAAATTCCCAGATCCATGCCCATGGGAGGGAGAAGCATGTGCATGACCCCTGAGGAAAGCTGGAGACAATGATGGGGAGCCACCTGTGGCAGAACCTCAGCTTGTCCCTGCTCCAGGACAAGGTGAAATGCCTGGGATGGGACACCAGATTCTGCAGCTTTTAGCTGAAATTGCATTGCAGGGGAACAAGCTGGAGCACTGAATGTGGCTGAGAGGGAACGAGGATAAGACTTGGAGGTGGCACTGGAATTAAACAGGAGCTGCTGTGAGGGGCTCATTGCTGGGAGTGAGAGAAAATGCGATTTTTTTGTATGTCAAGGATGCAGAAGATGCCTGTTTTCCATCAGTGAAACTCTTCAGTCTCCAGGATCCCCAGGTTCTGGGGGTGTTTGCTGGGCATGGCTCCCAGCCTTGAGTGCCACACACCAAGGCTGTCCCCTGCTCAGAGAAATGCTGCCTTTGGAGGTCTGTCCTGCTCTCAGCACACCCCTCTGGCTTTGGAGCACCCTCAGAGCTCAGGGAGGGGCTGTGGGGGCAGCAGGAGCTGCTCTTGGGCTGTGCTGGGTCAGTGCTTGGCTTTGGAGCTGTGATTCCCTGGGGTGAGCTGTGCCTGCACCAGCACTGCTGCACTGCATTTCAATTCTATTCCATTCCATTCCATTCCATTCCATTCCATTCCATTCCATTCCATTCCATTCCATTCCATTTTCAACCTGCACATGAGCAGCTTCCTGATTTTAGTGCCCTGGATCACCAGAATGGCACTTTTCCCTTTGCATGGTCACTGTGTCACCTGGGACACCTGGAGAGAAAGGCAGGGGGAGAAGAGAGAGCAGGGCCAGGTCTGACAGGGGTGGAGATAACAGAGCACAGGTGCACCATGAGAAATAAGGAAAATCATTTTCTTTATATAGAATGAAATGGAGTAACTGGAATAACTGTCCACTACTGAAGAGAATGAGGAATTCCACTTTTTTGGAGGAGAGCAAAATGAGGATTGCTCTGCTCACTGCTCTGCTCACTGCTGCTCCTGTTAGGAGCCCCCTGCGTCGTGTCTTGGCACGAGAATTAACAGAAAAAGGGTTGGGAGCTCCCAGCATTTAACTTTGGTCGCCTCTGCAGGATCCCAGCCCTGCAGAGAAATAACCTGAGCTCACCTGTTCTGATCAGCAGCAGTGTGAGCACGACTATCCCTTCCACTGCCACCCTTTTAAACCACTTTACCAAGCTAAGAAGCCTTTAGTATAAATGAGAATTTCTATTCCTGACCACGGGCATCAGAGCTGGAAGGCATTTGCAGCCCCCAGCTCTGCTTTCTGCTGGTTCAGCCCAGGCAGGCTGGGATGGCTGTGAAGGACAGCACCTGTCCTCCCCAGGCTGCTGCTGCTTTGCATGTGCAAGCAGGAGCCTGTTTGCCTCCTCCCCTTCTGCAATGATCTCTCTGTTCTCGGTTGTGCAGCAGGGGCCCCACAAGCAGAAAGCAGAGCAGCTCTCCATGGGGATTGTCCATGCTGTGGTGCCAGGAGGGCAGGGGACATTGTCTGGGCTGGGGACAGCTCAGTGCCTGCAATGTGGCTCCTGGGAGGCACCTGGGATGAGAGGCAGGGTGAGAGCTGGGCTTTCAGACAGCTGAGCAGCAGCTTCACCTAAAAGCCCATTAAAAAAAAATCACTAAAAACTCATGAAGCTGTGAAATGTCTTGGGAGGCTCCCACCCGGACTCTGGAGAGGGGAGCTGTGCTGAGCTGCACCCTGTGAGAGGCAGAGCTTCTCTTTACAGCTGGTAAAACTTCTTGTGCATTTTTTGGGATTAAATCTACGCAGCAGAAAGAGCACCCACAGGTGGGTGAATGCAGCAGGGCATTCCCCAGTCTGCACAGAACCATGGAATGGTTTGGGGTGGAAGGGACCTTAAAATTATCTGATCCACGGGCAGGGAAGCCTTCCACTAGCACAGGCTGCTCCAAGCCCCAAATTCCATGCTGCCCTTGGACATTCCAGGGATCCAGGGGCAGCCACAGCTTCTCTGTGCCAGGGCCTCCCCACCGTGACAATTTTTTTCCTGGTATCAAACCCTGCCCTGTGTCAGTGTGAAGCCCTACACCTGCTCTTATTTCTAAAGCAGCTCCCCTTTGCCTTTCTCCTGCCCATAACTCTGTCCCAGCCCAGGCTGCAGCAGCGGCTCAGTAAATGGATGAATTTGGAACCAGGGACAGCCACTGAGTCACTGCCTCTATGGGCCTGAGCTGCCCAGTCACATTTATCTGCACAACAAAAATTTAAAATACAATCCAGATTTTGTCAGGCCTCTTCTGTAGTTAGTCATGCCTTAGGAGCTGGGGAAATATTGGTATAAAAATAACTCATGAATAATCAGAAAATTATAAACCCCACTGGAAATTATAAAAATAAAAAATGTACCAGGTTCTCTTACAGCTCTGTGTACTCCCTGTCTGTCTGTCTGTCTGGGCCTGCAGACTTTGACAGCAGTGGTATTGTGAATATTTAAAGCCTAAGCCATCATCAGCATTTCCATTTAGGTTATTGCTTCATGTTGTCGCTGGCATTTTATCTTCACTGCAAATGAGGTTTGAGATCTCCATCTGGTCCTGGTGGACAAAAGCTTTATTAGGGAAAGCAAACAGCTTCAGCAGCAGCTTCAAAGCTGTTGAGAGTCTCATGTGAAGATGGGAAAGCAGCTCTGAACCTGTTGGATTTCACATCCCATAAAGCACAAATTGGACCCTCATTTTCATGCCACTAAGTCAATCTACTGAACTGGACCACTCAAAGCATCTTTTCTTCTTTCTCCAGCTTTTTTTCCTTAATTTCTTTGTAAAGCAATGGGATGGAGTCTACCCAGTAGGGCATCAAGTTGAAATTCTGGATCCCTCATGAGTGAGGGGTACAAGACACCCCCGTCCCTCCAGGAGGGAGCTGGATGAAGGATGCTCCAAGTCTGGGGAGCAGGAGCAGCACAGGGCTTCCCCCCTTGAGGCAGAGGATGGAGCTGATCCCCTTCCCAGAACAGCCCCAGTGTGGATTCCACAGGCTAGTTTAGACAGATTGCCTCAGGGATGCACAACTGGAATTGTTCCCAGTACTTAGCTGGAATCAAAGAAGTGAAATTCTCAAAGGTTAGTAAATAGATATTGAGTAGGAAAAATGGGGGGAAAACAAAGATCTCAGAGATGACCTGATCCTGTGAGACCTGTGGGGTTGCTGTGCCTCTAAAGTTCATCCTAGTGTTGGGTTTGCAGTTGGACTCGATGACCTTAAAGGTTTTTCCAGCCTAAATGAATCTGTGATTCCATTATATATTATAGCTCCTTGTAAATCCCTGACACAGCCTGTGTTCATGGATATCTGTGTGGGATTTTCAGCTGCAGCTGGAATTATTCAGTACCTGGGTGCCATGAGAGGTCCAAAGTGAAGGAAGTGAAGCCCCCTTGTTTTCCCCTCAATCTACCCAAGACTTTAAATGGCAATTATTTTACATAAATTTTATATATAAAATTAGTTTATTTCTGTAATCTTGAATATTTTTCCTGCACAATGGAGCTCCTGGTGCCCCTCCTGGATGAGAGGTGGGGGACACACCTTGTCCAGCCCAGGGGGTGCTGTCACTGTCCTGTTGTGGAGCCAAAACTCCGGGGTGTTTTCATTTACTTGGAGGACGGGCTTTGAGTGACAGATCAAATGGCCAGATTTTAGTGTGTGTTAGGAAAATTAGTTAATTTGGCTAGAGAAATCAAGGTTCCCCATGGAGTTTGCAGGGTAGAACTTGCTTCAGATGGTTCGTAAACAAAGGGATGTGTTGCTAGGATTTTGAAGTTCAATGGATTATGCTTTTGCAACCCACTGTTGCAGTTTTACTCTTTCCCTTTCCGTCTGGGAGACATTTCACTGCCTCTTACTTTTTATGTTTTCCTTCTGATTTTTCTTTAATATTTTTTTTTTTTTTAATTTTTGATTTCTTTCCACAATCCTAACAGCAAGATTTTCATTTGCAGACTGTTTCAGGGGACATTAACAAACCCTCAGATGATAAATAAACAGCAAAAATATCAAATGAATTTTAACAGAAGGGATCTTGGGGGAGCCTGGCTGAACCCAAAGCATCTCAGCTGGGTTGGGCATGTGCATCCTTGTGCAGGTGAATGTGGGGATGAGAAAAAGAGGAACACAGAGCTTGGGAAGTGTGTGCGAGGCCATTCCATTCCATTCCACAGCTTCCTCTCTGTCACCATTACCCTTAGGCACGGTTCAGCTGCTCCACCAGGATGTCCTGGCACATCTCCCGGGGCCATGGTGCTCCTTGGTGACTCCTGGGGTTTGTTCTCTGGCTGATGTTGCCCAACAGACCAGGATTCCTTGATCTTGCCTTGCTTGGATTCAGTCAGGAGTTGCAGCCTGTGTCTGAGGCACTGACCCTTTCACACAATTGGGCAATATTTGCATTAAGCTGAGCTGTTCTTTCCCAAACGAGGGCCAGTGGTTGTTCCTGCATTTCCCAGGAGTGCTGCTTGAGTTCCAGGGCTCTGGATTGGGACACATGGCAGTGAGCCTGGCACAGAGGGCCACAGGAGAACATTTGCTCCTTGTGTTGTCCCCTGGCACAGCTGGATTTCCCTTCAGGGCAGGCACTGAAGGCCGTTTGGGCATGGAGAGCAGGATTCGGTGGCCTGGCTGTTGAGTGGGGCTTGTAAAAACTCTGCAGGGCTCTGCGCTGGCAGTCTCATGTAGCACTAAGGGCAGTGGATTTAACTCCTCAATCCAAGCCAGTTTGGAGCTGGGCACGTGAGGATCAGCTCCTGTGGGGTCCATGCATGTGAGCACAGCCCCTGGTGACAACAGAGCAGGGACAGAGCAGGGACAGAGCAGGGACAGAGCAGGAATGGAGCAGGGACAGAGCAGGGACAGAGCAGGAACAGAGCAGGAATAGAGCAAGAACAGAGCAGGAACAGAGCAGGAACTGAATAGGAACAGAGCAGGAACAGAGCAGGAATAGAGCAGGAATACAGCAGGAATAGAGCAAGAACAGAGCAGGAACGGTGCAAGAACAGAGCAGGAATAGAGCAGGGACAGAACAGGAACAGAACAGGAACAGAACAGGAATAGAACAGAAATAGAGCAGGAATAGAGCAGGAACAGAGCAGGAACTGAATAGGAACAGAGCAGGAACAGAGCAGGAATAGAACAGGAATAGAGCAGGAATGGAGCAGGAACAGAACAGGAACTGAACAGAAACAGAGCAGGAACAGAGCAGGGACAGAGCAGGAATACAGCAGGGACAGAACAGGAACAGAATAGGAACAGAGCAGGAATAGAGCAGGAATAGAGCAAGAACAGAGCAGGAACCGTGCAAGAACAGAGCAGGAATAGAGCAGGGACAGAACAGGAATTGAACAGGAACAGAACAGGAACAGAACGGGAATAGAATAGGAACTGATCAGGAATAGAACAGGAATAGAACAGGAACAGAGCAGGAATAGAGCAGGGACAGAACAGGGACAGAACAGGGACACAACAGGAATAGAGGAAGAACAGTGGAGGAAAAGATCAGGAAATGAACAGGAACTGAACAGGAACAGAGCAGGAATAGAGCAGGAACAGAGCAGGAACAGAGCAGGAATGATGGCTGAAGCTGCCAGGGGAATGTCCTTCCCCTCCTTTGACATGTGTGTGTGTGTGTGATTCACTTGCCAGCTTTGTCCAGCTGGAATTACCCCTGAACCCTCTTTCCAATAAAATACTGATTTCATGACTGTTCCCAGGGGTGGCATCTCAGTGGGTCAGAAATTGAGGTCAGAAACTGGGATGTTAATTGTCATTTGTGTGTTTGCTCTGCTCCCTGCACACCTGTGCAAGACAATGAGTTGCAATTTGTCATGAATGGGTTTCAGAGGGCTTTTTTTAGAGAGTGGTGCTTTTATTCTCATCCACTGCCTCATCCCTTCCCCTGTATGTCTGATTTATCTGAGTATTTAACAGAGGCTTGTCCCCCTTTTCTCCTCCTCTGCTCCTGTAAGCAAATCACCCCTGTTTTATATGAAATGAAAGATCAAGAATGAGGTGGTTGTGTGCACCGAGCAATGGAGATGAAGACTGAAATGGCAATTAATGATTGTTCCAGGCATGCCCAGGCATGACTTTAATTTCTTGCTAATTCCAGCTCTGGCAGTGCACACTGGTAGCACAGTCCAGCCTCACTTCTCCTGGAACCAGCCTTAGATTTGGTTTTCACAGATTTGGTTTACTCAAAGCTCAGTGAAAATGTTCAATGCGGACATTTGCCTGACTGAAAATTGAGATATTTAAACTCAAGAGTTGTGTATGACAATGATAGCTGTTAAGTAAGTGATTAGTTCATCTGGGACAGTACTGAGGCATGAAAATGCCATAATTTTGGGTGCAGAACAGCTGTGCTGAGCAGGGCTGTCATCCCCAAGAGAACCACAGATTTTGCCTGTTTCTAGCAATGAAATTACATTTTTTATATTCTTGTATCCTTAACAAAGCTCCTGTTTCTCCTCTACCAGAGAGGCACTATCATGAATTGGAGAGGGGGAGTGAGGGGAAAGGGCACAAAACCCAGGAGGAAAATGGGGGAGAGCAGATCCCAGAGGCTAAGCTTAACACCACCAGCCTTGGATGGAAATGCTCCTCTTGCAGAGCACAGAAACACGAGTTTTTGTGGGAGTAGGAAGAGGAGAGGCACGATAAGGCTGCTGAAGCCAGTGCAGTTGGTGCAATGAACCCGGGGCCGTTTCCTGGGATGCCTGACAGAAGTTTCCTTCTGTGGGAAAAATCAACGACTGGAGTAGGTCTGCCGTTTTTGCCACGGCAAACCTATACTTAAGTGTGATTAAAATGCTTTGGGCAAAGGAAATACCCCGTAGTTTAAGCCAAAACATGGGGACATCCTCTGTGCCTCTGATTGATGTTATGGTGGTTTGTGTGGTGTACTATATCCTGAACCAGGCCCAAGTCAATTAGGCAGCATTTCAAAGTATTTTCTCATGCAGCCCAAGGTTTTGCTCGTGCCAGTGAAACCCGAGACTGAGGGAAATGATAGCAGGGATGAATTCTGCAGCGAGAGCAGCCAGGCCATCGGGTTAGCAGGCAGCAGGCACTGCAGGATTCCCTGCTTCAAGGAGCAAGATGTCTTTTTCAAGTTGTGAGATTTAATGGCCTTTTTGCCGAGATCAAGTGTAGTATTGGTTTAATATCTGATACAAGCTCTATCAGGAAAGTATATCCTCCCTTTGCAGGGGGGCGAGGCGATCTAACCATGAAATAATCAGATCCTCACAGTTCCTTTCTACCCCTAGACCAGGTGGGATTTCTGCCCCAGAGACACCATCTAAAGCACATTTCCACTCAGCCTTTGGCTGTTTGAAGCTTTCAGACAATCACAGTGTAGGAAAGACAGTCCTTACAAATCTTTCGCCCTTTCAGTCCCGAAATATCATTCCTTGTGATGGAAGAGAGTAATAACATGTGACAGCACCATCACAAGCCAGCCAGCAAAGGAAATAACAGGGTGACCTTATAAAATCAGGGCCCAAAAAAAACCACCCAATTATAGGGTTAAATGCCACTGAAGTAATGATTCTCCTGGTTTATCTCGCTCATGGCGCACTGCATTTTAAACCCAGCCACTGGGGACATGTGAAATGGTGCTTAAACCATCAGTGGAAGGTTCCTTCGTGCTACAGAGATATTTCCATGTATTCCAAAACAGCCCTGGAGCCTGGGCAGGCAAGGAGTGAGCTTAATGCCTTCCTTTGTAGCAGGAGATCTTTGAAACTCTTATTTGATCGTTTCCCTAGATTAGGATGATTCTGGGCTGCTTTGGAGGAATATGTTCCCCCTGCCCACCAACCCCCTCTCCCAAAGTGATAAGGCATCTGTAAATAAAAATACTCTCTGAAACTCTGCACAGAACCTCCTCTGTACAGGGCTTTGAAGCAGAGCTGCATGAAGACCTCTGTACCGGCTGAAAATATCTTGCAAACTGATAAAGAAGTGCAGGTACAGCTAAAATCCACTGTGTAATGAGGATTAGCAAGCCTAAGGAGGTTTGTTTGGATTGAAGATTGAGTTGAAATGTGTGAGGCTTGGGTTTGACCAGAAATAAAGTGAACTTGGATTTCATCAGATGCCTCCCGGCCCCCTCCCGTCTTGCTCCTCCTCGCCCCACTCCACGTTCAGAGTAAATACTCAGAGCTCATCATTTCAAAAGGAGCTGTTTAATTTTCCCACCGGCCCAGGTTCTCGTTAAATGTGCTGTGCTTCAGTACAATCCTCCACTTTCCCAACCAGCCCTCAGCTCCCTGCATCTCCCTACCCGTGTGCTGGGCTGTATTGATCTCAGATATGTGGGCAATTGCTCTGTGGAATACAGCCTGAAAAGACCCTGTTTGATCCAATGACGATCCTATAGCAGATATTCTGACTAATTGTATCCATGGAAATCAAGTGCACTTTAACTAATGAAAAAAAAAAAAAAGATGGTGTGGTCAAAGCTTATTTGAAGAAATGACATGTTTTAAAACCTGACATGACTTAAAACAGAATCATATAAGTTCCTTTGCTAAAACACTTTCAGGATATATTAGGTATAACAATAGTTTTCTACATGAAAATGGCTTTGAAATCTTAAAAGAAAAGTATTTTAAAAGAAAAGAATTTTTGCGGTGCATTAAATTGGACGTGAATATGACAGATTTCAAAGACTGTCAAAATAACGAATTTACATCATAAATGCACAGGCTCCCTTTTTAAAGGCCTCTTCAACAACTCAGGAAGGCGTTTAATGGTGAGCAAGTTCAAAGTGTCATGGACTCCCACTGGTATAAAAAGGAGGCAATACCCACTATACTCTCTGTGTTTCAGATAATGTATCTGTCTCTTTTCAAGTTAATAAACTGCACTCCTGTCAAATTGCAGATAAATGAAAGCGACCAAGACATTGTTTTCCCCACATATTGCTAAGAAAGATATCTCCCAATATTTCTAAACGACCAGTATGCTAAAAAGAACTTGAAATGAATCCACCCTGCAGTTATTTTACAGCATCAAAGACAATGAAATTTCCACAGAGGCACTTTCTGAAGTTTTAAATGCTTTATTTCTGATAGCTGCTCATTAAGAAGCTTCGAAAGCTTTTTATTGTTTCAAAGGCAGTCATCTAAATTTTTAATCATTCACTAGTGCTATATGGTCATGATGTTACTCTCTAGCTTTAAAAACCCTTTTTTATTTTCTAAACAGTAATGTCAACATAATGTTTTCCTGAATAATTGTTAGGTATGGCCTTACTCAAAGAGCAACTGTGAGGAGGGGAGAAAGAAAAGGAGAAAGAGGATTTTTTTCCAGCTCCCTTTGGCGAGGGAGAGAAATGAAACACTTCAGGAAATTAAAACCCAGGACCAGTGGTTGACAGAGCTGGCTACCAACTTAGAACTCTGGTCTTCTGCGATGGCTTCAGCTCAGTTCTTTATAGCTGGGGAAGTTTGTGAGGGGTATTTTTTAAGTTAACAGTGGTGTTCTGCAGGCTGGTTCTCACTCTGTGACACTTGAGTGTCCTTGTGGATAAAAGAGGGCTTAGGAAATTTCCTGTCCCGTCCCTCAGAGCTGCCTCATGCCCCACTCATGGTGATCACCGGGGTCAGGTCCCTGGCAGGGGACAGCATGGGAAGAGTCATCCCAATCCCATTGCCCATCCCATTGCCCCATCCCATTCTCTATTCCATCCCATTGCCCATCCCATTGCCCATCTCATTGCCCCATCCCATTCCTTCTTCAATTTCCCATCCTATTCCCATTGCCCCACTGCCCATCCCATTGCTCATCCCATTGCCCATCTCTTTCTCTATTCCATCCCATTGCCCATCCCATTCCCTATCCCATTCCTTCTTCCATTGCCCATCCCACTGCTCATCCCATTGCCCCATCCCATTCCCTATTCCATTCCCCCACCCCATTCCCCATCCCATTCCCTGTCCCATTGCCCCATCCCATTCCCTATTCCATTCCCATCCCATTACCCATCCCACTGCTCATCCCATTGCTTGTCCGATTGCCCATCCCATTCCCTGTCCCATTTCCCACCCCATTCCCCATCCCATTCCCTATCCCAAGGTTAGCAGTGGGCACAGCCACCAGAGCACACTGAGTGCAGGAGCAGTGCTCTTCCATGCCCAGCAGCTTGGGCCCATCCCAGCCTTGGCCCCATCTGGTTTAACTTTGTCCCTCTCTCCAGCACCATTAGGGACGGGATTTCTTTCCCTCTGCCTGGCCTGAAGGTTCTCACACACCAGACATAGGGATGAGGTTGCAGTTTATTTACTCTACAAGTTTGTATTAAATTTCTGCCTCCAGAAACCACAACCCAGCCTCTCTCCTCTTGAGGGACTGTGAGTTTTCCATTCTCAGGATCTGAGCGTTGGACTGAACCCATGTTCCAGCTCAAGGCTCTTCCCTTTCTTGTGCCTGTATTAAAGTAGGCAGAGCTGACTGATAAGGGAGCAGGGAGGAGATAGAGGCTGAGCAGGGGAGTGGATCCCTCTGAATGCAGGCACTTGGCATTTCCAGCCTCCAGATTTCAGTCAAGTGAAAAGCAAAAGGAAACAAAATACTGAGCAGCAGGAACAGCTCATCCATGGAGCAGCCATCACCTGCAAGAGACCACAAGAGAGGGTGATAGCAACGGGCTCTTGTTAATATAATGTTTTGCCCTTCTCATGATCTGAGACTCCCAAAGGAATTACAAATATTAGTACAACAACCTTCCATCAGCTGTAGCCATTCCCCGTTGAGCTTAAGGGTTGGGAGAGCTCTCCTTGCAGTCTGATGGGATGGGACACTTGATTTAGCCAGCAGCTCCTCAAAGAACCACATTTTCCATGCTGAATGTGTGGCTATGGAATGGATCCCATCCGTTTTATGTGTTGTATGCAAACTTATACCTGACACAAATGCATGTTGACACTTTTATCTGTCCCTCCCAGCCTGGCTTGGGGTGGTTTCGGGGACACTGGGCTCAGCTTTCTGCCTTTTTCTGGTGACCACACCAGGACTTCCTTCCCCTCTCTGTCCTGGACCCAGGCTGTCTGTCAGCTGAGCTCATTGCCAGCCTGAGCACAGAAATTCTGAAATGCAGAGAGTTCCAAAGGCATGTTGGGAACGTGGAGCCAAGAGAGGCGAGCGCATTCCCCACCTCGGAGGCACTGGGAGAGGGAATGTGCTGGTTACAATTAACTCCTGATATCATGGGAACCATAAAACAAAACCAAGCCATTGCTCTGCTCCTACCGAGGCCTGGGAAAGGACAAGTTGTCAGTGCTGTGTTGGGAGCAGAGCAGGAGATGCTGGGCTGTCAGTGCTGGCCATGCTCCTCACAGCTGGGTTTTCCTTTAGTGTCACTGTTTGGGCTGTGTCCTGGGATCTCCGCTGGTTTTCTCTGCCACCAGAGCCCAGATGGCTTTTCCTTGTCTGTTTTGGGTTGTGCTCTGGCTGGTGTGGCCACTCCTTAGTTCCATCACACCCCTGAGCTGAGCATCCACACAGCTGTGAGCTCTCCTGGATGTACCTGGGCAAGCAGCCACCAATATTCAGTGTTATCCCTTTCCCCTTCTCCAACAATCCCGAGACCAGCCCAGCCTCCCTTGGGAAGCTTTAGTGGAGCTTTGAGCTCCTTCTTTGCTTTCAGGGGTCAAAGTTTGCTTGGTTCTGGTGCTGAAGAAATCAAAGGATAACTGGGAAGTGATGTCTTGAGCTGGTATTTGACAAGGCCTCCCAAACATCCTGGGAGACATCAGTCTGTTGGGCAGATCCCTGCAGTGATAAATGGATAGAGCCACAGAATCTCTTGAAAACCAGAGTTAAGGCTGCAGTTCTGTGAGAATCACATTTAGAGAAGTAGGCTGTGCTCTGTGTGGACTGTCCAGCATCCAGAACTCTGCAGCTGCGTTGTGCAGGTGGGAAGGATCTGATCCCAGAGCTGCCAGGCTCCAAAATCCTGTCTCAGAAATGCTGCACTCACTGCACTGGGCAGGTTCTGAGCTTTGTCCCCTCACCTGAGGAGCTGCTGCTCAGCCACTGTCAAACACCATGGCATCCTTGGGAAACCTTCATCTCCTCCCCCCAAATCTCACTTTTGCAGAGCACCCTTTTCCTGTAATGATAAAACCCTAATTGCATCTACCCAGAATTCTGTCTGAAAAATAATTCTCATGCCGTGTCTAGGCTGACCAAGGAAAACAAACGAGATGAATAAATAATAAAATTTGTGGGACATGTATTTTGCCAGAGACAAAACAGATTCAGATCTGGATGTGCTATGTTTGGAGCTAAGTTTAGAGCTTTTGGGATTTTGGATGGACTTCTAAATATTGACACACAGGGTCTCAGGCCTTTCTCACAGACTGCAAACATCCTGTGTTCTTGGCTGATTTTGTGTCCATGCTCTGCTACCTTTCCAGGGAGAATTTAACTCTGGCCTCAGTGCAGGAACAGCCAAGGGCTTTGGGAATAATTAGAAGCTTCATATGCTACCAGATCATTTGGCCTATCTTTTGAAGCATAAAAGGAAGGGATGGAGTCAGATAGAGCTCTTGCATCTGTAAAATTCTTTCCCATTGGCAACCTCCTTGCAAAGTCATAATTAATGAGGATATTCCAGTTCAAGATCTCAGTTCTGGCTTTCCCAGACTCTGAGGTCCCTGCACTTGGAGGGAGATCCCAGCACAGTGTCCTGGGGCCCAGGCTGGATTTAAAGCTGTTGCTCAGGGTGTGTTGGATGCAGACAAGCGTGGCCAGCAGGGCCAGCACAGGGCCAGCATCCGAGCCTTTCCATGTGTTTTTCCTGGCCTGGTGTGTGCTCAGTGCTACAGGGTGAAGGAGAGATCCCCCAGCCCCTGTCCCACAGGGGATCCAGGTGTCCAGGAGCTGTGTCCATGTGGCACAGCAGGACACAGGGAGTGCCTTGGATGTGTTTGGTGCTCAGGGCCCTGATCCCATCCCTTGATCACTCTGCTGAGTGACCCTGAGTGAGCTCCAGCCTCTGCTTCCCTCTCAGGATGGAATTGCAGATTCCAGTACTCAGGATGGAATTGCAGATCCCAGGATTCAGGGTCGAAATGCAGATCCCAGTCCTCAGGATGGAAATGCAGATCCCAGGACTCAGGGTGGAAATGGAGATCCCAGGACTCAGGGCGGAAATGCAGATCTCAGCCCTCAGGGAGGATCTCCCCCAGGATGGAAATGCAGATCCCAGCTTCCAGAATGGATCTCTCCCAGGATGGAATTGCAGATCCCAGCCCTCAGGATGGAAATGCAGATCCCAGGATTCAGGGTGGAAATGCAGATCCCAGGACTCAGGGTGGATCTCCCTCAGGATGGAATTGCAGATCCCAGTCTCCCCATGCCATTTACTCTGTGAGGACCCTGCATGCCACGTTTGTGTGGGGAGTTTTTCAGAGGCTACATTGCTGCAGATGGCCAGTTAAAGGGAATACCACCTCTATTCACTATTTTAAAGTACTTCTCCATGTCTTTGCAGCTTATTTCTTCTCTCTGTTTATTCTGAAAGAATTAAACTTCAGCATTCCATCACTGCTAGCAAAATAGTCCGGTTGTATGGTATTGCTTCTCTTTCCTCCTAACTTGGGTGATTGACTAACAAAATACTTGAAATATTTGATCTGAAATTTGCTTTGGGGTAACATTCAAGGCTTTAAACTTCAAACTTCATTGCTGGTGTCTGTCGTGTGGGCAGATTCAGAAAAGGCCTTGCAGAAGGTTTTCAGCATGACTGGCTCCTCTCATCATTGCAGGAAGAGAATTTTTTTAAGCAGATGAAATTAGACATGTTGCCTCCCTCTAAGATGAATAGACAGAGATAGTGCCCCAAAGGGAGAGGTCTCAGCCCTCACAGTGACGTCCAGGGGAGGTTTGAGATGTCCCATGGTAATGTCTACTCTCCACTGGTGAGAGGAGCTGCCTCTGTGACTGGATAGACCAGACTCTTGACTTGCATGTGGCAGGATGGATCCCACCCTTAAAACCCCATGATTTTAAAGGTATTTATGTGCCTATCTAATCAGGAGCTGCTTTGCAGGATTTCCAGAAGGGTTTTAGTTAAGATAAGGCAGAGCTTTGGGAAATCTTGTGTCTCGTGTATTCATCTCAACCCTTCAGAAGAATGTGTGCCTGAATGTTCTCTCAGAGTAAGGTCAGATGTGGCTGGTGGGCATTTGATACATCAGATCTTAATGTGAACCTCGGGAATCAGCAAACTTCTGTTTAAAAAGAAATGCTTCATTCAGAGGAACTGAAAATGGAGCCTCTCCCACTGCTTTTGAGTTGTGTGTTCTTTCTCACTGAGGTCCCAAATGCACCATCCCACCTTGCAGTGCCTTGGTGGGGAGGAGAAGGCAGTGAGGGCTGAGTCCAGGTTCACCTTGCGATGTGCAGAGCTGGAAGAACTCCCCTCTGCATGGACATCAGATATTTCCTTCTATTCCTAGAACTAGGAAAAGGCACCTCAATCACATCCCTCAACTACTAAACCTGGTTTCAGGAGACAACTTCATGCTAGCTCATAAAAACTCCGTAACAACAGCAAGAAAGAAACCTGAAAAAAATCCCTTGTGTGCTCAGGTCCAGACATCCCTTCTTGAGCTGTAATTTGTGGCTGTCTGATCACTTTGGAGCTGCAGCATTGATTTCCTCACTCCTCCCCGCCCCAGGCCTGGAGGGGGGCTGCTGCACTGCCTGCACTGGAAATGCTGATTCTTTCTGGAAAGCTGGAAGGAGAATAAATCACCAGTGACCTGGCAAACCTGTGTGAAATTCAGCCACAGTGAAACCAAACACAGTGGCTGAAAGCAGCTCCTTGTTGGGGGTTTTTGTGCCCATATGATGCTGTGGGGAGCTCTGCCACATCTGCAGGTGTTTGGATCCAGCTGTGTTCTGCTGCAGGGTGGCAAGTTGTCACATCTGGTTCCCCTTGATTACACTGCTGAGAAACCACCTTGCTCCTATTCTGAAGTAGCAAAATGGCAGAAGGTCCCTTTATTCACAGGAATCACTTCTGGTTGGCACAGGGAATAGTGAGACCCAGCAAGATGGAGCTACCAAAGGTCAGGGCAGAAATAAGATGAGAAGTTTTGCACAGAGCATAATTAATAATCACAACACCTTTTGCATTTCTGTAGGGAAGGCTACTTTAAGCTGAAGTTAAAAGTTTCAGGATCCTGGTCCAGAGCTGATCTTCTGTCTTGAGTCCAGCTCAGCTCTTTGAAGGTCACCCAAGCCCCTGAGCTACCAGTTATCTGTTAAACAGACCTCTCTGAGAGTCTCATGAAGGCTGATAGGGAATAGTAGACCGCATGGCTTAAACAGAAAGGAAATCTCTGAATTCTTGCCTTGCTGCTCTCCAAGCAGAGCACTGGATAGCCCAGGGACTGAGGTGGAAGAAAGAGGGAAAGTAGTGATGGAAATGGGATGAAGAAACAGGTTATTTTTCTGATTTAATACTCAGCCACTGACTGGATGTGGAACTTGGGCTGCTGTGTAAAACTCCCTCTGGACAACCGTAGGTTTGGGCTTTTTCCTTTTCCTTGCTTCTTGGAATAGAAAAAAAAAATGCTGGAACACTCTCACTGGAAAACCAGATGTGACATCTTGGAGCTGAATTTTGCCTGGTAAATAAATTCCATGACGAAACAAAGCTGCTAACTAACTAGCCCCACTGCTGAAGAGTTTTGTAGAGTTTTCAAACATCCTTGTGATGATTCTGTTCTTTCGCTGTTCTCCCAGTGCCACGTCGAAACATTACATGACTTGAAAGCCCCAAAATCATGGAAGGGGGTATTGGAGGAGGAAAATACAAAGCAACTTGTACAGACTGCTGTTGGGGGGAATGAGGATTTTTTTTATTTTTTTTTTAACCACAAACCCCAGTAACCACATGAAAGCTCTTTAAAAAGCAACAAACCCGTCTTCTTTGTGGCAGTTCTGGTAGCGCAGGTAGTAAAGGCTGCTATTAATTACCTGATGGAGCTTATTGCTGCAGGTGGCAGGCAGTGAGGGGCTGCAGTGCTTGGGTGGCCACTTGCACTGGTTTCCATAAAGCCAACAGGACACCTCGTCCACCGCAGAGCAGGTTTCTGGAAGACATTGCCCTCCCAAAGGAGCCTGGCCTGGATTTCTGGAGCCACCTGCATCCAAATGCGTGCAGACATGTGTGTCTGGCTGTAAAGCAGAGCTGCTGGAGGAGGAATCACTGGTGTGACACAAACAGGCTCCTTCCAGCAGCCGGCACCGTGGGTGCTCCAATTAACGGTGCCACGGCGGTCGCGGTGCTCGTGGGTTCATTACAAAAGACAGACAGACATCTGCAGGGGTCTTAAAATAATGACTCCTTTTATCTGGTGATTGGCAGAGGTGGGGTGACAAGGATCTGCTGCTTAGCATAATGTGAGAGTTTTTCTGCTCTGTTTTGGACACCAGCAGAGGATGGAAGGCGGGCGCTGGGGGCGGTGGCTCGGGGAGGATGGCTGGGCTCACTCACCCCACTGGAACCAGCTCTTCCCAAAGTGCCCAACCCTGAGCTTCAGGGTAAAGTCACTCCTGGTCTCCATTGCTCTGAGGACACGTTGTCCCTGCAGCCCTGGCATGTCCATGGCTCTGTGCACACACCCCAGGCTGACCCCAGTGCCTCCTGCCTCGTTTTTCCTCAATGTCTCTGCTCAGATCTGTCACCGTCACTGCCAGGGCCTTGCTCAAACTGGCAATAATGGCAGCAGCTCCCTTGGAAACTTCCTCTCCTTCCCAAGGCTGCTTAGCTCTTCCATTGCTGGTCCCTTTCCTAAAGGCAGACTGATTTCACATCCCTCTCAGCCTCTTCATTCTCCCTGCCTTGGGAAACATCCTGGAGCTCTCAAAGGAGATGATGATTTCAGGGATGTGCCCGTCCAAATCAATCACTGGGACGTCCATAGGGAAAAGGCTTGTGCCAGTTTAGGCTTCTCATGAGTCTTCTGAGATCCCTGAGGTTTTAGTCAAAATTATTTTCCTTATGCTAGGTCCAGCAATAGAAAATCAGAAGAAGTTATTAGCTATTTCCTAATTATACTCTGACCTTTTAGAGTATTTTTCAGTTATGGATTTCAAATCCATTTGCAAAGTTTGGTGAACTAAGTCTCAGCATAAAGAAGTGACACCTTATTTTTCAGGTCAGAAAAGTAAAGTGTTTTCCCCAAATATATGAGGAGCTGAGCAGGGATTAGACCCCAGACCCCCAGCTCACAATCCCTTGCTTTAGCTGCCAGCTCAGCCTTTGCTCATTCTGGTGTGGGAAAAGCAATTGGGAATAAGAAGCTATTACTGGGGCAGGCAGTCTGTGGGGGATAGAGTTACAATTTTTGCAATAATGTATTATTTAACACTGGGTTGCCATTTGAGATGGACTCAGGCTGCAAATTCAGAGGCACTGCTGGGATTGAATACTGAAAACCCCAGAGTGGAGCAGCGTTTGAGCAGGGAAGCATCTGAGTTTGAGGTTTGGGATCTCTTACAGTGGATTCCCAGAGATGTCTGTTCCAGAGGTCTTCAGCACTTCTTCTGCAGCACTTATCTATTGCCCTCAATATTTATTTTACCATTCAGGAGGAGAGACAGGAGGATTTTCTCTGTCACACCATTATGATGCCTCCCTCTTATTGACCAACTCAAGCAAAATTATTTGCAGATCTAATAGAAAGGGCAAAAAATTCTCATTAATTCCTTTTTTCTGCCTCCTATTATATTGCTGTGTATTTGGAATGTGTGTCAAGATAGGAAAAAAAGGGATGCTGATGTGTTTTATTTGGTCTTTCATTTGAGGCTAGCTAGCTGTTTTCAAACTGAACTTAAACAGAAGGCCACAAGAGTTTAAACCTGATTAAAAGGATGCAGGAGAACATGAAATGCTGCTCTCCAGAAGCTCTCAGGCTCCCTGTTAATCTGTGCTGATGCCTTTTGAGCATCAGGGTTAAGAGACAATAAAGAACATGGGGCAAATGGGATCAAGACAAAAAAAAGTGAATTAGTGAATTAATGAAGAAAGATCTTGAGAAAAAATGTCTTTGATACCTAAAAATAACTAATAGTGTGTGTTAGTTTAAAAGCATATTTTCAATGCAGGGATAAGTGCACGCAGCAGGGAGGAAAATACAAGAGAGAGGCTGGAGTAGAGAGTGTGGAGGGTGAATTTAACTGACAATAGATCACTCGAGCCTGTGGTATCGCGTTTAGAGGGTTAAAAGGCTAAACATCTTCGTGTTTAATGGAAGATGCTCCTAGAATTCTCAAAAGCAAAAGATGGAGAGAAAAATCTGCTGCCTGGGAACTTGAAAGAGCTGCACTTTTGAGCCCAGAGCTTGGAAAGCTGCAAATCTATTCAGTGGGGAGAGCCAAGAGATCTGTTCCTTCTCTGCAGCCCGCAGGGAACGGGCTCTGTCCCGGGGGTTGGGATGCTGGGGCTGATCCCAGGAGTGCTGCTCACCCTGCCCCACGGCCAGCTCGCTGCAGGATCCATCCCCCTGCAGTTTAGGTTTCAATCAGGAGTTTTCACCTTTCCACCTTTATTCATGGACAAACTCATGACCAGTGGATGAGGAGGGACATCAACCAAGAAGGATTTGTTTGTTGGCAGCACATCAGGCCAGCACTGAGTTTACAGTGGAATGTTTTGGGTTTATAGTGAAATGTTTTGGGTTTATAGTGAAATGCTTTCTACCTACTTTGCTGAAAATTGCTCTTGGGTATTAATCACGCTGGAGTTTGCAGGGTCAGGACCAAAGTGAAGGATTTTAATTCAGAAAACTGCAGCAAAGTGCTGTTGGTTGTCTTTGCTAGAATTTTACTACTCTGTATTTGAATCATAAAGTCACCTCTTCTTTTTTTTTTTTTTTTTTTCATAAGGAAAGCATGCTCTGTAGGTAACCTGCCCTCCCTAAAAACCAATAAATTATGTTCTTGGAGAACAAAGATCTCAGGATGCTCTATAGAAGGGAATAACATGAACAAAGCTGTTCCATACATTAAAACCAGCAAAACTGCTTAAGGCAATCCAAATGCATTTCTTTATTAGTATTGTGTTGTGATGCTAAACAGAAAATGACAACTGTGAATAAGATAAAGGTCTTCATTGTGCATGAAAAATTCAAATTGTTACTTTAAGGAGTGATTTATTTTTTTTTAAACATCATAAAACATTTATGATAACATTTTACAAAATTAGGAAGGGGAGAATTGGCTTGAAATCTTCTAAATCCATTAAATTTTCATGTTGTTGTTCAAAGCAATGGTTAAAAAAGCAAGAAAAGAAAAAGGTCTAGAAGGCATGAATATAGATATTTGAATATATATTTGACAGCTTTATCTGAGAATCAGAAGTCTGGAACTTGAACTAATTTAGGGCTGAACTAAACTTTTATCTGTGAGTTGGCTGAGAATTTCTGAATGATTAATGACTGCAGCAGAGCATGAACTTCCCAGGCTGCAGAGGGAAGAAGAGGGTCATCCCCAGAAGATTCTGGATACAGCTGAGCCAGAGACAGGGCAGTGAAACCACTTTGCTGAGAGTTCGGGGAAAATCCTCGTGTCTCACGAGAAATCTCTCAGCTCTAAGAGTCTTCAGGCACCTTTGCAGGAAGTTTTGCTTCTCTCTGAGCAGCTGCAGCAAGAATTCTGCTCCAGGGAAAAGAGAGGGAGGTGCTGACCTTGCCAAGCCAGCAGGTTTCTGCTGTCTGGTGGACAGGGCACGAAAATGAGGAGCTGAAAATCATTCTGAAAATCATTTTCTGGCAGCTGCTGTTATGGGCTTTGGGTGGTGTGCATATCTCTTCCCGGGCAGGATCAGGGATTAAACCCCCAAAACACAGCAGGATGGGGATCAGATGTGCTGGAGGTGTTTTTAGCTGAAATCAGTGTGGTTTTACATGAAAATTTGAAATAACGGGCTGTGGGAATGCAGGGAGAGGAGGAGGGAGGAAGTGATAAAACCCTGTGTGTGTTGAGCACAGTGGGAATCACATCTCCCACCGTGCCAGGGAAACAGAGCCCTGACACCCCCAGGGACCCCAGCACAGCACCCTGTCCCCTCCCTGGCAGAGGGGACAATCCCTCCCCACGCTGTCCCACACCTCCCACCAAGAGCGGCAATTTGTTAAATCAAAACGAATTGCGGCCCAGGAGTAAATGTGAGCACTTCAAACCAGCCAGTGGCTCCGACTGGAGAAGCTGGCACTTGGAAAACAAACAGGAGCAGCAACAGCAACATCCTTGTGTGTCATGAGAGAGATTTTTGAAATCCCGGCTCCGCGCTCTCCGGTCGGCGGAGCCGCGGGAAACCCGCTCGCTCACATTTTGCCGGTTTAGTAATTGCATTTTTCATATTTTATTTATTTCCTCAAAAGGAACAAGTAATTATTACACAATACTTTCCCCCCACACCAATTTGGAAGATTTATCAATTATAATCTAGGAGAACGGCCCCATGTTAGACTTCAAATGTGTCTCATTAAAGATATTTTTTAGGGAGAGTGGTGGAAAAACAAAGAACTGCTGTGCTGTTGTCTTTTACTTCGCTTTAATGTCGGGTTCAGAAGTAATGATGTTGGGAACAATCATTCTTCAAGCCTCTGTTTCCTTGTGTTTACTCATTAAACACGAGAACCAGGTGCTCTCACGGGGAAATGCTCATTCTAACATTGGCTTTAGAAATCAAAAGTCTCTTCACTTTCACTAACAAGCACAGCTTCGCAGGGAAGGGATTGGGAAAAAAGCAGCCAGGACCTGCTTTAAAAATGGAATATTAGTGCCCAGCCCATAGAAGCCGTCCTGATTTTGGAGAGCTCTTGGTGGGAGGCGTATGATTACAGGGTGTTCGCAGCGCCTGGTGTTTGGTGCTGGTGTTCAGAGCTTCCCAGGGAGAGAGCAGCTCCTTTAGGAGCAGTGGAGGTCAGCTCCAGAGGAACCTGTCCATCCCCACTGCTCAGCCAGCGTAACCTGACTGGGCAGAGTGGAAATCCCTGTGCAAGGCAGCTGGAGCCCTGTGGCATCTCCTGAGCTGTTCAGTGACCTCAGTGTAGATGTTTCATGCTGTGCTGGACTCCTCAGCTCACTCAGGACATCTGGATGGTGGCTGGAAGAGCAGCTGGTGGGACGTGGAGTGTGCAGAGGTCAGGAAGGTGCCCCAGGGCTCATCTGCTCATCCCTGTGCGAGCACAGCTCCACCCCAGCTGGGACGTGCTGGCAGGATGTGATGGGCTCACTTCAGGGCTTGGAAGATTGAAAATATCTTGCTTCTGGAGGAGGGTCAGTCAGTTTTCTTTTCTGCAGGCAGAATTTAAGAGCCCAGAGTACAGGTCCAAGCTGAGAAGCTGATCTGGATCTGAAAGTTTGTCTGTTATCTGTGCCCATAATATTCACAATTTGGTGCCTGTACTGGCCATGAATCTTTTTTGAGGGAATTGGAAAATTCAGGACTGAAATCCCAAGCTGATTTTCTTCCACTGATTTTTCATTGGGGCATACCTGGGAATGTCCCATAGGGAGACAGAGGTTCTCTGAGGTATCGATAAGGGTGGGAGGAAGAGAAATGTTCTCCCTTTGGATGGATGCACAGAAGGTGATGAGTGCATCTGGACAGCAGGCAAAGAGAGGAGCTGTGCAAAGACCTTTCAGTGTACAAAACCCCCTGGGTATTTTCCTTCAATCCCAAAAACCTTCATATTACCGGCGACTGAAATTTAAAAATAAAATTAAATTATTTTGCCGTGGAGTAGAAAACTTCCATTTCTGCAGGAAGTGCTTTTTTTTGCAAGGCTTCAACTCATCCTAATTTTAGTTCCAGTTTAGTGGAGCTCAGGGCTGGACCTTTATTTGCACTGATTTGCATCCATGCATCCCCCAGGCTGTGAGTGGCAGCACCAGCCAGCCCATTCAGGTGTCAAACCCCATTAATAATTATTCAAATTGTCCCACTGCCCTAAATGGGCTTTGCTGGAGGGCTGCTCCCGTTCCTGGCCACTGCACAGCTCTGCCTGCCAAGCCCCTGAGCCTCTGAGCCATCCCATTGATGGAGAGCCTGGATCTGTGTTAAAAGCTCTGAATCTGCTTTCCTGCTTCCAGCCCACCTTCACAGAGCCGGCCGCTTCAACTTTTTACTTGTCCTGCAGGAAAGCCTGTTAGTGGGAAGATATCAAGGGGAATCTGTGTAGATCTGATTGGCAAGCTGTGTTCTTAGTTCTTGGTGCTTTTTTGAGTCGTCGTCTTTTCCGCAGCACTGCCTTTTAATTCTGGTTTTATAGCTGACCTTGTTACTGTTGTTAGTACAGTTTTTCCCTTTCCCTTTTTTTCAGCGTAGCACTTCTGTAAATGTTTTTGTTCTTTGTTCTAGTTCACTGTCCCTTTGAGGTTCCCTCTGATGTCTAGTCAGTGGCGTGTTTTTGATAAATTCTTCCCTAGCTGGTGCATCTTCTCTCCAGGTATCAAAAATCAGGGCAATGGTTATTGAAGGGACGCTCATTAGAGTGAGCCACGATTTCAGTGCTGCTGCCTCCGCTAAGGAGTGGGTGCCTCCGAGTCAACAAATGGGCCAGCATTTAAACAAAGAAGCAGGAGAGCTGCCCTCGCAGACCCCGCGGGCAGCACCTCAGCCGAGCGCTGGGCTTTGAGCGCCGGGCTTTGATGGCCACGCGTGTTATGGGGAGAGCAGCAGCCCCGCTAAGTCCCTGCCAGCCTCATCCCACACCACCCAAACAGGGCCACAGCTGCCTCCTCCTGCTCCCACACAGCCCAGCTGTGCCTGGAGGGGCCAGGGGAAGGAGTGGAAGATGGAAAATGGCAAAGCGAGCTCTGGTTTGTGTTGGTTTGTGCTTCTGTGCTTGCAACTGCTCTGCGTGGAAATGGTGAGATGGGCACCAGGCTGGAAAGTTCCTGAAGTCCTGCTGGCCTTGGCTGCTCTGTGGGAAGCCGAGCTGGCTCTGACCCCCTCCATGGATATGTTGACCTGAACCAAATCCTTGGCTTCAGCCTCAACCCAACCAAACAACCTGTGCTGCAGCAGAAGCCGAGTCACACACAGTTCAAAGCAGTTTCTCTGTGTCCTAAGGGCTCAGTGTAAAGCTCAGCCTCCCTGGGAACCCTCTTTTCTGTCAGCCTGTCTCCAGGCACCAAGAGATCACCCACTACACAAAGTATTTCTGAGCGTGACGTCAGATTTGCTGCATCTTCTTGAAGTCCTGTGTGGGCAGCGAGCAGAGCAGGGAGGACCAGCAGCTCCAGGTTCTTTGTGCCAGCCCAGCAGGGAGCTGGGGAAAATGGGGATCCTCATAAAAGGGAAACCAGCAGTCCCACCTCTGTACTTTCCCAGCGCAGACGTTTTGTCTTGGATTATTCGGGAACCTTTCTTGTGTTCTGCATGGTAAATAGGCTTTCCTTGAGCCTCTCATGTCGGAGGTTTAACGATGCACAGGGCTTTGTTCTGGTTACACGGCAGAGAACAGCTCCAAGGTTTGTTTACACCAAAGGGCAAGGGCATAATAATCCTCTCTGTGCATCATGCAAGGGCTTGCAGCAGGAAAGGTAACGTCTAATGACCTTCATTTCTTAAATGCCTTCCAAACTCCTCCTCAGACACTAGAGGGTGAAGCTCTGCAATTCCACTGAAAAGTAAGTGACAGAGGGAAAATGAACCACAGAAAGGTCAAAGACGGTGTCTGAGCCAGGAGACTTGGCTGCTTTGATTATGTCAGTGCTGCCCTATATTCTAAGAACCTTTAGGAAATTAAAGAAACTCTGAGTTGGATAAAGTTGTAAAGTTGAAGTTAAAAACAAGTTTGAGTGGCCTTTGGCAATGCCTTTTGTGCTTCTGAAAAACTGCAAGGTGCTGCTCCCTGACCAGGCAGGCCCCACTGGCTGTGCTCAGGATCCAGCAGAAATTCTGCTGGAGTCCAACATGACACAGATACCCAGGACCATCAGCACAGCCTTAAAATAAACTCAGCTTAAAGTTCTCTTCATGGCTTCACTTCAGAAATCAAACCCACTGCCAAGTGCAAATGCTGGAAGTACATCCCTTAATTTAACATTAACTTCAGCTTGTTGCAACTTGATGAGCATACTCCAAATGCACCACAGCTTTGTTCTAGCTCTAATTCACTCATCCACACCTGCCCAGATGCTGGTAGCTTTCCCAGTTGTATGCACAAGTCCTGGTGTTGAGTTGTGTCAGCAAACACTGCTCCTTGCTGCTTTAAAAAAGGTTGCAAAATGCTTGTTTGGTGCCAAGGAGCTTCACACAGCCAAAAATGAAATGCAAATGGGAGGTTTGGCCCATTGCTGGTGAGACTCTTCAAAGCCGGGCTCCCCTTCCTGTGATGTGAAGACTTTGAGATGGAATCCCCCCAAGCAAGAACAGCTCTCAGAAGGGGTGCCAGCACCTGGTAAAATCAAAGCTTTGAAGATGGGCCTCCCCATTGATAGAAGTCTTTGCATAAGTATCCTCCTATCTTCTCTGATGCCTTTCCAGTGTCAGCAAAGCGAGAGCTCTGGAGCCGGGCGCGGGGTGGGATCCCTGTGCTGCTCCCTCACTGGAACAGCAGGTCTTGGCTTTGCTGGAGGCAACCACCCAACCTCAGAGATGGGTGCCACTGACCTCCTGTCTGACTCAGGGGCTGGCAGGTGAATTCCAGCAGATCTGCTGGGGGTGGTTGGAGATGTTATCACACCCCCACTTCCCCTTCTCTCTCTGTCCTCCCCCTGCCCGCCCCTCCCCTGCAGCGCTGGGAGAGCAAAGCTGTGCCAGCACCGTCAGCTCTCCAGGGGAAACCCAGCAGCTTCATGGAGAGGGAGGGAGGGTTTTCTCCAGACTCTGATTCCCTGTGCCACAGGAGCAGGAACATCCTGCAGGGGCAGGGCCAGGTGAGAGTGGGGCAGTAGCAGCACTGAAAGCTCTTGCAGATCTCACCTGCTGAGCCCTAACAAGGAAAATTCTGCTTCTTGGATCTCCCTGGAGAAGGTGATGGTGTGGCAAATGAGAGAAATGCCATGATTTGTCTCCAGCGTGTGACTGAGACATCTTCCAGTGGACGTGCAATGCTTTCAACCAGCCTCCCCTGACTTTCTCAAAAAGAGAATCAGTCACTTCATCTTCTTCCCAGAACCAGCCTCTGCTCCTCTTCCTCAGGCTGTTCTTCACCAAAGCAATGCTTCTCCTGCAAAAGGCAAGGCATTATTAGATGGCTCACAAATTACTTTTTATTATTTGGTTGGGCACTCTTTTGCTTCAACATATAACCTGTTGAATTACAAGGAAAAATTCTTTTCTGCTCTGAATTCTCTCTTGCAGAGAAGCCTTAAAGCTCTCAGTTCTCCTCATTCCCAAAAGGTTTCCACTAACAAGGCATAAGAAACAGGAAGGAGTGAGGTTTCATCTCACTTTTCATCCTTTCCTCTAATCGAGCAACACTCCCTGGCACCCTGCACTACCTGTCTTGGAGCCTGTTCTGGGGTGAGGGTTGTCCTCTGGCCAGGAAGGATGGGGGTGGAAATGAAAAGAAAAGCCCCCAGGGCTCTCCCTGGGAAGAGGAACTGGGAGTGCAGTGGTTTGGGCACACAGGCCAGGAGAGAGGTGTTGGCTGATGGAGTATCCACGCACATCCCTTGGTGTGTGCACAAAGGAGTCTGTGTGTCTCCTTCTGGTCATTTCTGAGGATCCCAACGTGCTCTGGTCTGCTGAGAGTGTGGCTGGTGAGACCTGGGCTGCTCCTCTGCTTCTCTTCTCCAAGTCCTTGAAGGTCCATCTTGGGATGCTTTGGGAAGGAAGTGGTTGCTTGCACTGAAACACCCAGAAAAGGTGTTCTCTCATCAGGACCATGGCTGCTCTTTGCTCTCCACAGAGGGAAGCACACTTGGGTTATTGTCATTATTTCAAAATGTTTTATTGCTGAGCAAGAAACCCAGTGCTTTTGTCCACCAGACCCCAAACTGGAGCACTCCGTTAAACATTGATCTGGAAATATGTTAAAGCTGCATATTACGGTCTTAATGAATTATCTGTTTTAGAAGGGGGGAAACAGTGAAGAATTGCTGGCGTAAGTGTGGAATAAGATTTTTCAAAGGAATTACCCCAGCCAAGGCCCAGGATAAAAGTATTTTCAATAATAGCATTAGACCAAGAAGCAGCACAGCAAGAAATGCCAACTGTAGTCTCTAAATGCTTAAGCAACTTGAAATCTAAAGATGAAAAGGCACTGTACACTATTTACTCTTCTTAATGCTGAATTGTACAGAAGTACATTTATATTTTATACCTCTTTGAACTGGGAAATATGTATAATTCCCACAAGAGGATAAAGTATTTTTGCACTGAAGGATTAGAGAGGTGCTGTTTAAAAGACAGTTCCAGGTACAGCTCTGAAAGGGTCTTTGACAGAAGGTCTGGCCAGTGCTCCTGCTCTTTCATGAGAGCCCAGAGCTGGTGCACCACGTCTGCACTTCGTGAGCGAAGGCGCTGGAGGGGAACACCAGCACTGTGAACAGATCTTAAGCAAATTGCTGCTATTTGAAGGCAGAGTTCTGCTTCCAAATCAAGAGGCTGATAAATGTCTTTGAGTGCTGCCCAGCCTTTGTGATGGTCTCCACCAGGGTGACCCGCTGGACCTACTCCGTGCGCAGCCACGGCTCCTCGAACCGGGCAGCGGGAAGGGCTGGCTCTTGTGGAGCCCCCGTTTGAAGCCAACCCGTGGTCTCCTCAGATGCATTTCTCTGTTGGGAGGTTATTAGGAGTGACAGGGCTCTGCTAATGCAATCTCACATTTGAATAAAGCAACGCTGCGTCCTGCAGGTGACTCCTTTGTGGCCACGCTCGGAGGAGCGGCGCGAGGAAGGGTCGCTCCTGCCTTTGAACTTCCTCAGGAGGGAGAAGGGACAAAAGGAGGGGAGGAAAGGCAAATAAAAGCCAGGCTTTATTTAGTTTAGCTTGCACCATCATTTAGCAAGCTCTGTTGGCTCGGCTGGAATGGCTGGAAAGGGACACTGCCCCTTGTGAGGCAAGGCAGCGCCTGAGCCGTTTCCATCGATTGAATGTGTCATCAGATCCCGCCACGAGCCTAATAAGGCCAGAAATATTTCCTTGGGATGACGGAATCCCATCAGTCTGAAGGTTTTCTGTCCCCTGACGTCGCTGGCTCTCGGGCAGGGAGGATGAGGGGGATGCCAGGCGGGCTCAGCCCCCACCTGCCCCTCTCCACCCGCGCTCCCTGGGCTCGTGCTTGGCGCATTTTTGGGAATTCTCATTTTCTGCGGATCGCAGCGGGCTCTGGCCATGGGGTCGGTGCTGGTGGGAGGGAACAGGGCTTTGCCTCCTCCAGCCAGCGATGGGGCAAGGAGCTCTGAGCAGCAAATATCGGTTTGAAGGCTCCATTGTGCCAGCCCACCGTGGGGAGGGGGAGAGGAGCAGATAATGAGCTGCTGCATGATCAACCGCGAGAAGAAGGTATAAAAGATATAGACCATTAGAAAAGAACAAGGCTTTAAATGCCATCTGAGATTTTAGCTGAAAAGCCCTTTATTAGGTTAAAAAAAAAATCTACATTTAACAATATAGAGTACCCAGTCCTGTAGATTTCTACCGCAAACTCCTCTGAAGTAAACTACAAAGGATCGTGATGTTTCTTCTTTCAGACTTTTTTTTTTTATATGAACTTTTTTTAAGGCACCGTATCCCAGTGAACTATCCTCCATTTCTTTTTCTTGCTGAAGCTGCAGATGTACATTATGCTAGTGTGAAAAAAAGCTAATTAAACTGCATAGACTCTGCAGGAGGCAGAGAAGGCCTGCAGTGCACGGGGGATGATTGATTTGGACTGTCACACAGCTCTGCTGGGTGTCATAACTTAGTGACAAATAAAGGATTACAGTGTCCCAGAGTAACTCTCTCCCTTTTATTGTTCACCAGACATCAAAGCACAAAAGCATATTAGCATTTTTAATAAGTAGTTAGGTCAGTCGTGGCTTACAGTTTGGAATTACTTTCTGTAAAACTAAAAAAAAAAAATAATAAAATAAAAGCCAAACTTATTGGTAGATTTAAAAATATAATACCCACAAGGCAGGAGTGATTCTGCCATTGCTTTCGCTTAGGAGTGCATTATTTGTCTAAAACATGTGGGGAATGCCAGCTCCTAGCCCATTGTCTGCAAGCAAAATTTCTAGCTATAAAAATAATACTAAGAAGTTGAAAACATTTTATCAGAAAAGCAATTATTGAACTTCCAGCATTCGAGGCCTGTGTGTCGCTTTATTTGTGCATTTTCATGGGGAGCTTATTGTTTTCTGCTTACAATTAACAGTATAAAATTACTTTTTTTTTCCAATCACCTTATCTCTAATGAACATATATCCCTGGAAATAAGGTTGGGGGTATCTTATATTTTTAGGAAAGCATAATAATCATAAAATGAGGGTGTTTACTTTGAATAAATAAAAATACGAGCTGGGGTGGAATAATGAAGCTGGTGTTTTTATCAGGATATAATTAGCTGGGCATAATTGTTAACCTTTCCCTTTGGAATGGACAGAGCTATTTTGGATGGCGCTGCTCTGTGCATGGGAACAGGATAAATCTGTGGGAACGCCAGGCTGGTCCTTGGGCACTCAGCAGCAGCTAGTAAGTGTCCCCTCCCCAGAAGAGATGCCCCAAAGAGACTTTGAGATGTTCACCAACACCACACAGGGTTTGAGCCAAACCTTTAGAGGAGAATTTGGCTGGAAACTCTTTCTCTGCGATGGAGTTGGTCACAAGCAGAGGCTGAGGAGGAGGTGAGACCCCAGAGCTGCTGCTCCATCCCTGTCCATGGCACTCTGAGATTCCCACCTCCCTGGGGAAAGAAAGGCTGCACTAAAGCTGCAAACCCCACTCTGCTCTGCTCCCCTCTCCATGGCACAAAAGTCACCGCAGCATCATCCATGTGTGAGCTGCGGCCACTAAAATCAGTAAATTTACCCCAAAGCACCCACACATCTGACACATCTTTGGGTGGCCCTGTCATTGTTATCAGTGGCCCTCCCAGCACTGTCATTAGCAGGGTGCTGTTATCTCTCCTGCTGGTTTTGGGGGAATTAACCCTTTGCTGACTGGATCCTTTATCCTGGCACTCCTTTATCCTGGCATTCCTTTACCCCGTTGCTGCTTCTTCTCATTTCCTCTGAGTTGGATCCACCACAGATGATTTTGGTGGCTGGTGCCCCATTTTCTGCATCTACCCTGCAAGACAGGGCAGGGTCCCAAGAGGTTTTTTACTGCATTTTGTGGGAAAAGGCCACATTTGGATGGGACATTTGGCTGGGCTCATCTCAGATATGTCCCCTTCTCTCATCCACAAGAGCCAGCAGTGCCACCAGACCCCAACAATGGGACAACTTCATCCTTCTGTATGGACAGCAACCTGTCCTGGGGGAAACCTCCATTAATCCCACTTATCTCTTAAATTTCAAATTTCCTTGCCCCTTTTTTCAGCAGTACTGACTGCATGCCTACCCCACTTGGACCAACAGAGTTCCCTCTGTCAACAGCAACGGATGCTGGAGTGGAAAACTGCACTAGGAAAGAATAATGTGTATTTTTAAGCTGTCTCTACATGTATTTCATGACCTGAAAATGAGAAGAGCCAAGATCTCTGTGGAGCTCCAGCAAATATTCCATGGATTATCAGTGGTGCAAGGTCACATTTGGGGAGCTACTGGAATGGGTCATAAGAGCTGTAAAACATACAGTTTTCTTATTATCCCTGGAGAAGTGTTCCCCCCTTTTTTTACAACTATTCTTTTAATACTTCTTAAATTAAAGCTTCGTTTGCTTGGTATGAAATTACCTTTAAAAAAATAATCAAAGAATTTCATTTTTCTTTACAAGAAAAAAACCTGGCACTTGGATACCTGTGTGGCAGACACCTTATAAATACCTGTGAGGAATAAAAAAAATGATAGGAAATTTTCCATTTTCAGAGAAAAGAAACAGTTTCATACTTGAGATTAAATAATATTATTAAATATCATTTTGTGCCTACAAAAAAGTTTTTCAGGATACAGTGGATATGTCCAAGGACAGAGCAGCATTTACCCACCTGTTGGTGCCAAAACACTGAAGCACAGTGCAGGAATTTTTGATGGTGGAATTTCCACCTAAATTTAATTTCCTTTCTTTGATTCAAATAAAACCTTCCATTTAATTTTAATGTATTGCTTTTCAGTAAATCCAAGCCTGCTGTTCTTCAGGGCATTTAAACCCTCACCCACAGCAGAATTTTGTGGCGTGGATCCACCACCTGTGACTGTGTGAGCTGGTCCCAATGAGGTTTGAATATTTTGCATTCTTGGGGCTGCAAGGACATGATGGAAGACTCTGTCCTCACGTTACAGACAAGCTGTAAATCTCAACAGGACATGGGCTCTGAATGCTGGAAACTCTTCATCTTGGCAGGAGTCAGCAAGTCCCCTCTGTACTCACACCACAAAGGCAATTTGCATGAGGATTGTTGCAAACTCTGGTCCTCAGGATCTTATTTTTTTGTGGTGATTTCCTCCCTTTCCCAAAAAAAAGACAACACTGTGAACTGATTTATTTTCTGTTAGTTACACATCAGCATCATTTATACCTGCTCTGCGTTTCCCAGTTATTTTTCTGGACCTTTCTGGGATCTGGGAGTCTCTTCCTGCAATGCTCACTCATTCTTGTAATTTGGGAGGCTCCTGCATATTTGAAAGCGATGGCTTCATTTGTTTTCCCAAGTTCTTACTGAATCACTTGTTGGTGTGTAAGTGACATTCCGAGGAGCAGATTAATGAAAGCGCCTTTCTTCTTTGTGCGAGTTGTATGACGTCAGAAACTTCTCCACACGCACGCCAGCCCCAGTTATCTGATTGATACACTTAGACATCACGCATGAAATATGCTTTTATTCCTGTATTTGTGGCTATAAACTGAAAAGGAGCCTTTCTTCTGGAGGAAGAGCCCTGCAGCTCGGCGCAGAGCTGCATGGCTCCACCAGCAGCGGAGCTGGACTCTGGCCAAAACCCAACCTTATCTCTTCCAGTGCAAGGAACCACCAGAGGTGAGTTTGGAAAGATCCATTTTGGAAAAAAAAAAATTTAAAAAATGAAAATAAAGCCAGACAAAGTCATGATGTCACTTAAATCCAGGGCTGGGAGATTCTGGCTGGTGTTCCTGGCCCCGCTCTCGGCTCTGGGGTCCTCGTGGTGCGAAAGTGAAGTAAAGAACAGAGCTTGATCCTAAAAATTGTTACCTGAGACACTGGGGCTCCATGTTCATGGTGAGGAAAGGCTGGGGGGAGTTGGGATGGGAGCCAAAAAGCTCCTGTGGGGTTCCCATCCTGCAGAGGCTGCAATAACCACGGCCAGGACAGCTGGGATCGGGGTCCACTGAGGATGAGGATGGGGATGAGGATGGGAATGGGAATGGGGATGGGGATGAGGATGGGGATGAGGATGAGGATGAGGATGAGGATGAGGATGGAGATGAGGATGGGGATGGGGATGGAGGATGAGGATGAGGATGAGGATGAGGATGAGGATGAGGATAGGGATAGGGATGAGGATGAGGATGAGGATGAGGATGAGGACGGGGACGAGGACGAGGATGAGGATGAAGACAAGGACGAGGATGAGGATGAGGATGAGGATGAGGATGAGGATGAGGATGAGGATAGGGATGAGGATGAGGATGAGGACAGAGATGGGGATGAGGATGGGATGGGATGGGATGGGATGGGATGGGATGGGATGAGCATGGGAACGGGGACAAGGATGAGGATGGAGGATGAGGATGGGGATGAGGATGATGATGATGATGACGATGATGATGACAATGGGGGTTGGCTGGGGATATTTGTCCCACAGGAGCCTCAGACAGGTCAGGGCACCATCAGGCTTGGGCACTGACTCTCCCAAAGCCCTCCTGGCCCACAAAGCAAGACCTGACAGGCAGAGGAGAAACTGGTGGAGAGCAGGTAGAGCCTGAGAGGAAAATCATGCCCAGGGAAGCTGTGGCTGCTCCTGGATTCCTGGAATTGTCCAAGGCCAGGTTGGATAGGGCTTGGAGCCACTTGTGACAATGGGAGGTGTCCCAGGGCAGGGATGGAACTGGATGAGCTTTAAGGTCTCTTCTCTCTGCACCTGCAGCTCTGTGTGAGGTTCTGTCACTGAAGTCTCAGCCCATCTGTAAATAAATTGTCCGAGAGCACCTTGGGAGAGGCCCAGGGGCTGCCACAGTCACAGGCCCAGGATGGCATTTTGTGGTCACCTTCATGGCTTGGTGTCCCCAGGCTGGGACCAGAAGCCTTCCTGGATGTCAAAATGTGACCTCAGGGTGCTGTTCCCTCACTTGTTTTATCCCAGCTGTGGATATCCAGGCCAGTTTGGACAAAAAGCTGAGGGGGGTTTTCTTTCCACACTGCAAGAGGCAGGTGGAGCTGGTGGAGCTGGGACCAGATGAAACACTGGGAAGGAACTTTTAGCTCTGTAAGAGCCAGCAATGTTCAAATCATGGCTTGTCCCACCAACATCTGGAGCAGTTTGTGCTGGGCTGGGCCTGCCATCTGTAATTTCCAACCCCATCCCAGGACTTTGACTCTCATTTTGAAAAACACCCAAGACCTGCTCAGAGAGCCCATTTGCTGAAGGATTTCCATAATCCATGAGCCATTAACAACCTCACACAAAGCAGGACCTTAAACAGGCAGGCCTGGCACAGAAGCCAAAGCCCAGAGGGGCTTAATTTTCTCCTGTCCTTCCCCAAAGTGGGCCACAGTTAATGCCAAAAGGGGTTTATGCTATTACTGCAAGAGCTCTTGGATCAAGCATTTCACTCCCAAGCTTCCTATTTACTTCACTGCTTTAACACTCTGCTGATTTAAGCCCATGCAGCTCTGGAAGGAAGCAGCAGCATTTGCAAAAAAAAAAAAATAAAATAAAATAAAATGAAGAAAAGACTTTTATAGAAATATTTGAGCAAAGCTTCACAATGGCCAAGAGGAGAAGCAAAGCCCAAAGTAATTTAGAAATTTTTAACCGGATGGTCCAAAATGTGGAGGGGAAGCAAAATGATGGCAGGTCTGTGCAATACCTAAGTGTGGTGTGTATGTGCATATACATACATATATATATATATTCTTATTTATTTATTTATTAATTTATTATATATTTATATATTACTGGATGTGAAGGTGTATCCTGGACTTTGGGGTGTTTTGAGGAGCACAGAAGAGTTTTCATGCTTGTGCAACAGCAGAGAACTTCTCCCCCAAACCCCTTATTTTTATTTTTTTTTCAGCTGTGAGAGGAATGAGCTAAAATGACAGAGACAGAACGGAAAAAATAAGCAGACTTGGATCTGGACTAAATGTACTCACAGGACAGAATGTTAATTTTACCCAGATTTGGTTTCACTTGGGGAAAAAGAAATAGCATTTAGCATTTTAGCTAAATTATGTATAAATGTGGCACTTGCCAGTGTCACCACAGCAGTGACAGCAGTGGCCAGGTTGGATTTTTCTGCATTAATTCTCTTCCACTGGAGAGATTTCCTGTCAGCATCTGGCCTCTCCAACCAGGGATGAAGCTGGGAGCCTTCACCTGAAGTTCTGCTTGGTTGGATTGAATCAAACCTTAATTAAAATGGGAGTAGTTTTTTATTTTATTAAGAATATTGAATCAATTAATAAATGTCACAAAGTTAACTGGGGAAGAGTTTGATAGTGCAGCTCCTGCTTGAGCTAATTCCTGGTTTGATGAAGATTCCCAGATATCTACAAGGCTCAGGTAATTAGCATTTGATTGGGTCATGAGCTGTTGTTAACCAACCATCCCTTACAGAGTGTGCTACCAATGGAATATTTCAAATATACTTCTGAGAAAAACATGGAAATTCTCCCTTAAAATAAAAACAAAAAAAGCAAGTTAAGGAAAAGCTATAGTGGGAATATGATTGGCAATACGATATTTTTTAAATTGACTGAATTGAACAAAAATAAGGAAATGCTGGTGTCAGTGGTGAGTTCAAAGCAGGGCCTGTCTCTGGTGCAAGTTGCAGGGGTGCTGTGGATGGGGGAAACACTGGAGGAGGGGCTGGGCTGTGGAAAAAGGGGCTGTGGAAAAAGGGGCTGTGGAAAATGGGGCTGTGGAAAATTGGGCTGTGGGAAATGGGCTGTGGAAAATGGGATTGTGAGCAGTGCTGGTGTCCTTTTGGGTATGACCCAATGCAGCCTCCTGTGGGGAAACTGGTGGTGGCTACTTCTGCAGTGTGAAGATCTCCAGGGACACCCAGGGACACCCAAGGACACCAAAGGACATCCAGGGTCATCAAAGGACACCAAAGGACATCCAGGGACATCCAAGACATCCAAGGACACCCAATGACACCCATAGACACCCAGGGACACCAAAGGACATTCAGGGACACCCAGGGACAGACAAGGACACCCAGGAACACCAGGAACATCAAAGGACATCCAAAGACACCTAAGGACATCCAGGGACACCCAGGTGCACCCAGGGACACCCAGGAACATCTAGGAACACCAAAGGACATCCAAAGACACCAAAAGACATCCAGGGACACCCAAAGCCACCCAGGGACATCCAGGGACATCCAGGGACATGCACTGCTGTGCCTCATGTCCAAGTCTCCTCTGGGCAGAGCAGAGCTGAGCCTGGGACCAAAATCCAGGATTTTGGTGAATCTGGAAGGGGATGTTGTTTCACACATGATCATGTCTGGGTGACAGCAGGGAGGGGATAAGGAAGGGAAAATCACTTTTTCTGTAAGGTCCTGCGGTCCCTTTCCTCTGTGCATCCTCTGGTTTGGTCTGAAGCAGCGTTTGCAGTGGAGGAAGTGGAATTTCTATTTGCCTTGCACACAGAAAGGCCCCATCACGACACCAGGGGATGTCCAAAGGGGGCCTGACCTCCCCCCGGAGCACAAACATTAAAATATTCTGCTGCAGGATCACAGTGACATCTGAAACTTCCCTTCATTTTCTTCCCCCTCCTTTTTTCTCATCTCTTTGGGTCCTTTGGCCCATATGTTGCTAATTTTCTGTCTTTTCAAAGCACTCTGTTTCATTTAAAGTCAGAATACATTCTATTCATCACCATGAATTCTAGGGAAGAAAGAGATTTGAAGGTCAGTGTTCCCCTTAATGTACAAAATAAATGAGCAAAGCACTGTTTTTTTTTTTTTCCTTTAGCTTATTACTTTTCTTAATCTACTTTTTAGGTCTACTGTGGGAGATCACAGGAGGGACTTAAGCAGTTGCTCTTAGAAAGGATTCTTCTATATTCTTGCAAGAAAGGAGTCCTTCAAAACTGCAAGTCTTTGTAGTTGGATCTGCTGAGCCAGACTTCAACCAAGCTAGTTAGTGGTCAGTGAGCTGGGGTGGCACTGCAGTGACATCCACAAGTACCCAAAGCACTCCACTCCCCAGGAGCTCACTTCCACTCGCTGTCCAGCACATTCTCCCAGGAAAAAAAAAAATCCCCTTCTTGTTTGCTAAGATATTGCATCTACACCCAGAAATCTGTGCAAGGGAGAATAATGAGAGAAAATGTGGCATTCTGATTTCTGGCAGTAATAATTCAGTAGATCTTACCAAGAGCAAGTTAAACTATTAAAATGACTCAAACCCAAGAAGAGAAAGATGATCTGCTTGTTTAAACCCTGTTGTTGCAGAGGGTGGGTTCTTTGTAGAAAACCATCATGGGATGAAATTCTAGAAGGCCTTGCAGCAGATCATGGTGCAGCCTGTGAAGAGTTAATGGCATCAATGTCCCACTGATTTCTTGCTTCTCTACAAGTGGCAGTGACAAGAGCTGGTCTGTCCCCAGCTGTGACAGTGACAGCAGCCCTGGCCAGCCCACAGCAGCCCTTGCAGGCCGGGGTGACCCAGGAGGAGCAGCCAAACCCAAAGTCATCTCCAGAGCCAGCTGAACCTTCCTTTACAAAACCTCAGACCACATCAAAGCGCCTGGATTTGTGTTCTGCTGTGAGCTGGGGGTTTGGGCCAAGTTCGTTAAAATGTTCATCAAGACTCAGATCTTTGTAGTGAATCTGGGCCTGAGAACTGAGCTAACCCTGGTCTGGAGTTCAAAGCAGCTGGGAGGGAAATCTGGAGTGGGACCATGGGCAGCTGGTGGCTGGAGTTCCCCCGCTCCCATTTCTCCTTCTCACCGTGGATTGGCCTCGCTTGGGAACCTCAATCACCCCTAAAATTTTGCTGCTGCTCCTTTTCTCACCCCTTTGGCCAGAGCTGGTCCAGCTGAAGCTGCAGCCTCTTCCCTGGGCTTTGATGGGCACATGAGAATTTCTGTGCATCTTCCCACCTTAAGCCCATGCAGGCAGAGTCCTGCTGCTTGCTCAGGGCACCTGCAGGGTGACTGGGTTGTAAATAATCCCAGGAAAGTTCCCTTCAGTGCTGCAAGATGCCTACTCTCATCTGGCAGTACTTCAGAGCTGGCACCTCATCAGTGGATGAACAAAGCCAAGTAATGCAGTACAAGTAAAATTATTACAATCTGGGGTATTTCCAAAACAAGAGCCTGACCAGGAGAAAAAAAAAAGAAGAAAAAAGAAAGAAGACGAAAAAAGATGGAAGGAGCAGGCAAGGAGGGGCTTTAACAGCTGACAGCTTTGAGCTGTATATTTGGTATAAATAACATTTCTGACTGTTTTGAACAAGTCCAGAAGCTGCATATCTGCAAGTGAAAGTTTCTTGCTTTGCAGAGTGGCACCATCAATCTGAATTAAGTGTTCAGTGGGAACCAGGAACGATGCTGCTGAGGGAATCAGCCTGAAAAGCAGTCAGCAGCAGGCAGCTGTTCTGGGCTGCCTTTTCACCACGGGGCTATTTGATCTCCCTTGAGGTTGATCTGAGCCCTGCAGAAGGGTAGAGTGTTCTTTTTGAACAACATTTCTGCATCTGCAATGGAAAACACTGCGGCAATGAAAGGAAATGGGGTCTTTTAGGTCTTGTTTCTGGCTCTACCACTAATTTGTGCATGACCTTGGGCAAGTCAAAAAGCATCCCTGACCTCAGTTTACCTAGTGAGAAAATGGGAGGGGTAACACTTAGCAGCCTTTGCGGTCTGAGATTTCACTAATGTTCCCTCAGCCTGCTGAGACAAGTGAGTCATGGCTCTGCCCATCCATAGGCAGCCTCTCCTCGTCCCAAAAATCCTCTCCCATCCATAGGCAGCCTCTCCTCATCCCAAAATCCTCTCCCATCCATAGGCAGCCTCTCCTCATCCCAAAAATCCTCTCCCATCCATAGGCAGCCTCTCCTCATCCCAAAAATTCTCTCCCATCCATAGGCAGCATCTCCTCATCCCAAAAATCCTCTCCCATCCATAGGCAGCCTCTCCTTGTCCCAAAATTCCTCTCCCATCCATAGCCAGCCTTTCCCCATCCTAAAAATCCTCTCCCATCCATAGACAGTCCCAAAAATCCTCTCCCATCCATGGGCAGCCTCTCCTCATCCCAAAAATCCTCTCCACGCACACCAAGAGCTCAGTGCTGGAGGGGTTTCCAGCATTTCCAGGCAGGTAAATTCTCTGTTAATCCATCAGGATATCACTCACTGATCACCTGAGCGTTTCCCTGAGATTCACCTTTTGTTTTCACCCAAGAAACAAAGCTGCTCTTGGAAAAGGACACACATTTTAAACCTGACTTTTCCATCTCGTGCCGCATTTGACTTGCACACAATTAATTTAACACCCAGCTGGTGGTAAAATTATGTGCTTCCTGAGCATTATGTTTTTTAAATTGCTTTCTAAATCCTTTCTGCTCTATCAGGGCTGTCCTGCTGAGGAAAGGGCTAATATCTTCCCCCAAATTCAACTTCTCTCTCAGCACTGCAGCATAACCAAGAACAATATCCCTGTTGTAAAGGTGACTTTTTATCAAAGGCACCCAACAGGCTGTCTGGAATTCCTGCAAATCTTCCATGTCTGGAGGAGTTTCAGCTCCACAGCTGCTGGGTCCACTGGACTCTGTGATGCTCGTTTACTGGGGACAGTGTCCATGGAGCCCCTTCCCACCCTTCCAGCAGGAATTTGTCATCCAGCTCAGCATCTCTGAAATGGAGATGGAATTCTGGCTCTGGGAGCTGTGAAACCAAACAGGCAGCAAAACCTGCAGCAAGTTACAACAATTTTCTTAACCTGCAAGGCAGGGAGGGAGGGAGAGAAGAACCCTACACGAGACATTCCGTGTCTGATCACACTCCACACATCCACGGCTATTGAAACTCTCTGATTCCCCTGTTTGAGATTTAGCTGCAACATCCCATTTGTTCCAAGCAGATATGTAAAGTCCCCTCGGTGTTCAGGTTCATTTAAAGATTTACATTTTGTATTTCCTTGCTCTTTTTCTGAACGATGTACATAAAACGGAATTGTAAATGTTTAGGAAAATCAAAGCTATTCTTAGATGCTTGCAATTCCACTAAGTTTGTATTCTCTAATTTGCGCCATGAAAGGGAAAGGAAATCTGGGAGAGGAGCTTGTAGTTTGCTTTTTGAGGTTTTCTTCACTGCATTTCCATTGAAACTTGGGGCCCAGAGTTTCTCAAGGCACATTGAAAGTTTCCTCAGTAACCCTTTCCTCCAGAGGATGTGGCTGCAGCGAGCCCTCCTCTTCCAGAGGGCTGTAGCAGGGAGTTTTAAAATTAATCCCAACAGAATCAGCTCTGGGACATGTCCAGAAGCTCAACTAAAAACTCCTCTAGGCTGGAAAAAATTGGTGCTAGATGAGTAAATTCTGCCCAACTGCTTTTTACGTAAACGCTGTGGTTTCCATGGTGCTGAGGGATAGAATAAAATTGGTTCTTATTGTCATGAGCCAAAATGCCAATCCATCTCTTCCCAGAGCCATTGGAGCTCCCAGATCCAGGTCCACCCCTGTGGATTTAAGTCAGAGGTTGTAAACTACCATGGGGAAGAAGTGGTTTTAGATTAGGATCTCTGGAAGAAAATCTTTCCCCAGGTAAATCCAAGCTAGATGAAATCTGCCCTTCTTTTTTTCTTCTTTCCACACAGTCAACACCTTGAGAAAGTTCAGCCCCACCATGCCAGCTGGGAAGGGAAATGCTGAACAAAAATCCCAACCAGCAGAACGAGAATTTTCAAAGGAATGAGAATTTTGTTCCCTGAGGCGCAGCCCCAGCACTGCTCCTGGGTCTCTGCTTCTGAAATTGAAATTAAAAAAAAGAAAAAGAAAAAGAAAAAGAAAAAGAAAAAGAAAAAGAAAAAGAAAAAGAAAAAGAAAAAGAAAAAGAAAAAGAAAAAGAAAGAAAGAAGTAGGATTCTTACTTGGGTTCTTACTTTTCTTACTTCACCCCTTGCCCAGGTTTGCTGCTCTATGAAACTGAAGTGTTGCAGCCACTGCATGGTTTAGTGAACTCCACTCTCCAGAGTGAAATTCAGGAAAATCCAGCCCTCTCTCCAGCTCTGCAACCTGCCTGATGGAAAAACTGAACGCTTCCCTCCCAATGTGTGCAGTAATGGGAGTTTCTCATCCAGAGAAAATTTCTCATATCTAAAATATTCCTCTGAATTAGAAAAAAAAAAAAAAAAAAAAAAAGTAAAATAAAATCAGGGTGTGGGATTTTCCATGAAGGGAAATTATCATTTTTTGGAGAACGTTTCTCCACAGCCAATGCTCAGATGTGTCCCCATGTCTTTCCCAGCTCCAGGGACCAGTGAAATCCCCTGGCTGTGCCTGGGGATGCTCAGTGACTCTGGATCCCTAAGGAACCTGCCCTGGAGCTACTGATGAAAAATATCAGACAAAAATCTGCCACAACAGATTGTTTCTGTTGAAGTTTTTTGGTTTTTTTTTTTTATTCTCTTCTTAAACCACAAAAGTGCTACTGGCTGCCATGGGGAGCACATGAGGTTAAACACTTACCTGCTGTGTGCACCCACTAGCCCTGCTCAGTGAAGCCCTGTGACTGTCCAAAAACGTGCTGAGTGTCCAGCTGGCCAAAGGACAGAGGTTCAGCACATCTGGGGGAGTTTAGGGAAAGCTGGCCTGGTGTTTTACCCCTGCAAGCCAGCGCTGGAGGAATGCTTTGCACATATGAACTATCTCATGCTCACCAAACCACTTATTAGTTTCAGGCGCTGGCCCCTGTGTTATTATGGCCTTGATAACTTTATTAAATTCAGCCCCAGCTTATTCATCTCGCAGAATGGCCTTAACTATTTGTAGATATTTTAAAGTAGCCATCCTTGGGCAGTGATCGCTTCCAGACCTCGCCGAGAGACACACATGTGTTTGAAATGCCTGCTTTCCTTCTCCATTTCACCATAAAGTAGCCAATTTAATTTTGCACAATACCGTTTGATAACAACCATGTGTGTGTGTCTTCAGCGTTTATGTACTTCAGAGAAGGTACTGCTTGGTCAGTGTGAGATAATTTCACAAAGAAAAACGGAACCAGATGTTCCTCCTTTTGACTTGGCTTCTCCCTCCGCCTATCTTGTTTCTGATGTCAATTTTCCATTACCTTGGGAAGGGGGATCTCTTGTGCCCGAAGTGTTGGGAGTAGCTGAGGTGGGTGATTATCAGCTTAGCACCTCTGAGATCATTACCGAAGCCTAACGATGCTCAGGAGACAAACAAAGGCAGAGGAAATCCAAAGGGAAAGGTCACCTGTGCCACCGAATCTCTCTGGATGCTTGGGATGCAACCTTGAGCATGCCAGGGAGGAGTGAAGGGCGCCATCAGCTCTAAAAAAATCAGCAAGAAAAATTTCAGTTGTCTTCCCTCAGGTGCTGGAACGGGAAATTTTAGCCGTGGTTATTTAATTTTCACTGTTCAGGGACCTGCTGCCTGGCTGGAAGGGCCCAGGTGAATGTGGCAGCTCCTGGGTGTGTTACCTGTGTTATAAGTTCGTGACTTATTGTTGGCTTTTTGCAAATATTGAGATAAATGATATATATATAACGTTAAAATAGCTTTTCTGTATCAATCTAAGTTTTTTTTCTAAGAGCAGAAGTTAAACATAAAGTGTTTTTCGCACCTGCATGTTGGAAAATGGGTGGGCAAAATTGCGAAGGAATTCTGACTTAAAATGGCCTAAAAACTCCAAAAATCGCACGAAAAATGGCCCAACAAATCCAAAAATTTGCACTGAAATACCCCAAACCTTCCAAAACTCCAGGGATTATTGGGAAAAACATCGGGAAAACTCTGGAAGAAAATCAGCCTAAAACCCCAGAAAAATGTCTAAATATTTGCACTAAGAAATGCAAAAATCCCCCAGAAATTGCATGAGAAATGGCCAGAAAAGTCCTAAAATCAACAGCAAAAAAGCAAAAATGGCCCAAAAATCCAGTGAGATTCCAGGGATTTCTGAGGAAAAAAAAAACCATTTCAGTTTCTCTGAAGTAAAGCAGAAAGATGGGGAGAACAGAGAGATTTGCTGATGGAAGGAGGAGTTAATCTGTGTGAAATCCAGCCGGGCAGGGGACATCCCTCTCAGGACATGGAGTGAACACAGAGAATTGCTGAGATCAGGAGAGCCCACGGTCACTGGGGCCACGGGGGGAAAGCAGGAGGTGACATTTTAGAATCACCATGACTGTCAGGCTGAGAGGGGAACATTTTCTATACTACAAACTACAGACGTACTCTTTACTATTACCTCCCAATTCCTATCACCTATATTGTACAGTCCAGTTCTACCCTAAACCAATCCAAAAGTGCCACCATCACCCAGCAGATGGATGCCAACAAGAAGGAGAAAGAAGGACAAAACATGCCCAAATTCCTCCATCTCCACCCCAGACCCTTATTATAAACAATTTTAAAAACCTACTTGCATACCTTATACCAAATAACTTATACTCTACTCATTTTTTGTGACTTGTAACTCTTCATACAAGGGTGGTGATTTTTCCCAAGGGTTGAAATCGAAGCCACAGGGGTCCTGGGCTCCATGCCAAGGTTTCTGAGCCCCCTGCCCGGGTCTTGAAGCATCCAGAGGGATGTCCTGGCTTCCCACACTCACTGCCCACACTGGCTGTCACACCAACCAAGCCTGCACTCGAGAGGAAGGAGCTTCTTATCTGCTTGCGTTATCATCCTGTGGCCAGGACAGACCAAAAAGAAGAGGATGGATGAGAGCAGAGCCCGGAGATCCGGAGTGCCGGGTGTAAAGCTGTGAGCCGCCTCATTTACAGGTGATTTTACCTCCACACCGGTTTTATTTGTGAAGAGAACAAGGCTTTGTGATCTCCTGTGACTCAGCTGTCCTGTGACATCCTGGCAGGGACAGCGCTTGGAAGGAGCAGCTATTGCAGGGAGTGCCTGGCTGGATCACAGCTCCATCCCGGGCCAGGATGGATGGATTCCTTGCCTTGGACCCACGGGGACCTGCGGATGGCTCCAAGGACAGTGGCAGGAAGACGCCAACGACCTCCAGAAAGACCAAACCCTTTGGCTTTGAGGACACCACGCAATTTCTCCTCCTTGCCTTTCCTTTTTATTTGGGTTAGAATATGAGGTCAGTGTGAGCCCTGCACGTATTTTACAGTAATTTCACAATTATAAG
>VRYO01002184.1:9130824-9151401 GCA_009812075.1 Sialia sialis | reverse complement strand
AATGCTCCATGACATATGGCAAAGCCCTGCAAGGGGACACGTTCCCCAAGCAGCTGGCTGGAGTTGTGCAAATCCTGTTACTGCCTGGCACCAAGAGCAATGAGCACAGGTCCTGCAGAAAGAAGTGCTGATAATCACCATTTCTTAGGGACTAATCCTAAATGCCTCCGCTCCCTGTCACTGCTTGCGGTAATAACAGCAGGTGCCCATGAAGAAATCCTTTTCCCAGCACCTCCTTCATGTCTTTGCTTTCCAAGAGGGAAGTTGAAAGCCTTTCTGACAAGGATACAGAGAAAACACTATCAATTTTTCAGAAGTCTTTTTCTCTTGAATTGTCAACTGTTTGTGATTTTCTTTTTTCCCTTTTTTTCCTTTTTTTCCTCTTTCGCTGCCGTTAAAAAAAGTAATTTTGTCACTCAATGCACTTTCAGTCCAGTAAATAGTAGGAGAAGGCAATTTCACTGGAGGCCTAGCTGGAAAGAAGGAGAGATATTTGCTTAATACATGCTTAACTGGCAATCATCTTGGCAGTGCCTTAGCCCTGCTAGTCAAGGTGGCTTTCATCACATTTGTCTCTGCTTTTCCAATGCTCCTTCCTCTCATCCCTGCTCCAGTTTACTGAAATCATCAAACTCCAGCTCCTGCCCAGGCTGGTGAGGTGGATCAGTGCTCTGTGCTGTTCAGCTGGGTGGCAGCTCTTGATGGTCCAGACTGGGAGATGCTGGTGTAAACTGGGAGATGCTGGTCTATACTGGGAGATGCTGATCTATACTGGGAGATTCTGGTCTATACTGGGAGATGGTCCAAACTGGGAGATGCTGGTCTGTACTGGGAGATGCTGGTCTATACTGGGAGGTGCTGGTCCCTGCTGGGAGGTGCTGGTGGCAGCAGAGTCTGTGTTCCAGGCTGTGACCTCTGTGCCTTCAGGGCTCCTTGGGGCAGCCACCCACAGCCCATTGTTCCATTGATTTCGGCGGTATCAGATGAGATCTTTACTTCCTGAGGGCAGGATTATCACCCTGGGATATCTCAGCTCCACTCAAAGGTGCGGAGATAAGGGACTGGATTTTTGGCGGGGTGAGTTCAGGTATTCAGAGCCACTGCAAATTCCTGTTTACAAAGGCAGGTGGGGAAATCCTCATCCACAGGTGTTCCACACTGGCCTGGGGTGTGCAACTTGGGTCTCCCAGTTTGGAACACACAGAGTTGTTCTCTCTGTGCCTGTGTACAGAAAGCAAAGTGCAAATTTTGTCACGCTTGTGTGGGGTCAGCACAGCACAGCTGGCACATGGCACCTCCACCAGAGCCCAGATTTTGTGCCATGTGAGTGATGGAAAAGTGGTTTTACCAACACAACTCCAGGAATATTGTGGTGATTTTCATACAGATAGAGAAATTGTAGAGTTTAAGTTAGATCTTGTCACATTAAGCACTCTGAAAAGTCCCAAAAAATGCCTTTGCAAAGAGGCTGTGCAGACCCCCACGCCCTTGCTGCTCTTCCTCACCCCTCTATCATCCCAACACCCTGGTCCTTACTTTCTAGGTCATCCAGGCATGGCTTTCTCTCCTGTGAAAATGCTCAGGTCATTTGTTAGTGACAACAGGAGTGGGATCTTTTGGTGATGTAAATCAATGTCACTTCAAAGCTTCCATGGAGCAATACTTATTTACACCTTCAGATACCAGATCCTTATATTTTGCTTTCATGTGTGTCAAAGCTATTTTTTTTTCCTGAAAGGTAACATTTTGTTGCAAATTTCTATAATTAATCAACCTCATTCCTATGGCAATAGACATTACACAAATTAATAAAATAAATATTCCAGCACAGTTTAATTCTGGCAAAGCCATGCTAAAAACCTTTCCATCATTCCTCATTATGAAGGCAGCAAAACGTGCTTAACAGAATATCTTATCAAAATTAGTGAAAACATTAAACTTCCCAAAAAAACCTTCTTTTGAAAAGTTGTTCTAAGCAAGTTTCTAAAATCTCAGAAGTATTAAATCCTCATTAATATAAGCTCAATGTATTTATGGTGTCAAAAATGTGTTTTATAAAAGCCAAAAGCAGAGTTGCACAAGTTGCCTCATTATCAATAATCTAGCATCGTCCCTTTTATGTGTCATTTCTTTACACAATATACTATCATTTATGACTTTTAGCAAATACATCATGGCAAAGGATTACTCTCATCAGAGGCAGTCTTTGAAAAGGATATGCTAATTTCTAGAGAGCAAGAAAACATCAAAACAGTGCCAGCAAATAGCCAAGGGACTTTCATGTCTTAATATCCTTCAGAAGTGCTTTATCTCCTAGTGCAACGTGTATCATAGTATAAACAGGAAATGAAACAGCCAAGGCATCAAAGAACCACCAGTGCATGGCTGTAATTTTAGATCAGGTTTAATAAAGGTTATCTGCAGCAGGCTAATCAAACAAAAGGGTGTATGTTTTAAAGCGCCATTTGATAATTTTCATTTAAGGCTCCCGATCAAAGAGATCCTAACAATGTCTTACTGACTCCAGATAGATCCCTTTGCCTCACTTTTCAAAGTAGCTTCGTTTATTGCTGGTAAAACTGGTTTTGATGTTCTAATTTTTTAGGTGGAGGAGAGATCAGAAACCGCTCTGGTTTCCTATGCACCTTAATTTGAAAAGCAATAGAAAGAGAGCTGAGAAGGAAATGAGCAAACACAGCGAGGGTCAGGAAGATCTCAGGGTCACTTTTGTGAGCTCTCCCTGGACCTTGATGCCCAGGCAGGGGCTTCCATCCCAAACAGGATGCAAGGAGAGGAGACAAACCTGGGCAAGGCTAAGGAGAAGTTAAGGAGAAGGCAAAATACCCTGGAAATGAGTGGCTGAGGGGAAAAAAGAGCAGCTTGATCTTGGCTGGGTGCTGGGGAAGGGCAGGAGGAGCCACACGGGCTGTTGGTGTGACACTTCTCATCCTTGGCCAGCAGGAGAAGCTCAACTGGCACCATCCCCACACCACTGAGGAAGGGAAAATGGCAATTTGGCTGTGCTACCCTGGGACAAAACATTTTGCCTTGTTCTGTGATTGATTCCTGGATTGCATTTTCAGGCCAAATCTGATCCCAGTTCCTGGAGAAGAGGGCTGTTTGCTGATTTCTGAAAGTGGAGTAATCCCACCAGGAGACACAGAGAATCTACCCTGGCTTCATTGGGATGCCAGTGGAGTCTTCCCTATTCCTGGTTTATTAATTATTCTGTTTGGGGAGCAAAGAGGGAGATGAGAAATTTTTCCAAACGGGAGCTTATCAAAATGGTTTTATTTCTGGCAAGGCTGATGCATCCAAGGAGCTAAACATACTTCTAATATTTTGTCAAAGCTTTCTGCCCCACTCAAGCCCAGGGATGTTTCAAACTGATTTCCACACAAAGAAGATGTTTCCCATTAAACAGAAATGCTTGAAAATAAATATCTCCTGGCCATGGGAGAGTAATGGTGGGATGGCTCATGGAAGAGCAGAAAAAGCTTAAAACCATCCCAGTTATGGGATGCAGGCAGGTCTGACTGTTTTGGGGAGAGATCTCAGCTTTTTGGGACCAGCCTTCTTCAGCACTTTCTTTCAAGCACTGGGGGTGTTTTACAACTGTGTGTTTGTAAAGTTTGTTGTTATTTTTCATGTTCAGAAATCCAAAGCTCTGTAGGGGGGACTTCTAAGGAAAAATCCAAATAAATAAAAAATTCACCCTTGGGTGCACTTAATGTGGTTGGTAAGAAATGTGCTGACTCCCAAACGTTCTCCTTCCCACACACTTCACAAAATGCTAGTTTTATTCATATACATGTGTATATACTTCCTGCTGATGCTCTCCTAAATATTTCAAAGTATCCTCATGAACCAACACACTTTTATCGTGGTACTTGTAGCAGCACAAGACCTTGGTTGTACCCATCCAGCTTCACTTTGCTTCTTTTCCCTTTCAAGTAAATTTTAAATTACCAAAGAAGTGCTGATAGTCACAAAAATCTAGTTATTGGCCATGAAAACTCAACCATAAGTAATCTCCCCAAAACCAGTCCCATGAAATATTCATGGGCTGGGAGCTCTGTTCCAGGCAGGGCGGTTGCTTCCGACAGCAAATGCTTTGGGAGAGGAGAAATGGTGATTCCTCTGCTTGCAGAAATGAGGATGCTGCTTGGCAGGATAACCTGCTAAAAAAAACAAAAGCAAAAAAAATAAAAATTGATTTGTTGAAATCCCCAGAGTTAGGGTCCCAGCAGGAGCAGCAGAGAGCAGTGCCCGTATCCTGTCAGCAGCTCCCCATCGATCCCTGACCTGTCTGCAGCACCCGGGGTCCCTCCCCGAGCTGGATTACTGCCTGCAGCACAGACACCAATCAATAGGGACTGCAGATTGGTAATGACCAAATGTCAGGCACTTCTCTGCAGCTTTTTTGAACTAATATTGGTGCTCCCTAATCCCGTTATCAAAGGACACCATGAGAAACACCATGACGGTGGCTACGAGCTGCCAACCTCTCGCAGATTCATAGACTTGAGACCAGAACAAACCACTCAATAATCTTTTTTTTTTTTTTATTTTCCTGCTGACCTTTATTTTGTGGGCCATTAGATTTCACCCGTATCAAGTGCAATAACTGGCGTCTGACTGAGGTACAACTTGTGCTTGGCAGGAGCATATCTTCAAAGGAGGAGAGCGGTGCTGATTGAAGCCACTGGAGCTGGACACTTCACCACCCCTTGGCAGTTGAACTGTGGTTATGACAGTTTATTTCTGGGCACTCTTCTGCCCGAGGAAGTTAACTCAGGGCGAGGGAATGTGTGTGAGTAAAGACAACAATCCTTTCTGCCTAACTGTCTGCAGACACTAGCACAGGCACAACAGGCATTCGCCAGCACTCCACAGTGACTGCTGTGTCCACAGGTTTTATTCTGACTTTGTCTGCCTCTGGTATCATCTACTGGTCCTTTTCAGTGTGTTCCCCTCCTAACCACAGAGATGTGATTTAGACTGACAAGATTTCTATGACTCATCCCCATCGTCTATTTGGTAATAATCCCCAGAAATGCATGATTTCTCGTGCCACCTCCAAATCTTACCGAATCTGCCATGGCCAACCAGAGGGTGGCTGGCCCGACTTTAATGTGAGTGATAAAGATATTGAAGGTTGAGTTTGATGATTTTGGATGTGTTTTCTTGCCTGTCCATTCTGCCATGGCCAACTAGAAGCTGGCTGAAGCCCTGGCTCAACTTTATTCTGGGTAATACAGACACTGAAGGTTGAGCTTGATGATTTTGAATGTGTTTTTTAACCTGTCCATTCTGCCATGGGCAACCAGAGAGTGGCTGAAGACCTGGCCTGACTTTAATCTGAGTGATAGAGACATTGAAGGTTGAGCTTGGTGATTTTGGATGTGTTTCCTCACCTTCCATTTTGCCATGGTCATACCAGACACTGGCTGAAGCCCTGGCCCAACTTTAATCTGAGTGACAGAGATATTGAAGGTTGAGCTTGATGATTTTGGATGTGTTTTCTTGCCTGCCCATTCTGCCATGGCCAACCAGAGAGTGGCTGAAGACCTGGCCTGAATTTAATTTGAGTCATAGAGACATTGAAGGTTGAGCTTGATGATTTTGGATGTGTTTTCTTGCCTGTCCATTCTGCCATGGACAACCAGAGAGTGGCTGAAGCCCTGGCTCAACATTAATCTGAATAATGGAGATATTGAAGGTTGACCTTGATGATTTTTCTTACCTTCCATTTTGCCATGGGCAACCAGAGAGTGGCTGAAGCCCTAGCCCAACTTTAATCTGAATAGTGCAGATATTGAAAGTTGAACTTGGTGATTTTGGATGTGTTTTCCAACTCTAATGATTCTATGATTCTAATTGTTTGGGTTCACATCTTCCTTGCCTGTCAATGCACTGAGCTTGGAGGGTTCTGCATCACCAGTCAGACCTTGTCACAGTCATCCATCTGGCACGTGTCCCATGGCAAAGTCACTCACAGGTGTCCCTGTGTGCAGGGCTGGGGCTTTCATAGTTTCTGGAAATGTTATTGGAGGAGCTGTGCCTGCCCTGTGTGGGGATGCTTGAGCTGTGCATCTCCAGCACAGCCAGAGCTCAAGGTTTTGCCCAGGATTTGTTCAAGACCTCTCCCCAGGACTTTGGGAAATGTGGACATGAGCTAGCAGGTGGCAAATAAAATATACACAGTGCAAGACATGCCTGAGCTCAGCAAATAGTGTGCCTAAGTCCTAAAATTATCCAAGACAGTCTCCATAATTTTTATGGGAGAAAATTAAGTCTTCAAAGCAAGCAGGAATTTGAACTATCCCCAGTTCAAAGAAAATTGCCACATGTCGACAAACATTAAGAATGATAATATTTTGCTAAACCCCCTGTAAATCTTTGTGTGGTTTCTCTGCATTTCCTTTCCCATTGCTGTTTGTTGCTCCTACATCCACATTCACACTGGGAGGTGAAGGAGGAAAAAACTCCCCATTGAAAAGAGAAGAAAAAAAAGTGATTTTAATCTGCTGCAATGCCCTGGGATATGGCTTGATTGAGGAACACTGAGTCCTGGGCAGGATGCTGCTTCCAAGGATTTGCTGGGTACCAGAACATCCCAAGCTAAACAGGAGCTGTCAAACATCTAATCAATCTGTCATATTAACTGTAATTAAATGCATTAAGCAAATGCACCAAGGGCTGCTCTGGAAGGGTGCTAACACCTCAGTGTGGAAGTAATTGCTTCAATTGCAGTTTTAGGTCATTAAATATCTGTGTGTACTCAGGGAACGTGAAGAGAAATTAGAAGGACCTGAGAAATTAATTTTGTTTTGAAGTGCAGCAGCTCAGCTGTCAGTGCTGCCTTAGTGGTAAAGGAGGAAGATGGAGAGGATGGGAAAGGAGCTTGCAGAGCCTGTGGGAACAAACACATCTTGTTCACACAGCTCTGGAGGTAAAATTAAACTCTGTCCCCTCTCTCTACAGAATAATTTTTCCCCAAGCAGCTTGAGGATGAAGCAAATTTCTGAATGGCTTCCTGAAGCGGGACAGCAAGGGGAGACCCATCCCCTAACCCCAGCCTCTCATCCACCAGTTGTGACTTTGAGGTGTAGGGGCTTCTGGAGGCACCATTTTCCATTTGTTTATTAACTGAGAAGTGGAAAAGTCTGAACCAGAACATGTGATGCAAACTCCCCCTCCCCACGCCCCAAACGCATCTTTTCCAGGAGGCTGGAGCTGACTGCCATGCACATCTGCTTGGTCACAGATGTGTGACAAGGATCCAGGCTTGGAAACTTCATTTGGAGCAGCAGCAGCCTGGGGGTGGTGTTTGCCTCCCAAGGAACGACCTGCCTCTACTCAAACTCTTCCTCACTCCAATTATTTGCTGGATAAAACTTTCTTGCCCGGGAGCTCGTAGCTCTCCCAAAGTGCTGCACAGACCCGAGCTGTGATTTTAACCCAGAACCAAATTCCGATTTGCTTCCCTCCAAGGCTGCTGTGCACACCAGCAACTGACGGTGGTTAATGGTTACCACGAGGTTACCACGAGGTTACCACGGGTTGTAAAAGCAACGGTCACTGCGGGGTGAGCCCAGGAGAGCTGAGCCTGCCCTGCTCTCAGAGCTGCTGCAGGGACAGAAAATCAGGAATGCTGGCTCCCATTCCCCAGTTTGCCCTGAAGGAGCTTGGCTACTTTGGCAGTGCAGATAACATTAAACAGATGAAGCACAAAAATGGCACAAATATGATTAGAATACATGTGTGTAGCTGTCTCACCCTCCCCTTTCAACTTGCACCATATGAAAATAACCTCATCAAAACAGAAAGGCTTTTAGGAATGAGGTTAATTGTAAAAATAGCTCTAAATAAAATAATCACAAGGCCCCAAATGTTGTTAGTAGTGTGAGCCAGCAGCTTGCTCTGAAATTTACGGAACAAAAAGTTTGTTCTGCACTTGCAAAGCATGCCATAAAATAGATAAATCATAACTGTCTGATGGAGCAAGCATGGAGCTGGGTTTTGATGTGCACCGGGTTATGATCTGTGCACCAAAACTTCTGTCACTCACCAGTCTGAGGTCAAGCCCTGGATCATCCTCAGCATCAGGGAAAGGGGGCACATCTGCACCCAACATTAAACCCTTCTTCCAGGGTGTGCTGGCTAAAATCCCTGCTCTGGCATCTCCTGTAAACTTCCAAAGTGGAAGCTGGGCCTTCTTTCTCCATTACAGCCTGTGCAGAAACCTTACTGCCCTGCACAAAGCTGTGCTCATCTTCATCACAAGGCTTAAAAACACTCCTGTGAGGAGAGCAGAGACCTTCAGGGAAGATTTGTGGCCCTTGGCACCACCTGGTGTGGGATTCTCCATCCCCCTGATGTGAACACGGAGCTGGGCGAGACTCAGAACTTCGGGCAGAGTTTTGCTTTCAAAGTTGGGTTTGTTTAAGGGACTCCAAGGGGTGCTGAGCCACCTGGATGGGAGCCAAAAAAAATGTTGATGCAGATCCTGCAAAGTAAACCTACCCCCTCCTGCAGTCACGTGCCGTTTAATTGTTTCACGTTTTATTTCATGCAATGCTCCCAGTCCATCAGCCTGCCAAGCAGCATGGCTCGTGTGGCACCATGGAAATCCTGATTTGCTTTCCCTCTCTGGCTCTCCCCGGCCAATTGCCTCGCGCTGCAATTTTTTGGGAGCTTATCAAAAAGTTTTGGAACTGAATCAGCTTTGAGGCCAGATGTCCCCAAATACCAAGGCATTTTGTGTTTGCTGCTCCATGTATGACTCAAGTCCCTGATGTTTGACTTGAAGATTCTCCTAATTTCCCATCCCCCAGTCCAAGACAGCTTTAGCTCATCACAACATCTGCCCCTAAATCCACCCTCCTTCCCACACATGGGAGCAAGAGAGTGATCAAGGAGCATTGTCCCCTCTTAATTTTCTGTTTTTATTTCTATACTAACTTTGCTTTCCCATCTCCAGCTAATTGATTGCTCAGCACTCCAATGTCCATAGGAATCTAAATCTGCTCACAGGGAAGTCAGCGAGCAATTCCAGGTGATGCAGAGGCCAACTCAACCTCTCTGGGCATCTCCCCTCGAGCCACAGAGCATCTTCTGGAAGCAGCTCAGTTTCTGGCTGTGACAGCATTCATGGGATTCAGTTTCATCATTCCAAGATGAAATTTTCTGCCCTGATGAGGGTTCAGCATTGTGTTCACAGGCTGCTTCCTTCCAGCATTTTTATTTGGGAATAGTCCACAGGATTAAGCTGGCTTTTGGTTTCCTAGTCAGATTTTTAGGATGTTGAACCATTAGATGGTCAGGGGGAGGTGGGGAACATAGGAAGCCCATTAAAGATAGGAAGAAAAAGCTCTGGGAAGTTATAAAATAACTCCAGTCTTGACTCAAGCTGCTTATCAGAGAATGGAAGTGCCACCAGCAGCGCAAGAACCTCTCTCTTCCCACTCCATTCCAACATGGGAGGAGGTGGCAGGGAAAAACCAGTTCTGTGAACCTGTTAGTACTGATCAGCCCCCTGGGAAGGGGCTGGCAGGTTTGGTATCAACCCTCCAGGAGGAGCAGGGGGCAGAAATCCTCTCTCAGCCCCATGTGAGTTTGTTAATTAAGGTAAATGCTCCCAGAGGGGAGGCAGTGAGTGCTGCTGGGGCTGCTTCTGGCAGGGAAACTCCTCTGGCACCCCAGACAGCTGGTCCTGCAGCTCTGTGGGGATTTTCTAGAAGGTGAGATCCTGAATTTGTTCTGTGCTTTAATGAAATTCGGTGCTCCGAGGTGGGGAGTGGGCTCTGCCCTTGATGTCCTCATCCTTTTGCTGCTGGATTTGGAAGGACCTTGTTGTTCTCTGGATCTTGCAGGACCTGGCTGCTTGCTGTTTGCAGTGGGAGTTGATGCAAGTAAATGCTGCTGGTGTGATCCACGTGGGTGACAGCAGCCCTGGAGGTTTGAAATAATGCTAAGAACAAACTTTATTCAACTTGCTGCATGTCATGTGGCCTTCATGCAAAAACAAAAGCCACTGCCAGCATCCCCAGTCTGAGCTGTACAAAGCCACGGTGAACCCATCTCGGGCTTGGAGACTTTTTGGGTTTCCTTGCCAGCCATTAATTTTGTTGCATGCATAGGTAGGTGTGGTTTTTACAAGCCATCCAAATTGAAGTGCCAGACCTTTTGAAGTTTGTAGCAGAGCAGATTAATTCAAGATTTTTGGGATCTGCTTGTGAGGAGCTTGATAGGGTGCAGGAGGAGGAGACTGGGAATCATCTCCTGGGTTTTTGGAGACACTGGTGAAATGAGCTGTGAGAGGCTGAAAAGCGTTTCAAGAATCTTACAGGAAGATTGGAGTCCTGGGCCTTGGACAGAAGAGATTAAAACACTTTTTGGGTCTGGTAGCTTAAGGATGCATTTTGTTTTAATTGAATTTGTTCCCAAACTTGTCTCTCAGTGGCACCTGCAGCATGAACACACCTGTGCTGTGTGTGAAGCAGCTGGGGAGGGATGGAATGGCTTCTGCCAGCCCTGATCCTGCACAGTCCATGGTGTTTTGGCTGCTGGGTCATGACAACACAGAGGGGACGTTTCAGAGCCATCCCTGGCATCTGCAGCCTGGCAGGAATGTGTCAGATAGTTAATTATTGTGTTGGACGGTAATTCTATCACGCCAGAACATAAGTAGTTTGTTTGGGTACTCTTTCCTTCCCCCCTCCCTCTCTGCTGAAGATAAAGGAGTGAAGTTTAATCATTAAATCTCCATCTTGATCCGTGGAGGTCACGCACCAAACCAAAGTCAGATAACGCAGCATTTAGCAACCTTATCTCCTTTACAATAAAGAGCAAGCAGGAAGCCGACTTTGTTGTCTGTTCTATTTTTTAATATACGTTTATTTAAAGAAAAGCCATCTCGAAAATGGGGAGGGGGGGATGAGATCTTCCAAACAGCAGCTTCTGTAAACAGGATGAAATCAGATAAAGAAATTACTGTAAAAATATTGCCTCATCTCTAAAGCTCAGAACTTTTTTTTTTCTTTTGCTCTTTTTTATCTTTGAGAAAGATAATGAAAGAGGAAGCTTGAAACCACATTTCCATTGATGTTTGAATACACAACTGCTGGATTTAAGAACTAAAGGAGATCAAAGAGAATGGTTTTCATTCCGATAAAATTATAGCAGTTCTGGTATAGGGTGATGGGCTCATTTATGAACTCTACGACACAAATAGTTGTTCAGGAACCTTTTTTTTTTCCCTTCCCTCTGCTAAGAACCAAGTGAAAAATGCCTGGAATTCCTAAGGATTAATTAGGAGTGTGGCTAATAATGTTATAATAGATACATACTAAGAGTGTATGTCTCTCTTTAGGATATTCTCTGGGAGCACAAAAACATCTGTACAATTCAAAGGGAATGGGAATGCTCTGCTACTGTACATTGCAGCTCACATGACAAGAAAACTTAACAGCATTAGGTTGCCAGAGTGTGCATCCTGACACTGCTCTCTGGTGATTTAATTTTTTATTAACACAGACATTCATTACTGAGTTAAAGCCATTCATGGATGTGGGGTTAACACAATTATTTATCACATGTTATATTATGTTCCTAAACTGCGCAGGAGAAGTTATCAGGAAGGGTTTGTAAAAGGCAGGAGTGATGCAGCTGTGGTGGAATAAATGGGAGATCTGAGGCTGTGATCCTGTGGGGGATCCTTGGAATATTCCTGTGCCTGTGGAAGGATCTGACCTGGGGTGGCTGTGCTTTACTTCTTGGGGTTTCTTAGCTTTGGGTTTGGTTTTTTGGTTTTTGTTGGTTTTTTTTTTTTTTTTAGAGCTGAGGATTATATCAGGGCTGGTGTCAGCTGCAGCATGGTAACCTCACATTTGCATGCCCTGGGGATGTGAATGTGCTTTAGCACAGTTCATGCAGAAATGAATTTGTCCATGCCAGCCCCACAGCCCAGCTTGGCACAGAATCCAGTTTGGTGGATATTGATCCACTTTTTCCTACACTTCCAAATTTGAAGTTGCACAACAATCATATTCCAGGTCGGTCACAGTGCAGTAGGAAAAATATAAACTTTAAAAGTGGGTTTTTATTTCTGGTTTGTTTGAGGGTGGGTCTCTTGTTTGTTTAGATTTTGGGTTTGGAATTTTGGTGTCTGAAAGAGATGATGCTCCCTCCAGATGAGGAGTGAGGGCAGAGTGCTGGGGGGTGTCTGTCCCTGTGTCTGTCCCTACAGGTCACCTAGCCCCATGGAAATCCAGGGTTGGCTTTGATCAGGGGAGGGAAACTCCCACACTGAGAGGCTGAGTGTCTCAGTTTTGTTTTTTCACAGTTTTGTTTAATTCACAGTTTTGTTTTATTCGTGCTGATGAGGCAGAGGGAGATGCTGCTTCACCCTTGAGGCACACCCGGCTCCAAGGTGGTGGCCATGAGCTTGACTGGTGTAAAATCATCACAAATTCATAGAATGGGTTGGAAGGGCCTTAAACATCATCCTGTTCCAGGCCCCTGCCAGGGACACCTTCCACCTCCCAAAATCTCTTGTTCAAATTTAGCTTTAAAATTCTCTTCTTCTCTTAGCAGGACAGGGACACTTCTCTCCTGCCAGGCCCAAGGGAGTTGGTTTGTCCATGCTGGAAAACACCTTGTAAACAATGATGTAAAGATGGGGGAATTTCCAGCAGGGCAAAGTGATGTTTGCTCCTGGTGCAACCTGCCTGTGCCACCCTTGGCCACTCATTACAGGATTGCTGTGAAAGGATTTTTTTGGTATTTTTTTAAGCAGCAGAGCCTGGCACAGCGTGTCAGCTGAGCCCCATCTCACCTCCTTTCTCCTTTAACCTTTTTATTAGAGCAGAATGTGGTTCTTGTGGCCTCACTTCTGCCTTATCAGATGTGGCTTGTACCTCAAAGCAGCACAGAAATGGGTGAGCTCTCACCCTGAATCATTTTATTTAGGTTTGGTTGTTGTTTTTTTTTTTTTTTTTTCTGGCAGGCTGCCCTGTGTGATGATGCCCACTGGAAAGGATAATGTTGCTTCAATTTAAAAATAGGTCGTGTTTTCAGGGTGGGCACAGAGGACAGCTTGTGCAATTAAAATGGTGATTATTGAAGTCATGCCTAATAAAGTCATCTGTGACTTGCTGAACTCAAGTTAATGACCATGAAATCCATGGTTAATAACAGGACAGCCATTAGTGGGATGGGTGATGTGCCAAAGGTAGCCAATGGAAGGCAATAAAAATATCAAAAGTTAATGTTTGACAGCTTAAACTGTCACTTGAATATTTTGTCCCCATGGTGACTGTTTGAAGTTTGTCTTTTATTTTTTCAAATGCCTTTAAAGAGCTTCTTGATAGCTTTAACTTTCCAGCAAGGCTCACCTTGTGTTTGGAGTGAAGTGCTGACTTTGCTCAGTGGTGCTTGAACCCCTGTGTGTGTTTATGTCCAGTTTAGGAGCTGGCTCAAAATCATCCAAGCACCACCAGGTCTCATCCTGCTCAGCAGGAACTGGGGGGAGAGTGGAATTGGGGCAGGGCAGTAAATTGGGTAAAATGCACTTTGGAAGAGCAGGCATCATGAAAAATCACAATGGGGAGAGGTTAGGATGTGTTCTGACTGTCATTGCTGTGAAATGCTCCAGGAATTGTTGGGGAAAATGCACAAATTCACTTTGCAGATGCAGGATGAAATACAGGATGTGTTGTTGGGAGACCAAGTCCTTAAATATCTTTCCAAACAGAGCCAGCCAGGAGAAATACAGCCTGGTTTTAAAACCAGAGCTTTGAAAGGGCTGGATGTGGTTCCAGTGGTGAGATGGGATCCCTGCTCCCCAGCTGAGTAATGCTGGTGCTCATGGTAGTAAAGGAGTAGTAAAGGAGTAGTTAGTGCACCTGCAGGACTTGAATTTTGAATGTTTCTGCCTTAAAAGTGATGGGGCTGTTAGAGAGAACACAATGCTGCAAAACAGCTTTAAATTCCACTTGAAAAGATGATTTGTTTATGACTTCTCAAAATGTGTCAGTCTGGCACAGCAGTGCCAACCACTTCATAAATATTGTAGTGACACTTGGCAAAAACCTGCAGCACGTAACAATAGCTGGTGCTCCTCAGATATTCCAAATTACCTTGATGCATTTAGTTTAGCTTTTATTTAGTTTAGCTTTTATATTTCCCACATTCTGCATTGGGATGTAACTCTGAACTCCACACAAAGTTCCAGGTTCTCTCCCAGCTCAGGCACACACAACAATCCTTTTCCAGCCCCAGAACCAAGGACACGCTGCAGCTCCAGCCCCAAAAATGCAACCAGGGAATGGAGGAGAGAATCTGGGAGGGTGGGACTGCAGAACCTGGAGCTGGAATTGGACACTGAACCCCAAGGTGGGAATGGAACAGAACTGATCCAAGTGTGAAACTCCTGACTCTGAGCCTTCCTTGCACTGCCCAAGGTGAATCCTGTGAAGGTTTTTAATAAATCTCTGCTTTATTCCTTTAGCTCTGCCCAGCCTCTGTTCCAGGGAGCTTCTCAAGGCATCACCCTGAGATCCCAACCCCAGGGACATGCTCACCTGGCAGAGATGTGGGAATTTCCCAAACCCTTCTAAACCAAAATAGTTTTTCTTTCTGGCTGAAAAATTTCAGAACAACTTTTCTGGAAACACTGAGGAAAAATAGAGTTGTACAAAATATAAAAAATACAAAAGGCAAGGTTATTTAGAAATTACTAAATTATATACAGAAATTACTGGCCTAGATAAATACATAACAGTGTATAATATAATACTATTATATTATTTGTATTATATATTTATTTATATTATATTATTACTATATAATACTATTTATTCCAAGTCAAAGTGATCTCTACCATTTTCTCTTCACTGGGAATAAAGTTCATCCCCTTACAAAGCAAACTCTGTTGGAACCATTAAGCAGTCATGAATTATTTTGGAATGTCATGGTGATGAAATGTGCATTTCCTCATGCCTGCAGAGTCGTGGCTTTGTGTTCATCATGTAGGCAGCCCAGGTCTGCCTGCAGAGAGGGGCAGGCACGTTGTCTGTTGGAAAATGGAGCTCTGGCTTGGCTTTTGGGTTGTGTTCATGCATATTAACACAGCTCACTTCCCCTGGGAAGAGCTCCTGGTGCACTGGGTGAGGAAGAAGAGGAGGGCAGCAGTTCCCAGCAGAGCAGCGTGCTCCAAAAACCACCCCAAGGGTTGAGCAGTCCGCCAAAACCCTGCGAGTGCACATGCAGGTCCCAGGAGGGGCTGAGCCCTGCTGTGACACTGCCCTGTGTGGCACTGGTGACACCCCAGGCACCCCTGGGTGTGCTGGATGTGCCCCTAGGCGAGGCTTGCACAGCCCTGTGGTGCTGTCACCATTCCCAGCTCAGAGATCAGCCTCCAGCACAGTCCCCAGTCCCTCTCCAGGACCTGTCCCACCCCAAACCTCCCCTTCCCACCCTGGGACAGCAGCTGTGTCCTCCCAGGCTGAGCATCTTGTGCGTTCCCTGGCTCTTGCTCCTCCATCTCCAGCCCTTCTCCTCTGGCTCTCCCATCCTGGGAACACTGCAGCTCAGCCATCCCCACGGTTCTGAAGGGCTCAGGATGAAGGGGAGACCCAGGCTGTGCTGCATGAGCTGCCTGTGCCCTCCAGGAGCAAACACAAACCCTGCACAAGGGCACTGCCACCGCTGCTCTGTCCCTGTCCCCTTCCAGAGGACATCCAGGCACCCAGCTCCCCTCAATCCTCTCCCAAAAAGTCCCTCAGGGGTAACAGATGCACAGGCTGAGGAGCTGCTGGAGGAGGAGGAGCACAGCCAAGTTCCCTGTGTGATCTCCTGGTGCTCTATCTCTGTCCTGAAGTGCTCCTGGCACTCTTTCAGAAGCGTGTTTTCCATAGAGATTGTCCACCTGAGGATATGGGATCCCTTTGTAGGCATTAGTTGGTTTAATTGAGTTTCACTGTACTTCTCTGAGGCAGGGAAATGATGTTCCCTGGGTTTTTACACCCATGTAAACCGAGGCATGGAGAGGTTATACATTTGTAGGAAAGTCCAGAGGCATTTCTGCAGGAGATCTGGTTTGGGGGGTACAGTTTCTCAAAAAAAGAGTAATCCTAAAAATCAGGAGGGAAAATCCAAAGCCAGAAAAGCCTCAGAATAGGGGAAATAATTTTTCAGAATGCTACACATTGAAGCAATTTTAAATAAAGCATTTGGAAACAAAGTGCAGCACTTAGCTTAAAATTAAAATCTTCTGGTGGGGAATGCGTTCTGCTTCAAACACCACGGTCTTAAACACGGGTCAGCCCTCGGTTTAAGAAGGAGCAGGAGGATTTTCAGTGCTAAATTAGAATTGCCAAAGGGGTGAGCAGCACAAACAAGAAGGGAGAGGGGAAGGATTCTGGGAGCAAGTCAGAGCTGCAGACAAGGAGCCTGTGAGAATCCCTCAGCCTGGCTGAGAAAACCAGTTTTGTTTAGCTAAGCCCCAACTCAAACACACTTGAAAACTCCGAGTTTTACCAGGCTGCCATCAAGCTGTGAACAAGTCTCTATTGTCTGGGTGCAGAATGAGCTGCTGTCACCCACGTTTTGGGGGTCCAAGTCTGGCTCCTTGGGGTAGAGCAGGCTTGGGGTGAGCTGGAAACACCAGCAGCTGTTGTGCAGTGAGGAAAGTCAAGCCTTGTCTTGCTCTGCCTGCTCCTCTTGTCCCCAAGGATCCACCCTGTGTCCCCCAAATTCCACTGCTGGTGGAACTGGCCAAGGATGTGTAGAGGGAAATCAAGGCTGGACCCAGCCTGGGCTCACCCAGCAGAGCAAGGCTGGGCTCTGGCAGCTGGGGAAATGCCTTTTCCTGCAGGAGAAGGGAGAAGGATCCTCCCTTCTTCATAAAGAGATGAAAGTGTGGTGCCACAAGCCCCCAGCCCTCAGCTGAGATGCTCAGGGTGGCGGTGGGATCAGGGACACCAGAGCTGCAAATGATGCTGGACACCCCTTTGCAGAGCAGGGGGTTTATCTGTGGGCAATTCATGTCCCACAGAAGCTGGGGGAAAGAAAGCCATAATTGGAGCTCGTGCCCATTTAAAATACCTTACATCAGAACTGAAGAACTGAAGCCTGTTTTTTCCATTGCAGAAATTATTTGGCCTTGAACCATCCAGACCTCACTTGCTATTCTGCAATTGAATAGAGCCTTTTGTGAGGATTTTTAAAAATAATTACTACAAAGCAGTTCAAGAGGAATTCTGATTGTCGTCTAGTTTTCATTTCATGCTTTCATGACATTTTTGTTCAAGGATGAATCTTTTATAAAATGTCTGTTTTAGGTTACACCCTCCAGAACCTTATTATTTGCCTTAAAAATTCCATCAGGGGCAGGAGAATATTCTTTAAGCTTTCCCATTAGTATAACTAAATTCATCAGAGTAATATTACTATTCATGCAAAATAGGTGTCGTCTTTCTTTAAACCTCTTGGCAAGTGGTTAAACTGATTTTAACAAGTATGCAGTGCCAACTTCTTAAAGCTTTGAAAAGTCTGAAGATTCCCAGGCTGCAAAGGACTATTTACATGGTTAAAATTATACACATATCCCCTCTACTTAAAACTGTCCCCTCATCACTTAAGACCCTTGCAAATCCATTCTGACTTCAAAAGAAGAAAAAGTTCCTCTTCCAAGAAGTTTTTTTTCTCCCTGTTAGCACAGCCCAGGCTTTCCAGGTTGTGAGAGCCACCGGGTTTAGCTCCAGGGCCAAACTGAGCTTGGAGTTTCATGGGTGCTTCTGCCACTGAGAGAGGGAATTAATGGAAGGTCTTGTGTTTTTAAAACCTATTGAAAATGTAGAGAAATTGTAGAGATGAAATATTTTGGACATGCCAGGAAATCCTGAGGGACACTTTCTCCTGAGCTGATTATGAGGGGTAGAAATCACACCTTGGCTGTCCCCACCCACCCAAATCCTGATCCTTTCCTCAGTCTCTGCAAGGAGTGACTCTGGATGACCCCAGTGCTCACAAAACGAGCACTTCAAAGTTGTACCCACGATGAATTCATGGGAACTAATAGGAACGTCGAGGGCGGGACATTTGCAAGTTTATTTAGGAGCCCATGGCTGTGGGTAGCACAAACAGGTGGAGCTACAGGGGCAGAACTCACCCCAAGAATCTGAAATCTCTGCACAGAGCAGTAAATTTGAAATGTCATTAAAAGACTAGCAGGATTGTTCTCATCCGAGACCTGTAAGTTATTGGACTGCACTCAGGGAGCTGCTCTGGCCTGAATTATGGATCTTTATTACTTTCCCTCCTGGCCTGGAAACCTCTTGATAAATTCATTAAAATTCTGATTTTCCCATGAAGGTACCAAAATAATGTCAGGGAATCCTGTGTTTGTTCAGGATCCTGTCTCATCTCCAGTCTCAGGCCTGAGGAAATGCTGATCCTAGCAGGAAAAATGTAGGATTTGATAAAGTGCTCTGGCATGGGAACCACACAAGCTACACGTGTTCCTACTGTATTTTATTTTATTTTCTAACCATTCTGAGCTGGGCTAATCTGCAAAATGTAGTGGCATTTTCAGGAAAATGCTGCAAGTCATATGCTAGGCACGTTTGTGGAAGTCCTCTGATTTTCACAAACATAAGTCAAAAAAACTGAGATGCCAACAAATTGCCTCGAGGTCGAAAGTTGTTCCCATCTCATGTTTTCATCTGGGTCATTGTCGAACAAATAAAGATATATTCTATTTATAATATGATGGGGGAGTGGGGTAAATGGTCAGCCACAATGCCCAGATGCAGATTGGGATCTAAATAGCTTTAAAGTTCAGGAGTGCTGTGTCCTGGGAGAGGGTTCAAAGCCACCTCTGCATTACAAGTCTGCTGCACTTGTTGTTGTACCTGTCTGACCTGCAGAGCAGCCAGGGGAATATCTTTCTGAAAAGCCTCTCATTAGAGAAAATATGAATTACAGAAAGTACCTCGATGTATCCTTGCCATACTGCTTTCCCACTTTCTTCAAAGGGAAGTTTTCCTGTATTTTGTGTGGATTCAAATCCACACACAAAGGAAAATATGCATGTTTCTGAGCCCAGCAATCAGCTGGGAATCTGCTGGGAGATGGAGAGATGATGACTGCAACAGAGTTGGGTCAAAAAGTCTCCAACTTGATTTGCTGCTAGTATTTTCAAGGTCAAATATTATTTAAGTGCAAAAAAAAAAAAAAGTAGGAATTTTATGGAGCACTTGTCCAGTTGTGAAAGGTGTGCAGGCTGATGGAGAGGTTTCTATTGGACTGCATGGGTGAGACAGGAGGGTGATGGAGCTCAGGGCTGGGGTTGTTTCATGCTCCCATCATTTGTGCTGGTGTGTGGCACAACTCAGAGCCCTTCTCAGGTGCTTTTGTAAAAACCACAAACTCTGGGGAGAGCAAGAACTGCTCCTGTGCCTCTGTGAATAGGTGCTGTGGGGTCTCCAGAGCTGAATGAGCTTTGTGTGTGTGGCTGAGCAGAGCGGGATCCACATGTTATTGTGTGAGCACCGGGGATACCTGGGGGCTGAAAGGAAACTCTTTTATAACAAATCAATCCCTGCTCTGCCCATACAGTGCCCTGGGTTTGTTTGCAAGGTTCTGAGATGTGTTTCATGGCTTGAATGGGCCATTAGGAGAATCCCCAGGAGCTCTCCTGGCAGCTGCAGCTGAGGCAGGGCTGGGATTGCTTCCCCAGGATGCTCAGGAGTGAATAACTGAGATATTCACTCTGCTCCACTCCAGAGTGACCAGCTCCTGACACCACTAATTAACAAGCAGACATCTCTCACTTTCAAAGCCAAGCTGCTGCCAGCAGGAGAAGGGAGAAATGCCTTTCCCTGGTTGGTGGGACAGCCACTGGACAAAACCAGGGAGCACAAAGCACTCAGCCTGCCTCCCCCCTGCAATGGGACCTGGATCTTTGAAATGCAAAAGTTACCTTCCCAAAGAGGAGAGAAGTGCTGAAGAGCAGAACCAAATTGCACTGCTCTGATGTTTTATTTATTTTTTTTTTCTTTTTTATCAAGGCTGTTTAAGGATCTTTTGATCTCACTGAGGTATTTATTATCGTGGGCTATTTGTCTGCAAATAGTCTAATGCTAAGCCAGGTGGGACCAGGTGAGGTTCAGGTTGAATATGAGGAAAAATTCCTTCGCTAGAAGAGTGGTTAAGCATTGCAACAGGCTCTCCAGGGAAACAGTGAAGTTACCATCCCTGGAAGTGTTAAAAAATGATTTAGGCTTGGCAATATGGTTTAGTGGCCATGATGGTGTTTGATCCAAGGTGATCCTGGAGGTTTTTTCCAGCCTCAAATTTTCTGTGAGTCTATGAATGGTGACATCACTGACATTCAAAGAGAGTTCCCTTTGTGCTGCAGGACTCTGGTGTGGGAGTGAGGTGACAGAGGTGACAGGACCATGAGTGGTGTGGGATCCTGCAGATCCTCCAAAGCCAACTTTCCCTGGCCCCTGGAACTTTAATAGATGAGGTCTCCTAGATACCAAGGCTGAGACAAATTCCTTAAGA
>VRYO01002184.1:9103736-9120857 GCA_009812075.1 Sialia sialis | reverse complement strand
GATGGTGACAGAACAGAGACCTTTGATCACATCCTGTACTGCAACCCAAGACAAAATCCTCTCTCCATCCTTCCCCACCCTGCAGCCCTCTGAGCATGGAGCAGGGATGGAGCATCCCTTGTTAGCTCCCAGCCACGTTTGCAGAGCAGGAATAAGCCAGGAACTCAAAGAGCCCCCTGTTTGCTGCCTCACATCGTCTTTTCCTGCCCTCTGATGTGTTTGTCTCAGGGCTTTGACATGCCACTATTTTTAGCCTTCTCTGCTGTCACCCGGCAGCACCCCCATGACTGGGAGCTGAGGATTCAACCTGCAGAGCAGCTTTAATAAGGAGTTTATTCTCAGGCTACCTGCTCAGCAGATGTTTCTGTTTGTTTTGGTTTATGTTTACTTTAATTCTGCTCCTAATGTGCCTTTTATAACATCTTCTGGCAGCACTTCTAGACCCCTCTGTTGTTCAAGGCAGAGCTGAGCTCTGTTATCTTCAGATCTCTGCAGTTAGACTTAAAGAACTTGCTAAAACATTCAGCTGCGAGCTTTTTTTCCCAGGACAGCACAGGATTTTCCCAGTGCTCCCGTGTGTCTGCTGTCCTTGCCCTTGCAGGAATTGAGGAGCTGTGAGCAGCCAGCTGCCCCTTCAAAGCACAGCCCTTCAACAGCACCAAGCTGCAACAGATCCCCTTCAGTCCTGGATAAAACCCCTTCACTTTAAAAAATAAGAGTGGGGGTTTTTTTGGGCAAATGAGGCTGGCTGAAGGAAAAAGAGAAGTGGGAGCACAGAAAAGAATGAGCCTGCTCTAGGTGTGGTGGTGGGCTCATCAAAAATAAGATGCGTGCCCAGACAGGGCAGGCTGCAGGATTATCTCCCATCCTGAGGGAAAAGAAAAAAAACAAGATTTTTGGTTTCCCAGTGGCCAATTGTTTGTCTGGACATTGATTGAGAGCTGAGGCTCAGATAAAGGCTGGAGGGTTGGCGATAATATCAAAAAGGCAGTCGGAGTCTGGGGCCAGCCAAGTTGTCATTTCCTAATTCTGCTGCTGCTGTCATCCAGCCTTCTGGGACACTGCAGAGTCTGGAGTGAACTGTTAAAAAAGTATTTAAAAAATCATGGCTAACTCTTATTCCAGAGTGGTTCTCTCCACCACAGTCCCAGCTCAGCCTTGGATATTGTGCTAAACTTCAGCATCTGATCAAAAAAATAAAAAGAAAAAAAAAAAAAAAGGAAAAAAAAAGAAGAAGAAGATAAAACACATAGGTAGAAATCAATGGAGCCTTTAAAGGCTGTACTGTGAAAAAGGCTGCACTTTGCTGTTGTCTTTCTGAACCCTGTGAAATGCTGGGAAACTGTTTTTAATAAACAAGAGTTCAAACAGTGGGGCTCCGTAGCCAACAGTCACGCCTTAAACTCTAAACTTTACATGAAAACTCTCAGATCCCTTTGAACTCTTTTTTTTCTTCCCTGGCAGAGGATTCCAGTGTTTATGCATTTTTTTGAGATTGCTGGCGGGATCATGAGGAGGGTTTTAATATTTTTTTTAAACAATCTCCTGCCTTCAGAAACCATTAATGCCCACTAAGAAACTTCAAGGCGTTGCTTTGAAGTGCCTTCTGGCTACAGCCCTCTTACACTCTTTGGTTACTGTGCAATCGAATAATTAAATGGAGTCTAAAAAAAATTTGTTTTACCTGGTAATTAAACACCCCACACTGGACAGTTGCGAGGGGTTTTAGAGGCATTGCAAATCTACAAAGCCTTGAAACACAAAAGCACTGCAATGCTCCTGGAACAAGTGAGTGGACATTTTCTCCCTGCTTTGGCAACCTCTCACACTGGCAAGGTGAGAGCTCTCCTTCCTCTTCCCCTCGTATCCGAGGTCAGGGCAGTGAATCCCAAAGGAGAAAGGGCAGAGCACAGAGCCATAAATTAGCAAAGCTAAACTCTTGAACATTTCTCTTTTTTTTTTTTTTCTTTCGTTTGTTTGTTTGGTTTGGAATAAAGAGCAAGGAATCAAAAAAATAAAAGCTGGAAATAGTATTTTGGCTACTCCATCAAATGCTGGATGTGGGGCCAGCAGCCATCCCAAGAGCCATGAAGCTCAGTTTGGACAGGAGCTGCGTCTGCAGCCTCGAAAGGTTGGATTTTGGGAAGGCTGAGACATGGATGTCACCATGGGGACAGCAGAGCGTGGCAGGACCTGCTCCAGAGCATCCTCCTGTGCAAGGCTGGGCTAGAACAGCTCCGTGCAGGGGTGGGAGGGAGCCCATGGCCAGTAATAATCCTGTGTCTGGAGGACAGGGACAAGGACAGGGACAGGGCCACCTCCTCCGCTCCCTTTGGATGGGAGCTGTCTGAAACCTGCTTGTTCCACTTCCCAGAAGTTAGCTGAGAAAGTTCTCTCTGGTTCCAACCTAAATCGGCTCTTCCTTCCTGGAGCTCTGCTTTGATCTGGGCATTTGAATGTCAGTGCAAAACCCCGCAGCTGTGCCTGCTTTCTGCTTGGGGAGGGTTTAACCCCTTCACAGCTGCTCCAGCCACAGTGGCCTCTTCACTGACCCCTGATTCCCAAATCCCCTCTGGACACCAGCTGGTTTCACAGCACCATTCCCAGGAGCAGTGTCCAGTCCCAAACCTGGATTTTCCCTCTGTCCTGCTGGGGCTGGTGCTTGCTTGGTCCCTGGAGGTGAAGACACTCAGGTGCTTTGTACCTGTAGAGGAGAAATGTTTGCTGTGGAATGATTTGGAAGAGGATAGCTTGTTTGTAGAGATCCCAGAAACCTTTAGGGATGCAAGGACTGCAGGAAACAAGAGGAGAAGGCACAAACCTTTTGTTCCATGCTCCACCTGCGAGTACAGAAAGTTCACGACTATAAGGCGCATTGGACTATAAGGCGCACTTTTTTTTTCCCAGCGAGGATCCACGCACAACAAAGTAATGAATTAGTAACAGAATGGCACCATCGCAGGGTTTACTGGCAGCTGCTCAATTTGCAAACATTTTTCACGGATCGGCGCAGCCTTCAAACGCAGCCCCAGGTGCCCTCCCCGTGCCGTGGGCCCCGGCACTCCCACCTGGCCCTGGCGCCAGCTCTCGCGGCTCGGCTCGTGGCTCGCACTTCCGGGTTGGCAAATTCCCAAACTTTGTCCATATATAAGATGCACCGGATTATAAGGTGCACTTCCGGGTTTCGATCAAAATTTTTGTCAAAGGAGTGCGCCTTATGGTCATAAAATTCCTGTACCTTGAAGGGTTGGAGGTTTTGTTCCAAGCTCCACCTGTGAATACCTTGAAGGGGTCAGGGGTTTTGGTGGACTCTGTGCTGTCCCTGTTTTGGGGCTGGATGAGACCTCGAGGGTCCAACTGGGCTCCCTTGCTGGGACAATGCTGAGGGTGCAGCTCTGCAAGAGCAGAAAAGGAAAAACCAAGGTAGGCAGGACCACCCCTGCCATGCATCCCATTTATCCCTTGACTTTGGAAGGATTTGGGGGGAATGAGAGCTCTCTGGGAGCCAACCCAGCAGAAGCAGGAGGAAAGGGAAGGCAAGGAGAGCTGGCAGGGCAGTGCAGAGGAGCAGAGTGCTGTGACTGCAGATGAGGAAGCAGCGCCGTGCATCAGCAATGACGAGGCCGTGCTTTCAAAGCAGGACCAACTGTGGGGTTCAGAGATGTTCCAGACTCCTGCAGGGCCCAAGACAAATGTTGAAAGCCAGAATTCCCAGAGGGTCTTTCTGTTTTTCCTTTTTAAAAAATAATAATAGTAGAAAAAGAAGATCTACCTGTCAAATCTTATCATGTGAAGAGCTGAATTAAGGAAGGCAAGTCTTAATGGGCTTTCTTCCCTAAAAATAGATCTTCTCATGAAAGAGATGAAGGGCATTGCCCAGGGAGGTCAGCCAAAATTGTCTGAAATTATGCTATCACCTAGATCTGATGTCCAAAATTAGCCTCCTCTCTCACTCTGCGAGTTCAGTTCTCCCTGAAGATTAAACGCACCACACTAATTTAATTTAAAAGAGAGGCTAAAACATATGGCAGGCCATGGTTTAAATGTTAGAAAAATCCATCCTGGGACTCTTCATTATGATTAGTAACATGCTAATGAGGGTGAGGGGGAAAGGAGTGTGTGCAGGGCTGAGTGGGCAGGAATTGGGGACGTTGCTGGGAAGAATGGAAAGGACCTGAACCAGAGCTGCTCTCAGCATCCAGAACTAGTCTGATCTTTTTTCAGAAGAGGAAGGAAGATGATTTGCCTTAAATAATTCTCCAGCCTCCAGTGTGTGGGTGTTTGCTGGGCTCTGTGATTAAGAGAGAGCATTTGAAAGCAATGGGATAGGAACCTCATTTAAAGACAGTGTGCTCCTTTCTTTTTTTTTTTTCCTTTTTAATTAATCTGAGGTTGCTACAGGAATGGAGTAGCTGGATGAAGGTGTTTGAGGAACAGGAGGTTAATGGAAGGTGAAGGAGGAAGGGAATTCACTTGCCAATGTGAGGCAGGCAGTGTGAAGCAGCAGATGCTCCAGCCCAGCTGACTGGAGCTGACTCATGGGTTTGGAAGGAATAAACCCCAAGGCAGCGGGGAGAAAACAACCCCAGGGAGACCTGAGAAAGGCTGGGGGCAGCTGGACGTGCTCCTGATGCCAGGACCTGGGGAGAGGAGCGAGTTTTTGTGGTACTTCACCAATGCAAGGCATCCTCCACTGCTGGTGCCTTTCAAACATCTCTGTTCATAAAGAAAAGGGGGCATTTTTAATTTATTTCATGTTATTTTAAGCTCATGATTTCAGGGGCAGTTTTTGGATGTTTTACACCCTTTGGGCTGTGGGATGCCAAACATTCAGGGCAGAGAAAGAACAGAAGTGTTTCACTGGCCCTGCTGTGATCACCCAACAGCGAGGCCCACGAGCAAGGGCTGGGAAGTTTTGTGCATCCAAACGCAGCCTGGTTTTTGCTGAAGAAAACCAAATGCAGCCTTCCAGGGTCCTTGTCCCCACTGAGAGAGGAGAACCAGCCCTGCAGCTGTCCCTCCCCACTCCCCACTGCTCCCAGCCTTGATTTGGGATGGAGCAAGCCCATTGTGGCTGATCTCCACACGCCCCAACAAATTCCAGCTGTGAAACACTTGGGAAAGTGTTGCTTTTTTAAAAAAAAAAAACCCAAAAAAACCGCGCCTCAGGGCTTGCTTATGATTCCCAGCCTCCAGGCTTCACATCCCAAATGCTCCCAAGGACTGTTAAAGGTCCATCAACACAGTGGAATCGGGCAGTGAGCAGGGCTGGTGTTTTTTTTGGATGGTGGAGCCAACACATGGCTTTGAAGCTGCTCTGGCCACCACTCACCCCAGCAATTTCCCACTGGGGCTGAGGCCACCTACCTCTGCGGGTGCTGTGGGGCTCCAGGAGCCTTTCCAGGTGGCTTTGAAGACAAAAAAAAATGCTCTAAGTGTGAAGAATTAGTGTGGTTTGAGCGTGTGGAGTGGTTGGGGATCACTCTCTGCAGTGCTCAAGTTTGCTCCTGCACAGCAGAGCTCCTGTTGTTGATGCTTCTCCTCTGGAAAGACCCAAATCTGGACATTTTGGGTCCTACCTCTGGAAAAAGGCACGAATTTGGGACATTTTGGGTCCTACCTCTGGAAAAGGACACAAATTCGGGACATTTTGGGTCTCTTCTCTGGAAACAGACCCACACACTGGGACATCCTGTTTCTTTCCTCTGGAAGGACCCAAACCAGGACATTTTGGATCAATCCACTGGAAAAGGACCCAAACTGGAACATTTTGCATCCTTTCTCTGGAAAAGGACCCATGGCAGGATATTTTGGGTCCCTCCTCTGAGAAGACCCAACACAGGATATTTTGACACCACAAGCAGCTCTGTGGGCACCTTTTTTTCTGCATGAATTTACATGGTTTTTGTTAAACCTGATAAACTTCAGCTAAACTTGAAAAAAAACAAAACCAAACCAACCCACTTGGGTCAAAATAAGGTTTTTACTCCCTCTCAATTTTCTGTACTGTGTAAAAAAACAATTTGGTTGGATGTTACTTTCAAGCTGTAAGAGCAGAACTTTCCCACGCTGCCTCTCCATTTAGCAGGGAACATGCCAGACCTGTAATCACCATCTTTATCCCGAGACAAGCTAAAAAACAAAATGTTTCTGAACTGCTGAAGGTAGGTGAACGTTTTTCAGAGTGTCACATATTAAGGTGGTGTCTAACGAGCTCCATGTCCCACTTATAATTGAAACAGAAGAGAGTATTCACTTTTCATTCATTTTAAAAAGACTATTCAAATACCCTTTCATCTCCACTAAACAGCCTGCCATGTATTTGAAGCCATTTTATATATTGTTTCTACAGACATCCAAAAAAACAGAGGTGAGTATTTTGGAACATTGATAGAAAGATGCAAAGGCTTGTGAGGCACTGAATGGCTTCAAGCTGCCTCAAACACATTCATCTTCCCAAGAAGAATTAGGCACAGTGTGATTCATTTTAATAGCAGAAGAAAAATAATACTACGATGTAGTGCTAAGTTCCCAACCTTTGATGGCAGACTAAAAAAAGAGAGAGGGGGGAAAAAAAAAATCTTTCTTCCCTTATGTTGTTGAAGTCTCCCTACACCCATCCGTTATGTCCAGCTTATCAATTAAGATGAACCCCATGAACTTCAGATGGTTTTTTTAAAACAAGGCACCATCCATTTAAATGTGTAAAACTGCCTGCAGCTCCCTTGAACTGCAGGATTCAGTCCCCAGCTCTGTGTACTCAGTGTGAAGTTGAGCCCTTTGATACAAGTTTTACTGATGTTTTAAATGAAGTCTTCTCAAACACACAAAATAACCCAGATAATTTAAAACCTCACAGAAAAAATAGGGTGGGGAGAGGGGAGGAAGTGGAAAAAAGAGAGCCCTAGTCAGTGCCATCGGTGAGGCAGAAGCAAAGGGCTGCCTCTGGTTACCAACAGGACACACCAAAAGCAGCTCCACAATTCATTTCTCGCTGGAGATGGGGATGTCTGGGTGACAGCTGGGAGAGAAATCCATCCCTGGCAGGGGCAGCCTCCCTGAGGAACAAATCAGCTGGAAAATAGAGCCCTGGTTTATCAGAAATAGGGGTGAGAGGAAGAGAGGAGCTCCCTGTGCTCGTCCTGCTCAGCTCACCTCGGCCAACCTGAGCTGGGCTTTACAGAGCTGGGCTTTACAGAGCTGGGGATTGCCCTCAACTTCCCAAAGCTCAGCTCACTCGTGCAGGGGAGCAGTCCCAGCTCAACCCCACCTGGAGAAGGCTGTGACCATGCCCAAAACCCAACAGCAAACCCCCCAGGTGTGCCCTGACAGCAGCTCCAGCCTGGGGATGTCACACCCAAGAGCTCAGCAGGGCACTCGGGAAGCAAGACCAGGTTAAATTTGCAGGTGAGTTACCTCAAGGAGCTGGAAATTATTTCATGCTCACACTGAAGAGCAGCTCTAGCTTTTGCCTTGCCTCCTTCCCAGCTCACCAGCTTTTTCCAGCTACCTCCACGGATGAGAAAAAAAGCCCTTTTAAGGCATTAAAGGTGAAAAAAATAGTCAAGACAATATTAATTTGAAAAATATAAAATTTTAATAAAGGCTACATCTCTTAATTACAATAATTATTGTACCAAGTAATTTTTTTTTTTTTAAATGAAACTCTTTATAATGCATAATTTACAGTATAAGTAGAACAAAATGCCATGGCAAAAGTCATGAGTACAGGACTTGTAATAAAAGGCATAAAATATATTTATACATAAACCCCTTAAACAAGCAAGGGAAAGCTTGAACCCTGAATATAGGGCGAAGCATGGTCTGTAACACCATGCAGGCACAGGTACTGTACTGATTAAATTTAAAAAACACTAGAGATAGTGTATTAATATTTCCACCGTACATTTTCTACAATATATACAGACTTACACAAAGTAGCAATGGCAAACAGAACGCACAGATTAACTTAATCAACACAAAACCCAACTGTTGAAATGCAAGGTCTTTCTCGGGATAGGGTTGTTCTGCACACCCCCCCAAAAAAAAACCCATCCCACAGAGCTCCAGAGCTTTCCCCACGGCCCGTGGGTGCTGCAGGTGAGGCAGAGAAAAAGCCAAGCCACAAAAAACCCCAGCACACGAGGACTCAGACACTCCACACCCAGCTGAACACGCCCCATCACACGAGCAGCGCTAACACTGAACAGCCAAAAAAAAAATCCTCGAGCTCTGTGGAACCCCTTCAGCACCTTGGGGTGCTGGAAATGGACGTGGGAATGGGATGGCTCCTTCTACAGCTCTCCCAGGCTCGGGGTTCTGCTCTGCCACTGAGAGCAGCAAGGGAAAACCTCACCCCGCCGAAATCCATGGACAAAATCACCTCTTGTTGTTGTTGTTTTTTTTTTTTTGTTATATTGCATCTAAATACAGTTAATGCTTAAGACCTTTATTTCAAATTAGAGCAGCATAGATTAAAATGCACCGGTCTCTAGATGAATGGATTTTTATTTCGGCTTTTATTATTATTATTATTATTATTATTATTAATAATATTATTTCTTTAGGAAAGTTTTATCTTCACTTGGAGAAATACTGGGCATGACTTCACTTGTTCCCCTCCTCCCTCTTCAGAAAAAAAAAAAAAAAAATCATCACGAATGCGCTCATCGCCAAACTCCTAAATTTTAGATAGTGGGAAAAACATAAAAAAAACCAAAAAAATCCTTCCTCCCCTCACCCCACTTCCCAGCCCCTCTCTTCTCCATTGTTAAAGCAGCATATCCAAAAACTGGACTTAAGGGAAAACAGACTGTTCAATAAATATCAATAAGGATTACTGTTAAGGTAAGCTATACACAGTTTCTCTTAGTCCATAGATTTCAGATCCCCAGGAAATCATATATTATGTATGGAAGTCTCTCAAACACGGTCTGCATCTCCAATAGCCAACAGTGGTCATGTTTCTAATAAATAGTCCAGGGTTTTTATCATCTCAGTACCAAACTCATGAATAATAAATGCCATTTTTTTCCTCTAAGGCTAATTCAGCAAAGTCTTCATAGACTTCACTTTTTTTCTTCATTGGTTCAAAACTTTTCCTTCAGAGCGTTTTTTTTTTTTTTTTTCCTTTCCTCTTTCCTTGTCACCACTACTGCTGTGTGTCCAAAGACTTTCCTAGGTGAGTTTTCTCGAGAAACACAGATGGCATCAATCAATCCTCTCCACCTTCCCCAGGATCCTCCCCTCGTACATGGGCAGGATGGTTTCATCTTCCCAAACCTCCTCAAACACCGCACCGCAGTCAAACTCGTCACTGGCCTTCTTGAAGTAGTATCTGTGGGCAAAGAGAATTAAAACATGGGTTTAAAATAGAAATAAATAAATAAATAAATAAATAAAATCCAAAAGGTAGAAAGGCAAAAGGATGTTTTGCTTTTTATAACCAGGTTTAGAACCATGCTCCCCATTTTCTTCCTCCAGGAACACCTCGGGGGTGCTCGGGTCTGGTGACTTGAAAGCATCCCCAGGGATGTGGTGGGATGGAAGGAGCAGGGCTGTGAATGCTCCTCAGGGGTGACAACAGCTTCTCCAGGGAGCAGATTACACACATTGGCAGTGGGGATCCCCAGCCATAAAGAAAATTAGAAAGCGCCGTGATTTCTGGTCAAAAGATCTCATTTAAAAATAAATAAATAGGATTTCAAAGCCAAGCATTCTTAAGGTTCCCCTCTCTCCCCACCTTCTTTCTTTCATGTGTTTTCTCGTTCCAAAGCTGAAGGCCAACATTAAAATTAGCAACTGTTATTAAAAGGATGGATGAAAAGCAAACCATCCCGGCTTCCTGCGAGGCAGGAGCTGAAACTCTGCGGTGTTTCCGCTGGAAAAAACCATCCCGGGCTTGGAACAGCCCCATGCTAAGGGACACAAGTCCTGCCTCTGAGAGGCTGGGGCAGCCCCTGGGCTGTGACACGGGAGGTCAAGTAGCAGTGTCCTGCATTCCTGCTCTTTTGCTCCGGGTCGTTAGATCATGAAGCCAACGCTGCAGAGACAAAAAGCACCCCCACCCCTCCCGTGTCAAACAGTAAGGACCCCTCTATTATCCTGAATTAGACCGTTCAGCTTCTTGATTAAAGGTTCCTTTTATCCCGTTTGGAGCTTTCTTCCTTCTAAGGCTGCTTAATTGCATATGCACAAATGAAGGGCTTCCATTCAGAGGGGTAGCATTTAGGGAGTCTGTCCGTCTGCCGCCCAACACCTCCTTGGAGATGCCTGCCCTCCCTTGGAAAAGGGCTCTGCCATCTGATTGCCAGGGATGGAAAATATCCCAGCAGATGGATTACAAAGAAAAAAAAATCTATTAAAAAAAAAAAAAAAATATATATATCTATAAAAAAATAAATTAACCCCTCCCCTGTCGTTCCCAGACAACTTGGGTTGGCAGATGTTTGTCAGGGAGTTTGGAATTATGATTTTTGTTTAGGATGGCAAAGGAGATCAAATGAAGCTCACTTTTACTACTAAAACTGGAAGAGCCACAGCAGGGCCTTGGTATCGGGTATTTTTATTTAGTGGCTTGTTTTATGATGCATTTTATAAATAGTTACATCGCCCTGCAAATCTCTTTATTTTCAGGGACATTAAAATTACTTTGGTAGGGGTACAAAAGATCCCTCTTAGTCCAGGTAGGGTTAGGATGTATTTTTGTGAAGTCATTCCAAGCAGAATTACACATGTTGCATCTTTAATGGCTCAGCAAGGAAAAAAACGTATTATTTGAGTCCTTTGGAGCCTGCATTCATGGAAGTCAATGGCCCAACTCCCACCAACTTCCATGCTGCAGGTCAGGCCCACAATTCCCCAGGACAGCAGCCCTGAAATAAACCCAAAAATGCCAAGGAAAGTTTGAATGAATTACAAAGAACTTTCCCTTCCCTCTCCCCTGTCCAGATAACAGCCACTCTTCCCAAGAACTTCCTCCCCAAGCCCTGCCTGTGTTTATAAAATTTTTATTTGAGAAAACACGCTATGACCTTTTACATAATTACAACCTTATTTCGCAGAGAAACGGGGAAAAATAAGAAAAGGAGGAGGCAAAGCAAAAAGCAAAAAAAAAAACCCCAAAAAATCCACCCCCACAACATCTTCAAACAAGTCACTCTGCTCTTATTTGCTCAGCAATGGGCTTTCCATTGAAACATATTTTATGTGGCAAGCTTTGCTCCTTTTCTTTTTTTTTTTTTGATTTTATTTTTTGGGACATCTGGCACCAATCGAGGCACGCGGGCCCAGCCTCGCAGCTCCATTTTGAACCCCTGCCATCCCCAGATTACCCACCCACTTTTTGCTGTGCGTGTATGTTTGTTTTTTGTTAACGCCATCAGTATTAAATCACTGCTTAATTCCTCTTTCTTTTTTTGTTAATTTTTTTTTTTTTTTTTTTTTTTTTTTTTTGGGCAGCGCTTCCCCGGCGGGGCTCTGGCATCGCGGGAGCCCGAGGTACCCGCCTCGCAAACTGATCCAATCAATAAAGAATTTGGAGAGCGGAGCATTTCTGCGTGTCTTTGTGCATTAAATGAAAGGCAAGGGCTTCAAAGACATGCTTATTAAATGTGCCTTAAAAAGAAATCAATGCCAGATGTGACCAAAGCAGCCTAGTTAGTGCCTCCCCGTAACACACACGCCACTCCGGGCACTGCGCACCTCTCCCCTGAAGGTCACCCGCAGTTTCACTCCAAGTCCAGCCAAAAGTCAAAGCTTAGATCAAAATGATTCCCTGGAGGTACACACATTTGTGTAATTAGTTTCACCTTGTGTCTGTGCAAGATAAAATACTGGGCACGGACCCAAGTTCCTTTTATAAATTTCTGTATTGTCTTTACCCAGGTGTAAAGGGGTGAGATCTAAGCAAAATGTTGTTTCATCCTTGTCACTCACTTAAAAACATTTTCTAAAGTAATTACAGTCCGACAAGGCACAAATAATTGCACCTGGAGGGGCTTTTGGGCCACAGAGGTTTTAGGAGCCTAGCCCTGCACTTGGGCATCACATGAAAAATGTCACAGAAAACCAACAAACACTAAAAAATTCGATTTTTTGGGGGAGTTGGGATTACTCAGCCACTGGGCAGTGGTGAGGCCAAGGTCTGCAAATGAGGAGGAGCACAGTGGGACAGGCTTTAGGAACTGGAAAATGGCACAAGGGTGCCAGAAGCCCAGGGATTATCCTATAGGGTGTCCAGGCTGCTGTAAAGATGGTTTGGAGAGGAATTGGAATATTTCAGCCCTACTGTGCAGGAGCCATGGAAAAATCCCAGCTTGGATCCCCCAGCCTAAGAGTGCCCAGGGTCACCAAGCCCGGTACAGGTGGAGTTTCCACACCTAGAGAGAGGCCAGGGATGGGGCAGCAAGCTGGGAATTCCTTGCACCAAACCAAAATGACCACCCGCAGGTTAAATCAGAGGCTGCCAGTTACAGGGCAACACACCCAGCTCTCTGAAGCACCATCAAATCCAGTGCAAATTAAAAAAGGAAAAAAAATAGCTGGAATGTCTCTCTCCCACTCACCCTGCAGCAGAAGTGGCCAACAGAGCATCCCAAGAGCGCCCAGCCCCACTGGGATCCAAAAATTGCAAATGTGAAATTATTGCCGCAGCTGAGCAGAGGCAGCAAACTGAGCAGAGGAAGCAGCAAACTGGTTAAACTGGGAGGTGGGAGCTAGAAACCAGACCAGCAGGGTTTGTTAGTGGTTCTGAGGAGGATCTGGGTATTGCTGGTGGAGCTCTACCTGCAGGGCAGACGTTTTTTCCCCTCTAATAAAGAGGAAAGGGAGCGAGCTCCATGCCCCTCAGCAGCATCATCCCAGCCCATCACTGACCCCATTTATGGTCCCATCATTGTAAAAATTAATCAAGAATGAAATAATTAAACAGCAGGCAAAGCAGGAGGCCAGCACCAGATGAATGCTGCCCCCAGTTTGGAATCTGGATCCTACTGCTCCATGCCTTTGCCACAAAGCCATCCCAGACTTCCCTGCTTTTGAAACTTTTTGGAGAAGGGCTGGAGCACAGGTCCTAATGCAACTGGGGAAAGGTTGGGGAGGAAAGGAGGAGGTGGCCCTGCAGCCAGGGCACCTCTCTCCATCTGCACTTGCTCCTGCTTTGAGTGGGAAGAGACTCAGAAGATCCACAGCTTCTGAAAATCCAAAGTGTCACTGCAGCAGCCCTGCAAAATATCTGCTAATTCTTATGACCTGTAACACACTAAAGAGCAAACAAATCACACATTCTTACCTGTAATTTCCCTTTTTGCTCAGCTGTTCTTTAAAGTGCCCAAGTGTCAGGCTCTGGGCCTTTAACATCCTCCTGTAGGGAATTTCTTCTCCGCAAAAAAAATAGGTGACAACCAGCTCACCAGACTGGGAGGTGTGAACAACTGGCAGTTTCTTTGGCTCTTTGTGACTGCAAAACAGAAAACACAAACCCCTCTATTTTCCCATTTGAAGACTGTTTCACCTCACCCCAGCCAGCAGTGGAGCTGGTGAATGCAGTCAGAAACACCCTGCGTGTGACCTGAACATCAGATATTCCTGTACTGCCTGGGCATTTGTGGGGATGTGTTTGCACAGCCCTGTGCTGGATTTCCACAGTGGGAATCACTGAATGGTTGGGAGGGACCTTAAAGATCATCCAGTGCCATGGCAGGGACACTTCCACTGTCCCACCTCCAAGCTCAATGTCCAACCTGGCCTTGGACAATTCCAGACATCCAGGGGAGTCACAGCTGCTCTGGGCACCCTGTGCCAGCCCTGCCCACCCTGCCAGGGAACAATTCCTGCCCAATATCCAACTCAAATCCAGCCTCCTTCAGCCTGAATCCCCTTGGGATTGTGGCACAGAGCTGAGGGGTGGAAGTGAGCCCCAGGACTGCACCCCCAGGATTTTAAAATCTCTTTTCATCTCTCTCCACACAAATCATCTCCCAAGCTTCCTCCTCATGCCCAAACCCACCTGCAACCACCCAAAGCAAACCCCCTGCCAGATGCTTCACCTCAAGCATCCAGGTAATCTTATTTTTCCCAGTGAGGATAAAATTAACTGGATTCTGCCATTTGCACCCAAGCAACGCTTCTTAAAGAATAATTAAAACAATATTACCCAGCAAAATGGCAACACTCTAGTGAATACCATGCAGCCAAATCTACAACTGCTTCTGAGGCAATGTACACTTAGCATGTCAAAAGGTCACAAAGTGTTAGTCCGCAGTAATTTAGTCTTCCTAATTTGTTCTAAGTCTTTGTAGAGTGGTTTCAGAAAAAAAGCTGCTAGCAAAGACAGCTGGTGGACTTAAGGTCAACCAATTAAAAATGAAAGGCTCTAGTCAGGTGGCTCAGTCTGGACTTCAAACATTACTCATTGCTTAAGATGAAGAGGGTAAGAAAGAAAACTTTAATTATTTAGGCCATTTTAGACCTCTCTGTAGCAGATTTCTTGTTAAAAGAACCATCCTGTAATTAGACTAATCCAATCTTTGTCCACTTTACAGGAATGCAAGTTAAAAAGAGCCAGAGACAAGATTTGAAAATGTTTTGTTCTTTCTTTGAGAAGAATGTTTGAAAGGCGAAATTTCAGATGTAAGAATTTCCTCTCCTTTCAAAGTGCAATCCATTTAATGAAAATATAATTATGAGATATATATATATATATGTGTTTATTTCCCAATCCTTTTCTGCACGTGCAATACTCACTCTTCTGTCGTTAGACTTGCATTGCAGAAAGGGGAGCTTCCCCCTTGAATGGCAGCGCAGTGGTTTCGGTCCCTCTGCTGATTTGAGGTTGAACATCTGAAGTGGGGAAGGGGAAAGCAAGTGGGGAAGAAGGAGGGGAAAAAAAAATAAAAAGAGAAAAAACAACTTTAAGAAAAAAAATTGTTGAAATACAATCTTCTCAATTGGGTCGTTAAGTTCGCTCTTTGTATCAAGCCTCACATGTTGTAAACAATCAAAGGAAGAATTAAAAATGCTGCGGGCTCATTTATCCCTCCATACCCAAATGAACGATAACCAGTCCAATTCCCCACTCGCTGCGGAGCTGGAGCCTGTCCCAGAGGGAAAAACGGGCAAACTGCAGCCATCCAAAGAGTGGGAACAACAACAATTTGTGCAGGGTGGGGTTGGAACAGCAGCCTGTCACCTGTCCCCATGGCAGGACACATCCACGCCACCCCCAGCCCCGTGTGTGTCCCCAGAGAGGGACAGGCCCGTCCTCGCCGTGCCCCTTACCGTGGCTTCTGCGGCTTGGAGACCTCGGCCAGGCGGCGACACGCTTCCTCCAGCTGGGCCAGCGTGTTGGGGGGCGTCAGGGGGGGCATGGCGGGGTCCTGCACGAAGGGGTGGGCGGGCTGTGCCCCGCGGGGGTGGCTGCCTGTCCCCCAGGGGTGGTGGCGGCTGGGGGCCCCCTTGGCGCACTCGGAGCTGTAGGCCTTCTTTGTGCTTTGTGTGCTTGGGGAAAAGGAAGAAGCCGGGTTAGAAAAGCTGGAAAATATGACTTTAATAGCAGCTCCTATTCTGCTCGCTCCCTCTCAAAAGTCTGTCATAACATGAAAGGAGGTTTATTGCCAAAAACATGACATTTTTGTGGTTTTTCTGGTTCTGCGGAACAGCTTTTATATTAAACCGGAGGAGCAAAGAGTCTCATTTGTTTTTAGCGATTGTAAAAATAGACAGCCCATGTAATATATAAATATTTACCGGGAGCGATATTGCCGTAGACAGCTGCGTATTTACCTATGGGTCTTGTGCTTATTTTGTCTCTCGCTCTCCAGCATCCACTGCCAGACGTTCTGTGCCCGATCTGCCTCTCCCCCTGGGAGCTGCACCCCGGCAGGGCCGGGCAGGGTCCCGTCCCCGGCCGCTGTGGCCACGCCGTCCATCCCTCGGCCCGGCCTCTTCAGCAGCGTCCCCGTCCTGCTGGTGGCAAAAAGGGACACCGGTGGTCAGCTCCCGTCGCCATCAGGATGGTTTTGGGGTGGGTGTGATGGACGTGCTGGTGACTTACCCAAAGGGCTCCAGCGGAGAGAGAGGGGGGTCGGTGTTTTTGGGGTGGCCCTTGCACTTGGGGTAGCAGTAGTAGTCGCCGCCCGCCGGGCAGCAGCACTGCACCCTCTGCGCCGCCTCGGCCTCGATCTGCTCCTTGCTCTTGGGCACGGTGTGGTGGTGGATGTAGTGGTGGTGCACGTGCTTGGTGGTCTGCTTGGTGACGAAGCCCTTGGCCAGCAGGGCGCAGGCGGCCAGCGAGGCCGCGCCGGGCGGCAGCTTGCCCGCGGGCAGGCGGTCGGGCGAGCGGGCGCGGGGGCTGTGCCGGCCCACGCCGGGCGATTGGCAGCCGGGGGTCTTGAGCACGCGGGACAGGTGCTCGTCCAGGATGGCCTGCGGGTCCTCCTCGTAGCTGCCCGAGGGCAGGAGCGCCAGCGGCTGCTGGGGGTGCTGGGGGTTGCTCTGCAGGCTGCCGGGGAGCTCCGCGCCCTCCTTCTCCTCGTCCTGCCACACAAGGGACGGCAGGGCGTGAACGGCGAGGCGCGCGCGGGGATGTCCCCCCCGGCGGGAGGGAACCGCGGGGCTGGGAGCGCTAATCCTACCTCCTTGATCTGCTGCAGCCTCTCCTCCAGACTGTCCATGGTCTCCTGCTCCTGCTTCAGCTTCTCCAGCCGGGAAATGAGCTCGGCGGCGAAGGCGGCTGGCTCCACCGGGGTCATCTCCTTGGGAAGCCGGTGCGTCCTCTACAAGGAGCGGGGACAGAAGGCACAAGGCAAGGTTTAGCGGGCGGCGCAGGCGCTCGGCCGCTGCGGCATCGCCGGCCCCGCTACGCTTGTTGTGTCTCCATGTTTGGATGAAAAGACGACCGCAACTAGGCATGGTCTGCTCTGGATTTTTATGAGCTAGTGCTGTGGCCTCATGGAGTGACATCCTCCCCACCAGCGTTTGCCTTCGGCAGGAGCAGTTGGTCGCACTCTGAGGAACCCCGCTTGTTCTCTCTGTAGTACAACCAGCCCATCAGTAGCTACTCTGAAGTAGAAAATCTTCAAAGACTGTTGTCAAACATCAAAAAAAAAAAAAAAAAAAAAA
>VRYO01002184.1:9090165-9102736 GCA_009812075.1 Sialia sialis | reverse complement strand
TGGATGTGTCCTGCCATGGGGACAGGTGACAGGCTCCTGTTCCAACCCCACCCTGCACAAATTGTTGTTGCTTCCACTCTTTGGATGGCTGCAGTTTGCCTGTTTTTCCCTCTGGGACAGGCTCCAGCTCCACAGCGAGTGGGGAATTGGACTGGTTATGGTTGGGGGAAGCTGCTCAGCCCAGCTCCCATCCACCCAGCTCTCACAGCCATGCACACAAGGCTCAGCACCACAGCAGCGTCAGGTTCCCACTAGACCCAACTGGGACATCTCCACTTGGGATTTAACCACCAGGGCAAATTCTGAAAACTCCTAATGAGCAGCAGGTTTCAGGAAGCACCAAGAGGTGATTGTGCACAGGCTGGGTTTTGGAACGATGCTGACAGCACATGGCTGCTGCCCAGCACCCAGCAGCACCTCTGCCATCACCCTGGCATGGAAATCCTCTCCTCCCCTGCTCCCTTCCCTCCACGTGTGCCTGTCCCCAGCCTCTCCCATGGCCACCCAGAGGGTGCAGCTCCCTCCTGCACTCACCGGAAAATGAGGTAGAGAAACTTGACCGTTGGCCTTGACGCTGCGGTGCATCTCCCGCTGGAGCTGCTTCTTGCTCCCCATTCTGTACGGGGGGATCCCATCTCTGCACAAGGAAGAGAGGTCACCGTCAGCTGGGGCTGCCCCCACGCTCTCAGACACTTCTCCATCCCCTCTGGAACCACCCAGGCAGCCTCATGAGGTTCCCAGAGGGGCTGAGCCCTCTGGATGTCACCCCAAGCCTCGAATATCCGGCGGAGTGGGAAGTGCCTGTGTCACCAAAGGATGCGCATGGATGTGCAGTAATTAAGCAAAAGCTGAAAACCTGAAGGCAACTCCACGTGGGCGGACATCCAAAGATCCCATCAACTTCACTTCCAAGGCTCTTCCAACACCATGTTTCTGCTTCTGACCTTTAATTTTAAATTTTTCCCCATCCAATTAGACTCTCTAGGACCACAGCATTCCTCAAGCTCTGGAACACCACATGAAGTGCTGGCACAGTGGAAACAAGGAGGGGGCTGAGGATGGATGGCCATCAGGAGGCTGCTCCCCATCTCTAGTCCCATTCTAGATCCAGGATGTTTCCCTGCCCTGGGGCTGGCCAGTGCAGGACACCTGGAGCCATGAGCATGTCCCTGGACAGGACACTGATGCCACAGCCACCCCAGCTCCTGCCAGGAACCACGAGGAGAGAGCAGGCCAGCAGCTCAAAGCTCTCCAGCAGGACCAGCCCCCTGCACATCCCAGTGCAGGCAGCACAGGGCATCTTCAGCCAGCCAGGCTAAAAATCAGCCCAGTGAGGATGAAAGGGCCTTCCACAGACAGCGGAAGAGCATGCCTGGAGATCCTGAATGTCTAATTCCACCACTTCCCTCAGACTGCCTGAAGAACCTTGATCTCCAGTGCAGTCCCTTTCATCCACCTGCCCCCACACCTGACTCATCTCCTGAGAGGAGAAAATAGCTCCAGCCCAAGGAGGAGCAGACAGCTCTGGCCCCACGCTGCTGCCAGAGGAGCCAGCGTGGCACAGTGTCCCTGTGTGTCCCCTCCCGTGGCCACAGGGATGGTGGGCACACAGCAGAACCTTCCCAGACACCGTGTCCCTCCCCTGGAGGAGGAGAATCAGATGCACCACTCAAGGCTGGCAGTGGCAGAGCTCTGTGAAAATCTTGGCCAAACCTTCAGCTGCCATTAATGAGCAAGACTGGAGTGAAGGATCAGAACAATCCCATCTTAATAAACTTGGAAAAATCTTTATAATAAAAACGAGCATGCTGGGAGGCCCTTGGTGCCTCAAGATGAGCACCTCCTCTAGTTTTTGAGCACATGTGACATGAAAAGTGAAAGGAGCTGATTGTCCCCATGTCCCCTCTGCACAACACTCCTCCGGGAGCTTTCTGGAGGAGCAGCCCAGCACAGAACACAGCCACTGGAGGCCACCAAGCACCTCTCCATTGCTCTGTGGAGCATTTCTGCTCCACAAATCCATGGGGCAATGGGGCTTGGGGCACATGACATGTCTTGTTTTGGGGGAGAATGAGGGAAAAACAAATCCAAGGTGAAGACAAAACCACCTGTACCTTCAGAGATGTGTTTGTTAACTGGGGCTTCCCAAGACAAGCGTCTCTTAGTGAAGACTTCCAGCACAGGGAACGCCCAGCAAAACATTTCAAAGGTAAGTAAAAATTCCAGCAGAGCATATGAACCCATGGATGAACCACATTAACACAGTCTGTGGGAAAGGAGCTGTCCTCTGTCCCTGAAGTCCAGGAGGCCAGATGGGGAGGAGCAGGGAAGCAGCAAAGGGCTGAGTGTTCACCACAAGGACACAACCAGGGGGTCCTGCAGCCCTCCTGGACTCCCCACCTCCCTGCAGCCCTGCAAACACCACATGTGGGGCATCCCCCAGCTCCCCAGGGACCATCTCTGCCCAAAGGGACAGCACAGGCCACGCAGCAGGAGAGGGGACTTGTAAAAGACTAGGAGAAGGAAAAGCAATGCTGACTTCCTCACTTTTTTAAAGATTTGCCCTCTTTCAGGTTGATACAAGAACTGTTCCTTCCCCCTAAAATTCCTCTGGTTACAGCAGAGAGCCCCACATCAAACCTCCAGCTCCCTGCATCCAGAGCCCTGCCTTGGCAGAAGAGCTCTGCGACTTGTAACAGCCTGCAGAGTTTAAAAAAAAAATAAAAAATTAAAAAACCCAGAGGTATTTCTCTGGGATGGAAAGGCAGTGGAGCAGCTTGGGAAAGTCAGCGTGGGGAATGGGAAGGGACCTCAGCAGCCACTCTGCTGAGTGCTTTCCTAGAAAAGGGAGGGAAAATGGACCAGGCCTTGGTTGAAGTGACCCCTGACTGCAGGAAGGACAGATGGATGGAGCTGGAGATCTGGGGGGCACAGGGAACCCTGATGCTGCAGCAGATCCCCCAGGCAGGGAAAGCACCTTTGAAATGAAAGGGCTGAACCTGGCCTGAGGTTCTGGGGCAGGCCAAGGGTTAAGCCCAGCTCCCCAGGTGCCACCTCTCCCCCTGCTCCAAGAGCCAACATTTGCACTCACTTTCTTGGCTACTAAAAGCTGCAGAGTTGAGGCACTAAATAGTAGAGTTTAATTATAAACATTTCAGCTAACCAGGCTGGGGCTAAGCCAATCTGTTTCTGGGGGGAAACACTAGTTTGAAGTCTTCTACCCAGTCAGCTGCCATTTAAGCTGAGCCAATTATCTTAGCCTTTTGACTCAGATGTGCCTGACCTAACCTGAATGTAGTTTTACTGCTGCTTTGAAATATCAGACTCATGCGCATATGCATTCACTCCCATCTTCATTTGGCAACGGCTCTGAAACAAGCCTCTGATCTTGCCAACATCAAAAGCCTGGTTTGTAAGATAAGGTAATATTTGAAGTTTGCTCAGCAGCATTCCCCTGTGTCCAAAGTAAATCCATAAATAAGATATAAGCAAATAAAAAAAAAAAATCCCCTTTCCTTCCCACTCCCCCCAATCAAGAAATGGAAATGGAAATTTGCATGATGCTTTGTGGCTGTTACAAAATATATAGGGACAGACTGATCCCTGGCTTCTGGAATAAAATAAAAAAGGCAGATTATGCATTATTTGGAGATTTCTCCTAATCCCAGTGCAGTTGAGACTTAGGTTTATTTTAAAAAAAAAAAAAAAAGAAGCTCCAAACTCACTCACTTCACTGCTATGTCTGACAGACTTTTCCAGAACAAGTTTTTCCTCTTCAGTTGATACCAATATGAGCCAAAAGAACTAATTTGCATTGGTGCTGCTGGAACAGAACAAGCTGCCCCATTCCAGGGGGATAAAACCTGTCAGGCTGAGAGCACCTGGGTGGGTCTGTGCCCCCAACACCTCCGGCTTCCAGCAGCGCCTGCCAATCCCAGCTGTTCCACAGAGATGCTGGCAGCAGCCCTCCTCCTCTGCAAAGGAAGTTTTACATCAGCCTCAACTTTCAGCCCAGCCTCCAGAGCTGCCAGTTCACCTCTCCCACTCCCAAGAGCACAAAAAAACCAGCGCCCAAAACCCGGCGCAGGAAATGTCACCCCTGCCACCCCCGGGCCTCCCCGCCGCCCCCCAGCCTGGAGCTGCGGGCAGTTTAATCAGCCAAGCTTCCCCAAACTCTCACAGCCTGCACAGCCCATTGTTCCAGCAGGAAAAAACAGGCAGCTCCTTTCAGGCGCTGCTTTATGGGGAGCTCCTATTCACTTGTTCAAGCAAATTTCAAAGCGGGCTGCTGCCCTCTCATCCCCGCTAAGCTCCCCTGGACTAACAATGGGCTGAAAGCGATTCAGTTAAGCCTTTCATCCACCATGCACTTTATTTCTCACTCAGTGCTCTCATCTGTATAAGGCCTACAATTGGCATTGCTGTGAAGAGAGGGTATAATCCTAGCCCTGTGAATCCCAAGTGACCCTACACTGGTCCAGAAATGACTAACCCAATGAATGCTCTGTTGACACATGATCACATACAACCAGAGCCAGTAAGAAGAAATAAAGAAGTCACCCTATGATTCAGCTCTTTTATTTAATGCCAATATTGTTCAATAAGGGAATCTGCTGGGACAACAAACTATTTCTTTCCCGTAATATCAGTTCAAAACACACATGTGAGTTAAAAAATAAAAATTAAAAAAAAGGGCTTTTTGTTTATGCATCGAGGATTTTTGGTAAATCCTGTTTTCCGTTGTGCATCTCCACGCATGTTGACTTCAAAAACCCAGCATGAAAATCTCTCTGAGGAGCACACAGGGACCGCTGGACGTGTCTGACACAGACACTGGAGAAGTTTCACAATGCAAGACCAGCACTCTGCTTACAGGTGGGCTCTTCTAGAGCACTTAAGTGAAGATCATGAAACACAAACAGCAACATCTGCCTTCTGCTCAGCTGAAAAAAATGGTCCTTAGGAGCACTAAGTGAGCCTCACTGTCCCCTCTACAGAAACAAAAGCACCACTTCTGTCCTGCTGGGGCAAGCAAACTGACAGCCAAGCCTTGCTCCCAGCTTGCAGCCAGGAGAAGACAGATCCTGCAATTCCTGGGCTCAGCCACAGCATCATCTGTGTGCTCCTGAAACACCCACAGCTGATCCATGCAGCTCCATCCACGTGGCTCTTTGAAGACTGCCCCAGCCACACTAGATGAGCAGCTATTTGCCCCTTCAGGTCACCGGCCCTATTAATGTACATTCTGACATCAGTGACGAATGTTAATTACAGAAAGTACTTCCTACAGGAAGTAATCTCCTCTTTGATGACTGATAACTAGTTAAGGAAGCCTGGCCTTAAGACAAAGGCTCAGGGAGATTCATTCACTCCTTGGGTTAGTCAGGCAGCACCAGGAGCCAGGGCAGAACACGTTTGCTCAGCTGCAGTTGCAAAATGGCAAGAGAGGGATTCACGATTTCCCCGCATCCCATACCTGCGGCGACAGAGAGACAAGAGGCTGCCATGCCCTGCTTGGCTCGAGCAGGGTGATGCCCCAGCATCTGCTCAGCTGATTCACAGGTGTCCCACCCCAAAAGGTGGCCAGCAGCAGGTACTCACACGCTGCTGTCTGTCATGGACATGGAGTCGTCCGTCAGGGCATCGCTGGAGATCTCGCTGTCGTTGGCGCTGGTGGCCGGAGCGAAGACATAACCCGAGTTCACGTGGTACGGGTTAACGGGGTCGTTCCTCTTGAAGGACCTGGCACAGGCAGAACAGCAGTCAGTCACCACAGTCCTGGCCTTCAGGACAGCACCATCCTTATGGGAACACACTCAGCGCCCGCTCAACCTCTTCAGAACCGACCAACCATCAGCTCAGACCTCAGCCAGAACACTGCCTGAACACACCCACAGCACAACTTGAAAGACTTCTAGCATCTTCCAAAGTGCTCTAGAAAATCCCAGGAAATCCCATCTGCATCCTTTGATACTCTGAAAACCTCAGTCCTTAAAGCTTGGTCCTGCACTGCTGAGGTCAGTAAGAGTTTTGCTGTTGGCATCAGTAGGGAAAAGTCCAAGAAGTTCACAGCCTGAGTCCCACTGAAAGTCACCAGGAACCACCCAACAATGCTTAGTTCTATTCTGAAAGGTTAGGATCCCTTTGGAGACACAATTTATTGGTATCTCTGTTGCCTGAACCAGGAGAAGTGCCTGGAATCACAGGGGCAGGAGCCCCACGAGTCACAGGCACAGGGCAGGGCTGAGATTTACTGTCCCAGGCCCAGCCTCCCAAAGATGGATGCCACCTTCCTGGCAGTATAAAAACACAACAAAAAGGCCCAGCCTTCAGGAGAACACCCTCAGGAGAACTTCTTTTTGAGTAGAGTTGGGTGAGGAAGAGGAGGATGGATAGGGGACATGAAGAGAGACCAGCACGTTGTGTTAATGGGCACATGGGTTACTGACCCAAACACCTCTGGCTTCACCCAGAAAAGCAAACCTAAAGCCCAGGCTGGATGTCAGAGCTGAGCACCCAGGAGCAGCTCTGTGCAGAACTGCTGGGCAGTGACAGGGGCTGTGATGGAGCAGGGCCAGGTCACCACAGCAGGGTCACTGCATGGGGGGCCCTGGGCATCCATCCCCCTGCCTCCAGCACTCCAACTGCCCAGCCAGGATCCATATACACATCCTGGCAGGTGATAAGGGGATTATGCAGGGAGGTTTGGAAGCTGCATGTTAAGGTGCACATTTTGTTCCTCTTCCAGGGCAAGACGGGGTTGTTAAGCTTCTGCCTTTGTATATCAAAGCAAAAGGCCTTGTCATCTGATAAGGACTGCTGATTTTAATAATTAGGGCCACTTACCCAGGACTTGGGGGCCTAAGGAATGTGCCAGCAGGCTGGGCAGGTTTTTTTTAAATGGGCTTTCTATCTCCCTGCCCCCCGGGGCTGGAGGGACCAACTGGGTTTAAGTGACAGCAACATCCTCCCACAGCCCCACTCCCAATCTCCATCCTCATCCCTGTGCCCCATCCCTCCTACCACTCCACCAAGAGCAGGAACAAGGTTTAAGTATTTAAAAAATAAGGGGAAGGAAAAAAAAAATGAAAAAAGGAGGGGAAGGCTGGTGGGGAAGATGGGCCTCTCTGGTATGAGCAGCGTGGGGCTGGCTGCAGGCAGGTATTCAGCCCAGCCGGGGCTGCATTCCTTTCCAAGGAGGCCAAGGCATTTCTGATGGGGAGATCAAGATGTTAAAAAATATATATCTGGGAAGAAGAAGAAGAAGAAGCAGGGAAAAAAATGAGATAGTAAGGAATGCCACAGGAAAGAAGTTAAATCTTCAAAGACAAATTAATTCCACATGTGGGTGAAAGCAAAGTTATCCTGCTGCTACTACAAGAGAGTCCCTCTAAAATCCAGAGTCTTCTGCTCTAGATCAGGGGGATGTGCAGTCCTAGAACCCTTCCTAGAGCCCTGGTGGGCTTTTGGGTCAATGTGTGAGGGATGCAGCTGTTGCTTGATGTGAAACCATCTCAGCTCCTGGGGACCACAAGGCTCAGGATGCTGTGTGAGCCAGGGATGCAGATGCTCCCCAGCACCTTGCTGGGAGGTGTCTGTCACCCCTGTCACACGCAGGGGGTGGATTTGCCATGCTGTTCTCACAGGATTCCTGCAGAGGCTGAGCTGGGGGTGGAGCAGCAGGTCCGTGTGGGGATGGCACAGGGAGAGGGAGGTGTGTCCAAACATAAAATTAGAGAAAGTGGCCGGAACTAACTCATCTTCCCAGCAGCACCGCAGCATCATTCACCTACCAACACCTCATGGTCAAAAAAAATAAAATAACCCCTAAAGCTGACATATTTTTAAAGTGCTCATCCCTGCTCCACTTCCAACATCGCCCCTCAAATCTCCCCCTCCTTTCCAAAAACCAGTGGGGGATGTTTTGCTACATTTAATGTTTTTGGATTTTTTTTTTTTACCCCCTTTTTAATTTGACCACCTTACTCCAGTAATTGCACCCAGATGCATCAAGTTGCCTGCGAGGGTTTTAAATTCCAGGGAAAGCGGTGGTCCCCTGCCACAGATGCTGCACACACAAACACAGCCCAGCTCCAAACTCAATATGCAAAGTGTTTTCAGCTGTCAGGTAGCAGTTGCTCTGGAGCTTCAAGGAGAATGTCTGATCTTTCTCAGCCTATTCTTATCTTGATGCAATGACACACAGCATGTAACTCTCTCACTCTGCTATGTTAGGCAATGGCCATATCAGAATATTATAATGCCATGAAAATTTCAGGGGGGCTGCAGGTCATATCCCCTCTTATGAGGGTGCAGTTTCAGAGTGTGGGGGGTGGGCTTTTTTATTGTCAGATTGCTTTTAGAAATAAAAGCACTTGGGCAGGTCAAACCACAGACTTACACAGAGAGAGAAAAACTGTACAAGGAGCAGTTGGAGGCAGCACTAAATCTCATTAAGTATTTTCTTGGGATACACATCACTGGGCAACCATGGGTTTAAAGACATTTTTTAAAAAAGGCAAAAAAACCCACACATGCACAAACCTGAAAAAAAAAAAATAAAAGTATATTTTAACACAACTATGTTAATCACAGCTTCCACGCTCTAACTGTAGAACACTGCTTGGAGCATAGCTTTCCAATGGCATCATTTACTTTGATAATTGAAGCCAAACTTGGTTCCAATAACTTCACACACAAGGAGCTGCACCAGCGGGTCCTTTCAAAGGCCAGGAAGCTCTGGGAGCCGGCAGAAGGCCATCTGCAAGCCCCAGCAAGGCCAGTCCCACTGATGTTCCAGCCTAATGGGAGGCAGATGAGTGCACCTTGGGCTGAACAAACCCACGTTACCCCGGCGGCACAGCAAAGGAAAGAGGCGCTCTCTGTGTACACAAAGTCGTGCGTGATAAATTTAGAAGTGTGTATAAATAATAGCTGGAATTCCTGGAGCATGGGGCCAGGTCCAGCACAGCAGCATGGGGAGGCCAGTTTTAACCACAGCACAGCCCAGAGGGGAGGGGAGTCGCCTGGCAGGACAAGAGGGAGGTCCTGCTTTTAAAATATTCCCTGTATTAGGGCTCCAAATACACAGCCAGCAGTTTGCAAGGCTGCTCCCCAGCCAGGTGCAAACTCTGTGTTTTCACTTGACTTCTCCTGCTCCTGTCCATCACCGGCACTGGGGCCAAAGTCTTGCAGCTTGTCCGGTGGCTGCGGTCTCCGTTTGCCGGGGGTTTGGCCGTGACTCCGTGCCCTGGTGTTCCCAGGTGCTGTCCCCTGTCCACCAGGCTGGGCTGTGGTCACTCTGCTCCCAGGGCCAGGTGGGCTCAGCCCAGGCTCGCTTTGGCTGGGATAATCACACTGAAACCCAGCAGAGCAAACAGCCAGAGCCTGCACAGCCCTTCAAAACCAGAGCACACTGAGCAGAAATTCCTTAATTCCAGCACACACATGAGGGAGGTGTGGTTTGGCCACTCACCAGGAAAGACTTTGTGCAAGCTTCAGCTCCAATCCTAGCGATCCTAAACGCTGAGTGATGAGAGATAACCCATCCATATGCTCATCAGCTTCGAGCACATGCACGCACAAGTGGCTCCACAAACGGGAGGAACTGAGCAGCATCTCAGCTTGACCTCCCCTCTCTCTGCATTGAGATCCCTTGGCCCCATGGAGAGCAAAAGCTCCTGGAAATTCAACAGAAGGTGATCAAAGCACAACGCACTACCTAATGTCCTAGGAGGGTAGATCTGACATGTGAGGAGCAAGCTGCATTAATCCCTGGACAAAAAAAGAAAAGAAAAGACGGGGGGAAAGAAAAGAAAAGGGAAAAAAGCCCAGCACTAATCAGGCAAGCAGCTACAGCACTGCAAGAGCTCTCCTGGACAAGGCACATGTGGGTTTAGCAGGGCCTGCAGCTCTGGTAGAACATACAGCCAAGCCCTTCCAGCTCTGAATCCCAACAAAGGCTCAGAGATAAAAGCATCAAACATCCCCCTCCTGGAAAGCCAGCGAAGGGCAGCAGTTCAAACCAAGTTCTGGAGAGCAGCAGATGCTCAGGCAGGAAGGCTGAGGCACAAGATGAGGATCCCAAAGCCCTGCAGGAGATGAGGACCCCAAAGCCCTGCATGGGACGAGGACCCCAAAGCCCTGCATGGGACGAGGACCCCAAAGCTTTGCACAGGACGAGGATCCCAAAGCTTTGCACAGGACGAGGATCCCAAAGCCCTGCATGGGATGAGGATCCCAAAGCTTTGCACAGGACGAGGATCCCAAAGCCCTGCACGGAGCAGCTGCCAGCCCCAGCAGGAGGGTCTGGGATGGAGAGCATCCCTTCTGTCCCCAGCATCTCCATCCCGCCCCGCTGGCAGCACAGCCCCGGGCACAGCCAGAGCACCAGAGGCTCCGGAGCATCCTCCGGGGCAGGGGGACCCTGCCAGCCCCCCACGGCACCAGCCAGCCCGGCACAGCTGGGATCTCTCCGGGGGCAGCAGACCAGCGCTCCAGAAAAGCCTCCCCGCGAGAAGCCTATGCCCTTTGATGTCCATGAATCACAGACACACTCTCAAAATTCCTGTAAACGAGATGTCAAACACTCACCATACCAACCCCCAGGCTGCCGGGCCGGCGGAGGAGAGCGCACATCTGCAGCAGAGCCCTCTCCTCTCAGCCCTGATTCAACAATCCACATTTATGGCAAGGGTGGGGAGAGGAAAGAATACATTTTCAGAGGATTATACAACTCATCATTTGCTCATCAGAGTCTCTCCTTCCCATCCCCCCCTGCACTTGGAGATGGCTCTTACTTTCCTCATCCTCACACCGCTGTGCCATCAACATTTCCAACACAAGAGAAGGGTCTGGCAATGCAGATGCAGCCCAGGACCAGGGCACAAGGACACCCTGACACTGCACAACATCCCACAACGAGTCAAACTCTGAGCTCACAGCCAACACGAGAGCACCAAAGACCTACCCAAGACCTATTACTGCACACCTGGAATGCCTCTACCACCTCAAACACTCAAGTTTCAGGTGTCCTGTATGGCTCCAAGCCACCCTAGATGGCTCTGACATGACACCAGCACCCCACGCGATGGAGAAGCTGCACATCACATCACACACATACACACAGAGTCAAAATAAAAGCAGATTCTGCCCAAGTTTGATGCAGTCAGTGCACACATTTCCTCCTCCACGACCGCACAATTGCTTCCCACATAACCAACATCGTTAAACACCGGTTGATGGTGGAGTTGGGGAACTGGTAGGTTACATTATTCATGTGTCTCTATGATCCACTCCACTACTGCTCTTAATAGGTTTGAAAGTTGAACCAATAATTAACGTATGTCCGGAGGACATAGTTGCTATGAAGTTTTTGATCTATAAAAGAACTGAAAGAGCCAATAGGGCTTCAGAGCACAGGATCTTGTTTTCCTCTGCAGAGGGGGGAAAAACCCCACACTCAGATAACACCCCACAAATTCCAGTGTTCGGAGGTGTGGGGAAGCAGCTGTGCTGCCAGCCCTTCAGGAAGCCCTGCCTCCCCTCCATTCCCACCCCAACAACCTTCTGAAAAACACTCTCAAAGTCCTCAAAGTTAAAACAAAGCATAATTTCCAGGGGTTCCCTTACCTGTATCCGTTCTCCATCGTTTCCGTGGCTCTGACATTCGCTGTAACCCTCAACGTCTTGCTGGATAGTCCAACTACCGAAGGCAAGATTTTATTTTTAAAGTCTGCACAGCTCCATTCCTCTTCTTCATTCAAGGTCGGGAGATAGCCACAGACAACTTTTAAGCTCCCCAGTCCATTGCTGTTCATGTAAGCGGGATTCTCTCCTCCACTCCGCACATATTCGAGGTATATATCAGAAGTTAAAAACATCTGGTAAGCATTTTCCTCCATCACAGTCTGAATCTCAGTCTGTGCCTGATCAAACATGATGGAATCTATCTGCTGCTTCTTGATGCTGTCCCTTATGTAGGTCTTGGTAGCAGGTTTGAGCTGCTTGGAGACGATGCTGTTGTTCTCGATGTACCTTTTGTAAATAGCTTTGGCTACTCGTAAAGTTTTGGTATCCTTAAGGTCCATCTGCCTGAAGCCATTGCAGGCAAACCAGAAGTCTAAGGTATCCACACATTTTTCCCTTTCCAGAAAGGTCCGAAAAAGATAGGCACCATCTTGATCTCCCAAGAGGGAATGCAAGGATTTGGTCCATCTGGCCAGAGGGGAGTCCGGGGACGCGCTGCCCTCCGGCTCCCCGAGTCCGTTCTCATTCCTCCGCGGGGCAGGAGGCACCGGCATGGCCTTGAAGCTTTGGCTTTTGGCGACAAACGAGCTGGCGAGTTGCGGGCATGGTGCTTCTCCTTCCTCCCCCGGGACAGGGGGTCGGGGGGCGTCTTCCCTGAAGCTGCTGCTGGGGTCGGGGAGGTGGGCGAGGAGCACGGCGCTGCTCATGGCTCCGGAGCTGGCTGGGGAGAGGGGCTCCCAGTTCTTCAGGAGCTGCCTTGTGCCTCTGCCTGCCTCTGCCTGGAGTCAGCAGGGGATCCTCGGAGCCTCCTCTCTGCAAAGGG
>VRYO01002184.1:9077842-9089165 GCA_009812075.1 Sialia sialis | reverse complement strand
AAAAAAAAAAAAAAGAGGCAAAAACAGGCCTCAAAGAATTTTGAAAATTAAAAAGAGCAAGAGGGAGAAGCCGGCAGAGCAACCCCGGTGCTCCCATCCCCGGGGCATCCCCGGTGCGCGGGGGCGGCTCCAGCGCGGGGGGGAGCGGGCGAAGGAGCGCGGACATCAGCGCTGGGCAGCAAAATCAAACCCTTATATTTCTGGGGATCAGGATTTATTTTTTTGCGCCCTTCTGGCGGCATCCCGCCGCGGCTACAGAGTTGCCAGGACCTTATCAAAGAGAAGCGATCGCTGCCGCCGCTCCGCCGCCTTAAAGGCGCAGCCGCCGCTTTCCCTGCGCGGCCCCGCGCATCCTGCGCGCATCCCCGGCCCCTGCAGGGGCTGCTCCCCGGCACCAGCAACTTTGAGAAAAGTTTTCATGTCGGGGAGAGAAAGGAGCGGCTCCCTGTATTATTATTTTTTTAATATTTTATATTTTATATATATTATATTACACATTATATATAATACATATAATGTAATGTAATGTAATATAATATAATATATATAATATAATATAATATAATATAATATAATATAATATAATATGATATAATATAATATAATACATCATAGATAATGTAATATAATATAATATAATATAATATAATATATATTATATTATATTATATTATATTATATTATATTATATTATATATAAACGCATACATATACACACATATAAATATATAAATATAAACAAATATATAAAAATATAAATATATATATGTATATATATGTATTATATACATACATATATATATATATATATATCTATATATATATATGTAATCCGAGGGCCTGTTTTCGCTCTGCTGGCTAATTAAACAATTGCACTAGAACTGGCACAGCAGCCAAAGCCCGGCCGCAGTTGTGTTCCCATCTCCGGCCCCAGCTGTTAAATATTAACCAGGCACGGAATGGAGGGTTTGGAACTTCATACAAAAGGTTTTAATTAGGGGTTGGCCCCCAAACCTGCCCTCCAGATCCAAGGAGCCTCCTGCCCTCCTCCTCCTCAGCCTGCTCCCGGGCTGGACCTGGGACTCCACATTTCCCCCACCAGGAGCTGTCCCTCTGTCCAGAGCACACCTTGGTCTGGCTGGTAGAGTTGATGGGGTCCAGCTTAATTTTTATCATTACTACAGAATCACAGACTGGGTTGGTTTGGAGGGGATCTCAAATTTCATCCCAGTGCACCCCTGCCATGGCAGGGACACCTTCCACTGTCCCAAGGAGCTGCCAGCCCCAGTGTCCAACCTGGCCTGGGACATCTCCAGGGATCCAGGGGAGCCACAGCTGCTCTGGGCAGCTCAGGGCCTCCCCACCCTCTGAGGGATGGATTTCTTCCTGATAATCAATGTAACTCTGGCCTTTGTCAGTGTGCAGCCCCTGCCCCTTGTCCTGTCCCTCCAGGCAGGGCAGGTGGCAAAGCCTTTGGTGAAAGAAACATCACCATCCACATCTGCTGTGCCTGAACATCCTCAGGGCACCTCCTGGGAAATGCAAACACACAGTGCTCCCCTCGCTGGCCCTGCCCTTGTCCCCAGGCCGTGGGGTCACACACTGCCCTGTCCCCACATGTGGGACACTCCAGAGCTGCCATCCCAGCCAGCAGAGACACCCAGAGCCCCAGAGCTGCAGCCCAGAGGGACCCTGCTCCCAGAACCATGGTTCTCCCAGAGCTCATCCCTCTCCCTCCTGCCCTGCAAAAGGAAATCCCGAGGGAATGATGGGGAACATGGGACAGCAGCAGTGGGCACCCCAGGGATGCTCCAGGAACCAAACCCAATCCTAAATGTGAGTTCAGAAACCAGGGTGACAACCACAGAGCTGTCCCTCTCCCTTCCCACCCTTCTCTGCTGGTTTGCACCATCCCTAAAAGCAGAGCTTGGATTCACCCCGAGCACAGAGCTCTCATTCCTCCTGCTCCAGAACCTGCTCAACCCCCTCTGCACCTGAACAAAAAGCAAACACCCCCAGAGGCTGAGTGTCATGGTGGCCCTGGACGTGATGTCCTTTGAAGCCACAATTTTTTCACCCATCCAATGGCTGGATCCACCTGGGAGCCTCACACAGCACCACAGAGCTGACCCTGCCCAGACTGGGCAACCTGGGCTATCAATGAAATAACACGTGGCTGAATTTGTTATTGCTGCCCAATTACACATTTTCCAGGCTGGGAATGGCCACCACTGGACATGGAAAGCAGATGGACCTGCCAAGCCCTCGAGCTGAACAGTAAAAGCCCTTTCCAGGCACAACAAGCACTTATGAATTATTAGGATTATTAATATTTCTGCTGCTCATAATGCCAAATATTGACGTGCCACGATGCCAGATGCTGCTGAGCCATGGAACACGGGAGAATGAACAGCCTGTGTCCCTGTGGGCCCCTTGGGATGGAGACAAGGTGTCACCTCCACCCCAGGGCCATCAGAAGTGACTTGACCACCTCTTTCTCCTTACAACTTTCTTAGAAACAATGTTGGATAAAAACCTCTCCGAGTCCCATTTACTGCTGCAGCCCAGAAAATTAAGCCATTTATAATGGAGGCTGAAAACCTCGCACTCGTTCCCTTTGGAAGAAAATCTCATTAAGTCTCATTCATCCTATTTCATTAAAAAAAGTCATTTAACCAACTGGTTGTCTCCAAATCCCGTTGTGCAACAACACTGCCCTGGGACAGCAACCCAGAAACTCACTCAGGGACTTCATCTCCCAAATTCCCAAGGGTTGCACGTGCAGAGGAGCAGCCCACCCAAACCCCTGCCTAACTCACCACCCTCTTCACTCCAAAAAGGGACATTTAGGGAACAAAACGAGGGGAGGGCGAGCCCCTGGGGCCGTGGCTTTGCCCAGGGAGCAGCTTGTCCTGCCCAGAGCAGCGGTGGCCCCGTTCATGTTCTGCATGTCCACTCAGGGAGTCTATTTTCTCCTCCTGCCAACAGGGAAGAGTCACGTAGTGCCTGGGATTTGAAAGCAATCCCATGAACTAGGCAGGCGGTGGCAGGTACAGGAAGGTCTTCCAGAGTTTTCTTCATCTTTAGCAGCTTCTGGAAGTCCTTGTTCGCAGATCTACGGGGAATCTCTGTGTTCAGGTAGCAGCTGCAGTCATCAAGAAAGCAGAGTATCTTTGAATTTCCTTCTGATTTTCCTGTCTAAACTTGAATCTGAATTCCCAGGTTGAACAGAGGGAAAATTAACTATTTATATTTTATTTGTTAGCCCTTCTGCATCTGAGATGAAACCTCAGTTAAATGAGGGAGAAAAGGACTGCAAAAAGCTGTTTAAAGCAGCGTCCTCCAGCCGTGCTCAGCCCTCCTGGTGCCCAGCAAAGACCAGACACAGCCTGTCCCCTCCTCTCTGGCTGCTGCTGCGTGTCATGTTCAAGGCAGCAAAGAAGCTTGAAGTCAGATTGTGCCACCAGAAAGGAATAATTTTAGATTAAAAGAATCAGTTCACAGCGAAGCTGCACAATAAAGAGAAATTAAATTTCTCTTTTTTTTTTTTTTCTTCGAGCTTTTTTTAGAGCAGGTAGTAAAAAAAAAAAAAAAAATTAAAAAGAGGGAAAGAAAAAGGCAGAGGGGTCTCTAAGGCCTGCAGTGCTGTGGGAGCATTACAGATGTGCCAGGGCTGCTCCTGACTGCTAACCTGGCTCCTGCTGCTCACAGGCAGGGGCTTTGCTCCGAAAAACAAGCTCTGGGTGCTTGTCTGCACACAGCTCAGACAGCAGCAGGCTCTGAGGGCTGCACCAGGGCTCTTCTGGTCCCTTTGTGGGGGTGACAGTGACCAGGAGCTCAATCCAACCAAAGCCAGCAGTGCCAGCACGTCAGAGCAATGCCCCTGTGCCTGTCAGGAGCCACAGGTCCTAAAGCAGGGGACAAAGTCAGAGTCCCTCGCTGTGCACAGGGACACAGGGACTGCCTCCTGGAGAACCCCAAATTCCCAGAAATGCCAGCAGACACCGACTCTGCTGCTGCACCCCTGCTGAAACCACGGCAGGGGCACTGAATCACAGAATCCCAGGCTGGTTTGGGGCGGAAAGGACCTTAAATCTGATCCTGTTCCATGCCCCTGCCATGGACAAGACACCTTCCACTGTCCCAGCTCGCTCCAAGCTCTGTCCAGCCTGGCCTTGGGCGCTTCCAGGGAGTGACATGCATGGAAAATAAGGAGAAAACATGAAATAAGCATGCTGAGCTCCCTCCTCTCCATGCACATCTCCTCCAGGACCCCCCAACCCCTCCCCTCCTGCTCCCCACCCCATCCCTGGTCCTGCAGGAATCCCCAAACCCTATTAACCCTTCCCACCCTGGAGATTCAGAGCAGGCCAGGGGCTCGGGGTCTAAAAATCCCTTTCCCAGCAGAAATCCCCAGGGGCAGCAGAGCCCAGGGAGCACCCCCAGAGATGGGATCAGAGGGGGGGATGCAGCTCCACGAGCGTGGCTGCTGTCACCTCTGTCCCCACTGGTGGCCACGTTGATAACCAGATCAAAGCCTTGGGACTATTTCAACACAAGTGCTGGGAACTGTCTTGATCAAAATAAGAGGAAGGCCCTGTATACAGAAGACATGAGAGGTTTGCAGCCCACATGTGAACCTTTGAAGTTATTCTCTCTCTTTTTTATTTTTTTTTTTTAATAAACTAGTTTAACATCATTAGTTTAAGAGGTATGAACCCGATGGGTTGTGTAATCTCCTGATATACTGCAGGCACAGGGTATTATCCACACAAAGACATGCTTTTCCAGTGGGGGGGAAAAAGCACTGCCAGAGATACTCACAAATAAGACAAGAAAACACACAATTAGCTGTGTGGGATTTGAAGTTCATTTCATAAACTGACACACTTTTGTTACCGAGTATGGCCAGATAAGTCCGATACATTTTCTCTCCTATAATCCTTTCACCATTTCCATTCCCCCCTACAGACTCCTTTCCTTGATGTTTTGTTCAGTGCACTCCCTGCTATCTGCACACGCTTGCCCAGATTTTTTAGACTTGAAAGGGGCACGGTATCAGCATTAACCGTTCCAGGAGAGCTGATAAAACACACACGAGCACTTTGCTATCTATTAACATTTCTGAACTCCTTCCATCACCTGCACAGAATAGCGATTGAACAGAGGGTGGGGGCACCAGAGGTAAATGGGGATATTTATGACCAACTTCCCATGATTTATTTTTTTTTTTTTCCACAACCCCTTCCTCACCGTGCACAGATGAGGAATCACTTTTTCTGCCACCTCCCTGTTGGAGTAACAAGGACAGCAGGGCTGCAAGATTCCCCATCTCTGGAAATGTGCAGGGAGCAATCTGGTCCAATGGAAGCTCCCTGCACCTTTTCCTCGAACGTAACATTTAAATCCTCCTGATTTTTTTAGTCAAATACAGATTCTTTGGCACTGCTGTGGCTCCCAGGGATGTACCTGCGATGCTGGGCAGAACAATGAGTGTGATTCTCTTGTGATGATTCCTCACAGTCCTGCTCTGGACCACATTCCTCCTTTTTCCACCTCTACCCACTGCTCCTGCCAAACCATGGTGATTCTGGGAGAAGCTGGTTCTGAAGAGGTTCAGAGCCCAGTTTCTCCACTCTCTAATCCTGTTCATGACTAAAAAGTGACTTCCAGCCACTCCACCACACAAGCAATCAGCTCTGCACAAGGGTGTCCATCACCCTGAGGGGACAAGCCAGCCAGAGGGACAAACCCCTCCCTGAGGTTTTGCTGAAAACATCACCAGACACCATCTCTGGCAGCCTGGAGCTTTTTTATCTGCCCAACAAGCTCAGATTGAAGCATTCCCAATGTGAGGTGGCTCAGCCCCACCTCTGTGTGCCCTCCTCCACGTCACCCCTGAGCAGCAGCAGCGTGGGGAGGTGACAGGAGCACCCCTGCCAGCAGAGCCTGGAGGAGATTCCATCCCATTTTTTTCATGGAAACAGGAAGATTTTTTCCAGGCATGCTCAGGGAAAGCCCTTCTCCTGCGTGCACAGAGGGGTGTCCTGGCTCTGGATGCTCCTGGAGGAGAACACAACTGATGCTGTCTTGGCCTGACTGCAGAGGAAGGGAAATATATGATGTGTTACCAGCCTGAAGTGGGATGGGATTTGATTCTGCAATTGAATCTGGTTTGTTTTCTGGCTGTGTAAAAATGGCTCCTTGCAAACCCAGCTAAGGATGAAGTGCACTCCCTGCAAATCTCAGCGAGGGAAGGAAACCCAAATGTTTTGAGTTTAACTATTAAACATAGTTTCCAGCTAGTGTGCTCAGAATTTGAAATTAAACAAATGAAAGAAACATGTTTCAATGGTTTTATGTAGGCAATAATGTCATTAACAGGAAATAAAGAAATTGGGCTTTGCAGCTGCAGGATGAAGTTTAACCCTTCCTGCGCAGCTCGGTGCTTGCTGGGCTGCCCATTCCCACCCTGCCTGCTTTGGGCATCCCAAAAAAAATATTCCTGGACCCCAATATCCTGATCCACACAGCCCTTAAAGCTGGATGGTAATGGAAAAAGCAGGAGGAGAGACAATGGTTAGGAGGGAACAGGCTTTCCTGACTAGTGGAAAACTTTCAGATCATAAAGTCAAATAAAACTTTTCACTTCCAGGGGTAAAAAAAACCCCAAAAACCAACCAAAAAAACCCAAAAAACAAGCCCTTTGTGCACAGTTATTTTTAGGTGTGCTGTCAAAGTTGAGTACCCTAAAATTATACCTGCTTTGGTTTGTTTCTGCCTGTCCATTCAATTCCCAGAATTAAGGACAGTGAAGGGTGTGAGATTCCAGGAGCTGGGTGATGCCTCTCAAAAGCTGGACCAGTCCTGAGGCCACAAATGAAACATGAATTTTCTGAAGGATGCTTCTATTTCCAGGTGTGAAATGCAGGCTGGAGAGAGGAGGCTTTGCCTCAGCCCCCTCAGGTCACCCCTCCTGAGCAGCTATGTCCAAACCAGCACCGAATTTTTGGTGCCATTTCATTCAAAGTTACATTTCACTGCTCCTCCTCCTCCCAGTTTATCTACATTTCTTTTTGGCTGATTCTATCTTGCTCTGCCAAGGCCCTATTGATTGTTTGGAAAGTGCTTTCTTCCACCATGGGAACCTCCACCATAATCCTTCAATAATTAATATTGGCAGCTTTGTTTTCCCTTTTCATTAAAAGGAAGGGAAACTTGGAGAGTGTGAGGTCAGTCTGTCTCCTGACCAGATCCAAAAATTGCTGCCTGGACATACATTTCATTAATGATTTTTTCTTTTTGCTAGAAATCTTCCTGCTGGGGGAAAAGGCCATCAAAATACTATTTTAATCTTTTCTCCTCTTGCTTGCCAGTCCTTTCACAGAAGCCTGGGAATTAAAATGTCCTTTCTCCCTGCAGGAAATTGGGGGGACTGAGAACCTCACACTGCTGAGACTCAGGAGGAACTGGAGTGTTGTCAGACCATATCCCCATTTCTGCATCCCCAGTCCCAAAACAGCTCCTGGGCTTTTCCCTCTTGTCCCAGCAAGCCTGAAATTAGAATTGTTATTTATTAGAATTATTTTTTAATATTTGAAAACAAATCTAACTCAAGTCTCCTGTTATCCTGAGAGAATATTCCAGGCTCTTTCACATCACAGCTGAGAATTCCCTCATTCCTTTTTTTGATAGCATTCACAAGGGTCTGGATAATCATTTCCCCAGAACTCCTGCTTCTCCAAGAGCCCCTCCAGGTAACAAAACCCATCCCCAGGAGGATCCTCTGGCACTGAAGCAGCTCCTCCCCTGCTGTTATTCCCTGGAAAAGGCCAGCACATCCCCTCCACACGTCTAATCAAAGCCCTGCTAATCAAACATGCAGATCAGCTCATTAATTGTGGTGCAGGGAGCCCTGACAGGAGATGCTGACCATGGCAGGAAGCACTGAGGGGAGCAGGAGGTTGCTGTCACCTCCTGAGTCCCAGCTGCTGCTTCCTGAGATAAGTTCAGTTTCTAATGGGAACATTTCCACCTGGGGGAAGCCCCAAAAAACTCCTAGAAAGCAGTAAAAGCTGAAATCCTGCTGTGGGTAATGCAGTCAGGGTGGCTGCAGGACAACCCCACTGCTGGGGTGTTTCACACTCCAAAAAACACTGATTCTGAGGAATTTGTCAGAGATACATTGAGGGTCTGTTCACCTCCGTGCCTGGAATGGAAATAAAAACTTCCACACAAGCTGGAAGGAGAACACCTGCCTCACCTCAGCCTTGGGTGAAGGGGTTTGCTTGGAAATGGAAAATAAAACTTTGGAAATCGTGGAAATAATACTTTGATTATGGTCCCCATCCCATACAGAATCACAGAATCACAGTATCACAGAATCACAGAATTTTGGGTTGGAAGAAACCTTCAAGATCATTCATTCAGCTCGTGCCCCAACACCTCAAATAGACCATGGCACTGAGAGCCACATCCAGTCTTGGTTAAACGCACCCAGGGATGATGACTTCAGCACCTCCTGGGGAGACCATTCCAGTATTTTATCACTCTTTCTGTGGAAAACTCTTTCCTAGTGTCCAGTCTAATTTTCCCTTAGTGCAGCTTGAGGCTGTGTCCTCTGGTTGTGTCAGTGCTGCCTGATGGAGACCAAACCCAGCTGAGCACAAACACCTTTCAGGGAGCTGTAGAGAGAGATAAGGTCACTCTGAGTCTCCTGTTCTCCAGGCTGGGATGATCTTTAGCTCCCAGGAAAACGAGGCACCTCCTGCTCTGTGCTGGCTGGGGATGGCACAGGAGGGGCAGCAGCTCCAGTGGGACAGTGGCCACAGGGACAGGGATTTCTGAGCACATCTTGTGCAGCTCCAGCTCTGTAACCAGTCTTAGTGCTGGGTTCCTGTCATCCACCCTGTCTGATAATGGACTCCATGAAAGAAATGCTGAAATAGCTGATTATTCTTCTAGCCATAACTTCAGACTATAAAATCAGATAAATTCCATAGATTTAAGCAATACACCCTTGTCCTTTCATTACACAGGCACATGCCCAGCCCAAGAGCAGAGAGAACAGCTTATATTAAATTGATTTCAGTTATGGAGAATGTAATATCAGAGCAGACTCAAGAGCTATTTCATACATTTAAAAGGATGTTGTTTCCACAAGCTCAGACACGCTGGAGTGAGCAGGGATGATGAGGCTCTGTGATACACCTGACAGCAGCCAGCATGGGAGCGTGGATCTGTCCCTTGTGGGACAGGACAAAACCCTGGGGTCTGTCACCTTCATCCTGAAACCCCCCTGTGCTCCAGCTGGGCTCTGCATCTCCACACTGAGCAGTTCTGCGCTGGAACACCCCAGCCCTGGCAGTGTCCAAAGGGTTGGACAGGGCTTGGAGCACCCAGGGGAAGGTGGGATGAGAGGAGCTCTGAGGTCTCTTCCATCCAAACCCTTCCATGACTCTGTGACCAGCTGCAGCCACAGCTGGGACTCTGTTCAACACCCCGGAGCCAAACCCAGCCCTTTGTCCTGGAGTGCACTAAAATAATAACCTGCCTAACACTGCTATTACCCCCATGCAAATCAGGAGGAAAGGATTACACCACTGATGCACACCAGTCAGAAAAAAAAAAAAAAAATAATCCCAAGTAATTTTTTTTCTTCTCTTGATGACTTTAGAGAGGCTGGGGAGGCTCTCCCTGAGCAGTGAGGCTGCACAGAGCCTGGGCACCAGCTGAGGTGGCAGCAGCCCCTCTGCAGAGGGGAGCAGGGATGTGATTTTTGGCAGCAGGGCCAGCCCGTTTCCTTGGGCCACCCCCTTCATTGTGAATGCTTCAGGCATTAGCTCAGGGAACTCACCCAGCTAAAAATAACCCTTCCAGCACAAAAAATAGACAAAGAAAAAGGCTATTTATAGCCTGGATCAATTCCTGGAGCCTGGAATGGCCGCACTGGGATCAGGCTCAAGGGGCTGCAGACCCAGCCTGGGCACATCCCTGGGCACAGGGGCACTGACCCCACTGGGCTGTGACCAGCTCAGCATCCACACAGGACCTTTATTCCTGGCATTATCAGGGGCTGCGGAAGGGAGAGCTCTGGGTGCTTTTATATTTTTATATTTTAGTCTCTGTGGTTTTGGTTTATAAATGTATTTTTTAAGGTTTGCCTCACCTGGCTGCACTCCCAGCTGGGTCAGGGCTGTTCCTCTATGTGCTGTTCCCAAATTCTTGGGTTTAAATGCTACAGAAAGCTAAAGGGCCAGCTCCAAACATCCAAAGAGGATCAGCCAAATAGTTTGATAAAACTCAGGGGGAATGATCCACCCTCATCTGCCTCAGCAGAGAAGTTTAAATATGGATAAAGACAGTTGGAGTAATATAGATGCATTTTTTCCCCCTTGTTGTTTTCTGTTTTGACTTCTTTGGGATCATTCAAAGGGAGGTTCAGGCTTTGATCTTCTCTATTGGCAATATTTTCTTCATCTAGGTTTTTATAGTTTGAGAAGAGATGTTACATGCTTGCAAGAGAGACTATCAATATGATGTGGGCCCGAACAAAAAACCTGGTGTCAGGTTCTCCATTTGGAGTGTTACCTCAAGCTTTGAAGTTTGTAATGATTCAAAAGCATCTAGAGCTGCTACAAATGTTAATAAAATTAAAGCCATCTGAAAGTGAGGCTTGCATGTGCCTTTGAAAGTAGGTCTGTGATCAGTTATTACCCTCAATTACCTTGTTGTCCACTCTTTTAGCTCGAGGTTAAACTCTTAACACTTTGCTTTGAAGTGGTTATCCTTTTATCTATGACCGGACCGAGGAATTTAAGGGCAATAATCAATGAGAGCTTCATAAGAATAAAGGGGAGACAAGGCAGGGAAAGGAGGTGTGAATGTGCTGGGGGTGCAGGGGACACCGAGCTCTGACTGCGGCACTGGGAAGAAAGAGATAAGGGGGAAAAAATAAGAAAAAAGGAAAAAGGAGGCGAGAAAAAGGGGGGAATGAAAGAAAAAAAAAATAAAAAATAGAGGAGCCCCAGCAATTTCCAAATCTTTGCTAAAAATAAAGCAAAAGCCCCAGCCCGGGGTGGGGCTGGGCGTGGGGAGCACGGCGAGCAGAAGCCTCATCAAAGGCAGGAGAGATCCGAATAAAGAACCGGCTTCATCCCCCCAGGATGTTCACCAGGACACCCCAAAACAAGGGGTCCCGAGTTTGGGCACAGAGTGCTTCCTTCTCAGGGAGGGTTACAATGGATTCCATCCCACTGGGATGCTGCAGAGGGGATCCTCCACAGCATCCCTGTCACCATTGTCACCCAGGGCTCCATCCCTG
>VRYO01002184.1:9041069-9068328 GCA_009812075.1 Sialia sialis | reverse complement strand
TCCCATCCCATCCCATCCCATCCCATCCCATCCCATCCCATCCCATCCTCCTGCAGGATTTCCACAGCAGCATTTATTTCCCAAAAAACCACACTGATATCACAAAGCTCAAGCCCAGCAAAGCCCTGCTCTTCCCCTGTGAGGATTAAAGAGCAGGGAGAGCTCCTGGTGCTCACCTGACTGCAGGTGCTGGCACCCTGAGGTGACACCTGCTGAGGTGACACCAAGTCACCCACGGCTGGATCCTGCACAGGGCTCAGCATCACAACAACAACAACAGGAGTGAATCTCCAGCATCTATCCTAAATTATGGGTCTGCATTGCCTGGAGAGACAGGATCAGCCCCACTAGAAACACGGCAAATGGGAAATAAATGTTATTTCATGCAGGGTTTGCCTTATTTACATTATGACAAATGCCAGGTAACAGCCCAGAGCTGCTCAATCCCTGTGTGAAAGGGCTGCAAGCTGCTCCCACGTGCAGCACATTCCCTCCCTCTCTCACACAAGACACGTTTTTGCAGGATCAGAACCCTCATTCAGTTCTTTCAATGCTTTTTCACTTTTTTTTTTCCAGTTTAGGGAGGAAAAGTTTTATTTAATTATCGTTTTTTTGTCTTTTTTTTTTTTTTTGTTTTGTTTTTGTGGTTTGAATTGACCAACTGCATGTCTTCCCCTGGCTTTATCAAAGGAGCCACCAGTACCAGAGCACATCTAATTTTAAGAGGGCTTTAGTAGGCAGACTTAAAATTGATCATGCATTTTGGTTTCAGTAACTTGCAATTTCTGCACGCTTTGATAGCACACTTTAAAGAACAAGTCTTTAATGACAAAGGCTTAAAGGAAATGACCTTTCTGAAGAAAATATCAAAGCTTGGAAAAGATAGCTCCTTGGGAAAAAAAAAAAAGGCTGAATTAAAATGACCTTGTGTTCTGAAACTTCTTCATACAATATCTGACGTCTCACTTTCCCTTTGTACCCTCCAAAGGGGACCAAGGATAATTCAACAGTGTGGTGCCTCCAGTCCACTTGTGATTTGGGGAGGACTTGCATTAAGAGAATTAAAAAGAAATTTAAAAACATCAGATTCTATAGAGATTCTCCATCAAGACCACTCAGCACCAGGATCAAAGCTGTGCACGTTTTCCAGGAAATTCAATAAATATTTTCTTCTAATCACTATAAAATATTTCTTTTCTATGCAGCAAAATAATTTCTCAGTTTGAAACCACCACTATCAGGAGAGATTTGGGCAAGCACCAGGAGTGCCTGCTGTCCCCAGCTAAATTCAAGCTCTGTTGCAGATGCAAGCACAAGGAGGGACCTTGTATCCCTTTTCTTCCAGCTGGGCCAAAAAAGGAACATTTTTATTCCATGGAACACAAGAACTGTGAGTGGCACTGAAATAAAAGTGTCACCTTGGTAAGGGTCACCTCCCTTGGGACAGGTGAAAAATGTTATGGTGACTTTTTTGCGGGAGTTTATAGAGGGTGGTGCAATCTGCAATGAAGCAAAATTGGTGAATGAAATAAATATAAAATAGAAACAATCACACTGAAGCTGGTTTGACCAGAGCTTGTTCAGGGACAACAAAGCCAACTCCTGGCAGATGGAAATTCCTTACCAAGTGGGGGAAAGAGAGGCAGAGGGCAAGAAATAACGATGGGAATCTTTCTAATCCTTCACTTTGGACTCTAATTCTTACTTGTTACAAAAACCATCAGAGCAATATTAACAACTACAACAGAATTCCACCCAAACTTACATTTCAGCTCTTACAAGGTTCACAAGCAGTTTCAAAGTGGTCCCCAAGCTGTAGTTGATGCTGGATTGAGTTTCACTAGAGTTTTGGAGCCCCCTGATTGACCAGCATCTACTTTTCTCAAACTGCTTTATGGCCATCAGAGACATCAGCGACTTAATTCCACCACAAAGAAGGAAATTCAGGAATTCAAGTAGCAAAAAGAGTGTTCATGTGTTTGTTTATGGATATACACCCTTTCCTGCTGTCCAAAGCACTAAACCCCACACAGATTGGATATAAAAACATGAGCAGAGCAGCAGAATCAAAGATGTCTCATTTCCCTCAGGCATGAGGAGCTGTCACTGTCACTGTCACTGTCCCCTCCATGCCCAGGGGAACATCCCAGCACCCACAGCCTGTTCCTCCTGCAGAGCCCAGCCACTGCTGCACCTTTCAGGATAAAAACACTCCAACATTTTCCTGCCCACAATTAGCTGAGTGCATCCCAACAAGTCCTGCTCCTCCATCTCCCCGTTGCCCCAGGGCAGGCTTTGTGGCACCTGCCACTGCACCTCCTCCTTTATCACAGCAGCCTTATCTGCAATTAGAAGAATCATTTGTTGATTCAAGGAAGGTGCAAAACCTGCCCAGGCCCTGGCTGGGCTGACAAGCAGCAAAGCAGAGGCAGGCTTTGGCAGGGAGTGTGCCAGGAGGAGGATGGATCCTGCCAAAGCCTCTCCTGCTTGATGTCAGTCCAGGAGCAGATAAGAGCCCAGCTGGTGAGCTGGGACTTGGCACTCAAGGGAGCTCCACATTCAGTGCTGGGGACACCGTGGTGAGGCAGGGGAGGTGGCCATGCCCACCAGCAGGGTCTCACTGGAGCTGCCAGGGCCACAGCTGCACGTGGAACAGGAATTTCTGACCCAACACCACGGGCAGGATGGCGCCCGGGAAAAACAAAACAATTCCTGTGCTCAGCTGAGCCCAAAGCACACATTGCAAACGCTCCAAGGACAGGCATGGAGACACCAGCACTGCCCAGCTCTGAGGGCTGGCCAGGTCCTTCAGCCTCCCACTGCCCCCCAAACCTCAGCCCAGAAACACCTCGGGAATCTGCTCAGACTCCCGGGATTGTCGTGGAGAAGAAGCACATGCCCCTGTGGCACCGAGGCCACATCACTCATGACTCCTCAAACACCTTTGGCTGTGTCATCAGCCCATGGGGAAGGAATTCCCTGTGCCTGGAATATCCAACAAGACCCTTGGCTGTGACATCATCCCATGGGGAATGAATTCCCTGTGCCAGGAATATCCAACAAGACCCTTGGCTGTGTCACCAGCCCATGGGGAATGAATTCCCTGGGCCTGGAATATCCAACCCCACCATAGCTGTGTTATCAGCCCATGGGAAAGGAATTCCCATGCATGGAATATCCAACAACACCTCTCAGCCCATGAGAAAGGAATTCCCTGTGCCTGCAATATCCAACAAAACCATGGCTGTGACATCAGCCCATGAGAAAGGAATTCCCTGTGCCTGGAATATCCAACCCCACAACAGCCAGAGCCACCATGGTGCTCTTACCCCTGTGCCAAAGAATCCCTTCAAACACATTCCCACTTTACAAAGCCACACAAAACTCTCCTGGCTGCTGAGGTGAGTGAGATGCTCAAGCAGGACAATAATGTCAAAACAAAAAGATAAGAAAATAATATTTTAATTTTATGTAAACACATGGACACAGAACAATGTCAAAATATGTTAAAATATTTTGGACAGCAATAATAATAAGAATAGAAAATGGGGTTTTCTTCATGTTTAAAAGTGAAAAAAACGGTATTAAGAAGGGGTAACAAAAATATTAGTAGAGCAAAGTCTACTTGCTCGGTAAGCGAGCTCAGCGTGGCATCAAACGGTATCAAAAGCATAAATCTGTAATAAAATAATGATAAAAAACAATGGAAGGAAGATACAACAAAATCCATGCTGGCATGAGCTATGAATATGTTTTCATGAAGTTCATTTTTTGGTGCTAACAAAAGAACCGCTAATCTTTGCATTATAATTTACAAGAGCCAAATCTTCAAACCTATTCAAAGCAGTCCCTTTGGCAATCACAGAGATCCCAGCGATCCATCAGTCACCTGGAAAGGAAGAGACTTTTGTCAGTTATAACTCATCATTTTTATCAGAAAAACACAACAGGCTGAAAGCAGGGCTGGTCCAATGGGTCTGGAGCTTGCTATTTATCTAACACAACACCTATGCTGGACTTATTACCAAGGATTTATGACATTTTCAGTTTCCAGTTAGCTTTAGCTAATTCCTGTTAACAAATAATGGAGGATTAATATTTTCACACAACTCTCACACTGCTAACCTTCTCACAGTTGCTGAAATAGCTCACAAATGCTGACGCTGTTTTTACGAGCACGCATTCTTAGCTGCAGAAACCCTCATGTGAGATATGAACCACCACCAATGTGTATAAATACAGAAAAGATGGAGTGGCTTTCCTAGGAAGTTCCCTTGTACTCACCTCTCCACGTGAATCACTCACTCTAAACGCACAGCCAGGCTTTTTATGGCTGCAGCACTCGCCATAATTTATATTGGAGGGTGTAAACGTCTCCAATTAAAAAAAAAAAAGGCAGCTCAGGCTGGTGGAGATCCGGTCCTTTGAAGATGTGATCTGTAACATTCTGCCTTGCATCATTGTTTTGTGTTTTGAAAGGAGGTGGCATCACTGTGGAGCCGCCTCAGCCTGGACGTGCAGGCAAAGCCCAGACTTGCAAAGCACCTGCAGCTCCTCTGATCCTGCTCTAGCACCTCTGACTAAGCACTGGGGAGAACTGCTCACATGCTTGTTTACTGGAAAGAAGGAGATTTTTAAACTGCACCCGTGTTGGAGGGTTTGGATTTGGAGAACCGGGGCCCATGGGTGTGAAATGGGGTAAATGCATCAAAGATAATCCCGTACTTTTTGGCGTGGCAGGTGTTCGGGTCTTCCTGGAGGAGTCTTTTCTGCAGAAAACTTACCTGTAAAATACATCCCACATGAAAACAGGATACAAAATTCCAATTAATATATCTGCATTCATTTCATAAAAGAAATTCTTCTCTCCTGCCTAAATAAAATGCAGTAACACTTTAGCTGCGTGCAAGAATTAATATTTAATAGAAGACTGTTCTGGCTTCCCTGGCTCTGCTCTGGCTGTGCACTCTCCACTGCTTCAGGAACAAAGTCAAACCAGTTGTTAAACCCAGCTGATGCCACCATCTGGGTTGTCCAATGCTCCCGTTCCCCTGGCAGCTCCCATGGGATTCCTGTGCTCTGATCCCTGCACTTTTGCTCCTGTGGTGAAGGTACTCACCTGTTCCCCAAATGTGTGAGAATTAATGCTTATTAACACTCCATCCCCTGTTAGCCATCTCACCAGGAGCACACAATCAGGCAGCAAATCCTTTATATTTAGCAACATGTTTAGAAAACTTCACCCAAGCCTCAAGTATTTTCATTTTCTGCTGTTTATTTTTATCCCTGCGCGATGCTTTTACCCAGCCTATCCTCTTCATCCTCCTCCAACAATAAATAATCCTGACAGGTGCAGGGATTCCAGTGCCCTTCTTGTCTGATGTTTTCAAACAGGAATTTCAACAATTTTCAAAGAGCAGGACACCTGTGCTTCAGAGAGAGCCCAGCTCCCCGAGCGCTCGCTGTGGAAATGCTGCCAGCAGCCATGGATTTCTGATTTCTGGGAGAGCACCCAGGTTTTCATGTGTGCAGTCACTTTCACTCCGTTGAAACGCTGCTGGTGGAGAGCAGATTCTACTTTTTTAAAATTTTTAAATTTTTTAATTCATTAAAAGGTGTGGCACTGGATTAGCTATTAGATATTCCGGTGTTAGAGGGATGCTTCCTGCCAGGCAGTGCTCAGAGGAGAATTTAGAAATGGCTTTTCACTGTCAACTGCAAATATATCCCCAATAGACCCTTAACTCTTCATTTCCCACAACTATTTAAATGAGAAAGAGCACCACTTCCATTAGGGATCCCTCGAGGTGGAAGCAGAAAGTTTACAACCAGAGGGTTGAAGTTGTGTCACTCCTTGCCCGTTGGAATGTTGAGTTTCCACTGTGAAAATTTCCTACTTCCAATGAAGGTGGCCTCTGTCAGGGGAAATGTGTCATGAAGAGCAAAATATGCTATGGAATAACTTTTGTGCATTTGCAAAGAAGAAAAAAGGGAAAAAAACCTCAAATACATGAATTTACCAATCATCTGCATAGAGAAGGTTGAGTAAGAAAGAGAAATGAGGTGTTGTAGATCAATAATTTCCTGAAAAATGGCCCTGAAAATTAGAATGTGATGATTAATGAGCCCAAACTTGTACTCTGTGTCCTCAGGTTTCTGCTCTTGCCAGAGCTCAGGGCTCTGAGCTGCCAGCTTGGCACCATCCTTGTCCCAGTTCTTCTTTTCATCCAGGACAGATCCCAGATCCCAGACCCCAGCTCTCAATCCCAGATCTTAAATCTCAATCCCAGACCCCAGATCTCAGATCTCAGAACCCAGATCTCAGATCCCAGATCTCAATCCCAAATCCCAGTCCCAGATCTCAGATCCCAGTCCCTCCCACCTTGGTTACAAGCACAGTCCTGCATTTTCCTTGGCCTGCCATTATTCCACAGCTATGATCTCCCTTCTTCATGGATATTTATCCTTCCTCATTGGATGCTGACATTCTGTTTTCTTCCAGCTCCCAATACACTGAACAGAAAAGCCCCAAATAACTTCTGTGGGAGCCATGTGTGAGAAACACACCCAATTAATCAGCAGTTCTCTATTTCCAATGACATCTGGATATTCCTATTAGGAAATTTAATAGTCTAGTTCATAAAATCATACTGAGTCTGCATTAATGTAGAATTGGTGGTTAGCAATATTTGAGACAAAACATTACAGTCTCTTTGTACAGAAAAATGTAACAATATCACAGTGATCATTTAGACAAATATCTTTAAAAATATCCAATTTGTTTTATTATATAGGCTGGGAAGAAAATAAAATTATTTCTAATCCTCTCCCTTGCCCTTTATAGGCAGCCTTTAAAGGATTCCTTCAGGAGAAACAGTGTTAAGAAAGATGAAACATAAATGTGAGCTGTATCTGAAAAGCTGAGGAAAAAACCCTAATACTGAATAAAACACAGCTTTTCCTGCAAGAAAAGTCTGGGATCAAAAAATACAATATGGTAGCTCTCGAGCTGGAGGAGAAAAGTTTTGTGAAATATGACACTGAGTGAGTGCTGCCATAATTTGGTTTTGACTCAGTATTTTCAGCCAAACTTCAGATGCTCATAACCTCCTGTCTGGAAGAGATGGCTTTAATCCAGCCCAAAACGCTGAAGAATAAGAATTTACCTGAGATTTTAAAGATGAAATGGTGTCTTCAAGTTCCTTTTTGGAAGATGCTGGAATCAGCCCTTTGAGGATTTTTTCATACTCTTCTCGCATAGTAATCAACTGTAACACAACAAAGAGAAACTCATATAGAGATGGCTGCTCTTACAGACTGTAAATTTCTTTTTGCTTCTTTTCCCCAAATTGGAGGTCAAATAAACACAGAATTAATTGTGCTATCAAAAGGGAGGGGGAAGGGGAGAGAAGAAAAATAGGAAAGACCTGTAAAGAGCAAAAGATGTAAAAAAGACAAAGGCAAAAGAAAATATAAGATATATATAGATACAAAAATATATATGGAGAAAAAAATGAGACAAGAACATGGTTTTTAAATCCATCTGAGCTGAGCATTTCTACAGACACACCTTGCAAATTGACAGAAGTCTTCTGTTTGTCTTTGGTGGGATCTGAACCAGGTCACTGTGGTGACATTTATCCCTTGCTCCCTTGGAAAAGCTGAGTTACTGCTTTCCAAGTTGTATTTTACAAAATTTCTCAACTTCTAGGTGCTTTTGTGGACTTTTTATTATTATTATTATTCATCCTGCAACTCTTTTTCATTGCACTTTGTGTGTTCCTCAGCTTCATGGAGACCACAGAAATTTTGATGAGATTTGGGAACATAAGACCCCAAAAACGAGGGGAAATTTTCATCTGCAACTTTATTTAAGAGATGCTGAGTAAACAGGAGTCACAGAGCAGAGTCACATGAAGAGAGAGCAGGTGGAAGGGTTGTGTTTATCTCTCCAGAGTGCTTGGGTTTGATGAGTTTTGGGATAATTTGGGCAGCATGGTTCAGGTCAGCTCCAAGTTCCTACTTGGCTGAATCAGGGCCTCACATCTCTACTTAACTCCCAATAGGATTAACTGCTTAATTCAAATTAAGCAAGGACTTTGGTGTTTTTCTGGATTAGCAGCTGAATATGTAAATAGAGGATCAAAGGGCTTCCATATCAGATTAACTCATAAAATATCTCGAGACTTTCAAACGGAATCTTTTTGCTTTTTTTTTCCCAACACCATTTGGTGCTGGATTTTCATTCCCAAATGGTTGAAATCCACCACTGCAACCACAAACCCAACCTCACACCTGAAGAAGCCACGAGTTCCAAATCCCAGAGCTCCCAAGCTCATCCCTGCACCATCCCATGGGAAAAGCCAGAAGCTGCATTATGCAGCGCGCAATTATCGATACAAAAGGAATAAAACAATCTGATGAAACGTTAGGAAAATTCTCCCTCTGAGTCACCCCGACAGGCAGGAGGAATTGCCAAATCTCTATGCAAATTTGCAATTAGAGGCTTTCCTTGGGAACTGCAAGGAAGTGATGCCACTATGCAAATCTGGGAAAAAAAAAAAAAAAAGAAAAAAAAAAGAGGTGAGACAGGAAACCTCGTTTGAACTCCGCCTGTGTGTAAGCCAGCCATCAAAATTTATGTTTTTGAGAACTACACCAATAAATTCACGCTACTATTTCTATCAAGGCTTCCAAAGTTATGCCTAAGTGCTCTGCCAGGATAAATATTTTCTGAGCCAACAGCTCATTTGGGTGGGGACCTTGATAGAGCAGAAACATATATTTGAGTTGATTCAACATGTTCCATTTATTCCTGGTGAGACGAGACCAGAAACAGGCAGCCAGAGCAGCTTTTATTTCCTAAATTCTGATTAATAACAACCTATTAATGGGTAAAAGGATCTGCATGATCACCTGGCCAATATGCAGATGCAACACAAGTTTTAATACAGTGAGGGAAATATTAATTTTCTAATTGTGCAAGAGTTTTCTTGCAAGCAGGCCACTGGTTTTAACAGTTTAATCTGCAGCTGTCCTCTAAATAAATGCTTTCACAATGCTGGGAACATTGGTTATTAACTTTGCAGAGGATCATTCACTTTGGACAAAGGTGTTTTCTCAGAAAGCCAGGAAGAAATATTGTATTTAAAGCACGGAGATACCTCACAGGGTCAGCTGAGAATGGAGAGAGAAAATGAGAAACAAGCCCTGGTAGTGCAGCTTGGCTTGGGGCTGATCCCTCACCCTGCTTCAGACACAAGAAATGCACTTTTTTTGCAGTGAAACCTGTTCTTTTGGATACAATTCGATTTGTTTGAGCAGACAAAACATGCTCCTTTCAGCTCTGCTCACTGTAACTGCATCACAATAAGATGAAAATAAAGTGCCCAGCTGTTTCCTGCCCTGCCATGGTAAACAACCTGCTGGTGGTTTTGGCTGAAGTCACTATCAAGGTTTATTGACCCAAGAGATTAAAATAGTGCATGGCAAAAATCGAAATCACTTCTTACAACTGAAAAATAACATCCAGTGGGCTAGTGGGTACTCATTTTAATGGCACAAGGTTTTTATTTTTTAACACTTATTTTTCCCAACGAAAGCTACGTCTGCAGGGGTTTTTTTTGTGCCTTAAAGGCTTTTTTGTTCTTTTATAGCCTCAAGCTGCCTCCCTAGGATGCACAAATACTGAGTCTCCTCTTGCACTCTTGAGGGATGTTTAAAATTGCAATTCCTCATCCCTCAGGAGGGCTTTAGTCAGCTGGATGAGGATGGCTCTATTTCATTTACTTGTGTTCGTTTTTCTTCGGCCCTGAGAAAGCTTTTTTTTTTTTTTTCCCCCTTGAAAATTCATTTTGGTGAGCTGATTTAATCCATGAACCCCCAGGAAGATTTTATAGCTTTTAATATTAAGCTGCCACACTGGCCTTTGTTTATTCAGGTTGGTGGCTAATATATGAGGTTTGGAGTTTGACCATCAATCATCTCTGGTGTCAGCAGAAAGCTGAAGCTGCCACACATAGCTCATGTGGAAAATCAGTAAAAAAAGGAGATAAATAGTGACACAATTATAGAAAGTGATGCAAAAAGCAGGAATTTCCCAGACTACACTGAAATTGTGTCAGGCACTGACCATTCTCAGAGAGAGTAAAGTTGAGTTTGATGCCCAGAAGAGAAATATCCCAATCTGAGCTTTCCAAAGCAAGCAACCCAGTGCTTATCACAGAATTGTTCAGGTTGGGAAAAGCTTTCAGGTCAAGTCCAGCCGTGAACCAGCACTCAGCTGGCACACACCAGGGATGGTGGCAAACACTTCCCTGGGCTCCACTGCAAATTCAGCTCCAAATTTATTATTCCCAGAGTCTCCTGCAGCCACTCATCCTCTCCACAAACCTCAGGGGGATGTTTGGGGCTGGGTCAGGACTGGGTGGCAGCACGGGGACGTGCTCCATGCTGTGCTGCAGTCTCTCTCCTCCCCAAGAAGCAGCCCCAGCAGAGCCAGGAGAAATGCAGCTGATGCATTTCAGCTTTTAGCATCCTGCACAGCACAGGCTGTTCTGAGACTCCTCCATGCCCTCCACCAGATCCTGCTCAGCTTCCCAACACCCAACTCTTCCCTCCTTACATGATGCTGAGTTCATCCCATCTCACAAAAACCAAAAAAATCCAAAATTCAAAACCCCCAAACAAACACAATCTTCTCCAGACCTTCCAGCTGTAAATGACTTCAATCTGAGCATAAGGAAACTGCAAAAGAAACTCTGAAGTAAATGAAGGGACCACAGAAAGTTGTTCAAGTTCCTTTAAAAAAAATCTTGTCTTGAAGGGCAAGAAGTTAATTTTGTTTTTATGTCAGATAATCAAAAGAGAGTAGTCTTAAACAAGGTGTTGCGGTTTTTTCAGTACCTTCATTTCTGCCTGTAACATTTCTGCAGGATAATGTGTGCCAGGGAATACAAGGATAGGGACCAAAGGCATAATTGTGATATTTGCACCATGCTCGAACCAACTCAGCTAATCTCAGGGTCATTAGGATCTTTTTGTTATCAAATTTTCTCCATGTTTCAGGGTGAATAAGATGAGAGAAGTAACTTCCTGTCTCTCCTAAATCCTTTCCTATATCAACAGTTGTGTGCTATAATGCTGTTTAAAAGAAAAAAACCTCTTTAAAAAGGTAATGGATCTGTTCTGCAACATCTCTGAATGGAGACAGGATCTGCTGCAATAAATCTGAAGACAGGTGAGGGATCCAAAAAAGTAAAAATAACCCCTTCAGTCCTAAGGAGATAATTTCATCTCAGAACAAAGTCTTCTCCTTCTAAATGAAGGTGGTAATAATAATAATAATAATAATAATAATAATAATAATAATAATAATAATAATGATGCATAGCTTCATTCAGGTGAAGACTGCTGAAGGAATTTTCTGAAAGCATTTGAAAAGGGCAAGTGAAGGACAAAATATTACAATGCAATCCCAACTTTAAAAAACCCCTAAACAACAGAAAAAAAACAACCAAAAGAACCCACCAAAAAATAAAAACCAAAATGCAAACAAACCACGAAACAACATGCAAAGAATGATTAATCACTTGTTTGTGTCCTCCCTAATTGCAGGGACTCCTCCTTGGATTCTCAGCACTCCTGAAGTCTGAGCACAGCTCCCAAAAAACCTCTGGGTCCAGATGTGCCCCCTCCTCCCCCAGCTGGCCTGGGGGACACTGAGCAATGTCCCCAAGCCAGCACCAAACCAACCCAAATTGGCAATTTCCTGAAATTTCCCATCCCTCCACCCTCTGTTGCAAGAGAACGTTTCACTGGAGCTCAAAATCTTCTGCAGTGATTTTTCCTGAGGAAGGATCCAGTGATTCAGTACCAATTGTTCCAGTGAGGATCAAGCTCGGCACATTTGTCTTTCCAGAAAATCACCAAAAATCCGCCTCTCCCTGGTCCAGCTCCTCTCTGCTTTCAGGCAGAGGGGATTTTTGCCTCTCCCTGTGCAAGGGCTGTTGAAATATGGTTCTCCCAGATTTAGAGGAGCAGCGTGCAACTCGATACAAATGTTCTCGAGTTCTTAAGGAAAGTAATGAATGCCATAAATCCCACGGATCTGGCTCGGCTGCAAACGGCCACATCAGCTGAGTTATTTTGTCAAGTGAGCAGCAAACCCTGCTGCAGCACCTCCCCTGTCCTGACAGTTCCAATAAGAGATGAATTGGTGGCACAGCCATCCCCTTTGTGTGTCTGTCTGTAGCCAGTAAACCATCCCAGCATCCAGGACATTCTTGCCTTGTTGTTTTGCTGACCCACGGGGACCTCCAGCCCTGCTGAGCTCCTTGCTGGGCACTGAATTTTCTGCTCCAGGTCATTCTTTTTATTTTCCCCAACTTGCATCCAAGTGGCCTTATTACTTCAGTGGCTTGTGTTTCCATCTCTCTTCACTTCAACAAGATCTCCCACCTGGAAAATTCTCTGATTGTAGTTAAGCAATCTGAATCCATATAATTCATAGCTGCAAAGGAAGCTTTTTGAAAAAAAACAAAAAAAAAAACCCCACCAGTGGGCTGCATATGGCAAGAACAGCATTCCTGGGACTACATGACTTGGAGAGGAATAAAAGCTTTCACTGTCAACACCACGGAACAAGCAGGAATGTTGTGGCTGGAGAATTCACGCTGTTCTCTCAGCCTCCCCCTCCCCAGGGCTCTGCTATTGTTCCAGCTGGGATTTGCAGGATCCTGGACTTATTTGCTTCTCCTTCCAGATGACTCATGGCAGATGCCATCTTGCTGACAGTGCCCAGGAGGTTGGGATGGCAGCAGGAGGGTGAGGGGGACACGGGACACTGACACCCCCTGATCCAGAGGAACCAGACCCAAAGCAGCCCAGCTGCTCCCCAGGGCTGCTGGGCCAAAGCTGGGAGCACAGAATATTCTGGAAGGGACCCACAAGGATCATCATGTCCAACACATGGGGTTAATTTCTGCCTCTGGGGTTAATTTCTGCCTCTGGCCATTCCTAATGTGCTATCAGATAATTAAGTTGGAAATGAAGCTCTGAGCATTGCTGACACCACTGCTGGAACACATTTCTGTGTTTCATTTTTACATTCCAGCACGTGTCACCTTCCCCACCACCCTCCCATCCGGGGTGGCTCTCAGGGAGAGGTTCAGTGCCTGACCCAGGAGGGGCAGGGTGCTCCCCAAGCCCAGCCAGGGCTCAGGATCTGCATTTTCACACCTACAGTGTGAACAAGCAAAGCTCTGGAGGTAATCATCAAAAGCCACTTTTAGGACCACCATTTCCAAGAACAAAAATCCAACTGGAAAAGCAGGTGCCAGGCTTGCAGAGCTCAGGGCTGGGCAAGGATGGGCAGTGCAGGAGAAACACTGCAGTGCCTGGGTGGAACTTCCATGGCTGGGATGGAACTCCCAGGGCTGGGATGGAATTCCCATGGTTGGGATGGAACTCCCAGGGCTGGGATGGAATTGTCAGAGCTGGGATGGAACTCCCATGGGTGCCATTTGGTGCTGATTAACCTGACAACAAAACAGTCCCTTACAATTCACATTGTTGGCCATTCCCATCATTTTTAGCTCCATCTGGGAAAAGAGAAAGGGACAGCTCCCTAATTGAACTGGCATTGCTGGGAGCACTGGAGATGAGGTTTTGCTGCTCTGTTCTTCTGTCATCCAGACATTCCCATTTCTTTTTTCTTTTAATTCCCTGCACTGAGCACCAGTATCACTGATCCTTGCAGTCCCACTTTATCAGCTTTTGGAGAGGAAGTTCCCTTTGTGGATAATATGGAAGCAAACCACAGATGCTCCAATATGAGGGACCGCCCTCTTAAAAAGACAATCTCTCTCAATCACTATTATTTAAGACAAAGAGCAAGAAAAGTGACATTTTAAAGCACTCTCTAATTCCTGCACACTGCCATATGCCTCTATTCTCTTTTGGTAACAATTCCCTTTTCCCTTTTAACTATTTGTCCTTTATTTTCTGCTGTCTTTCTCCAGCTGGCCACCAAGCTGCAATAATTCATCCTGTTCAGTTCAGGAGGTGAATATTTGTGTATTTTCCAGTTGTGACTGATTACCAAAGCTAACATTTGATCACTGATTTCCACACATGCACCACTGTCCTGGACTCCTTTCCCTCTGCACAGTTGGTGAGAGCCTCCTTTCCAGCAGCTCCTGCCATATGGAGCTCCTGGGAACTTTTAACTCCATTGATTTCCAGCTCCTTTCAAATCCCACCTGCAAAGCTGTTTTTCCTGTGCTTGAATCTCAGCTTCTGTCTCCTGCTAATCTGAAACCTCATGCTATACAGAATAATTTACTGTATTTGTTGTAATTCTCTTTCTTTCATAGCTTGCCATTAAAGGAAATGATGCACAAATATAAAATGTGGCAAATGCAAAATTGTGATTTACCCCAACAACCTCAGTCTAAATTAAAACCTGAGGGGTGCTGTTGTATCAAAGTGACTAATGAATATATCAATGGATTTGAGCATAAGGTAGACCAAGGTAAAAAGTGATAGAATTGAGCTCCAAATAATGTCTGTGGTCATTAATGTACCTCAATCCACAATATCCCATCCCTGGAAATGTCCAGGACTGGGTTTGGAGCAGCCTGGTCTGTGGAAGGTGGCCCTGCTCAGGACAGGGCTGGAACTGGTGAATCTTTAAGGTCCCTTCCAACCCAAACAAAATTCCATAAAATCAACATTGCCATACACCTGTGGGGCACCTGTCTGCATGAAAGGTCCCTTGCAGGGACACAGCCAGGATCAGAGATTCCTGCCCACCAGTCTCCTACTGGGAGGGCTGGAAAGAAACCCAGAGCCCCTCAGAACTGGGTGCTGTGCTCTGTGTGTGCTCCCACTCCCCCTGGGTTCCTCACTGCCTCTCTGTGCCTCTCCAATGTCCTCTTTTCAATAAAAATAGTTCAAATTTGAAATTTTCTCACCACAAGTGGTTAGAAAAGAAATCCTCTGTGGTGAAGATGTGGAACTATCAGATTTTCAGCCTGTGGGGAGCTGTGTCCCTCTGCCTGAATTATTCACAAGGTTTTATGTAGGAAAACACACAGGTCAGCATGGACGAGGTGACAGAAGGTCCCTCCTCAGCCACCCAGAACTGCACAAAAAACACTCCTCAAGTCCATCCATCCGTGCTGGACACAGGCAGAAACTGCAAGAACAATCTGAATGTGACAATACTTGGTGGTGCAGTTCCTGAAAGTCACAGTGGAAATTCCTTTCAGGTTCTCACTCTTTTCCCCACGGCTCCAGAGGCTGCTCTTGGTGAATCACTGCTGTGGTTTCAGAGCATCCACATCCAGGCTGGGCTTCCCATTTCTGTGGGAGCACAAATGGGTCCCTGGGGGAGAAATTCTGGAAGCATTTCAGTGACATGGCTTGAAGCAAGTGGAGCAAACAGCAGAATTTCATCAGCACCTCCAGCCCATGCTGACTGGCTGGATCTCGGTTTCCAAAATGTCCCAAAATGTGACACAAAGGCTCCCTCCACCCTCCCCACCTGCAGCAAAGCCAACCTGGGCTTTTAAACATCCTCATCTAGAGTTTATTTGCCTCATTTTGGGTGACTGTAACATGTTCTGAGAATGACAACACTCTAAAAAGTCTGGGAATTTGAGGCAGGCACCCCAGGCTGCCATCAGATGGCATATAAAACTCTCTGATCCCTTCAAAAACCCCAGAATCATGGAATGGTTGGGGTTGGAAGAGACCTTAAAGATCATCTTGTTTCAACCCTGCTGCCATGGGCAGGGACAACTCCCACTAGGTAATTTCTAAAAAGAAGAACGGCCAAAAAAAGCCCTAAACTAAAGAGCTGACATTACTCAAATGTTCCAGCCATCAGATGAACAACTATTTGGGACTCATACCCTGGACATGCACATCTATTGCTCATCTGTGTCTCACTGATTCCCTGCTCCCAGCCCCACAAATCCCCTGGCACAGCACTGCTCCCACCAAGCACAAGGTGTGGCAAAAAACCTCACGCGTCTCCCCGCGCTGCACAGCAACTGAAATTTCACAAGGATGCATCACAGCCTTCATCTGAGAACAAATATATTTAGTTGGCATGGAAACAGGAAGTTGGGCTGAGTGTGGTAAATATCCAGCAGTCATAAAAAAAAATGCAGCAAGTCAGGATAATGAACATTAGAAATGAAAACTGGCTGAATGCTTTTGAATCGTGGCTCTTTTGCAATTATCACTCCTGTTTTCATTTGAACATGAGTGAAATCCACTTAAACTAAGCTGCTCCATTTTATGCCAAATACTTCTATAACATCCTCATTCAGATAACTCCTTCTCCTTTTTTTGTAATCTGTTTGAGGAAAAAGAAATTAAAGGGCTGAAAACCTCCATTGCTATTCTCCTTCATTTCCTCAGCAACATTAATGAATTGAACATAATTGATTTTTTTGTCTCAGAATCTCCTTTAAAACTCTATTTATGACTTGACTGGTTGGAGGTATCCCTATGGTTTGATATTGTGTTGCTACTTCAGGTTTTTGCAAACACAAGGAACTTTTTTCTCCTCTGTTACACCAAATTTTATATCACTCTCAACCCAAATCTATGGCTAGAAAAATTAGAACAAGGGATAAAAAGTATATATTTTTTTTTCTGAGAAAATTCTTGTGTGTGATTCCCAAAAGACAAATTTTGGAGCTTTTTAGTAAACTGAGTTGGGGTGATTACCCTTCAAAAAAGAATTTGAAATTAGATGAATGCTAAAGAAATCTAGGTAGCATAGAAAAAAAAAGATCACTATCATGAATTTTTATAGAGGCCCCAGTTCAGCAAGACTTGTTGCACATGCCTCAATTCTTGGATTCATTAAGCTCTCAGTGATGTGTGTCATTTTTAATTACACATTCACAGGATGTAGAGTCTCCTGTATGAACAATGGAGATTTTTAAACGATGACTGACAAACGCACAAAGCCCCAGGACCTAAGAAATTATATTTAGTAGGAAATCTTGTCTCCCAGGCACACATCAGACAAGCAAGGGATACATTCAGATAAAAGTAGATGATGCAGGAACACAATGGGATCACTGCACAGGAAACTGATCCAGGACTGAGACACGAGAAACTTCACTGCTGCTCGCAAGGAAATGGTTTGGACACACCCAAACTGGCCAGAAACCTTCCCAGACTGCTCTAACAGTCTTGTGAGCATATACATTCAACAACAACAACATCTATAGAAGTATTTATTACAGTTTTCACATTTACTTTCCATGAATTCAATTATTTGTGTCTCAAGAAGGAAACATCCAAAGATGACACAGCTTTGGGATTCCACTCTCAAAGTGCAGCACTGCACTGGAAAGCCTTTATGGCAGAGATAAAATGATTAAAAAATGATTTAAAAATTATTTAGGCCAGCACTTTTGAGAAATGTGATTGGAAGCCATCAGCCAGAGATCATTGCCATACGGCACCACTGGGGAGACAACACAGACACAAAGTGATTGCACCAACCCACACTGAAAAATGGGAGAGGAAAAGCAAACAGGAGTAAACACGAGTTCATCCAAGAACACAAACGATGGGAATGGATGGAAAAGCTCCATAAAAACAGCAGCTCCTCTCCAAGGGCAGCAGCACCAGAGCAGCTCAGGGCTTGCTGACAGCCCAGTGGATTTTCTAATCTTTATTTATAGGACAGTTTGTCTCTCTGGATGGTTGGAACAACGGAAGGTTAAGCCTGTGTGATCAGCACAGGGTCACTGTGACAAAGAGTTAAACTTTGTGGCTCTGTCAGTCACTCTGAGAGGCTGAAGAGTTATGAGGACACTGCACTGGAAAAAGGGCCAGCATGGAGCACTGAGATACCACCCAACAAGCCATAACGAGAAACAGCTCCTCAGCTTTAATTAAAAGCACAACAAAATGTTTTTTCATGTCTCATTCATTTGTTTGTTGTTGTTATAGAATCAAAACACCAGATTTTTCCTTTTAATGAAAAACAGAAGCTCTTTAACCCTCTCTCCTCCTTATTTACAGACATGTAAAAGCTTGGAAAAGTGGCTTTTGTGATGGTGCCAGCACAAATCCCCATCTTTGATGCAATTCTGATTCACACAGTATTTGGTAAAAGCAGAAAGCAAGTTCTGCCCTGAATATTTCAAGTCCCTGATCAGCTGATGAGTTGTTAACTACTGTTAACACTTGATGAACATTTTACAGGTAGCCAGGCCAAACCCAGGAACTGGAAACGTGTCAGAGCTGTCACTTTTGCATTTTTCTTCTGGAGAGATAAGGAGAAATAATGAATTAACTGGTCACAGAGGAGACAAGTAACAACTTCCAAAATGTTTGTCTCCAAACTAGACCCAAGCCACCTCAAGCAAAGCAGCTCCAGTGGCTCCAGAAAGTCCCAGTGGGTGGAAGGAGGAAAGAAGAGCATTGAGGAACTTGGATGTGAGCTCTCCCAAATCTGCCAACACATCAAGCTCAAAGATGGACAGCACAGACAACATTCCTGTCCCATTATACTGGGGAACAGGATGTTACCCTCTGAACTAGCTCTTCATTTATTGAGTGTGGACAGGAGAGTTCTGGAGGTTGGTTTGGAGCAATGCTCATGCAGGAGGAAACCTTGAAGGCACCCTGGGAATCTGCATGTGCAGCCTCTCTATTTCGTGAGTCACTTTGTATTTCTTCCTCTGGATCCTTCTCAAAACGTGTCAGAATATTAAAAAAAAAAAAATAAAGCAAAATGGCAGTGGAAGAGACTAAAGGAAAACATAAAAAAAAAAAAAAATTGGAAGAGGACATCCCTCACAGAATGCAGCCCTGGGAGGGACAGCCATGCTTTAAAAAGCTGATTTTCCTCCTTTTCCAGGAGCCAAAATGCAATGCTTGCAGGCCAGCTCACTCACTACACCAAATCAGCCAAGGATAATCCTGGTCCAACATCTGGATTTGGGGACACAGGGGACAGAAGGGAACAGCTCAGCACTGCCACTCCAGAGAGGAAATACATCAATTAAACACCAAGGGGGACAGAGAATTCCCATGTGCCAGTAGGATGACAAAACTGAGGAAGAAATATTAGAAATGAATGATTATTAATCTTCTGTAGCCACCCCAACTGATTATTCCTGCAGGTACAGAGTTAGAAATGCTTTATGTGGGATGTATGCTGTTGATACTGTTTACTCAGCACCAAATAAAGTTCTCAAATGCTTTAGAATTAGAAATACATAAATTGTATTAGAAATACATAAATTCCTGTCTGATTCAAGCATTCATCACCTGCATATTCTCCTGAATATTTCAATTTAATCTGAATGCAGATCATTGACTTTCTGTTCCAACACTGCCTGTAAACACCACACTCTCATTTTGCTCAAAGCACACTAAATATCTGACTTCACTGCAAGTGTCCAGAAAAAATTTAGCACTATTAATCATCTGAAACTGTTAACAGACATGTTTGGACAATGAATGCAGAAGATCAGGACTAAAGATTATTTTTAGCTGTTATTGTCCAATTACACTTCCCTTCATACAAACCATTAAATAACAGGTTTGAATAGTCTCAGAAACCTCTATTAAAACACTACAGTCAGTTCAAAATAAATGCATCATTTAACAGCTAGAATAGCTGAAATACCAACTTGCAATAGAGAGCAGCAGATAAGTATTTGCCTGAAGGGTTCAGACAGTTTAATTCTCTTTTACTACCAACAAAACAGAAAAGAAAGCTAGCTGAGAATCTTGCAGGAAAATGTGTGCTTTTGCTTTATGGAAGGGATTTTTTTAACCATTTGCACCTCCTTGCTCAAGGGATGGGGACAACACCCAGTACCTGCTGCTGGGCCTTCAGCTCTTGCTGCTGGAGCCTCCTCTGAGCATCATAAATCTGCCCACAGTAATTCTCCACCTCGTCCTGCAAGGCCTGCAACAACAGCAAGGGATGCAAAAGACACGTGAGAAATTTGGGGTGGCAGCAAAACTTCCAGGTCACGTCTCCAAGGAGCTGGGGAAGGATGGGGAGAGCTCAGAGTCCACCTGAACCTGCTGCTAAGACAGGACAGAGGCAGTTTGGCCACTCAGAAAAGTCACTGTGCACAGGTGGCACCACTGGCTGAACAAAAGTAAAAGTCCTATCTTATTATAGGCTACTCATCCTAAAAATATTTTTACCTTCTTATAGATTATTCATCCTTAAAATGTAAGAAATACCCTCAAAGGTTGGAAGGCAAATGGAAATATTGCAATTGGAAATGTCCCAGGTTTTTGTTGTCATCCTGCCTGCACAACCTGAGCTTCCTTAGAGCAGTTTTGCAGTGCACCAACCATTTTTTTTTTTTTTAAAGCCAGAATAATCCTGTCTCTGGAAAACAATGTCTGGAATTTGGAGTGGAAATGTATTCCATATTCCTGAAGTGGGATGCTGACTGAGATGAGGGGCTTCCCTCCTGCTCTGCATCCAATCTAGCATGTGATCTACCAATGAAGGATACATGGCAATAAATAAAAGGAATATCATCATCGTGTACTTTACCACAACTACCCGATCTTTATTTAGCTCAGAAGTAATCACTCCTAAACCAAGCTCATAAAATGCATCAACAAATTCATTTTGTCATGATTGTTCTCCTTATATATTTATTTTGATTCTAGTCACTCAGAGCCTTGATCTTTTTGTAACATGCTTAACAAAGGAACAGCGTGCCCCAAGGAACTGATAGTCTGTGTTATTTCTAACAGATACACACCAAACAAACAATACAGAGTTTCAAAGATTTTTTTTTTGTTTGTTTTGAAAGTTTCCTCCTCATTGTTGGATGTTTGAATACACGATTAACATTCACTTACACATTTACTAAAAGCTTAGTGATGTTGTCAGCTTGAATAAAGGCATTGTTAAGTGCAAGTGCTGACTCCAAGCAAAGTGCACAATGTGCACAGGGGATTGACACCAGCACAGAGGCTGTGGCTGCAGAAAAGGAATATTTTGAGTTATCTTTTGCATGGCAGGAAATTGGGGCATTGATACCCATCAGTGAAAACAGCACAGGCTGGAGCTGGGAAGGGGCTGGTGCTGCAAGGAGCTGCTTTTAGAAAAGCTGAGCTGCACAGAAATCACAGAATCATCCAGGCTGGAAAAGACCTCCCAGAGCATCCAGTCCAACCTCTGAGCAGCCCTGCAATGGTCACTCATTCACATCACCCAATGTCCATCCAATGTTCAAGAATGGTGACTCCAATTCCCTGGGCACTTCCACTTCTTGACCACACTTTCAGTGAAGAAATTTTTCTTAATATCCAACCTAAACCTCCCTTTCCCTTGGGAGGAGAGACCAACAACCCCACGGACTCAGGACCTGCCATATGGTAAATATAAATATTGGTATATATATATATATATATATGGTAAATATATATATGGCAAATGTATATAACATATACATATAATAAATGTTTGCTTCCAGCAACCCAGGGGACCTGGGCACAACTCAGGATCATTCAAAGTCCTGGTGGTGCAAAGATTTAACAGCAAAGATGCCTTGCTCTTTTCCACAGCACCCAAATGCTGCACTCTCCAATAATTTACAGGATGAAATTGCTATTGAGATAAGATAAGAGGACCACTTATGATAGATCTTGCACGCTGTTTTGAAGTGATGCCAGGCATTAACTTTAAAGTCTTAGAGCTCTAAGACTGTTACATGTTCTGATGCCAAAAATTGTAACCAGACCCAAGCATGAACTTCAAATCTGCCCAGGGACTTTTATGCTATCACAGCTTCTGAGAAATGCTGAAATCCAGGCTTGGAATACATAACCAGTCTTCAATACCCAACAAGTCTTGCAGCACCAGGAATTTGCATTAATATAATGAAATGTATGTGGGAATTCTATGTGAATTGTAGGGTTTTTGTTGGCTTTTTGTACATGTATCTTGTGAGGTAAAACACAAACAAGAAAACAGAAAAGCTAAAATGAGCAATGTAGAAATGTAATTCCATAAATAAGGAAGGTCACCAAAAACCCAATTAATTAGACAAAAACCCCAAAGTGTCCATTCATAACCAGCCCAGGATGGCTCTCAGAACATTCCTGCAGCGTATTTTGGATAAACTACAAAGTCTGAGCCATCTTCTCCTGCTCTTCCAGGATTCAGCTTTTCCAGCCCAAATGGTGAAAAAGAAGGAGGGAGGAAACCTCACCACACATCACTCATCCTTCCCTTGTGCTCAAGAGCGAGTTTGACTCTTCCACAGGGCTTGGAGGCTGCCTAAGAAATGGCATTTAATTTTATTTAATTTTATAAATACATGGGAGTCCACATAAATGTGTTTGTGCCAGAGAACAGATTTGTATCTCAAACTGTTCCTGCCCAAGGCAGCAACCCCGTGGTGACAAAGAAAATCGGTGCCCTGCTCCTTCCTTCCTTCCCTTCTCCCTTTTTACATCTCTTATTTACAGCAAACTTCTTCTGCAGAGGATAAGATGAGAGGTTCCTTTAAATCTGAGGGCTTGCAATGCATCTGAAAGTCATTTAATTTGGGAAATTCAGATAACACAGCCTTTGTTGGGTTCACCTACTGCAGAGAGTGTTTGCCAGCACGGAGCACACATGTTTTATTTCATTAGGAGAGCAGAAAATGTCTTAAATTTAAATTTAGAATTAAGGTATTTTTACTATAGCATGTAAGTACAGCAAACTAACAACTCTTCCAGTTATCCATTCACCATTTGACCAAACCAGAATTTACTGTATGAACTCACAGATTTTTCCAATCACATCAGAACTGGCTGTTGGCAGGTTTTGTATTGGGATGGCAAAAAAAACAACTCAGCTAACTCCTTGGATCAATCACAAATACCTTTAACTGGACCCTTTCTGGACTGTTCCTGTGCTGCATAAATCCTGAGTTAATTAATGTTCATTTGAGTACTCCAGCTATTCTATCAGTGCAATGGCAAAAAAAAAAAAAAAATAAAACCAAAAGTTCAGCATTTGAAAATGAAAAAGTAACATCAAAATCTCAGGGTTGCTGTAGATTCCTGCATGTGATTAACTCTGAAAAGAGCAATTAGAAGTAAGCAAGTTTTAGTTTTCTAGTTGGGATCATGAGAGGTGTCATGAATAATGCAGCTTTTTGAAGATCACACTGAAAATTCTCTCTGTACCCAAAAAGCCTCACATGCAGTGGCCAGAGCCTGGATGCTGATGGCAATTCCTGAAGCTGCCTGAACCTTCCAACCTTCCTCAAATCAGCCAGGGAAGCTTTTCCCATGCAGAATATTCCCAAAAAACTGAGGACTTACCCCAGGTACACCCCAGAACATCTCTTTGGTAAAATTTTGTTTTGTTTAGAAATGCAGTTTTTATTCTACAGCTTCAAAGTGTCACATTTTGCCCAGAGAGCAGCAGAGGTTATGATTAATAACTGCTGAGATGAAGAAAGGGATTAAAAATAAAAATCTGAGCCAATTTTTGAGCCTCAGAGGCTTTTTTTTCCCCCTGACAGAAAACAAAACATAACTTATTTAGTTAAATTTTTCCAGGTTCGGGTGAATTCCCATCCCTCAGCTGTGCTAAGTTGACTTGCATCACTCTTATAAAGACAATTTTTTTTTTTTTCAGTTAAACGGGTTTTCAAATGCCATGTAAACATGTTTGCTGTTGAATGTCTACACCATACCTGACCTTGGAAATGCTTTGTGTTGGCCAGAGAACAAAGAAATCCAATGTTTTGCTTTCCAGCCCAGATATCCTACATTTGAAAAGCTCTTAAAAATGTAAATGAGATAATAAACTCCACTGCAACAGTGTGGATGAATTACAGCTGGAGAAAGGGAAAACTCAATTTGATTTATTTCCTAAAAATGGAAAAAGATCCAGAAATAAAATAATAAAGTTTGGGTCTCACAGAGCATGGAGAGGCACGGGAAGGATGGAAGGGGAAAGCAGCAGCTTTGAGAAGGTGCTGCTGGAATATTCTGGGATTTTGGGAGCTGGAGAGGATTTTGTGGATGAGCCCATCCCAGTCCCTGTGATCCAGAGCTGGAAGGAGAAAGGAACCTCTGAGCTGCATTTCTGGGTAGGCACCTTTTATTGTCCTGTTCTCCCACTGTGTTGGGATTATCTCCAGAAAAATATTTAATGGACTTTATTTCAGCCCCAAATGGAGTTTATTTCAGACTCAAATGGAATTTATTTCAGTCCCAAATGGATTTTATTTCAGCCCCAAATGCAGTTTATTTCAACCCCAAACTGAGTTTATTTCAGCCCCAAATGTAGATTATTTCACCTCCAAAGGAATTCTATTTAGCCCGGAAGCAGTTTATTTCAGCCCCAAACAGAGTTTATTTCAGCTGCAAATGCAGTTTATTTCAGCCCTAAACTGAGTTTATTTCAGCTCCGAATGAATTTTATTTCAGCCCCAAATGCAGGGGTTTTTTTAAAGCCCCAAATACAGTTTATTTTTACCCCAAACTGAGCTTATTTCAGCCCCAAATGGATTTTATTTCAGCCCCAAACGCAGTTTATTTCAGCCTCAAATGCAGTTTATTTAATCTCCAAATGAATTTTATTTCAGTCCCAAACACAGTTTATTTCAGCCCTAAATGTCATTTATTTTTACCCCAAATGCAGTTTATTTCAGCCTCAAATGCAGTTTATTTAATCCCCAAATGAATTTTATTTCAGCCCCAAATGCAGTTTATTTTAACCCCAAACTGAGCTCATTTCAGCCCCAAATTAATTCATTTCAGCCCAAGGGGGTTGGTGCTGGGAGGCTCCAGGACAGCTGGGATGATGCTCAGGATCAGAGGAATTCTGTGGGATACCTGAGGGCCAGACTGAGGCTGGGAAAAAATGTGGTTTTTAAAAAAAAAACCCAAATTGTAAAGCGTAGAGTTCTGACAAGGAGCCCTAAAGAGACAAAAAGGTGCAGTGCCAGCATTCCAAAATCCTTGTCAAGGCAGGAATTAATTTTTGAATCTAAATCAACTAAAAACTGGTGAGAGAGTTTGAAGAATCCCAGGAACAAGTATGGAATGGGAATGTAGGAATATATTAATCATATATGAAATATATATATGATATATATTATAATATATATATTTAATACATGAAAACTTAATACATGAAAACTGATTTGATTATCCTTTAACCATAGGATATTTTTCAGAAGTGTTGAATTCCCTGAAAGTTCAGCTCTGAAGAATTACAAAAACACAAACAATTGCAATTCCTAATTTCTTTGTATCGATTACAACTGTGAAGAAACTATTTCCAAATGTGAGATGTTTTCCTTCTTTAAGCTGGAATAATTTCCTATTTTTTGTACATTCCAGGCTTGATTCCTGATCCCATCACATCAATGGGAAGCCATGGATCATAATAATTTATCTCTCAGCTCTGAGGGTTGAATAAATAAGTCACACTTTCAAAAAAAAGAAGGAAAATTTCCTAAAAAACCTTAATTTTCAATGTATTTTCACTTTGAAACTGAAAAGTTGCTGCTCACCCTGATCAGATTATGCCAGATAATGTCAGTATTTTTTTTCAGAAATATCTAATTTTTAATAGCAACTCTGCACATATGGATGTGCATCTGTATCAAGAAAAGCCCTCGAAATTTATGACCAGTGCAGAGCAAAGCTACCACTGAAGGTAGTGAGAGTTTGCACTTTTCATCTTCAAAGAATTTTTCAAATGTTACCAAATTAATATAATTAGTTAATGAAAGATGCAGTAATAAAAGCTACTCTAATTACCTACTGTAGTCTTAATTATCTCCTTACTAATGCCCACAGAAGAAGGCTTCCACTTTACATCCTCAAAACATGTGCCAACAATAATTCTGAATACAGGCCTCTCTTCAAGTGCCTTCTAAATTCAAATTACATTCATTGATGTGTTTTCTCTCCTTGTTCATGAGAAGAAAATCTCTGGAACTTTGAGAGAAAAAAAAAACCCCATGTGAATGTTAATAAAAATTAAAGAGAATTTGCTTCCAGAAATACACATGGAGATGCTTTAAAATTTTGTCATTAAAACATTTAATTTTCAAAGTCTTTATCTCTCCATGAAGCCAGAGTTATGAGCTGTCTGGGCAACAACTTCTCTACATGAAATACTCTCACAATTTAGAGTCAAATCCAACTCTATCCAAAGGAAGCAGCCAAGAATCCCATCCAGATTTTTGAAAACAATCATTAAGTTTGCTAAAATACTTCATGGAGATAGATTTATCTGGGTTTATTACCACTATAAATAAATTGGGCAAATGTATCTGTGAAGAGCATTGATGTAATGCCACGAGTCAGAGCAAAACGAGGGGGTTTTAAAAAGTGAAATTGTGATGTTGGAGCCAAATTCTTGGGGCATCCTCGACGTTTTTTGGGTTTTCACTGAGCTCTTGCCCATGACACTGCAAACAGAAATCTCTGTAGTTGCAGTTCTCTCTTGGTTTTGTGCAAAGCAAAGGAAATCTTCTGGTTTTAACCTAACACATGTGTTTGCTGCTCACATATGGCAAAATTCCTTTCTGGTGGGAACTTTTTCGCTGTTGTTGCAACACACTATATATCCAAAAAGTTTCCTTTGATGTTGAACTATTGCTCCACCACTCATTACGCTACTGATTCAATATGAAAGGCAAAATTTCTGTGGTTTCTGTTAAAACAATGGCATTGTTTTTGCAAACAAAGTTTTCCACAACCTATATGCAGGGGCCAACGTTATTACAAGAGCAAAGAAAATCTATTATTTTACACAGAAAAGAGTCATGGTGTTTAATAACATGAATCATTTCTCTATCCTATAGGTACATTACAATTGCTATTATGACTGTACAGAAAATTTAGGCTTTATTGCTCCTCAGGAACTGAAATTAAAATGCCTTAAGCAATATTTGACATCTCTCTTTCCTATTTTACTTTCACTGACCTCCCAGCCTGATACCACGACTCCAGCTTTGGCGTCTGGTGAAGTTGGGAACAGCTAGGGATGGGTGGGGGAAAGGGGAAGACCTTTAAAAGTTGCTCTTCACCATGTCCTACTATGCAAAAACTTCATGCCTAATATTTAATTTCAACCACTAAACACTATTTCATGGAGAGTGAACATGAATTACAACACGGCATGAAAATGCAAATTGGTAATACCTTTGTAAATGTGTCCCTACAAGAGTTGGTTGCCCATTTGCTGCTGCCATTATGGAGAAAAAAAAAAAAA
>VRYO01002184.1:9017366-9040545 GCA_009812075.1 Sialia sialis | reverse complement strand
AAAAAAAAAAAAAGAGAAAAAAAAGGAAAAAAAAAGTTTTCTTGGTCACAAATCTGATAAAAAGCAGAATTTCCAAAGGTACAGAATTCAGCAACTCCCACATGGAACATGAGCTCCCATATTGTCTTGGGTTACAATCCAGGATGTGATCAAAGGTCTCTGTCGCCATCTGTTGAGACCAGGTGGGGCAGTGATCCTGATCTCTGTGGGATATCTCCTGCTAATGGGCCATCCATTGAAACCAGCTGGGGCAGTGTTCTTTATTTCCAAAGGGGACATCTCCTGTTCATGGCCAGATTTTAGAAACCAGCTGGGCCAGAGTTCTTTATCTTTTCACAACCCATCCTTCCTGCAGGCAGTTCTCTTCTGCTCATGGCCATTGAGTCCCACTGTGGCACTGATAAAATTACTGCATCCCATGGGGAGATGCTCCAGCCAGGGGGAAGAGCCCAACATTTCTCACCAAGATAAAAACTGAGATTTTGGGACACTGAGGGAGCCCTTTCTCCACTGGACTCCAGAGGGAAATCGGACTTCTCCACATCACCACTGGAGCTTGGGAGGGAAACTGCCCCTTGTCCAGGATCACTGCTCCAACTGAAGCGCATCTGTCACTGCAGGAGGATGCAGCCACCATTGAATGGCACTGCTGCCACCACCCTGACTGACTGACAGCTGTCACGTTGTGTTCTGATTGTATCAGGGTTTGGGGTTTGTTTCTTTGTAGTACTGTACTTCTACTTCAATTTTCTTAGTAAAGAACTGTTACTCTTAATTCCCATATCTTTGCCTGAGAGCCCCTTGATTTCAAAATTATAATATGTAATTTGAAGGGAGGGGGATTTATATTCTCCATTTCAAAGAGAGGCTCCTGCCTTTCTTGAGAGACACCTGTCCTCCAAACTAGGACACATATACACCATGAGCTCACTTTGCTGATGTTTCAAAATGGCAATGGAGATCTTACAAAATTCTCCAGGCTGGGGGCTTTGCCCATCCCCACCAGTCTGGCAGCTCCCTGTTGCACCAGGCTATGGTTTCAGGGATTTGCCAGCAGGAGATACCCCTGGGAAGTCTAACAAATCCTCCCCTTGAGGGACTGTGGGAAGAAAAGAAAGAAAGAAAGAGTTCAGGAAGAAAAGGAATAATTTGATTCTAGGAACAGAATCAAATCTCTCCAGCAGTAAGGGAAAAATATTTAAAGTAGGTCATTTAACATAAAAGAAAAGTATATGCAAACATTTTGCAGTGTAGCAGTCTCTAACATAAGCTATTTTCATTTTTGACAATTCACAGGCAAGAGACTAACTGGCAGTACATAAGAAATTTGGGATCATCAGCATTAGCTCCTGAGCAGTCTCATAACATTTCCAGACTTCATCTGGTGGCTTTTGGAGATCACCTGAGCACTGCTAGAACTGTCAATTTGGCTACTTTTGCCTGTTTTGCTCCTGTAAGACACTGATGTGTTCTCAGCATTTTCTGTACATAGATAGTTGAGCTGACCAAAGTTTTAAGATCATTTTCCTGCAAAGCCTTCAGGTCTATTAGAGGGAATTCTTCCCTGTTATTCCCAGGTGGGGAGGCCCTGGCACAGGGAAGTGTCCAAGTGTCCAAGGCCAGGTTGGACAGGGCTTGGAGCAGCCTGGGACAGTGGAAGGTGTCCCTGCCCAGGGCAGGGGTGGGATAGGATGAGCTTTAAGATTTCTTCCAACTCAAATCTTTTCAAAACTCTATGATTCTAAGACATAACCCTAAAATACCTCGATGGCACCATCAGGGCTATTTGTAGACATAAAATTAGGCAGGGGCTTAAGCATTTTGCTGAGTCAGGGCTTCACTGCAGGACATTATAAACTCAATTCTTTTAAAAGGCAAAGGATGCCACAGGGTCCTGCAGAGATAACAGTTCAAAGAAAACAGCAGCATAAATTGTAAACTCGGACATTTTTGTCAGGGGGAGCCAAGGAGGGAATTGTTTTTGCTTTGTTTTAGTGGCCCAGGTGACAGGAGGGAAAGGGAGGCAAGGTTCAAAGGCTGTAATAAAGTGGCTTTCATCTGCTTTTCTCAACGGGCCACAAAAGCCAGCAGGCACTTGCCATGTCCAAGCACTGCTCTGTCCATGGCCAGGACACTCTGGGACTGGGATAAACTCAATCCAAAGCCTGTGAGCTGGAAGATTTACTGTAAAATTTACCTGGAGTATTTTGCACTTTGCTTTACCACTGCTTCCACTTTTTCCCATCTGGGTGAGTGTCATGGTCAAGAGCAGAGCAGGGGCTGCAAAGGGAGAAAAGCCCTGATCTGTTTTGCCCTTGCACTCGCTGAGGTTCAGGCAGAAACACCAGTGGTGCACATTTCCCAGATAAAATGAATCTTTTAAACCCAAAGATACCATGACATCTTAAGCATACACTCATGAAGGGGAAGTTCAGAACTCCATTTTAAACCACTTATGAGAGGATTTACCAAGATCCTGCCTAATGTTCAGCTGACGCGTTGTCAAAAACATTTATCACGAAGCTTTTGAAGTTTCTCAGCTCCCCCTGAGTTATTAAAACTTGAACTGCAGAGTTTGTTATCAGCCTCAGAGCACACACAAAATACATCAGGTATTTCTGCAGTCAACCTTTCAGTCTGATTTTATACTATTATACAAAATACAACATTCCCAATCAGGTTAATGTCTGACAGATAACGCCGTGCCTGATTGATCCGTGAGACAATTTTCATTTCCTAATTTGCTTTTTATTAAACACTTTGCAGTCAAAGGGAACAGCAAGGAGCCTGCCATTCTCTGAGCAGGTTTCCTGTGAAGACCTGATGTCAGCTTCAACATTTTCAGGCAACTTCTTGAATTTTTGATGCTCTGTCACAAGAACGTCTAAAACATCCCGTCAATGCCATGCTAGTGAAAAACTGCTGTTGTGAATACAAACCAACCAGCAAAACATCTGCTGCCTGCTGTACTCCTAACAACAGTTCTGCAAAAACAAACATCAGGGGTCCAGGCAGAACTTCCTGCAATGAGTGAGTGATGCTGAAGCAGATTTATCAATCACCGGCTGCACGAGGCAGAGATAAAGCAGATTTATCAATCACTGGCTGAACGAGGAAATCTGCTGCCCAGGGCTTCATTCCCAACCAGGTTTATCACCAAACTGCCACTTGAAGTGGGTGTTTGGATACTTCACACCTGGAGCCAGCCCAGAGGCTCCAGCACACCCCTGGTGCTCTACAAATGTCTCTTTCAAGAGCATTGCTCCTCGTGGATATATAAATATAAACACTTGTAACAGGGCTTGCAAAGCCTTTCATTTTGTTATGCTCTTTTAGAACAGAAATATGAAAGGCTAAGATATTTCTAATCAATAGGCCAATCTGATTCCCAGCAAGAAAGAAAAGCTATTTATTTTGTGCAATCAAGTGCTCAGCATTGCTGCAATTCTCCCATTAAATAAAATAACACACATTTTCTTGCACACAGGCACACACAAAGAAATCTAATAATGTCTTTTTACCTTTCAAAGTAACCTTAATCAACAAAATTAACTTGCAAGGCAAACCACTGCTTTTTGAACTGAACAAGAGCGAGCTTGACTCAACACATGTGAGATGTGAGAGGCAGCAGAGTAATATCTGCTAAAATTATGTCTGGAAGCCAAAAATGGGGTGATTCTTGACAGGGGAAGATGCACACAAGGAAAGTTGGAAATTCTTTCATTCAAAGTCTTTAATGACCTCCAACCCAATTACATTTGCAACAAGACATGACAATGCAGTTGCTCCTATTTAAAAGCAGGAGTGAAAATGGAGTATTTTTGAAGCCTGACTCTTTTTTTTCAACTTTTTAATCACGTTGAGATGAAGCTCATTTACTTGAAAAGAAAAAATGAAACAGAACGTCCTCTGCAGCTGGTCAAACAGATTACGAAACTCTAATCTCAGTAGCCTGAGGAAAACCAAAACTGTTTTTCAAGTATCTATTTTATAGAGCATTAGCTTTCTACTTTTTAGAAGAGGCATTAACATAACTGATCAGAACATCCCAGAATGTTTCTGATCTAGTTAATCATATGACGTTATGACAGAAATTCTCGCTGTCATAATGCCAATGTTTCTAAACAGTTCTAAAATCCTTTAAGTTCAATTTTTTTTTTCCAAATTAGACATGGGGAAGATCTATTTCAGTTTCTTCAGAAGTTTTTCTGTCCATTTAAGAGCTCTACAAAAGTAGTGCAGAGTATTTTCCACAGACAGACACACACACACACACACACAGAGCAATGAACAATGTCAGGCTCCACGACCTATTTAAATATTTCTGAGAGCTTTTTATACTAAACATTTTACTCTGATTCCTGCATAACTCACTCCTGGCAGTCCTCACCACTGTATTTCTTTATATTCTTTACAGCTGAACTGGAATCATTGATAAAAAAATCAGAATTTGTCTAGTTTAAATTTATTGGATTTGTTTCCCTTAAAAGCAATTATTTAAACATTCAAGCCCATGCTGCATCTTTTGGTTTCTCCAGTACAGGTAAGAACCAGGTGCAACTTACAGGCAAGCTAGGAAGAGGATAAAGGGGAAAACCACTCACCAAATCTATTTCTGTGCCTGAGATTTGATTTTAGTGGGGTGTCAGGAGCTCTTATCACAGTTGTGATAGATTGATTTCTTGACAGCTTTTGGGCTTTTTTTGTTTGTTTGTTTGTGGATTTTTTTGTAAAGTCTGTTTCAGTGAGTTTTGAGCTGCAACTCTGCTGTTTCAGTGTGAAGATCTTTCTGCTGTGGCAGAGAAGTTTTCCATGAAAATGCACAGGTAGGAGAGGAGCAGAGAGCACAGCACAGGTTCTGCTGAGTTACCCGTGACTCTAACATATCCCCAAAATATCCCCCTGCTTCTGCTTCCCAGGAACTACCCCAGGGTCCTGACAGGGCAGCTGAAACACCCCCAAAAGGCACACAAAGCTTTAAAAAATATACATGTAAATAGCTCCAAACATTCCTATATGGAAGGTATTTTTAAAATGCAAAAGAACTAGAAATAACAGAAAATAGATCAGGTTCTGAAGCACAACCAGCTCCTCATTTGTGCAGAATGAGCCAAACTGCACAGGTACTCCATGCATCCCAAAACCTTCCCCTCACAGCTGAGACAAGAACTGCAGGAAGAACACTACATGGATCAGTGTGAAAGATCTAAGAATTCCTGTATTGGTAAAGTTAAATCTCAGTCTAGTTCAGGATCTGACAGGGAAGCAGAAATGAGTTTGGCCTCTGCTGAGATGGAGAAGGGACATCAGATCTTCACACTCACCATGAAGGATGAGTTAGAAACACAAAGGAGTGCTCAGCAACACCAAACTTGATTTGATTTTCCATGCAATGATTATAAATAGACATGAAAATTGAGTAGAAGTGATGTGTTGTTCTGGTAGAAGAAGAAAATAATATATGAGGTAGGAGTCCCTTCTACAGAGTCCAGAGCATGGCTGTGGTCAAATTAAATTCCACTGATAATATCCAAATTGTTAAATAGTCTTCAGTAATTGTTGTTCTACGTTGCTGAATTACAAGTGCAAAACTGGAAAGGACGTGAATGACATTGATACTAGAAACAAAAATAAGAGGAATTTAAATACAGCACACAGAGCTGTTTTCTGGAGCCACAGTGGCAATACCCACCTTGCATTTCTCCTTTCAGCTGCCTGCAGAATCCTGGCTTGGCTCAGTGGTGCAGGTGTTCCTGCAGCTACCCAACATTTGTCAACCTGAATTTTTATTTATACAGCTCCATTCTGCCCCTGCCAGGCTTCTCAGTAAGCAAACAAACTCACTTTTCATGTTCAGTGCTCTTGTTTGTACTTTTACCCTTTTTGACATAACAAACCTGGCAGGGAGCAGAGCAAGGGGAGCACCCAGAGCTGCTGCTGTGGGTGCAGGGGGTTGGACATCATCCCTCCCTGAGTGAGCACATCCTCCTCCAGGTGACATGCTGGTGACATCCTGGTGTGGCAAGGTGGGAGCAGGGTGGCAGCAGGAATGAAAAAGCCAAGAAAGATCGTGGTACCACAAGTGGGAGCAGTCCCTGGGCAGCCACGTGGAAAATGGAAAGGAAAACATGACAGCATTTCAGGTTTAGCATGTTTTCAACAATTTTAGCTGGAAAGAAGAGATAGCACAAGCTTCTACTGAAATGAAAATGTTGTGCTGCTGAGACAGAGAATCTCAGGAGCCTGCATGGACTCAGTGAGCTCAGAGGTTTTTCCAACCTTAATGATTCTGTGAGTCTGGACCAGCAGCACTGCCCACCTGGCAAGTGCACAAATGATGTGTTTTCCTAAACCACAGGATACCTGCATGAAGTTTTAGTGCTGCCACATCCTAACTCATTATTTCCCTAGAGAAGGGATGGGTTTGTTTTGCCCTGATCTGGTTCTAGAAGAAATTCCATGCACTCCTTTGGGCATCACAAATGGGCTGATCTGTTTTCAGGACACGTTGAGTGATGTTCTCCTTCCTCCCCACACCAGGCTTTACTCCTTTGGGATGATCTGAACTGTGAGACAGCAAAGCCCAGGGCAAAACTGAGCTGGGACTTCCTGGCAAATCTCAAGAGGGAAGTGAACAGGGCATTGCATGTTTTGTCTTCTAAGGCCAACATGGCCTGGTTTGAAATCCATGATCTCATGCCATGCTGGGCCAGGAAAATGGCACATCCAGGGCATGGCTTTCCAGCAGAAAATACAAGTGAGGTGATCTGATGTGACTCTATTCACCTGCCAACAGCCCTGGCAGAAAAATAAACAGGTTCTGGGATGAGCTGCTGCTGGAGGCAAAGCAGGAACGATTACAAGAGCTGCCCTGACCTGTGAGGAACTGGTGCTTTTGCTTTGAACTTCAGCAAATCTTAATGAACTCTTCATAATTGGCAATCTGGGCTTTTCACTGATGATTTATTTCTCTGGAGGTGCCAAATTCAGCATTGGGAACACAAATTTTGGGTCTCGCAGTTGGGGAGGTGAGGTGAAGACAGTTCCAGCACCACTGCAGGTCACTCTTTGAGCCGTATCAGGAATTAGATTTCTACATGATAGTATCATTAAAACATGAAGATTTAATTGAAATTATTGACTTCAGTGTGGTGCAGGCTTAAACTAAAAATAAGCAGACACAGTTTCAGGAACAGAAGAAGTTAAAAAGTGGTTGTGTCCTCCTCCTTACTCAGAGTAGTAAGTTTTTGGTTGTGCTGGACTCATCCTTGCTTTACTGCCCTTCCACTCCTCTGTTATCTGGCAGTTTTGGGGGGGATGCTGCCAAGAAGTTCATTTAAAGTTCTAAATTTTATCCTGTAGGCAACACTTATTCCAGTTTCCTGAGAATAAATTCCACAGACAGACCCCTGAAGAAGAAAACAGGTGAACTCTCTTTGCCCCAAAAATATAGAAACCTGCACAGAAACACTTCAGAAAAAGCTTCAGCCTTGAGGGTCACAATCTTCCCCATAAGCCTCACCCCTCAGTCTTCCTCATGCATGTTTTCAAGGGTCAACAAATCCAATTTACTGTCTCAGATCCTGCTCAGCAGTGAGTGGAGTCATGATGGTGAAGAATCAGCAAAGATGAACTGCTCCCAGGAAAGGCATCCCAGTCTCCAATGCAGGATGGACATGAAATGCACATCCACATGCAACAGGCTAAAGGATAAAGCATATTGTCAATAAAACTCATCTAGTTTTCCATCTTATTATGAACACACGTGCTGTATGAACACACAGAGGCAAGTTCCTTGGGCTGAAAGGCAACGAGGTGTACAAACAGAAAATATCCACTGTGCACATTTCAGTGGGAAAAGGAGCAGAGTACAACACACAGAATAGACCTTCTCTGGCTTCTGGACTCCAGTGCTGCTTTGGCTGCCAACAGTACACAACATTTCCACTGAAGGGCAAGTCAAACCAATTTCCCTGGGGATGGAGCATCCGAAAACTCGCTGAGGTTATTCCATGAGCGCCCACGCATTCTCTGAGCGGATGAGCTTCACTTTGAATCCCTGTCAAACCACAAGGACTGGCTGATGATAACATTCAATTTAAATGATCTTGTCCCTCTAGAAAAAAACAACTGGCTGAGAGCTCCAGCTCACCTTTTCTAGCTGGGCACAATGGGGTGATTGATGCAAGGAAAGGGGATAGGTTTGTACCGGGGAGCCTGGGTCAGGTTTGGTGACAGTGTCTGCAGGTTTAACCTCTCACCCAAATCTCTGAGATGAAAAAGCCACTTCTGCTGAGCACACAACTGTGAGAAAGCCAGAGCCAGAGCTGGCAAACACCAAGCTCAGCTAATTAGACAGGTGTTTTGAAAAACCCCAAACTTCACGCTCCAGCCTATTTGGACCTTTTGATGTCGTACCTGGAGCTGCTTCACCCCACTGGGGCTGCCCAGGGATGCAGGAGCTGCTCCCTGCTCGCTCTGGGGGTGACTGTGCCATCTGATCTGCTGGATACACAGATAAAAGTCGCCGCAGACTTTTTTTCCCTTTTCAAGTGCAGCACTGTTAACTTGGAAAGTTCTTTTATTCCCAGCTCTGCTGACGCAAGAGAGTGGCAGGAATATGGCAGCTTTGGCTGCTTTCCTTCTGAAGCTCTTTGTAAGAAATCTTTTAATGCTAACAAAACAATAGGTATTTTCATTTTGGATGGAAAAATACATTCCAGTAATAAAAAATTAAGGCAATGCCTTTCAAAAAGTCTAAGAGTGCTACAGACCTCTTGATTCCTCTCCTATCCTGCTTTTAAATATTGATAAATAGTTACCATGTACAGGTATCACATTCTCCAGGTTTCTCTTGTTACACTCAAGAAAAGCCCAACTCTTATGAAAATGGTGAAGCTTAACAAAGATATTTTTATTTCCCTGTGATCTGCCGTTCAAAAGTGTTAGCCAGTCCTTCCTTAAAAAACACTCTTGATATTTGATCTCCTTGAGCTTCAGTTACTTATAAAGCTGGAGAGCCAGCAGAACATTCTAAGTGGAATCTGAAGATTTCTCAAGTCAACACTCATTTTGGCAGGAGCATTTTAATGCACAAAGCTGAACTCCTCAGTGAGTCTCTCCTGCTGATATCCCTGGAGCAGCCAGCACCACGATTAACACAAAACCAAACAGCACAACATACAGCTCTGTGAAATAAAACAGGAATGTGGACACAAATGATGGAAGTGGTGTAGGCACAATGGGATGAGCCACACCATGAGAGATCTCTCAGGGAAAAGAGCTGCTGATAACAAAGCAGCTCCACATCCCAAATCCCTGCCTGCCAAACCCTGCAGCGCGCCTTGCTGAGCCAGGCTTTCCAAGGCTTCAGTGCAGAGTCAGAAATGCTTGTGGAAGGTTGGCTTTGAAGGTTTGCTTTGCCCAGCACCCTTTTGTTGGTGGAATCCATGGCTCACACAGATTGTGTTTCCACCTCCACGGCTGGAGAAGCCCTGCAGTCAAGGCTGTTCCAGCAGAGGGAAGGAGGCTGCGTTCCAGGAACTCTCTGGAACTGGAACAAAGCACAGCCCTTGGAAAGCCTACACAGCCCTGTGCACACACTGTTTTACAGATGCCCCATTTTTGGACAGCATTAGACACTTGTTTTTATCTTTATCTTTTTTTTTTTTCCTCCCCTCTCCAGTAAAGTCCCAGACTTTGGAGCACAGGCTCTTCCTCCTGGGCATCTCCCCAGCTCTGTGTTTTTTTTAAGCACCACTTTCTCCTCCATAAAAAAGTCCTTCTGCTCTTTGGAGAGGAAAACATCTTTGAAATGCAACAGTAAACTCTGAGCATCACAGCAGCCTTAAAAAAAGCTGATTTCCATTTTCTTATAATATATTCTAAGCCTTGTCTGCCCTTCTTTACAAACTGTGTGGGCTGATATCAGTATTACTTAACACTTACTAATTGAGTGTTTTGTCTGCACCTTCTTAATTAGCCAGGACCCCTCTCACTGTAATTACTCCTGTCTTGTCAATTAAAAGCAGTGCATTTTATGGTTGCTTTTGAATTTTTTTCCACTGCAAAATTAGTGCAGTCCACATTATTAAAAGTAAGACAGTTTAGGTGTATGTGACTTTATATTTTATTCTGCATTTATAGAATCTTTAACTCCATAATTTGGAGACAGGTGGCATCCCTTCTGGGGCTAGCAAGGAATTAAAAAGGTTTCATGCAGCAAAGGGCCTTCTGGAGGGAAAATAAAACATTGAGGACAACAATGATAATGTAGGAAAAAGTAAAAAAACCAACTTTTAAACCTGTCAGATAAATCTGGACTGCAGTTCAGAGGAAAAGGCAGGCACTAGCTCTAGTCTTTTATAAAACTTGTAAGTCTGATTTTGCTGTTGGCCATGGTAAGTTCTTCAATGTGTTGAGACATGAAAAGTCAAGAAAAATGCCAGAGTGCAAAGTTTGCTGCAGGAAAAAAAAAGATGACTCAATTCTTTGTCTCACAAAGCATGTCAAAGATATTATAAAGTACTTACAGATGCTCAGCCACTCGGATTGCCTGGCTGGCCAAACATCTGAAACCCTGTAATTTTGAAGAGAAGGTACTATGCTTCAGACAATGAAATAATTTCTGTGGCAGCAGAAAAAGAGAGATGGTTTTGAAAGGAAGAGTTTTTTAAAATCAGAATTTCAGTTGTGATCAATAACTATCTAAGCTTCACATGAAAGTCAGCCTATTGTAATTTTAATTTCTAATGAATGTGTCAATTCAGGCTTTTAAAGATAAACAGGTAATGGAATCAAGAGGCAGAGCTGAAGCAAGAGTTGAAAACTCCAGGGCTAAATCCTCATTTCTCTAACAGACAGAATTTGGATGAAACTATTTACACCAACAAAGACTGTGAAAAACAGGTGCTTCAGAGTTTGGACCCCATGAAACAGAGAAAGCAAAGCCATAAAAGACCTGCAGATTTAATTTACCTATTCTTTTGGGAGACACGACTTCCTCTGCTGATCAAACAGAATCTAGGAAGTTATGAGCAAGATAAAGTCATTTGCCTGGTGAATTCTGAGGTCTGATTTCCAATGCTAAAGCCCCAGTGCTGGTGCCTTGTAATTCCCTGCTAATAAAAGACTCTGCAGAGTTATGAGTGTTATTACAGGCTGAAGTCAGGGACAAAGAAATAAAGACCCATGAAACAGCACTCTGTGTATTTAACACCAAGATGCTCCCTTACAAGTCTTTCTTTCACCATGCCAAATGATTTATCATGGTAATGTTTAGGCACAAAGGCAATTAGGAGGATTTGAGTCCCTCTGGAGAAGTTAGTGACACTCACATCTCCCAGGCTCTGTGACTGACAGCGTTTGGCCACAGAGCCACCACCAGCAGTGGGGCATGTTCTGACCAGATGTCTTACAAGGCAGGAGCCAGCACCAACAGAGAAATCCTGACCTCCTTTTTACAGGCACTGCTGGCTAAAAAAAAACAAAACAAAAACATAAAAACCCCTTCATCCAAGTCAAAATAGAAAATGCAACAAAACGCTTCAAAAAATCTTGCCCGGCATGTGGATGACAAAATTTTTTCTGGTGGTTGAGGTTGTAGGAGCTCATTCTGCCACTCAGTGTATCCTGGGGAATAAAGCAAGTCAAGACTCCCTTACCAAAAAGCCCTTGGCACAATACATGTCTTTACCCTAAATTTTAGATTTTCATTTAGAGTTTACATTAATCTTTCAGGTTTCCCATCCCCCAATTACAGTAATTTCACGACTATAAGGCACATCATTTTGACTGAAATTTTGATCAAAACCCGGAAGTGCACCTTATAATCCGGTGCGCCTTATATATGGACAGAGTTTGGGAATTTGCCAATCTGGAAATGTGAGCTGTGAGAGCCGCGGCAGCCGGTGCTGGGGACGGGTGGGAGTGCCGGGGCCCACAGCATGGGGAGGGCGCCTGGGGCTGCGTTTGAAGGCTGCACCGATCCGTGAAAAATGTTTGCAAATTGAGCAGCTGCCAGTAAACCCCGCGATGGCGCCATTCCGTTACTGATTCATTACTTTGTTGCGCGCAGATCCTCGCTGCAAAAAAACAAGTGAGCCTTATAGTCCGGTGCGCCTTATAGTTGTGATATTTCTGTCATGTTCTCTGTGCTGTCACTTACACAGGGGCACAGCCTTCTGAACCACCAGTCACTACAGATTTAATTTCTACCTCTGCCACAAACCTTGAGTGAAGTCAAGGCTTTGTCGTCCTCTGTCTCACTTTTAAAACAGGACTAAAAATGTTTCTTCTCTTCATCAGGGCAGCTTAGGCTGGCTGCTCTCAGATTCCTCTCCTCCCTTAATAAGGGCATTTAAACCACTAGATTAACTAGACATTTAAACTAATTAAAGGCATTTAAACCACTCAGATTTACCTTTGCTTGGGACGTTTAAACCAATACATTAGAATTATTTATTTCTTACCAACTCCAACCCTGGCTCTGGCAGAATGCAATGCTGGTGTTCCAAAAGGTGTTTTGAGGACAAAAAACTAAATATCTCTGCAAGGCTGTAGTCACTCAGTTAATGTTCCCAGAGACCTAATGTGCTTTTCCTTTTAATAAAGAATATTATTCCTAGTTACCAGTGGAATTTGTTAATAAACATGGCTGATGATGAAATAGAACTACAAGCAAAATTAGCTTTGCATCAAATTTTTAAAAGCACAGGTTTTTTGATGGAGAAATTTGGTATTTTTTAGAGTTGCATGGAGGAAATTCCCCGTGTTGATAAAACTCTCAGTACTTTCCAGAGGAAAAGCTCCTTTGGCTCCAAGACACAGCAGCATTTAACAAATATAGGATGGCAGGAATCCTCAATGCCCACAAAGGCTCAGGCAATTTAAACCCCAAAAATTTTCTCTTTGTTCTGCCATGGCTATAAAACACTTTGACTTTTTTTCTCCCTCTCAACTTTTAAACATAACAAAGAAAAACAACTGTTTCAAAATTTTTCACATGAAGGAGAACATTATTATAGACCATTCTTTCCTAGAAATCTTTCAAGTCTTATTTATTAGCAGAATTAATCTGATCATGAGCTGGCTGGCAGACAAAGTGTTGAAATATGTCATCTTCCAACCATGCTTTGCTAATGAAATCTTGGTGTTAATTCAGGGATTTAACAGAATCCTTGAATCTGTAACAGGAATCAAACAACAATTGTGGTTCATCTGGCAAAAAAAGCATCATTTTGCCCCTTTTCTGTTGTGGGTTTGTCACTGTATGCTCTCCATCATCCATTTCTTTCCAGAATCTACTTTTTGATGTGGAGTCCCCACTTGGCCATCAACTTCAGCATTAATATGCTCTGAACATGTTTTGCAGTTCCAATCCCAGGAAATGTTTTGTACTTTCAATCCCAGGATTCAAAAGGATTTCATAAAAAATAACTGAACAACCAAGGCTGGGGTTTCATAAATAACCTCGAGGTATCTTTATGATGCCACCAACTCCTTGTTCTGCCCAGCCCAGTAACCAAAATCACCAGAGAAGTTTGGTAGATGCTCTGACCATTATCAAGCTCCAAGCTGCTATGGATGCAAGAAACATAATTTTAAAAAAATTTAAAAAAAGACCAACCATGGACTAACACGGAGTGCCAAGACCTTCAACCATTTGTCTCAAACTGAGCCGAACTTTGGGTCTCAGATAATTCAAAGGCCATCTGAAGGCAAAAAAAGCCTTGTTCAAATTGGGTTTTAAGGTTGTCAAAAGAAGCAAAATGTCCTTGAAAGTTTCACTGATTCTTTTTTACTAATATTTAAGATACCACCTTAAATAATATTGAGTTGAAGGAGATGGATGCAATTGTGCAACAATAACAAATCAGAAATCTTTTACAAGCAAAGAGAGTCAGGAATTTGAATTAACATCAAAATCATGTATTATGGCATCCACATCTGGATATCAATTTACTGCCTAAATCCAAAACTTCTCTGCGAGCCAGTTGGTTTCTGTAAAAATGTATTTCTCCCTTTGAAAGGAAATAATAATTGGAAGGTCTTACAGGAAGCCACCCAATAGCAATAGAGGAAATTGCAATCTGTTCCTCAATGTTAGTTTAAATCAATGTTGTATTTAGCAAAGGCTGTTTTTTAATGATAGTATTTTCAATAGCTTTTACTCCACTGAGTCTCCTCAAGGGCTCACATTTTATTAAGAACTGCTTTGTTTGCAGAATGTTTCTTTAATCATCCCTCAAGGTCTTCAGCTTACCCTAGGTTAGATGTTGTTCCTCATCTCCAGCACATCCAGGATTCCATTTTCACCAAAACTCTTTCTTTTTTTTTCCCCCAGGCTAATAAAAAGCAAAGTATTTCTGCATATGCTTGTCTAGAAATATGTGTGGTTCTTAAAAATACGAAGTGATCAAATATTAAAACCACCTTTTTCTGTTTCCAGAAGTACACACAGCATTTTAGCTTCCTAGGAATTTTCTGCTTGGGTATCTGGATTTCAGTAAATTTCCATTAAATCAGTGGTTTCAAAGGAAGATTTTTTTTAAAAGTACAGTATTAATGATACTAAACAAAATTCAAGAACTCCAAGCAAAACAGCTCCTCCAATTTCTTCTCCAAGTTGACTAAATCTTTTAAAATATACTCCCAGCATCAGTGCTAAAAACTCCCTGGGACACTGCTCAGAAATCCTGTGCAGAATTTCCCTGTGGTTTTTATGGATTTCATGACATTGTGAGGTAATAACATCAAAATGAAGTTTAGAATAGATTTACACGCAGAAGGGTTTCATACCACCTATGGTCATTAGTGTTCAAAAACTGCTGTTGCCAACTGAATTATTCCACTGAATGCAACTTAAGAGAATCCAGAAATTTGAGTAGAGTTTGTACCAGGAGAAAAATTCTGCTTAAGAGTCTAAACCATGACTTTCCAACTCAAGAAGGCACCATGATAACTTGAATTACAGAGTATTTCTGACTCTGGGGAAGATGATTCCACTGTCACGGGGTTTCTGCAGATCTTGGTGGTCACTGGAGAAGTGAATTACAAACAGTCCATGTTCCTAACTTGTAAAAATTCACCTGCACCTGAAAATAATGTGATTTACCTGTGCTCTATTTGCTAAAATAACCTACCTGTGGTGATTCCATCTGCACAACAGATTAGAGCCAACATTTCTAGAGTCACACCTTTCACATATTGATCAGAAAGAAAATTCTTTTCCTCAACAAGCACACAAATAAAGGCAGACATTTTCCTTAAGAAAAAATAATGATAGTTAAAAAATCTTAAAGAAAGGAAAAAGCAAACTCTGCAGATGATGAGACAGTAATGACAACCTAATGCAAGTCCCTCCAGTGTAGAGGACAGCATTAACTGCACCATATTCCAGTGGATTTTGAACATTTCAAAACTTCCATGGAATCTTCTAGGCACAAAGAAATTATGTGAACTGTAGGAGTCGATTTTTTAATGAGTTTTTACATTTAATAATGAAATTCTTTACTATGATTAAATGTCTTTCCAAAGGAAAAGCAATTTCCTTCTCCTGAACAACTTCTCATGAGGTGTTTTTGCTGTCAAACAGTGCAGATGACAGTTTCGAAATTCTCCCATTGCTCCTTACTACTCTGAGAAGAAAAAAATGTTTAAAAACTAATTCTCCTCACTTTGACAAGTGGGATTCTATGCAGCCACTTTGAGTGAAGAAGACAAAGCAGCAAGAGCACAATCTGGCTATTAAAACAATGAGAAAGGGCAAAGAATGGAATCCTGATGCAAAATATGTATAAATCTGTATTAAAAAAATAATAAAATATGTGTAAATCTACAGATCACAAATACTTCATTCCTTTCACATTCAGCACAGACTTTGTTTCTATTTTTCAGTGGAAGCTGAGGACAAACTTTCCTTCAATGTAGCCTTAAACATGAAAATTGGGAAGATTTGTGAAAACCAGACCAAGGTGCTGCCTCACTCTCCTATTTATCACCTTTTCTATCTTTGAAGCCCTGAAAGCACAGCATAAATGTGCTGAAAATGCACTAAAACATCAGGGCCAGTACACAAGGAAAGAAAACAGGAAAGATTCGAGTATTTGACTGATGTGGATGGATTTGATTTGCCAAATCCAGGTGTTTGATGCAGGCACAGGATCAGACCTGAGTCACCACTCCATCAAAGGTCTGTGTGAACAGGAACCATCCCTGCACTCAGAACTTCCATCACCCTCACCCAGCAGCATCAGCACTGAAATTCTCACATTACCTTGATTGCTCTGTCATGATTTGCCATCAGCTGCTGCTTCTCCTCTTCCAGTTTCTGTGAAACTTCCTGGAGCCTCTGCTCTGCTGCGAGCTGCTGCCTGCTGCTCTCCTCTGTCAGGGAGGAAATGGTTTTCTTCAGCTCAGCTATCTCCTGGAAAGAAAGCAGCATGTCAAAGCTCCCCTTAATAACACACATGCATCCTGCATGGTTTTTTTTTTATATAAACATGGCATTGGCAAGCTCTGCTGTGCAAGCTGGATGTCTGAAATCAGCACGCTGCATGGAATTCTGTGCAGGGAAAAGGAAGAGAGCAAGGCTGGAAATGACAGGAATGGCTGAGCACAACATATTTGGAAGTGTTTTCCACTGTGACATTCCAAAATATTTGTTCATGAGAACAAAGGCCATCTGTGATCCCCTGTTCCCCATCCTGCAGGGCTCTGGGAGCAGGAGTGGGAGTTTACATTGGGATGCTGCTGCTCCTTTTCCAGGGGAATATTTTATATTTTACAGCTTGATACTGCTGAGGAGAAAAACGCCCACATTCACACACTGGACTGAAATTTCAACCTGACACTGAAATTTCTGAGCTGCTGAAAGGAGCAGATTTTGCTGAGCAATAGTGAGGACCTGACTCCACAGCCAGGACCCTTGAGGTGATTCACTTGTCATTTGTTGAATTGTATTTGTTTTACCTTTTTCATCACTGGGGAAAGTCATAACTAACCCTGATCCTTTAGGCATATTTACAGAATTTTATACTGACATGTCATCACCCAGCAAAGCACTTAAACATGTGGGAGAGTCACTGACTTTAATGTATATATTCAAGCTTAAGGTTAAGCTGCTGTAGCAGCATATTACAGAATAATTCTAAAAGCACTTTAGCACACAGACAGTTCAGGGAGAGACTAGCAGAGTGCTTAGACTCTGCCAGGCCTGGCAGAGAAACATTTATCTATATTAATTACATGGTTATTTAGGAAAAAATGTGAGTTAAAAAAATGCATAATAATAATAATAATAATAATAATAATAATAATAGGCCAGGACTAGTCTAAGAACTGTGCTGCAAATGAAGGCACTAAAATCACTGGGAAAGGGGAAAAAGCCTGATTAAAACTCTAGTAAATTTATTTCTCTTTACCTACTTGAAGAGCTGAGGAAATAACCCAGATTATGTGTAAAAGATACCTTTGTATTTCTGTATTGCTTTTCTAAAAAACAAATACATATTTCAAAAGCCATGAAAAGAAAGGGGTTTAGAGACCAATATGCCAAAGTTTAAAGATTATCTAGATAGGATGCAACTCTTTAGCCAGGATTCAGCAGTGTCTCTGGGTTTGTAGTTTAGGTAATTGTTCAGAAGACAGAGAATTGCAGAAATGTGGTTTTACCAGGTGTGTAATTGCAGGAAAAGGCAGAATGGATCAGATAAATTATTAAGGTAACAACTTGAAGCCATGTGAAACTACAGCATTTTGATGATGTCCTATTTTGTCATTTTAAAAAGAAAACAAAGTATATATATATATATATATAGTTATATATAGTATATATATATATATATATAGTTATATAGCATAAAACAAACCTGAGATTAAAGCTTTTACTGAGCGGAGAACCTGGTCTAGCACAGGAGTTCTGAAATGCATGCAAGGAAACTTCAGCAGGAATAGATGAAGAAAGATCTGCTTTGTGCAGTACTTTGCAGAGCAAAAATTGCTATTTACTTTGTATAAACTTCAGAGGAAATTTCTTGAAATATCTTCTCTGTGTGGGTGTTAAAAGTGAATGTTCCAAGAGGCCACAGAGAGTAAGATTGGACAGATGTTGTCAGCAAGGCAACCACAAGAAAAGTTGCAATCCACCAATTATTAACAGTGAGCTACAAAAAAACCCCAACCCCAAGCGTGTCCAAGTAACTTGGGGGATTTGATTTAAACCCACACAAGTGAAGAAATTCAGACATCAGGGTGAAACTGTTTTATTGAGCCAAACAGGCCTGACAGATGATGGATGTGTTGTGTCTGCCCCAGAAAGTGCTGAGGAACTGGCTCCAGCTCTCCCAGTAAAAGCCACCTGAATACAAAACGTGTCCCCAAATCTTGAGACTGTTCTGCAGGCCAATACATGTAAATTTGAAAAAATTTATTGTGACATTTAGGTTAAAGAGTTCTTACCTTGCCCTATACTATCTGCAAGTTCCCACTGCAACAATTAAAGCAATTTCCCTCATCCTTTGCTTAAAAATTCAGAAATGTTTCAATCATTCCAAATGTCTTTAACAAATGGACCAAGAACCATTTTTGTATTGACATTGGATTGTGTCTGGCATGGAGACTCCACTCACAGGTGGGTGACAATGACAAAAGGTAAAATACAGGTAGCAGTGGGAGGGATCTCTTCCCTCAGGTCTGACATGAATTAAATTTTACTTTTTGAGCTTTAACCATTTCCTGGTTTTCAGGTTCTAACAGATAGATAAAAGAAAAAAAAGGGGGGTTTTTTTGTTGTTTTGTCTTTCTTTTTTTCTTAATAAATAAGGCTCTCAAAAATTACTAAATTGCTAATTTAAAATTACTGGGGAGGTATTTAGGAAAGAGAACATTCTGTCTGATTTACCACACAATTGTGGAATTGGTGAGGATGGAATGGACCAGTTTAAAGAAGCAGCATCCAGAGCTGGTCGTTCAGGACCAGCCCAGTCAGGTTTTAAGCATCTCCAAGGATGGAGACTCTGCAACCTCTCTGTATGCAAATAAATGTACAAAAATACAGGTTAGATTTTAGAAACAGAAGATATATTTACCAATGATTCTGATAAAGCAGTGTGAAAAAGTGGCAGCCAATAAATGTCACCAAAACAGCTGAAGTCACAATTGTGGACAAGAGAACAAGACTCAAAGGAGCTGAAATCAAGAGTTTTAAATATTTTGAAGTGCTGGTAAAAAAATAAAGTTAGCAGTTTCTTGTTATTGTCTCACTTCTGTCTTGTTTAGAGGCTGCTAAACCCTTCTTTGAGTTTTTATTGATTTTAAAAATCTATGACTGGACTGCTGACTGCAAACACACTTTGCAGTGCAAGGCAGACACTGCTGTGGCTGGGAGCAATGAGGAGAACAACATCTCCACTCAAATCCTTGTGGCAATTTTCTTCTTATTAAAAGCTTAACTTCTGCTTGCATCTCCATCATTTTTCACACTTCAGTACTGCCTGTCAGTCAAACTGAAAGCTGAGGTATGTAAAAGTCACCCAGCCTTACCATTTTTAAGTATATATGCAAATTCATCACTCATTTTTGTCTTTTGAGTTCTCTGAAGACCAAAACCTCGAGTCAAAACCAGTGTGCCTCCAGGACACTGACATTCCTCAAGGTGCTGTTTTGGGCAGAAATGCACAACTGGTGGGGATCAATGATAAAGATGAAGAAACCTTGGGTGACATCAGCTTTAACATGAAATGGCTGTGCAACTGCTCTCATTTTCATCATCTCAGTCCTTGCCCTGCTGAAAGCCATCTTTTTAATTCCATCTTTTGTCCTAATTTATCATTTAGCTCTTCTCTGGTTCTCATTTCTTAACAGCATTGCTTCATTTTTAACCCTGTGGGGCTATTTGTGAATGCAAATAATGGTGCCTGATCTCCCTCAGACATTAATGAAGATATTAAAAAGTGAGCCTGTTGCTCATGGGTGCACAATTTTTCCTTACAATGACACTTATACCAACTTCTGCTGGCTCCTAACTCTGGAACCAGATTTATAAATACAGCTGATGAGCAGACACCTGTTGTTTCCTGGATTGTTTTTCCTGAGTTTTTATTTTTTAAGGAGATAGGAGCAGAGTAACTCTGTGAATAACTGAAGCTCTGCTTTGAAACATCTCCACCTGTATTTCCCAGCTTAATTCTCTGTGGTTTTTTTTTTTAGTTAAAAGCTACAAGAAGACAAGGATGTTTGATTTGCTAATGGGATGTGACTTTTCTTGGTTGCCAAAACCAGAAGCAACTCAACTTTTCCCCCAAGTGGAACAGATTCACCTGCTCTCCTGTGTGCTGGCCACCTACCTGCGAGGACCTGGCCAGTCTGTGGCTGAAGCGCTCCTCTGTCTGCCTCAGCCTGCTGCTGGCCTGGAACACACACAAAAAAACACAGAGAGCCCCGTTAGCTCAGCCACAGGACGTGCACAGACACTTTGCCACCGAGCCCTGGGCTTGGCAGCTCCTGCCCAATCCTATCAGCGAGCCCCACGCCCTCCTGGGGCAGCCAAAAAACCAGCACTGCTGCCCTCTGATCTCCTGCCAACTATTCAGCACTTAAAAGAGGGGAGAAATTGTACCTCTGCTGCCAATTATTAGGAAAACATAAAGAGTTCTGCGGATTAAAAAAAAAAAGGGAAAAAAAGGAGGGAATGAGTGAGTGTGTGTGTGTGGGGCAGGGGGAGGAGGTAATAAAATAAATGAGTTTATCAGGATGAATTTGATTCTGAACAGAAGGGGTAAAATGAGGAGAAAGTCCCAGGCAATGTGACACGGGGGACACAGCTTCACCTGTCAGTTCTGTGTCTGTGACTGTTCTGTGTCCCATTGCTCACCCCTCGCTCCTGTGTCTGCAATTGTCCTTTGTCCCATTGCTTCTGCCTTCCCAGAAAAGATGGAGATTACACTGAAAATCCACCCAAGATGCAGCTGAACCAGCTTGGACATTCAGCTCTTTCCTTACCCCAGCTTTTTTTTTCGAAACTCAAAGCTAAAGAATAAACCAAACTAAAATCAAGGCTGCTTGGTAATACCAGAATCCAACCGGCAAATATTTCTATAACCCAAAGAAAAATAGCTCTTAAGGGTTTTTTTTCCCCTCAAAAAATTTAATTCCAGAAATAATTTGATAATAGTGATAGTAATATAAAAAAAACATAGTTTCATTTCAGGAGAGAGCCCAGATTTGTATTTTCCTTGCAGGAACCAGCCCAGCCCCACCACGCTGTCCTCAGGTGAACTGCTCGGCGCTCTCGTCTTCTTGGCTCTCACACTTGAGGACAGGTGTCTAAGACAAACATTTTCTTAGGGGGACAGAATACCACGCAGCTGAGTTCTGAAGCAAATTTAAGCTGATTAAGTTTTCAAAATCTATCTGGCCTCCTGCTCAAACCTTTGATCTGTCGTCCTTAGTTTTACGGCGCCGCATCCAAACAGCTCCCAGCCCCTCTTTGGGGGCACCAAAAAAAAAAACCCACAGGGGCCCCCAAAGCCTCTGAACCCTGTGTGCAGCCAGCTCAGGCTCCATTTCTGCAAACACCAGGGATTTCAGGCAGCCAAAGAGCCTTATTGATTTTCCTGGGCTATAAATGGAGGAGCTTAGAGCCGTGGAGCGTCATGGTAGGGCTGGAATCATCCCCAGCAATCCAGGCAGCTCTGTAAGGTGCAGCTCAGCCTAAGAACATTACAGCCAGTTCAAAGTAATCCTGAACTTTACATGAAATTGCAATTTCAGATCCTCAATCCCTTCCAATTCCAAAATTATGAAACATATGGATGGCTCCATCTGGTTGTTGGTAGGAAGTAATCTAGTGAAGAAGTTATCAAAATCAATTATCAAATTTGTGCATCATTTCTGATTGAGCATTATGGCTTGGTTTTGTTACAAACAGAGATGACGGCAGTACACATTGGTTTGAACCAGCATCTAGATGAATTCTGGAGCACCAGACAAATAAAATTTCACTTTTTCTCCATTTATCACTCAAAAGTGAACCACAAACACTGTAAGAGCCCATGGTGGGGGTGCATAAATAAAAGGAGTGGTGACACAGCACCAGTTATCCCAGGGAGCTCTGTCCCTTCTGTTTCTCCTTGTACTCGGGCTGACCCACATTAACACTTGTTCCATTGTGCTGCAGCCTGCTCTCAGATGGTGTTTTACCACCACTGCATGTCATAAAGTGACTCAAACTGCCAGTTTATCTTTAGAGAGAGAGAAAAAAAAAAGCAAAAAATAAATTACAGCAATAGCATAAATTACTGTTAGTCCCAGAAAGGGAGAGGGACTCGTCAGCAAGGCGCTGCACAGATCACGTTACAGCTGCTCTCGCTCAGCTTGCCTGGGGTAAAAGTCCTCATCTTTCATAGAAGCAGCTTTATAACCTCCTGAACCCACAGAAGAAATCCCAATAAATAGTAAAAAACCGCTCATGAGTTCCGTAAACAAATGAGAATTTGTTTGTTCACACTGAGTAGAATCAGGCTGACCTCTGAGAGACAGGACAGAGGTGATCCAAAGGAAAATACTCCCAATTTCATTGTTTTATTCCTAACTAAAGGCAAAGAATGGATATCCTACCAGTTCACTTAAATGGAATTGCAACTGTTTCTTTCATAATGGCTTCAACAACTTCCAGTTAGCAAAATATTTATAAGTTTTGTCTCCTGCTCACTAACAAACCATAAATTCTTGCATTCAGTTCCAGCTCCAGGGTCTGAATTTCAGAGGTACTGAGCTCCCAAAGCTTCCCCTGGAGATGGCACCAGCAGGGCTGGATGGGCTTTGGTTGTCTAAAGCTGGTTCTACCGGCCCTGTGGCACTAAAACCAGGGACAGTCCCTCCAGAACCGTAAAGGGTCTTGCAGGAAGGCTGGAGAGGGACTTTTCACTGGGGCATGTGTGACAGGAAAAGAGGGAATAACTTCCCAATGATGGAGGGAAGGGATGGATGGGATACTGGAAAGGATTGTTCCCTGGGAAGGTGGCAGGACCTGGCAAAGATTCCAAGAACAGCTGTGGCTGCCCCTGGATCCCTGGAATGTCCAAGGGTAGGTTGGATATTGGGGCTTGGAACAATCTGGGACAGGGGGAGGTGTCCCTGCTATGGCAGGAGTGGGATGGGATGGGATCAATGGGATGGG
>VRYO01002184.1:8985648-9016408 GCA_009812075.1 Sialia sialis | reverse complement strand
GGGATCAATGGGATGGGATGGGATCAATGGGATGGGATGGGATCAATGGGGTCAATGGGATGGGATGGGATGGGATGGGATCAATGGGATGGGATAGGATGGGATCAATGGGATTTAAGGTCCCTTCCCACCCAAAACATTCCACAATTCTGTGCTCCTGCTGACTTCAGCTCCCCTGAGCTCTGTAACACCCAGCAGCTCTTGCATCATCACAAACCACACGAGCAGCTCTGATGAAGGCAGAGACCACGATTTACAGCACTCAAAGATCCAACTCATGGGGTGCCTGGGCACCCTCTTTTCCAGCCATCTTTTAACTGCAGAAATACGAAGCTTCTCCTTTCTTAAAACATGCAACAAAAACTAATTTAGTACCTCTTTATACAGGCTGCTGCTTTGCACCCAAGGGAGACATAAACCACCTTCCCTGGGGCCCAGGTAGCACTGCTACACACAAAATATACATTTTAAACTCATTTTTGTTTTAAGGAATGAGTAAATACACACAGAGCTGCGCACAGGGAACACCAGGGGGGATTTATATCACATTTATCTTGATAAATGAGAAGGTTCACACTGGCTGGTGCACACAGCTTCCTTCTTTTCCAACTGGCTGCTGGGTGCATGTGCTGGAGGCAGCATGAGCTGGTTCTGAATTATTTTAAGGGCATTCCCTCCCTTTCAGGTTATGAGCTATTTCAGAAACATAATGAATAAGAATCCAAGTGGAAGGTGAGCATTTGGAGGGTCAGCCAGTGTTCATTAAAGTCAAGCTCTTTTTATAGCAATGGGCAGCACTGCAAATAGAGTTAATGGTCTGAAACCAGTTTGGCGTGTGTGAGAGGTGGCTGCTGAAATTCCCACTTGGCAGAAGCTTGTCAGAAATATCAATTGGAATATCCATTTTTATAATGAAAAAGGTTTAAATTGGCTAAGCTGCAAAGGAATTCCACTGATTCAAGAATGAAGTCCTGTTTAGTTTCACACAGTTAATACACATTTTAGCTAAAATTATCTGGTTATGACGATTTTACATGCAGTTATTTTATTTTAGGGAGCACTTTTGCATGAAAAAGATTATGTCCTTGTTGCAGTTAATTGGTTTTAAAAACCAACTGTAATTCTTTAACAAGCCTTAAAGCATGGTATTGTGGCTGCTGAGCAAAACTGCATTCCAGTAAAAATTAAAGCAGCCATTAGCACTCCAGATTTGGTGTCTGGATTAATGGATGCTCCTCCAACACAGCCCCATTTTCACTTTCTCCTTTCATGAAACAGAACAGAAGAGTAAAAGAGCACAGGATCTATGACACCACAAAAGCACACTGTGTCCTACCCTAATTACCCAGCATTTCTCAGCTCTTCTCAAGGGATGAGGTGCAGCAGAGGGAACTTTTCAGTTCCAGTTCCACTGAACAGCCCTGGGTGCATCTGGGGCTGCTAGCCACAATTCCACAGTGGATTTGGGATATCTTGGATATTGATCAAAATGAAGCTGTTTAGAATTCTTGGAACATTACAGATTTGTGCATTGTGTCAGATCTTGGGGGAAAATCCTTCCATGGCTGGCACAGCTGTGGCTCCCCTGGATCCCTGGAATGTTCCAGGCCAGGTTGGACATTGGGGTTTGGAGCACCTGGGACAGTGGGAGGTGTCCCTGCCATGGCAGGGGTGGCACTGGGTGAATTTTAAGGCTCCTTTCAACCCCAAAAAATCAGGGTTTAGTGAAGGCCTTGGCAGTGCTGGCTTTATGGCTGGACTTGATAACTTAGAGGACTTTTCTCCAACCTAAACAATTCCATGTTTCTCCATGTTCCAGCTTGGAAACAGCTCTCATAACTACAATTTTATATATATATACACACACAAAACACCATATTCACTGACAGAGAAGCAGCAGATTTAAGAACTTTTCTGTTTAGGGTAGTAGCTATGAAAGGATAATTTTTCAAAATGCCTGCAACTAAAAAGTGGCCATCCATAAGCTGATCTTCCATAATTAGTTAGATAAAAGTGTAAGCAAACTTTTAAAAAAAAAAAAAAAAAAAAAAGAAGAAAGAAAAAAAAAAAAAGGAGAAAAAAAATCAAAGGGTGGGGGAAGAAGAAGAAAGAAAACTTGCTCCAGGGAAGAAGCAACTGTTCTCTGATGTGCAGCAAGGAATTTAACATCAAAGAACTAATGTAAATGGGGCCCATTTACCTCAAAAAACAACACACCACTCCACATTCTGGAATATTTCTATTTTAAGTTTGACAGCATTATGCCTTGTACCAAAATTCAAGATTGTGTAATTTGATAGATGTCAGAAGAAAACGACCTCCAGAATGGTTAATGGTGGCAATCTTTGTTATTAAGGATGTTAAAACTCTCTGTACAATATCTGTTTAAACTTCAGAGATCAGCAGATCACCTTTAAAGTTCATCTGATTGAACATAAAAATTCCATTTTGACTCAAAGCCTGAAACATGCATTTTCCTTATGTGCCTCTAACCCTGACAGTGGGTGACTTCCCACACCAGCCTCCTGTTCTTTCTCCTGCTCTCCCCAGCAATCAGACAAAAATGAAAGCTGGATCTCTGCTCAGCAGTGAAAATAGCACACCACTTCAAGGATGTAATCTGAACCACCCAAAAGACCATTAAAAATAGTTGAATACCCAAAATGATGTTAACAGAATAATTAGTCAAGCACCAAATGACTTCAAGGGTTTTGAAAATGAATGATAGAAATCCCAAAATCCTATTAATATTCTATTTTACATTTCACTTTTGGAGGTCTACAAATCTTTTCCTTTTTATTTTTTTTCATTAAACACACATCTTTAGGAGGAAAAAAACCTCTCTCATTCATGTGTGGAGCGCTTTTCATTGGGAAAAAGCCAAGAATGAATAGAAATGACTTTGAGTGTACCTGCACAGAGAATTGCCTTTCTGCAGCACATTGCACTTCTGTGCTCAATGGGAGAAACTGCTTCTGCAAACTGTGCCTCAGGAAAACTCCCAATTCCAGACTTCTCATTTAAACCAACAGAGTTATTCCCAAGAATTCTGAAATTATGCACAGGAATTAAATACAGAAAGTTTTCTGTGGGGCTCCTGATGATGTTACACCATCCTCACAATTTATTACCTTCCTCTAAATGGATTTACTGAGCATCCAAACACTCCCAGCATCACCAATGCTGACTGCCAGTCAATACTGCTGTCAGCTAGACACATAATTTAAAATAAATTGGCCTAAAATACAAGCCTTGCATACAAGACAAGGATTTAAAACCAGATTAACAGCCTGGGTTTGCCACATGCAATTGTTTAATTCTTGAACTCCCCTTTAGAGAAGACAACACTGCTGAGCGCATCAGCACTTAAAGAATTGTGGTTTCATCTGAAGCTCTTCTGGGACATTTTGCCAAAAGATTGCTGGGTGTGATGAACTCTGGGCTGGGATCATGGACAGGCAAAGATGGCTGATTTTAATTTGATTTATTCTCATCAGTCACCTGTCAGACGCCTGTTGGTGAAATCAGTGAGGTGTTTTGTGGTGACAGATCCCTGAAAATGAGATTGAAATGTCACTTCTCATCTGCCATCCATCACACGGGCAGCTGGGGATGAGATTTCCCATTTTCTTCCAATTCACACCAACTTGGAGTCAGGTTTTATATCCCACAGCTCCACACTCAAACTAGGAGTAAACCTGGTGAAGATGGGGAGACTGCCACACTCTCCACTTCAGGGTCCCTAAATCACAAATACATTCCTGAATTACCATTTTAATATTTCCTTCTTTTCTTCTGCTCTGCTCAACTAAACCAAGATAGTTATTTAAATTTTTAAGTTTAGGTTTAAGACGTTATATCAAAAGTGCTGGCATGTTATTTTCAGAGCTTTAAAAGAAAATGTTGTGCATCCAACAGGAATTACTTGAGCTTTGCCAAGCTGCCTTTATCCCTGAGAAATGCAGCACTCACTGCTCTGACATAAAGAAGTTTCCAGAATCACCCAGGCCCAGCTGTTTCTGGTACCCACAGAGCTGAAAACCAGGGGGGACAGGCTGGGAAACATCTCTGAAGATGCAAGTCAAGGATAAAGCTTCCTCCACACACAGAAGGAACAGTCCCAGATGTGACACTGAGCCACGAATGGACTCACCTAAAAATATTTAATCTGATTTACAAACCATGATTCTTTCAGAAATTGCACATTTCTGACAACAGAATCATGTTTATCAGCTAAATTCACACACTTTGATTTTTGCCAAGGACAGACTCTAAGGCTCCTGAAGCAATTATAAAGGGATAAGAATGAACTTTTTAGATTCTGCTTTAAGTTGAATTTTGTGGCAAGAACAAGCATTTCTTCAGAAGACAATGAGTAGAAAAACATTCTGTGTATGTATCATTTTAAGACAGAATCTTTGCTATTAAATAGAAGAAAAAGTGGGAACAAAGGACAAATTCTGTACCCCTGAACTAACTTGATATCACTAAATTAACTCAGTATCACAAATTCTGAACCCCTGAATTAACTTGGTATCTCTAAATTAACTCAGTATCACAAATTCTGTACCCCTGAATTAATTGGGTATCTCTAAATTAACTCAGTATCACAAATTCTGTACCCCTGAATTAACTAGGTATCTCTAAATTAACTCAGTACTGTGAGTTATTAACTCAGTATTTTGAAGCTACATCATTAGACAGGAGCCCAACAAAAGTTAAGCTGCTACAGCTGGAAAGACAGACATTGAAAATACCAAATCCCCCAACAAATTTATGATCTGAAGCCATCAGTGCTCCTCAGCAAGATTATGTTGGATTACTTTTTGTAGTTTTAAGTACAACAAAGCTTCCCCAAAAAAGTGACAACTTCCCAGAGCCAGAGCACGTTACTGAGCTGAGGAGAAATTTCCCAAATTTCCAATCCAGCACAGGCCCAATTAAAAGGAAAATGGAATATATTGCTCCATCATCAAAGCAATTAAAAACATAAATAAGGCATTGAAAGTCTCTTAACATTCCCAGTGTTTAATTATTTATCTGTTCTCCATCCTGCAGCTGTAGGTCAGAATTAACTCCTCTGAACTAAATACAGGAGAACTCTTTTGGGGATTTGTACCTTATTGATTTTCAAGCAAACATTCAAATTCATTTCCAATTCACACAAGAACTGCAACAGTTTCACCTAAATCAGATTTTCTACAAGTTAAACACCCCTCCTACACTCAGATGTGATTGTGAAAGTACTTTGATCTCTGTTCCCAAATTTATTGCTCTGTGTAATCCATGACAAAATATAATGTGATTTACTGTATCTCTATATGACAGCCCAGCAGCTGACAGAACTTCATAATTTAGCAGAAGAAAAAAACCCTTCTGGCACCAAAATATACAAATCATAATTGAGGCACTTTAGCATCATGTTACAATGAAGCACAGGCAGAGTGATCAGAAGAACTTCAGAACAATTAGAATTTTTCTCAGCCATTTAATGAAGGTGGCTTTTACTCGGTGACATGCTCTGCAGCTGTAAACAAGTCATTTTGGAGCACTTCTCTTTCTTCACATTAATGACTCTGAAGCACTAATAGCATTGTTTTACCCCTTCCCTATTTCCCAAACACTCCTTCTCCTCCAAAAAGAAGAAGAAAAAAACCCACCTGCAGCTTTTCTCTACTATAATGATATGAAGAAAGAGCAAATGAGTGTAAACAAATCGTGCCAGTATTTAAATACACAATTATTATGTTTTCCATTAGCTTGGTCTTGATCACTGAGCATTTTTTCTAAATAAAGCTATTTGGAAATCTTGTTTTTTAATTTTTTTTAATTGTGCTGACCTAAGCAGGGATGTGATGCACACGTTTCATGGGGAAGCTTTTGCAGAGGTTTGTGCTGACTCTGGGGTTTGGGGAACTTTTGTGAAAAGGATGCAGCACCCCAGAAACCTCCAAGCAAAGTAAGAATGTGGGGCTGATGGACACAGGAGGATTTTCTATTTCTAATCCTGAGGAACAAACTACAGCTACTGTTGTTTGCAAAACGAGAATTTTGGAGGAGCCCCAGTGAAACCAGCAGGGACTGGGATCCAGGAGCAGGGAATCCTTCCTGCCACACCTCACCAGGAACCCAAACCTCACCCAAGAACTCTGAACAAATCTAACAGTGAATTGGCCGAGTTGTTAAAATTAAAAAACCCACCAGTAATCTCACATGACAGTCAGCACCACTCTGGAAAACAGCCAATGTTTGCCAAATATTATCAAGTACCCAGGAATGTGAGGATAAGTAAAACTGGAAAATTTTTGGTAAAAAAGATAAAACTGGACCTTCAAGCAATCAGCTTTTCCAAGACACAAGGTATTGGGAAAAAAGGGAGATAATGAGGTGATGATTCAACTGGGCATTAAAACATATTGAATAAAGCTGAAATAATAAACAATTGTGTATTACAAGATAAAGTTGGTGTGTTACAGGTTGTTTGGAGAGTGAAGAAAGGCTCAGGAAACGATTGAAAAAATAATGACACCAGTTGTTGTGCCACTGGCAAAACCTCAGCGCTCACTTTTCCCACCATCCCCAGGACTCTGTGAGTCCTGATCTCATGAATGCACTCCAGGATAAAACCTGGAATTTCAGGGCTTGGGAGGAGGCAGCGTGTGCCCAGGTGCTGCAGAACAGGGAGGCTGTTTGGGCACACACTGAAAAACAAAGAGGACACAGAGACAACCAAAAAAACCCAGCTGTGAATGCTTCTTCAACAGCTCTTGGAGATTGGTACCAGTTGGTGAAAAACCCACTAAACCCTAAAAAACCCAGGCAAACTTCAACTAGGCAGCTCTAAGTGATCTGACAGGACATGAGTGTACTGAAAGATGGGCCACATGATCAAGCTCTCATTTTCATCATCTCAGTCCTTGCCCTGCTGAAAACCATCTTTTTAATTCCATCTTTTGTCCTAATTCATCATCTAGCTCTTCTCTGGTTCTCATTTCTTAACAGCATTGCTTCATTTTTAACCCTGTGGGGCTATTTGTGAATGCAAATAATGGTGCCTGATCTTAATGAAGATATTAAAAAGTGAGCCTGTTGCTCATGGGTGCACATATTTTTTCCCCAAAGTGACACTTACACCAACTTCTGCTGGCTCCTAACTCTGGAATCAGATTTATAAATACAGCTGATGAACAGACATCTGACCTGTTGTTTCATGGATTGTTTCTTCTGAGTTTTTATTTTTATTTTTTTCTAAGGAGATAGGAGCAGAGTAACTCTGTGAATAACTGCAGCTCTTGCTTTGAAACATCCCCAGCAGGGAGAGAGCCATAAATTCTGTTTAGTCTCAATTTGAGTGAAATATCCCTGAGATGATTCTACCATCTTTTTCTTCATGTTTGGCTCTGTTGATTGAAGACTCTTCCAAATGGCTCCCCTGAGGGATGATGCAATTCCTGTGACCATGTTCCTGCTCCACCATCATCCTGCTTTTTCTTTGGAGCAATCACAAGGAGCAGTGCAAAAAGAGGAAACTGGTTTGAAAAGGATTTGTTGAAAGGTACTATCAAGACAGATTAAATAATTTTTTGGGGCTAATATTCATGAAAAAAAAATCCTCTCTGTGAAAAACATTTCTTCTTGATCTTTTGGCATCATGTTTTGCTTTTACTTGATCTTTTGGCACCACAGTTCTGGTGTTGCTAGATTTTCTCCAACAATGCCAAATGTACTACACTCATTTTTATTAATATTAGTTGGTGAATCTCTGTGTCAGAAACGTGCAAGAACCGAGTGTAATTTCATGTACACAGGCTCTACAAAACAAAAACAATAAAAATATTACTGCTTTGGAACAGAGAGATAATATCAGAGCTCTTGGATTATAATGAAAAATAAAATTAAGAGACTTGGGAAACATCCAACTCTTCTTGGTAAGAATTGGAGGCTCTTTAAATTATTCATAGCTGGGCCCTAAGCTAAATAATTGATGTAATAGACTCAAAACAAATTTTTAAAAATGGCACATCTGCAACTGGGATCCTGCCTGCACTCAGCAAGGACACAAACAGGTCTGCATTACAATTAGCCACAATTTAATGAGATCATTACACCTGGGAGGGATCCAGGTCCCCATTCCAAGGCTGACCTGTTTGCCCCCATGGAAATGAGCAGGGGATCACTGTGAAAACAGCTCCCACAAACAAAGTTATCTGCAAGTGTGGCTCGGTCTCCAGGTTAATGAAGTGAAAGGTGTCAGTTCCATCACACCCAGTCTCAGCAGGTCCTAGGGACAGAGATGGAACCATCTGTAGTGCTAAGGAAATGTGGAGTTGGCAGAGAAGAAGCAGAGGTGGAGACACAGGACTCAGAAATGGGAACTCATGGAAGGCACAAGATGCTTTTACTTTAGGAGCAGAAGAAACTGCTTAGGGGAAACTCAACACTTTTAATCAAGAATCTCCTGGAGTATCTTTCATCTCAGAAGATGTCATATTCCTTCCCTTCATCTTCTATGTCTTTGCCAGTGCTGAACAGTGTGACACCATCTGCAACAGTGCCAGAACAGATACTGTGAATCACAGATATTCCTGCATATGCAGCATGAAAATATGCCCAGGGAGTTCCATCCAACTGGGCTGCTCTAGGGCTGTGCTGGGGCAGGAATTAATCCAGCATCAGAGCCTGATGCTGAATGAGGGACTGAAAAGTTCCCTAGGGCACATTATCAGTACCTTACTTGCAAATTATATGCAAGAAGTTGCTCAGAAAATCAGTATCCAACTATAGGAAGAGTTTTGAAAAGGGCCCCATTACATTATATTGCAATAAAATTGTTATACAGAATAATTATTGCTAATTAAGGTAGTGGTCACTTATAGAGTGACCTTAGCTTTAAGTTCCCTGAATATCTGAGTTTTATGTGGACTTCAACCAGATACAGGTGGAGTGATTGTACCAGGTAAAAACTGTAAATATCAGATTAGATTTTAAATCACAGAAATCCAGAGTAAACTAACATCAACATCATTAAAGTCTACAAGCAAGATCTGCATGGCTCTGGCCAGGCTTTTTGCCACCTTGGTGTCCCATCTCTCCAGAGGGAACCACTTCACACTTTCCTTCCATCAGAACAAATACAGTCCCAAAAATAAAGTGTTTAACTCATTTTTGGGGTTTTTTTTTTGACTGCAGCTTTGTCCTGTAATCAAATATCATGTGTGTTCAGTACAGTCAATACACAAAAATGTAAATTACTTCTCCACAAGAAAAGCAGCACTGAAAGAGAATTAGATGTTCCTGGAACCTGCAGAAACCTCTAACAGAATGAGTCAAAATATCTATTTAAATATAGGAAAAAAGTCAATAAAAAGCTAAATGTTGAGAATTATTTAGAGAGAAAAAAAAACCCCATCATCATCTTCTCCCACTCCGGTTTACTCATGTGTGCTGCTCAAAGGCAGCTTTTTTATGAGATATTTTCAGTGTTCCAAGGTTGCTTCCTTTGAGCATTGTTAGCCTGTCCACTGCTCTGCTCTGCTGAATGCTCATTTCCCCTGCCAAGAAAATCCCACAGAACATTTCAAACAGCCAAGCCCCACATCTGCACACACTCAGACTTTGTCTCTGCCTGCAGCCATTTCTGCCAAAGCTGGAGCTCTGTGCTCTCCCCTGCACCTGGCTCAGCAGTGGCCCTGCCCCAGGTGCAACCTGGAGCTCACCTGGCCCAGCCCAGAGCAGCTCCAGGGCTGTGTGATCCCCAAATCCAACAACCATGCAATGGGATGGGCTTGAGGGGACCTTAAAGCTCATCCAGTGCCACCCTTGCCACTGCCATGTGTCCTGGGTTACAATGCACAGATGTATTCAATCAGCATCTCCATGAACTGGTAAAAACAGCAGGGGCAGTGTTTTCCTTGCCTCCTCCCCTGGACTATCTCCTGTTAATGGGCCACCAATGCCCTGCCCCATGAGTCACAGATATCTCCTGTTAATGGATCAATGCCCTGCCCCATGAGTCACAGATATCTCCTGTTAATGGATCAATGCCCCATGAGTCACAGATATCTCCTGTTAATGGATCAATGCCCTGCCCCATGAGTCACAGATATCTCCTGTTAATGGATCAATGCCCTGCCCCATGAGTCACAGATTACTCCCTCCAGGAGACATTCCTGTTTCATGGGCCATCAAGGAGCCACCATGACTGATAAAATGACATCATCCTGTTGTGAGATGCTCTGCCCAGGGGGAGGAGCCAAGCATTCCCACCTGGATATCATGTGGGGCCTGGGAGACAGCAGGCAGCTCTCTTACCCACTGGTTTCCAGAGGACAGGAGCTACCGGATCTTTCTACAGGATCGCCACTTCAGCAAGAGCACTTCATCTGGACTGCTGCCACCACCCTAACTAGCAGGGTGTCAGGTTGTATTCTGACTCTGTCAGTGCTTTCTTTTTGCTACTACTGCATGTATTTTACTTTTTTTTCCTATTAAATTATATTTCTGACTTGGAGTCTCACTGGTTTTGCTTTCACACTAGTACACCATGACACCTTTCCCCACCCCAAGGTGCTCCAAGCCCTAGCCAGGGATCTATCTGCTCTGGGCACCCATGGCTCCTCATCCTCACAGGCAAGGGCAAAACACTGCAGAAAAATGATCCTAAAACTTCTGTCAGCTCAACCAGGTATGTACAGAAATGCTGAAAACATCAAAATCTTACAGCAGCAGAGCAGAGAAAAAGTGTACAATCCCAACAATGTCCCAGGGATCTCCAACAGACACCAATCCTGACAAAGCCTGCAGTGTGAGGGGAGTGCTCAGGAACTGACATTACAATAAACAATGCCCCAGCCTTAAAGCTGAGATTTTTAAGTACCAGAAAAATGAAAGACCTCAATAAATCATGTGTCCCTAAATAGCAGAAAGCTGTCTACAAACACCAACAAATATTGAAATGTTCAGTGTGCCTGTAATGCAGACTCTTCCTTCCCCTGCGTCTGCCCCTCACTCTTCTCCTCCTCATCCCCAGGACAATGGGGAGCGCAATGCCAGAGGAATCCTGGATCTTCTTCACCCATTTGCAGCTCTGTTTTTCTTGTCACTGAAGTATGAATCATTCCTTTTGTATTTCCTCGTGTTCACGTTAAAAACAGTCCCCAATGGCACAAAGCAGTCTGAACAGAAATCAACTTTATTCCCAAGCTCGTCACAGAGGAATGAGATCCCTCACTGGAGAATGGAGTGACCTTCAGAAAATCTGCCCAGTCAGAAGTTCCATGCCTAAACTGTCAAATTCAGCTTCCCATTGGATTTTTAAGCAATCCTCACAGAACTGGCATCAAAAAAAGGTAAATTTAGAGAGCAAATTTTTGTGCCACACTGTCCTAAATTTCCAGGTAACAAGATCTGGTAAAAAATATTTTCATAAATCAATTTCAAGGCTCATGCTGCAATCAAGATGCTTTTTTCCTCCCTCTTGGATAAAATTATCAAGGGTCTGTGGACTAGGATCAAGATTTGAACTAAATTAGCTGAAACTGCTACTCTGGAGCTTTAATTGGAGTTTGCCCTCTAAGCTTCTTTGAGTTTTGGATTTTGTGGCCAGTTTCCATAGTTCTACAATTGCAAGACAGAAATGAAACAGAATGGGGAATGGAGATTTGAAGGTAATGCCAGGTATTTTCACATGGCTGTGAAAGACTTTTCAACAGAGATACTTTTTTCTTTTCCCCTCCTATCTTTTACTCAACATGTGCTCTTAGATTAGGGTAAGAATAGAGAAGTAGGTTAAAGAAAAAAAAAATACAATAGCAGTTAACATAGCTTAAAATTAGCAAATTTTTTGAAAAATAGAAAAAAATCCAGCAAATTAAAGAAAACCAGTATTTCTGACAGAAATGACAATTCAAGACTATTAGAGATATTGCCCTATGAAGGATTATTTGTAACTTTAATTTGAGGATGTAAAGAAGTTAACTTTTCTTTTGCTATACTACACATGTAAAAAAAGATCAAAGAAAAAAAAGAATTGAGATTCAAATTCCATTTTTAAGCAAAAATGACAATGTCTTCCTGAGTTAAAATTAATCCTTTAATGATGAATTTCAAAGGTTTAAATACTTTCTGTGACCTTGGCTTTAAATAATTATGCCAAGTGGAGCTTTCCTTGCATTCAGAAAAGATTGTGAATTGTTGATCACAGCCATTTTAATGGCTTCAGGCTGGCTGATTTCCAACATAATCCTCAGAATGCTCTTTAAAATTACAGCCCAAGAACCTGACGCAGGTAAATGAAATGTCACTTGCACAAAGGCTGCTCAAACACTCCATGCAGATTGTTCATTTGTGCCACTGCACATCCCCTTGCAAGAAAATGGGTGATTTAGTGCCTTAATGCAACGTTTAAAAGAGACTTCAACAACTATCTGCTTACACATACACAGAGTCTACCAGAAATATTAAGCAGGGCTTTTTTAGTTTGGCTTTTGAAATAAAACTTGCAGGTTTTAGCACCCTAATGAAGGGGAATACTTGAATTCAAGGCAGGGCTCCAAGGGATGCTCAGCAACAGGAATGTGGGCAGTGACCCCACAGAACAAAACAGAAGGGAAACCTTGATCAATCTGGAACATTAATTTCCATTTCCAAATCTCAGCCAGAGTCCTTTCTCACTTGATGTGCACCACAGGCTAAATTACAGCAGCCACAGTGAGCAGCCAGACACAATTTCCTTGCACCCTGAGCCTGAGATTTTCCCTCCTTAAGAGCTCACTCTGATTTTAAGGGAGAAAAAGCTTGGCTAGGCAGAACCACCCCTTCCACTGTGTCTATTCCAGCAGAGGAAGATCAGCCTGCTCCTGGCAGGCTTTACCTGTGGAATCACCTGTGTTTTTAAAGTGCTGCTGGCTCCTCATGGCACTTCCATCCCTGCTGGAGGTGCTGCCCAACCCCAGCGTGTCCAGAGCAAAGATTTCCATCCCAGAACCCCAGAACACCCCACACTTGTGCTGCGACTCTGGCATCCCGTGGTCTTGATCTGCTTTTTCAACTCAAGTGACCCCCAAACATTTTCCCTCAGGAAATCTGTGCCCAGCTGACTTTGGGGTGATCACTCCCCTTCCACCCCGCAGAGCTGCTCTTTGCAAATCCGATGCTTTAAGTTCTAGGTTTTCTATTCTGCTTGGGTGAGCTTTGCCCTTGTGCTTAGGGTGATGAAGACAAAACAGTCTGATTTCAGCTGTGGACTTCAAGGACAATTTCTTCGAACTTCAGGCCCTAAGCACAAGCAATGTGAAAAGAGGAGGGCAGGCCAGCCAGCAAGCCAGGAGGATGAAACTTCACCATTTGAGACTATGAATTGCACAGTTGACTCCTGTATGCAAATGTGTGCATGATACAATTCCTTCAAAGCCATCTTCCCCTGGCCCCTGGAACTCACTATAATAGATAAGGTCTTCTAGATACCAAGGTTGAGAGAAATTCCTTAAGAATTTGGTCACTCTCCTAACACCTTGGGAGATAATTGGTCAGAAATTAGTTTGTGTAATTGGTCAGTTCACCTCTAGAACTTTTGACTTAGATTGGATGCTGTCCTTTGTGGAAACTTTTTATTGGCTGTAGTTTGAATCCCCCTTGAACTCATAAATGTGACTGTGTCCTCTTTGTCTCTGGGGATCCCTGCTTGATTCCCTTTGCATGAAATAAAGATTCTTGTGGAACATCAAGCAAGGCCTCTGGTCTTTCTCTGCTGGCTGATGTGAGCTGCTGAGAGTTAGCTGATCGATATCAGCACTCTCAGGTCCTGGTAAAACACCCACCAGAGACAAAAAGCAAGTTTACACCAATGGACCAAAATCTATAAAGGTGTGAGATCCTGTGACCAAGCCCTCTTTTACTTCCATCTTGGAGCCATCCAGGCAGAGGCCACATCTGTGGCACTGATTCTGTCAGGGTGGGGCCTTCAAGGCCTCTGAATAAATACCCATTTTATTCCCCTTCACCCTGTAGCCTCTGCTCCTCTAGACATCAAATCCCTTACCTTGTTCAAGGCTGCCTCTGTCTCTGCCGTGTGCTTTATTTTCAGCTCTGATATCACTTTCTCCATCTCCATCTTGAGGCTGTTCAGTGCTGCCTCCTTGTCTCGAGCTGCCTTCAGCTTCTCCTCATCCCTCTGCAGGCTCAGGTCCAGCAGCTGATGGTTCCTCAGAGCGTTTGCCTGGATCAGCTCCTCCCTCAGCTTGCGGATTTGCTTCTCCAAACACGAGATCACCTGAGAGCAAGAGCAAACACAGTGACAAAACCCAAACTCACCATACAAAACCCACTTGGTTTCCCCCAACAGGCTCTGAGCAGACTCAGAGGATGCTCAGTCCCTTTTCCTCTTCTTGCTCGCAGATAAAGATGGCTCCCCCTGCCCAAAGCACTGGTAAGAGGAATATTTTGGAGGAGAAATTGAGCTTGTGGCATAGAATCACTACATTTCCACCCACACCTTCTTTTATTCTCCTTAAGAAATCACCTGCTCTCTTCCAATGAGCTATCAGACATCATCAATCATTAATCAATGGGGGAACACAAAGGGGGAGGGATCAAAGTGACAGGAATAAAACTGTGTCACAGAATCCACTCTGCTAATTCACCACAGGAGCAGATACACATCTATTACTCCAGATTACATTGAATATAACTCTCACTAGTTACTTTTCTAACTCCATTTCCTCTCTGGGCTCTTCAGCAGCTACAGGAGCATCACATCTGGGACAAAGCACTGTCCTTAGAGCTAAGGGTGATGGGTGACACTGAGAGCACATCTGTGTCTTCATTCATAAATGTCATTCTGAAAATGAGCGCTTTCACTGCAAAACTCACACAGAATTGCCCCTTTTGTTCCCCCTGTTTAACAAGAAACTCTGCAGTTGCCTGGAATTCTTTCCCAGAGGATGGGACAATACTGGGAGCAGAAACTGATGTTTGACCAGGTAAGTGCAGGTGACTCAGCTCAAGCTTATTAAAGGTTTCACAAGAAAATCTGAGGAAAAGCAGTGTATATTTAAAGTTCCCATTGTCCTGGAATGCCAGTTTCTCTCCAACTACTATTTTTCTTCTCCAGACATTTTTAATACACTGTCTGTACTCAGCTACACCATTTATTAGCAACCTCTGAGAGCCACATTACTACAAAACTTTGAAAAGGAAACATTTGTTTCTGACCAAAGCTGGGACATGAATGACTATCAGATCTATTGCCTTGTACATTAATCTCCCAAGACAGATTCCTGTAAATACTGTGATCTGAGAGAGGGGAAAAAAAAAATCAAGGCTTGAAAGTTTGCCTATTTTTCAAGCTATTTGAACTACATGGTGTAATAAAAGACATTGTCTCCCTTCAAACCTTCAGTTTGTCCTTCAGCTATCCCAGCTGTAACATGTATTAAATAATATCAACCATCTCAGAAACTTATTTTGCTTCCATGCTTTCTTAATTACTCACTGGCATGAGTCCCTACTATATCAAAGGTAAGAGTGTGTGTATGCTGGAGAAGGAATGAGCACGTCATTTGTGTACACAACTCCACCACAGGCCACATATTTCAGTCCTATCAGCATTATCTCCAACATATGTTTCATATACTGTAATCTGTGCTAGATCCTTTCCTTCCTTTCCTGAGCTTTTCCTCTACACATGTTTAATTTCTTATTAAATCTGTATACAGACTCACGGCGTAAAGTACATTTCAGTGCATAATTATAATCCACAATGTACTTTCGTAATTCTTTTGGAAAATGATTTCATCTGCAGATCACAAGCACATGACAGCCTGCCTGGCTTTTCCTTAACTCAATGAAGATAAGAGCTGCAATTGCTGATGGGTGCTATGCTCTGAGTTCCAAATGACACACAGAGAATTTGGGGTTTCAACAGCTGCCCCACTGCAGTCCTGCCTGAAATAGCCACAATTATCTTTTAATCTGTGACAGCTCTTTTTGAAAGCTCACTCCCCTTATTTTTTTTCTACTTTCTATTTTTAAATAAAGAAAACTTCCTTTAATTACACCCCCAAGTGAAACTAATAAATTACATTGCGCAGAAGTTCCCTAAGAAGTTTGTTAAAATATTTAGGGTAAAGAAATCATGGCTAACTTTTTATAATACAAGGAAAATTCATTCCCAAAATGACACTACAAGCCAAAATAAAGACTGGATGAATTCCTGTTACACCTTTTAAGCTTTACTTCCTTTTTTATTCAATGGTTCTTATGTAAAATCATTAGAAAAAGAAACACAATCCAGTTTTTTCTGTAAGGACAAAGTAACAGCTTCAGAGCCAAAACTGAGGACAGCAGAGAACTGAATGTTATAGGTAAAGCAACAGTAATTAATATGCAAAGGAGCATTAATGTTGGACCTAATAGATGGCAAAAGCAGATTTGGTTCTATTAGGGAAGAAGAAAGACTCAGAAGACGGGGTGATGGCAGCGAAACTAATGTGATTAAAGGAGTCCCTTTGGAGCAACTTCAGTGCCAGTAAGATGATGTTAAGAGACATCTAATCTCTCCAAAGTGACTGGAAAAAGCTTATATTGGGGATCACAGACACAGTTCCTGTCAATCACTTTCAAGTAAGTCCAGTTCTCACAGCCAGATTAGTTTTTCCCATAAACAAAGTCAGTGGCAGAAGCAGCTCACGCCCAGCTCAGCCTGGGACAGCCCTGTGTGACACAGATATCTGCCCAGTGCTGCAGGAAATCAACCCCAAACCTTCCAGCACCAACACTCTGCTATTCCACATGTCAGGTTTAATAAACTATTATTAGACTTAAATGTAGGCAAATTTGCGGGGTGGGGGGGAAGCCCCAAGATGACTTAATTCTCTGTTGCAAAAAATCCATGAAATGTAAAACTTACGAGCAACTGTCTTTTCTTAAGAATTCTGTGGGAAAATAAAAGCTGCAGTTACAAAATCCCACTTCTCAGGCTCCTGATCCAGAGGCAGGATGGGTTCTTTGTAACACTGACTCCTCTTTCTCATTCTTGGTTTCTCAAATTCTCCCCTGGCTGCCCAAATCTCTGTTTGGGAACCAAATGGTTTGCATGGACCAAACAACTGCTGGAGTACAAGAGCCGCTGTGAGAAAAGTTACCTTAAACATCTGAGCAAATTATTATTGTGCTAAACAAGGATTAAACATAAGAAATAAAGGCTGGCAGTACAGAACAGAACAGAACAGAACAAAAATGTTTCTGCCACTTGCTGCCTTTTCTGTAGTCTCTATTTCAGTCGTGTGTGTATGAGCACATGAAATAAGAGAGATCTGGATCTATTTTAGAAAGGATGCAGAAGTTTTTAGCAATTCCCAGCATGGCCATGCCACAGGAACATGCCCCAAACAACGAAGCATTTTTAAAATTGCCATTAATACAGGACAACAAATAGAAAGACAACACCAGCTTACACAGCCTCCCAAATGGAGCAAAAATACATAAACTGTGTGACAGAGATTTCATAAAGGTTTATGTGACATATTTGTACATCCCTTAGATGAAGAAAATGCTGGCCAAGGTGGTCATTTCTATTTCTGTTTCAAAGAAATAACTTCAGAATTGTAACTAAGAATATCTGTGCTGAAATAGTGTCATAAAAAGGGTGGGTCATAAGCCCACAGCAATTTGCCTGCAGGGAAAAAATAGACTTGAAAGAAAAAGAAGAAGGTTGGTCACTCACTTTGGCCTATTTAAAATGCCAATAAATGCACTGCGTGTTATTTGGAAGGAAAACATGTGCTCTTAATTTTAAAAAGTAAGTTGCATAAGAAAATATAAAGTTGGCAAAAAGTTTAAATTAAAATCTGTTGCTGATGTCTGAAACTCTGCTCCACTTACAGGCCACAGGGATGAGAAATGGACCGAATGACTGCGGCCTAATTAAAAACAATAATAACACCAATTCCCTTTATTTTCCAGGAGCTGCTGCTTCACCCCCTTGAAGCATTTCCTTGGCTCAGTTTCTGAGGAAGAGGCTGGAGCATGAGGCCATCCTCATCCTCTGTGTCCCAGAGCATCACACACCCAACCACATCCACCCAGCACCAGCTCAGCCCAGGGCCAGGCTTGCAAAGTCACAAAAACAAAGCAGAGTCGGGATGAAATGCACTCCTGATTTATTCCCCGAGGCACAGACCTGGAGGTGTTGCTTCAGCAGATTTACAGTAAGTAAAGGCTGAGATGTGCCAGCAGATGAAGCTGCAGGAACCTCCTTGCTCTGCCCTGCTGGAACAGAGCATCTCTGTTCAACATCCCTGTGCTTCTCAAGGGGCTCCTGACAACTCTCCAAAGTGATTTTCACAGGTTTGCTGTGCTGGGTTAACTTGGCTCCAGTCAGGGCTCACTTTGCTGTGTTTAATTCTGCTGGCATGTACAGTATTTCCACGATTATAAGCCGCACCTGAATATAAGCCGCACCTTTTTTTTTTTTTTTTTTAAGTGAGGATTCATGTGTAACAAAGTAACGAGTTAGTAACAGAATCGCTGCCAGCGGGGTTTGGTGTCAGGTGCTCAAGTTGCAAACAGTTTTCATAGACCAGCCAAGCCTTTAAAGCCAGCCCCAGGTGCCCTCCCCAGCCGGCTCTCACTTCCAGGTTGGCATTTCGCTGGGATTTGTCCATAGATAAGCCGCACCTGATGATTAGCCGCACTACTGGGGTAGGCTGGATTCTTCAATGAAAAAGGTGCGGCTTATAATCGTGAAATTACTGTAACATTTTAAAAAATCCTACAACAACCTCTGAGCAGTAGCAGGGACCAGGCTGGATGATCCCACAGATCCTCTCTAGGATAATAACCTCAAATATCAGCCCTATTTGAGCACAGATAAGCAGCTTCTGCCTCTGCATGCCAAGAGCTTCAGAGCATTTCCTCCTCAGAAGAACACTGAAGTGTGCTGGGAAACATCAGCTGGGCCCTCCTGAAAGGGACATTTGTGCTGTGACAGCGATGGATGAGGCATCCATAACATTTGTTATGGGGCACTGGATTATTTCTGAAAGGAGATCAGTCCAGTCAAGGGAAAGGCAGTCTGTAATAAAAACAAATCTCACTCTGATGATGAAGAAGTGAAAGGAAAATAAAAAATGAAGTAGGAACACCCAGTGATTCAGTTTTCAGTGGTGACAGTGACTCCCTTTTCACCCCCCAGCAGTGTCCCAGCCATGCAGGGACTGGTGGCACATTTACTGAAAACACCTTAGAGGGGATTATCAGCTCAAAGTGGGAATCTGAACAACTTCAGCTTTCTTGTGAGTAACCAAAGCTTTATCAAATGCTGGGAAACAGATCACACAAGTTCCTCTACCACCACACAAACAACCAATGCATTTAACATACAAGAAGTCTGAAAAAACCCAAGTACTTGCAGCTCTAAGCTTAGAAAGAAGTGTAGCTGTAAAAATTCAAATATATAATGTTCATTTGTGTTTAGAACAAAATTGGTTTATATTAATGGATTTTTCTACTGCTGCTCCTGCAAGGGACAACAATCCTTGTCTTAACTGATCTTATTCTGGTTTTTAGGAATTATTCTCATGATTTTTACCCTCTGGACCCTGCCAGCCAAGGGCCAAGCACAGCCCTAATGGCTCTCTGATCTTTCTGCCCACAAATCATCCTACTGTTCTAACTCACTGGTTTCCCTCTACCTGCTTTTCTCCATGCCCAAGGAATTCCAACTGGCCAGTCCAGCCAGCTGGCAGCTATTTGTGCCTCCTTTGTATTGAACTTAATCATGTCCATTTAAACAGCTATATTAAAAATATTTTCTATAGCACGGCAATTTCAATTAAAATATGTGAAGAATTTATTACCCTTGTTCTCTCATGACTCCTAAAATCACCAATTTGTCAATATTATGAATACTTTCAAAGATGAGATTTCATTTGCAAAGAAAACCAGTGGCACATTATCACATGGGTAATGATGTGGCGGAGCACAAATTAGCAGGGATAAGTAATAAACAGCTCTTCAGCTTTCACAGCACAATCTGTTACACTGTCAAGTTTAAATGCCTTTTGGGTAGGAACACACAGGCCCATAAATGTGGTATTTAAGGGAGCAGATAAATGAAATTGTGTGAAACGAAGTGAAAATGAACAACAATTCAGTGAGCAGCAGGTTGGGCTCAGTTCCTGAGAGCACTGATCATTCCAAGAGCATGGGACTGTGCAAAGAAAACACAGAAATTATCCCCCCTACCTTTATAAATAGTCCTGGACAGCGGACTAAGACTTCCTGGAAATGTCAGCTTCAATACCCAGAGATGTATTTTATTGTATGCTCATGTAGCATTTTGTGCACACTGAAGTGTTCTCATTCTTGAGGGGAAAAAAATTCTCTCCAGAATTTTGGTTCTATTGCAGAGCTCCTTAAAAAGGAGCCATCCCCATCCTATTTCTACACATTTGTATATATCCTATGTGTGACTACATTGCAGTGATGGGGTGAAGTTAAGAATATGTTCATAAGTGAATGTCCTCAGTTTATAAATCAGGTTGGATATTATCGAGTTTAGGTCTTGCAGGAAAACTGACACGAAGCACAGCTGCACTCACTGATCTGCTCCTGCACAGCACAAGAGAAGGGGAAGCTCAGATGAATGTCCAGGGGAAAAACCTCAGAGGCAGCAGTGCAGGGGACAGCTCAGGGTGACAAAGTGCAGGGCAGCAGGGGCAGATCTCAACCCCACACTGCAGGATTCATGCAAAGGTTTGTTAACTCCATCCCCGCACAGCTCAGCTCCTCTCTCCTTTGCACCTCTGACATCTCTCCTGAAAATACCCCCTGGAATTTGTAAAGGGAGCTGTTAAGCTGCCAACTTACATATTCATTTCATTAATTTTAACAGCATTAAACTGCTTGTAAAGGTCAAACTTGCTTCTAAGATTCTTTACCTGGGCTATTCCAGCACTGTGCATGCTCTGAAAAATGTCTCTAACATTTATGAATCTGGTAAAAGTTTATTTCCACTAACCCTGCCTATCTTGTATCTCCACTTTGTGATTTTTCTGGTTTAACACCACCCCAGCTGCTGGAGGGAAACATCACCCACCTCTGGTATCCAAACCAAACCAACAATCCCTCAGCACAACTCCTGCACTGAACAGCACCCCAAGCAAGGTCCAGACCCCTCAAGAAGAGATTTTTACTTCTTAGCAATGTATTTGCTCTGTCTTGTCTAATCTTGTTTAGCATTTCCTGAAATACATTGGAAGTGTTGACTCACTAACAAGAGTTACCTTCTGCTCAGCTCCACTTCCAACAAAATGAAGGAAAAATGAGTCTGCCTGTGCCATTCCTATAAATAAACAATGCTTAGGCAACAATTAACAGGTAATTTAACCTCCAAGCTGTTCAGGTATTTCTGAAGGCTGAAAAGAAACAAGCAATACACAGGTATCAAAAAGCCAGCAGGGAAAAGTTACACTGAGAACATTGGCCTCACTCTGGTTTTCACATCTCAGAAAGGCACAGAAGATTTTTGAGGTTGCTGTGACATGGCATTAAGGAAAACACAAATTTTCATGAGTTTTTTTCCCAAAAGAAGTGCAGTCAAGTAGATCTAGACTTTTACAGAAGCCAGTCAGCTGCCTAAATCCCAGTTAATGTAAATGGCACTTAAGCTACAAACTGGGCTTAAAAAAAAGAGGAGAGGGGGAAGAAAGAAAATCAGACATCCATTTGAACAGCTCCACAAAGAGCTTAAAATTAACGGAGCTTATTTCCATCTCTTAATTTACATAAGCACATTTGATTCCAATTTAGTTAACAGCAGCTAGAAAGCAGAACTTCATCTAGGTTGGTTATTGTCACTGCCTTCCCAGCAAAATGAGTTTTAGTGAAAGGGAAGAACCTCGAGCTTACACGTGTAACAAAACAATGCAGAGAACTGGTGAGCCAAAGGATTACTCACCGAGCTGAAACTGAGATAAATGTAAATACATTTTCCATTTCACTGTTCTAAGACTTGGCCCTCCTGCCTTGGAGACTGATCCAGAGCACTTTTTCCTTCCCTGATTTACTGGATTTGCTTTGAAACAGACTAGTGAGACAAAAAATTAAAAATTCCGCCTTCTTTCTCCTCTCCTTTTATCTGATGAAAGGAATGTTTACCTTTGTATTCCTCTTGTACAAACAAAATGATTGGGATAAAACTGCTAAGGGACCTGCCAGGAAAGGACTCATTTCCTTCTGTCTTTCTACCCAGAATTTTAATGGAGACACTCAAATGGGCACATCACAATCTACCTAAATGCATTAATGGAACTTAAATATGATGGAAATAAGAAAATAAATCAGCCTGTTTAATGCAGGGATCCCTTATAATAACTTGTGAATAAATAAAATGCAGAATGGCTAAAAAATAAATTAAAATGTACATGTTAATTAAAATTTACATTAAAATCTACATGTACTGTACTTAATGTACACTGTACTGTTGATGCCAATGCCACCAAACATCTTCCCTGTTTTCCTATATGAAGAACTTTGATTTCTGCATCTCAGGATATGAAAGGAAAATATTCTTCTCAGATGAATGTTATAGATATGTTCAGTTCTGAAATAACATCAGAGTAAAGCTTGTTCTGACAGTGAGGAAAAGCTACTGATATTTAAGGAAGGATGGGAATTTCCTGCAATGGAATCCAGAATGGAGCCTAAAGATCTCTGCAGAGGACTGTCCACCTGTCAATCTCAGAGCATTTTGTGTCCAGCATCCACTAAGTCAAAGCTTTTAAAAGACATTTGAATTTAAATTTTCCACACATTACATTTAAAAGCATTAACATTTCCTGAACAATGTGTAATGCTGATTTAAATGCAGACACAATGTACTGCAGATTTAAGGATTACCACAGACATTCATCTCTATGAGGCAGTAAAATTAAATGTATTATAATTCCCAATTTGTCCAAAGAGGAACACGCTGCATTGTCTATGAGAATGTCTGTGCCTGTCAACTACAGAAAACATTTCACTGTAAGTGAAAGAGCACAAAACAACCCCATGCCTCAAAAAGCACCTAGAAAAGCATCACACACTTTAATTTTGGATGCATTTGTTACTCAAAACACCCAACTTTTGAATATTCCCAAGTTTTACCTCACATTTCCCATAAGGGTTTTACATGGAAAACACAAAACCTGACAGGACAAACCAAAGACAAGATGCAGATAAAAAGCCTCAGTAATCAGCTGTCCATGCATCTTTAATTTCTTTACTTTCTGAAGCTCACACTTGTAGAAAAGCCCAATTTGGACAGCAATTCCCATCCAGCATCTGCCAGGACCATCTCAACAGGAGCTGAGGAACACTCCCAGCTCTGCCCAAGCTCTGCCCTCACTCTTACTGAGGTAAAAAACAGAAAGTTTCCAAAACTCCAGCACAATCACAGGAAGCAGCTAAGGAACCCAGTGCTGTTATTGTCTGGACCAACAAGAGAGGATTTCAATGCATCCCCTGCCCTGCTCTGCTCTGCTCTGGATGCCAAGCAGCAGGAGCATCTCTCATTTCTGATGTCACACTGCTACAGGGAAGGTGACAGTCCTGAACCAAATGTGAAGTCCTTGTTCTCAGCCTCATGACTGGCAATATGTGTGGGAAGGGTTCCTGAAATCCAGCAGCTCCAGAAACAAAAGTTGTAGCACTCACAGGTTTAGATTTGAAGGAAATAATCAGCTTCTGGCTGTACAGATCCCTCATTTCTGCACAGCAACAATAGCTGCACTGCTGCCTGTTAGTTGTGGTAAATTCTCATCCTCACATCAGCTGCTTACACAAACAAGATGAAGAATTACACACACAGGTCCAACTTTTGGCTTTCTCCTTTTTAAATCAACTTCTCATTGGAAAAAGCCCATTCTAGCAGTCTGTGTCTAGAGACAATCCTGATATTAAACACACAAATGTGTCACCTTCACCTGAGGAGGAAAATCCCCCAGAAGGTGTTGTTGAACCAGCTCAGGTGTTAGGCTGGAATTGAGGCCATCAGTGAGAATTCCCACTGCCACACACCCCAGCTGAGGCTGCTTCCAGTCTCCCTCTCTGCATTTCCACCCTGCAGGGCTGGCTGCACAATTCCCATCATCTCCACAGTGGTTCTCCTGAGTCCAGAGAGCTTTTGGAAGCTCCACAGCTACCAGCTCAGAAAGATGACATCAGCCACAGGATGATCTGTTCAAAAGACATGAAAACTGGGCCTAACATTTCTTCTCTTGAAATCGAGAGGGTTTTGGCTCAGTATCTTCCTCAGGCACCTTTCTGTTGATCTCTGTCCTTTTCATCCTTCTCACTTTGTCCTTGAATTCAGTTGATGCCTCTTCGTTTTCTGAATGACAAATAGGCCACTGCATCCTGGGGCAGGAATTTCTTCAGATTTATTTATGCAACTGTTTTGGATCTGCTGTACTCTGAATAAATATTAATACACAGCTTAAATATAAAAATCTAAATACATGCCAACTCTATAAAATAGCAATTAAATAAAATAACCCATTTTAAAATGTTTATGTTTATATTTACTACTTTCTCAAAAAAAATAAAAAATAAAACAACCCAAAACACAACCTCAAAATTGCACTAAGAAATCAGGAAAAATGGATTATTCCTAAACTGAATATTCTGGCAGGGAACAACAGGGTTTGAAGGAGAAACTCTTGACTGGAGGCAGAGCACCAAATGGAGCTGTCTCCTTTCTGTACAGACAGAATTTGCAGAATTTTGAAACCTGCTGCTTTCCAGCTCTGGAAAGCATCACTGTTTTGAAGGGCACAATCCTACTCTGTGAAAATAAATAAGAAATCATGACTTTGTAGCATGTTTGGCTAACACAAAGATCAGGGAACCAGTAGAGAGATTGTTTCCTGGATACCTTGAGGTGGTAGTTTTGACAAATGGCTTCTGATGCACTTGTGAGACAGAGATTTTGGTTTTCCCCACACACAGGACTAATCACCACATTAATGAAGGGTATCACTATACAGGAATTGCAGGGCTGTCTCTGCTAAACCTCCTTGAAATTCAAGCACAGAAAAACAAACATTGCCTTCCACAGAAATGGCTGCTGATGAATCCTGAGTATTCCCTCACAGCCCCTGATGCCAGAGATGCTGAAGAAACCTCACAAGGGTTTGTTTGCACAGCAAGGAGAGTAATCCACTCAGCATCCCCACAATACTCAGGTAGAGCAGGTAAGGATTAATTGGTACCTTTCCCAGCCACCCCCCCAGAATGTGTGATGCTCAAACTGTTTTTGCCTTCATTGAAGCAGCTCGGCCTAGGCTGCCTTGTCCCGCAGTGACATGTATATTGAATACAAATCAGACAGCAGAGCTTTAAATCTGTGTTGCAGCTCTCATTTCCAATTCGAGAACTGTACTATAATCATAAGCTTCTGGTGGATGAAAGGAAATCAGCTCTCTGAATATTAGCTAATGCCACATTTGCAAGTCCTGAAGAGATCTGTGCTGTTTAAAAAAAAAAAAAAAATAGAAAAAAAAAATAGATCATTTCTCGTGAACCTATATATATGAATGGCTTTGTACTGCTGGAGTGATAGAAGCGATGCCTGTGCTGGGATTAAACCCTTTTCATCATAAAACCTCATCTGGTTCGGAGTCCAAGTCCATCAAACCTTTTCCCTTTAAAGTCCCGCCTTTGATTCTACATCAATTTATTCAAACCGCAGCTGGGTGGCTGAAAACGAAAGGACAGCATCATTTAAACCAACCATGTTCCCAACTTGAAAGAAGGACTATAATTAAAAAAATGGGCATAAAAGAATGGAAATGGGATAATATTTTTTAATGGTAGTTCAAAGGCCGACAGATGTCAGAGCCTTTGAAGATGTCAGTACACCGAGCAAGGAGTTGCCATTAAATAGTTTGCCTGAGAGGTGAAGCAGCTTTTTAATGACTGAAAAAGCCCTTGCAGACACATCCTTGTGTTTTTAATTTGTCAGAGTTTCTGCAGTATTTTCTGATTAATGACACATGATTATAACTGCATAGCACACATATTTTTATACTTTGTTAAATGAATACTTTATTCCACATTCCTTCAGTGCCAGATAAAAACAGGAAAGCTTTACTACAGAGTCCAAAACTATTCAGATAGCTCAAATATTTATGGTAATTTGAGGGGATTGGCCAGATCCAGAGCTTCTATGTGTTGCTACCTTTTGTTTTTTAATGGAGCTATTACTACTGCCACCACAATGTGCATGCATTAAGTGAGCATGTGACCCAGTAAAGCATTGTGCCCTTCTTGTGCCCTAAACAATCAGAGCTTTCATAATTCACTGATGAACAAAGTCACCAAATCAAAATAATATCCAGAAAAATCCCAGGGTTGATCCTGAACAATACAAACAATGGCTGCCAATGTATTGTAAGTGGAAAATAACTTCTCCATATTGCTAGGAAACATCATGTTCAGAAGAAAAACACCAATATTTAGAAATGCAGATAAAATCCCCATCTTGGGCTGAGAATATGCTCCTGCAACATCCTTCATCTCTCTCTTAACATATGCAAATTTTTTTCCATTTTTCCCCACTAATGGAAAATGTAGTAGCCTGAAACACAGGGACAAGTTCTTTTGCTGCCAGGAAAAAGCTCTCCCATCACTCCAACAGCTTTTTGTGGATGCCTGCCAAGCTGAGCAGGTCCAGCCCAGCCCTGGGCAGGGACAGGAAAAGCCAGCACTGTGTCCCCTACCTTGCATCACACCTCAGAGCATCACCCACACGACAACACAGTCATTACAAGGGAATTTGATTAATGTGCTGCTCCTTCTGCTCCTCCAGCCTACATTCAGCTTGTAATTGGATCATAAATAGAAATGTGATGGGCTCAGCTAAAAGCAGGCAGGGATTGGAGGTGCTGTGGCAGAGCTTTGTGAAATGAGTTGCTGTTCTGCCATGAATATTGACAGGATTTCACAAGTAGGAATATTTGGCTTGTTGAAATCCATATCCATCAGGAACCAGAGTGTGCCACCCCCTCAGGAGCCTCCTGGAGGGGAGGGAGGTGGCTCTGGACACTGAGGTGGCTCTGGACACTGAGGTGGCTCTGGACACTCCATGGATGAAGGATGCTGTGAGCCAGGTGTGTTCTGCTCCAGATCCCACACACTGCACAGTTATCCTGCTGCAAGAGCCAGCACTGCAAAGCTTGAAAAGGAAAAGAATATGGCTGCAGAGAGAAAAACCAAAATTCTGAAATGGAATTCACCCACGTGTATTTATTGAATGGAAGCAGAGCCCTGCTAGGAAGAAATGGTGGAGTTAGAACATGGAGAATTGGACAACTCTTGTACAGACAACTGCAATCCCATTCCCAACTAACCTGCAGCCTTGAGTGATTTCACAGTTACCTTCAAAAACAGTTTTACTTAAAAGCAAAACAACCCCTAACCTACCATACATCATTAGACCACTTATCATGAATCTCGTGTAAATTTGAGAAAGTCTGAATTAATGTCACGTTACACACTTCTGCCACTTTTCCTGGAAAACAATGACACGTGGGAGCAGCAGGAAGCTGCTGAGCAGGATGGGGAGGAGCAGCCCATGGAGCATCCATCAACCAGAGAAGAGTTTATTTTCTCTTCCATCCCCATCTCAGGAGCTGGGCAGGTCCTGGGTACCCGGGGTGCTCAGTTGGGACAGGGAGCAGAGGAGCAAGATTCACACATCCAAAAGGCCCTTGGTGTCATTGCTGCACAGAAATCTGTTCAAAATTCAATTATTATTTTGGCAGTGTGGTAAAGATAGCAGAATAAAATGCTGATTTTCGAGCAGTTACGGCTGAGCTGAAATAAACCTTCAGAGAACAAAGAAAAGGCATTTCTCTAAGATGTGGGGCTTTCTACACAATTCCAAATTAATGACACAAACTGAAGGACTGCTACTCACAAAGGATGCATCAGAATTCTGAATAAACATTATCAAGTTCTTCCAAAATGGGAAATATGAGACATCCTGAAGATAATGTTTTGCTACAAGCCCTACATAAGCAGACAAAGCTGAGCCATTCAGACTCTATCCATTAGAGGGCAATAATACATATACACACACTCAGACACATATATACACACAAACACACTCCCTCATGTATCCCAAACTGATTTTGGCAGGAAAAAAATAACATTTTCTGTCTAATGTTACCAACAGCATATTGACAGCTTGGGTCCTGTTCTCTCCACTCCCCCTGCACTCCCCAAAAACAGCATCCAACAGATAAAAGGTAATAGCAATTTGTTCTTTTAAATAACAAATTGTTCTTTAAATTTGCTTTCCCATGAGGAGATCCATGCAACACACAGTTTCAGAATTATGCTAGTTAGTTATTATTGAACTCAAGTGGGCTGAACAAACAGCACGTCTGTAAGCATGGCAATCATGACAGTGGTTCCCAAACTTTGAACACAAAAATGTTCTTCATGTGCTCATCTCCACCTCAGTCAAACTCTTTCCCTTTTCCTTAACGTGACTCAGGAAGCTCTGATAGCAGCAGCCACATGGCAAAGGGCCAGCACACTTCAGCTGTCTCTTGGAGCTGCACACAAACCATGGAAGGACATTTTTAAATTTTGTGTGCTGTGTCTTCTGCATCCCTGCTCCAACCTGGAGAGGAACCAGCTGACAAACCTTGTTTATCTCAGGTCCCCAGCCTCCTGCTGCCCCCACTGCAGCATCCCAAAGCACAATTATGGTATCAGCTCTCAGGGACAGGACTGTCTCTTGTTCCATGTTCTCACTAACACAACATAGGCTCCGACCCCCGAGAGGATTCCAGCAATACAAATAATTACAGCAGCCCCTAAACTACTGCTTGTCAACATCTCATTAGTTACAGGACTGCTGGAGTTCACAGGGACACACAGGCAGCTGCATCAGTCACTTAATGGCCAGTAATTCCTGTGAGCATCCACACACCATTGATTTGGCTTTGGGGATGGCATTTTTTCCTTTTGTTTGTTTGCTGGTTTCTGCTTTGTTCAGGTTTTTGCAAAACATATTACTCTGCAATTACCAATCCCTGCTCTCTTAAAAACTGCAATTCAGGTAACAATGTCATCTATCAGCTCATTGTTTTCATCCACTTCTGAACAAATATTAATCTTATATTAAACTAGAGGCTTAATAGAAGATCTGGATTTCATAATGTCCAAGATGAAGATGTAGAGTAACAGACTGGTCCTGGACACAGGTGCCCTCCAACCCAGAAATCCCCAAGGATACCAAACACAGCAGGAAAACACACAGCTTCCTTCAAATCTCCCAGTGTACTCTGTGTTTGCAGCAGCTGCCTCTCCAAAAATCACTTTCTCCACTGTTTCTCTTTTCGAAATTCATTTTACAGATGCCAATACAGCAGAAAGCACAGACTACAAAAGAACTCAAGCTGTTAGAGACAACTTTAGAAGAATTGTATCACCCCTGTGGAAGACGGAGTTCACTCTTCATGGAATTTTCAGATCTGGTTCACGTGAAAACACTGTCAGAGGGTTTTGTCCCTTTTTTTTGCCCTTTTTTTTTTTTTACAACCTTACTGATGATTTTATGGGCTCTGAAAATGGAATATTGAGGTTCAGGGTCAAAAGTAGAGTTTTCTTATTTGCCTTATTTGAGGAGGACTTTCAGACAATGAATACAAATGACTCTGAGGTGTGTAATTGCAGTTTGAAATATATTGTTCTCTCCAATAAACAGAAATCTACAGCATCCCTGACACGGATTCCTGTCATTTTGTCATGATAAACACTCAGGTATTAAGTACCTTCCACATCATGCACCCAGGCATGATTCCAATTAGTGCTGGATAGAAGACAAAATGTCAGCTTAATAAGCTTCAATTTGCAGAGGCTTTGAACACCCGATGATATCATCACTTTGCCAATCATTTCTTGTACTTTGGCTGCTTTTTTTCCACCTCACCCTCTCTGTCAAAAGGAAGTCTTTCAAATCCACAGAAAGGGAAGACATGAACAACGTCAGTCATTGGTCTGACTGAGCTAAAAGATCCAAAAATGACTCCCCAGTACATCAACAGAGAACTGTGATGTGCACAATATTCCCTCAAAGCTAATTTGCTGCCAACATGTAGAGTAATTGGGGGAAAAAAGTCTACTTTAAAGTCATACTGTGAAAAATATTTTCTTGCATGAAATCAACACTAAAGACCTTAAATCACTGTCACAGTCTGTGCCACTCATGCAAATGAAGAAACAGTTTTTCTTTAGGTAAGGTGACAATCATTTCTTCAAAGGTGACTGGGCCAAGGAACAGCTCTGCTGTCTGACTCCATACTGAAAATAACCTCTATTTTTTAAAAGAATAGATTTTATTTCTAATTAGCTTTTTAAAGAAAAAAAAAGAAAGAAAAGTGTTTTCAAAATAAAAAGACAATTTTTAGAGAAGGATTGCAGAGTTCTGTGAGCTCAAAGGTCTGAGGCCAGCACAAGGCCACAGCCCTCAGCTGAGGACTCACAGTGTCTGGAATATCCCCAGATACAGAAACTAAAATCCCTGCTCTTATCTGGGTGTGAGGGAAACCAGAAACACCAAATGGCAGCAGAAAAGACAAGAGATAATGAATAGGATGGGAAGTGTGGAATGATAGCAAGGATCTGCAGGGCTGTGCCAGGGCAGCCGCTCCTGCCTGAGAGCCACAGTGCAGAGCTGGGATGGGAAATGGGATCCTGAGCTGGG
>VRYO01002184.1:8946160-8979718 GCA_009812075.1 Sialia sialis | reverse complement strand
CCTGAGCAGGGATGGGGATGTGCTCAGGAGAGCCAGACCCTGATGAGAAAACCCTGATCCTGCTCTGGGATGTGCTCAGGAGAGCCAGACCCTGATGATAAAACCCTGAACCTGCTCTGGGATATGCTCAGGAGAGCCAGACCCTGATGAGAGAACCCTGAGCCTGCACTGTCTGCTCCAGTTCAGAGCAAAAGCTCATTTTTAACTCTCATCTCAAAGATTATGCCAATGCTGCAGCCCAAACTCTTCCCACAGCTCCCCTGCATTCACTCAAGTGAAAGGCAGCTCTGTGGGTTCAGTATTTGAGTATTTCCACAAGAAACTGCTGCATTTGACCATTTCACTGAATGCTGTGAAAGCCCAGGTGAACATCTCCATGGGACCCACCCCCAGATCCCTGATTTCAGCAGATATTCCATCAATGGGATCCACAGCAGCCCTGAGTCAGCACACTGTGAATAACAACCAAGGAAAACCACACAAGTGCTGCAACAAATATTTGGTATTTTAAATACTTTACATCAACAGTCATGTTCATTTTCCTGGGCTGACTGGTGGTAAATTGAACATGCTGCAATGCAGCCAAAAGCTTTTGTTTGGGAAAAGCTAAAAGGGAACAGCTCTCTGTCTACAGGAGTCTGACTGGCAGCCCAAGAGCCACTCTCCAAGTAAAACACAACAAACAAATATTTAGATTGCAACTCCAGGATTCAGATTGGTTGCAGAGAAAGCCTGCATTGCAAGCAGTGCATTTCTTCCCATGCCAAAGATATCTTCTGCTAAGAAAAGGAAAGGAAGCAAAAGAAAAAAAATGAGTCATACAATTTATTTACTCCAAATTGTAAACAGAAGTGACTTCAGTAGCACTGTCAGCATCTGAATGTTTCCCAGGCCATCTCTATCTGTACCCACCAGATCCTTTCAAGCAAATTGCTTCCACTGATACTGGGAGAATAACCATGTGGCAACAGGTGTCTGGAGATATTAGAACAATTACATGAAGCAGAAGAGTTGATCAGTGATTTATCTGTAGGAAACAATAAGTTCTTTCACATCAAAGTTGAAGAGGGTCTCCTATTCTGAAAAAAATCCTTTTTATTAATATAGTCCTGCAAAGTTGCTGTTGCAGCTGTATTTGCATACAGACAGACACTGGGCATGAGCTGGGTATTGAGCTATCACTGAACAAGTAAGTAATGTCTCCACTGGGCTTTTTTCTCTATTTTCTCTTGTCAGCAGCAGACACACAACAGCACAGCCATCCTTCATACATTTATGGAGCCAAGATTAATGTCCTCTGTTTCCCCCACTTGGCTGATACACTAATTATCTCCACAGAACCACAAACATATACCAAGAACCTGCTGGAATGAAAATAACTATCATTGTTGGAATGAAAATAGTGATTGCTACTGGTTTTTTATTTTAATTCCACAGGCTCAAATTAATTCAGACAAAACCAGGTGCAAAGCAATATCTGCAGAAAGATTGTTGATCCCAAGTGCAAAGAAATTAATTTACGAAGAGGAGAAGCCAGAAAAGGAGCGATGGGATGTGCTGTACATGGGACAGCAGGGGAGGAGATGCTGATTTCTGAGAAGGGAAGGCAAACCAAGATGGTAAAGGCCAAGGGGATTATGGAAAATTCACAAAGCAAGAGAGGAAAAAGGAAACAGATCCTTCAGCCATGAGATAACTCCTTATTAACTCTTCTTGCCACCTGCAGCCTGTTTGTTGGGGATTTTGTAACAAGCTCTGCTCTCCACTTTGTGCTCACCCAGCTTCAGAACTACTCAAGGCCTCTCTCTCCCAACCAATAAGGGTTTCTGGAGAGCCCCAAGACACCCCAAAAGTGCAGTGATCTCTTAGAGCAGCCTCGTTTTTGAGAGCACCAGCGCTGCCTGTTGAAGCTGAGCACGGTGACATCAGTGACACACGCGGGCACAACGTGCCCGAGCACTCCAGCTGCTCTTGATCCAATTACCACAGGATGAACACAGTGGCCTGGCCAATTAGCTCAGAACACAACCTGCAAAGAGGATTCAGCTTCCTCATGGAAACTTCCCTTCCTCTCCTTTGGTGCCAAGCGCTGTATTTGATTTTACGGGGGAACATTTCATTTCTTCTTCTTGCCCAAAGGTCAAGGGAGGAAGAAGAAGCAGGGAAATGATCCAAGTCTGTACAGCAGCTGGAACATGGAAATCTTGGAGCTGCTTGGGGGCATGTGGAAGATGCTGGGGAGAAAAGGACATTGACAGGATAAAGGGGAAATGTGAGGGCACAGCTGGCACCACAAACACCTCAGCTCCTACGCTTCAGTTATTAAAATTTCCTGACCGTGCTATTTCATCTTGCCAAGCAAACTGGATATATTATTCTCTGTGACCTGAAGTCTTGTTTCAGAAAATCACTGATTCCATAGCAAGACTGTTTTATTAAAACAAAGGAAGGTCTCCACCATGCAAGGAGCTCCCTGTTTTGTGAACTGATGGGTAAACCAAAATTTCATAGGGAGATGCGGAATGAATGAGCAAACTTAAGAATGCTCCTAAAGAAAATCCAGATATCTACAATAAATAGAAGAGTGATTCAAAACCACCCTTTAAAAAAAATCCAAATATAATCCTGTGTGATTAGCTACTGTTTAAAGAATAACAACATTATGGCAGTTCATAGAAAACGTATAGGATTTAAAAGCCTACAAGAACACAGCATGGTATAAAAGCCTTTGTACTGCTTTGACTTTTATTGACCTACAAGTCAATTTACTCCTCCCCAAGCATTGCAACCCCAGGTGAAAAAATCAGAGCAAGACTCCTAGAAATGGAAATATCCAAGCGGAATGCAATCGTTATCCAGAAATTTATCATCGACACAAAAGGTGATACGCTCCAATCAAATTCCTTTCTTGAAAATATATCAGACTTCTTGAAGAAATAACATTGTTTTATATTTAATTAAAATCTGGCAAGGCACTCAATTTTTATACTCTAGTTGAGATTAGAGCATTAATAAATGTATTTATATTTGAATAAAATCTAACTCTTTTGTACAGTGTCCTTCACAGTATCTGAAGACCTACATGAAAGTGGAGACCTTGGCTATGCAATAAAAAAACTAAATTAATCTTTACAGTATTAGTAAAAGAAAATGATCTGCTCAGTCATAGTCATCTTCAGGAATACAGTGAAAAATCCATATTTTAAGCACATATTTTAACCACATATATTAAGAAATACGTATTCGCTACTCTTTCATATGGCAAAGGATTTAAGAAAGATTTTTAGTGAATACCTTTAATAACGGTGCTTTCACATCATTCACCCAACCCTGAGCAGATAGGTCCTTCAAACCAAGCTCCTCATATGTGATTAACACTAATTATTATTTAAATTTTTCCAATAACCCAGCAAATCCACTTTTCATTTCGCCAAGCAAAATGGCCTCCTCTCCTGCTTCATCTCACCTTCAATGGGACACAAAGCACTCCTAAAAATTACTGCTGCCAAGGATGGTGACAATTTCACAGGTTTTTAAAATGCAGTGTTGTTAAATACTCATTAGATTACCTTTGTTAAGAGCCTGACAAATGTTTCAGATCGAATCAGATATCCAAAACACGCATTTTTAGTAAAAATAGGCAAAGATTTAAAAAAAAAATTATTAAAAATCTGCGCTGTAATTCCCCAAGAAACGCCAGTATTGTCTGTTGAGCTCACTGCAAAGACACAGGTGGATTTGAATACAAAGAGCAGAGGAAGGAATGAAGAGAAATTTATTTTCCCAAATGGAAAAATCTGCGTCCTTGAAAGCTGGGAGAGTCTCACTGGAATTTAAACAAACACCAGCTCTTCTAATGAAATAATGCCTTTTCTTCCCTGATTTACATGTCATTCTCATGGTATCAATGTCCAAATGACTGTACAGAGATATTCAAAGTACAAAGAAAAGCTCGATAAAAAGGCCAAACTCTGCTTTGCAGACAGTTCAGATTCCCCCAATAGCTGTGAAAATTCCCAGCTCTCCGCAGAGCACCTGCGGTAACGTGGTGGAGCCCCCTGCAAACAGAAAGCACAACCAAACTCTGGGCTCCAACCTTCGCCAGAAATGAGCCCCAAGAGCACAAAAAACAGAGTTGGACTTGGAGACACCTCCCAGTTCTCAGGATTTTTGAAGAGAGTCCCTCTCTTTTTATATTCAATGTTACAGAGCACAGAGGAACTGGGATGAGCACTGGTGTGTAGATAGAATAATTCTGTATCATTCCAAAACTGCTTTTTTTGTAACGTGGGAGCTACAGCTCTGCCTTTGTCCGCAAAATGAAATGCAGGTGAGAGGAGGCTCCAACTCTGAAAAGACACTCGCTAACAATCCAGAGCTGAGATGAATCTATCTTGGGGCAAAAGGAAAAAAATGCAAAAATAAAAACGAATCCCTCGAACCATTTAAGGCTTTGTTCGCTCTTACAATGCAGCGGAAAATAAAAGGCGAGGTTCAATTTTTTTTTTTTTTTTTTTTTTTCCAGAGGCCACCTGAGTATCCCCTTCCCAAGCGTTCTCACAAAGTATATCCCGTTTTCACTGGAAAACCACGATGGTGGAAATGGAGAAATAAGTCCTGGCTTTGCAATATCCACCTCTCAACCTCCCCCAAGAAGCCGTTAGCTTCCTGATGGAGACTTCCTTAAGCCAGATTTCGATAGTCTGAGCCGTCCAAAGTAAAAAAACCAATTGATTTCAAAAGCAAATCTTCAATTCGGTCAATTTAGCTCCATTAGAGGTGTTAGTTAAAACCGCAGCCTACCAGTCTACAGGGAAGTAGAGTGAAAATTCCTCTTAGTCTGAGCCTAACACCTCGTAGGGAAGGTGGTGGTGCGCGGAAAACGCGTCACTAAAGATGCTTTACCAAAAAGTCCAGTTTGGGTATAAAACAATCCAGGCGTGATAAGCAATTCTAACGCTGATCAGGAGAGATTATTTTCTATCAACTCTTGAAACTAGAAAATCACCTTAGTTTTTAGAATATTGCCATTGCAGGCCTTTTTAAGAAAGGCTCTTAGGAAAATATACCACGCCGTCCTTACAAAATACATTGAAAAAAAGGCAGTAAGATGGTTTTTGAAGTGAAAACTCATAAAGATCATTTTCCATGCTGACAGTGTGCATTTCATCCAGAAGTTTGAAGAGTCAAATGCTACCCCAGCTGGGGGTTATTCTGCCAAATGGCTTCCAACAGTGACCACAGAGATGGAGGATGGGAGGGGTGCATGTGTGGAGGAAAATAAACGTGATGGTAAGCGACCCCAAACCCACATCATCTTATCAAACATCCGACACACGGAACCAAACGCACAATGCAAATCTAGAATACAAAACTGAAACAAAAAAAAGACATGAACAAAAGGAAATAAAGCCATTCGTGAGTTACCTGCAGAGATTTAAAACAAAAAAAGAGCACACGAACGAAGCAGATATAATTCACATGGATTTGCCCAGGAAGGAGAAAAGGAGGGGTGAGTGTGAGGGCTGGGGGGGAAAAAGAACAGATACCTTTTTTTTCTTAAACAAATCCATCATGAAAGAAAATGAGACAAGATTATAAATAGGCCGAGTTATAGCGCACCATGGGATTTTTAATCTGGCTACCTGTGGTTTTTGCACTTAAAGCCCTATTCAGCAGTGGGAAGGGAGGGGGGAAAGCGGAAAAAGAAAAAAAGGGGAAAAAAAGAAAAACGAAATCACATTTATGTGCCAGTTTCGCAAATGCTCCCCCAGCGAGCACCACCAACAATGCTGGCAAACAGGAAACACTCATTATCAGCAATTTCTAATAAGTGGACGCCTTTCACGCGCGATTGATCGTTACCTGGCCGTCTCGTTTCTTGCTCTCCTGAGTTTGGCTCTCGTGCTCTGCCATGGCACCACGAAGCTGCCTCTCCAGTTTCTCGATCTCCCGTTGATGGTCTCGGACCAGGCAGTCCTGCACTGCGTTGTGCTGCTGGAATAGGTGCGTCTTCTCCTGTTCATGCTCCAGCTTCAGCTCCACTATCTGATTGGACAGGGAGGAGTACAGTTCATCAATAGAACATCCTTGTCGTCATGACAACTCGTCTACAGCTTAATTTCCCCCTTAATTTCATCAAGTTGGCAATTCTATTTTTACGTCACTATTACCTCACCTCTTAAAAAGCCACCGTTAGCGTGACAGAATTCCTCCAGACAATCCCAACAATGGAGACAACCGAGCAAATCCAGCGCATCCTTACTCAATTTGTTGGTACAAATGTCGGAAGCGTACGAAAAAAATAATATTAAAAAAAAAAAAAAAAAAAAAGGAAAAAAAAGGGGAGGCATTGTCGCATTGTGTGGCGGGTGCCCCCGTATCCCGCTGCTGCTCCTCAGCAGGGCTGAGGATCCTAAATGGTTAATAGGCAGCCTGCTCGCCCCTTCGCTTAAGTATACACACACACAACCCCCCACCCCAGCAATTAAAGCTTTGCAAGATTTCTTTATGATTTCCAAAGCGAACACTCTTCCTGCGATATTCCTCCACGCTGGCGCGTAGAGTTGTCTTTTTTTTTTTTCCTTAAATAAAAAAAATTAAAAAAAAAAAAAAAAAAAAGAGCAAGAAAATTATAAAAAAAAAACAAAGCTCCATTATCCCGTTGTCAGCTACGCTATCCCAACATAAACAGATGTATGTGTTCCAGAAGGGCACCTGCTGTGCTGCAAGCTTGCACCATGATTTCATAAGAAGCCCTCTATTCTCAGGAGCCGTTCCCAGTCCGCACCACACTGGATGCTGTGACCTTGGCCACTCTTAGCCTCTCCCCGCTTGCCTGAATGGCAGCCCGAGACCAAGGGCCTGGTTGCTGCAGCTTTGATATTAATCCTCCCGCCTGCGCACAAAGGCACCCTACCTGGCCTGCACACTGGAGCGGCCAGGCCGCCTTTGAAGCAGGTGATGAATAGGGACGGCAGGAAGCCGCTTCCCCACTGAACTCCGGGCCACACAGCTGCTAAGAACAGTCACTTGGATTTTTCTTCAGTTTTGGTGGATTTCGGAGAAGGAGGAAGGAGGGGGGAAGGAAGAAAAATAACACAAAAAAAAAGAAAAAAAAAAAAGAAGAGAAATCTCTTATCGTGAACATGGTGGGGTATTTTCAGCATGAGAAAGGAAAAAAGGAGCGGACGGGAGGAGCCGCTGTGTGAGCGCCGAGAGCGCCCGGCACCTTATCTTAAAGCTGTAGCATTCAATTCTAGAATGGTATTAGCTGGTTGCCTGGCAAAGTTAAAATAAATTTTTAAAAAAGGGCATTTTCTCCAACTTCAGATCAGCGTGCTGCAAGTCGGAAAGGGAGCTGTGCCATCCGTGCTGCGGTTGGGAGCATCCTTCTGCCAACGGAGCCAGGAGAGCAGAGGCAACCTTGCACCTTGTTTAAAGGATCTCCATTATTTCATAAAGCTAAAAGGCTCATTAAGAGATGCCTCACGTGCCTGCAGGGGTTAAGCCCTCCCATTTGCCATGCTGGGCCTGGGTTCCTCACACAAAGTTCTTTACGCCCAAGGTTTCTGTGCAAAATTGGTTTCTCTTGGATGCTCGCCGTGTCCATCCTAAGAGAAAGAGCTGCTGCTCCCTAAATAACTGTGGAGCCTTGGCCTGATTTAGGAGAAAAAATGTTAAGTGTTCCTTCATAAATCAGACCTGATTATAAAGAAATTGTGTCAACAGGAGAGGATTTTCCTTCAAACATTTTGCTGTCTTAATTACTGGGTTTTCAGCTGGTTGTTCCATGCAGGTCTGGGTTAAGGCAGTTTGCTGTGGGGAGCTGCAATTATTGGAGATGTCACTTTTTTACCAGAAGACAGAGCAGCAGGCAGGGAATGTGACCCAGAGGGAGCAGGGGACACATCCTGCTCCTCCAGCTCTTTACACCTTTACCACACCATCCAGAGTAAATTGTTTTGTTTAGTAATCTCTTCACTTAACACCTTTTATAGACACTAAGTTTTTTAATTTAATAGGTGGAACGAGCAGAAGGTCTTTCAGCAGGAGGGGTGTCCCCTGGGAAGAGGAAGGGGAGGTGTTTTAAAAAATGCAAATTTGTTGAAGAAAAATTTAAAAACCTTCCTCATTTAAAGCTATGTATTCCTCATGACGGTTTTGATTTGATATTTTAAGATGCTTCTGGCAGGGAGCAGAGGTGAAGAAACAGGAGAGGAGAGAAAGGATGGGGATGAGAGCATTCTCATCCCTCAAAGAGCTCCAAAACCATCTTCCCTAATGAATATTAATGGGTATTCTACATTCCCAACCAACAAAACAAATACCAACAAATACCAAAACAAAGTGACTGAGCAGCCATTCCCTGCCCTGGTGAGCACTCCCTGAAGCTCCTGCTCTCCTCAGAACTGCTGCCAAGCACTATGGCTTCTCTTCCACTCTTCCCTCTCTCATTCTTGTAGCTTTTTTGAAGGGAAAAAAAATTAACATATACCAAAAAAGGAAAGAGAAAATCCATCCTGCTTTTCATCAACAACAGGACTTCTTCATCACAGGAAACTGCACGAAAACTGCATTAATTCTTCACAAACCACACAGATTCTGTCTCATCTTTGAGGCAGAGAGAGCCTTTATGAATGATATAACAAAACCACCTCCTTCAGAAATTCTGTCCTGTGGAGATCTTGCTGCATCTACCCTGTGATGCTGAGAGCTCCATCCGAGCCCACTGAAGTGTCTGCTCCAGAGCAGCTCAGTGCAGAGCACAGGCACTGCTGGGTGCTGAACACTGCAGCACCACACTCACGCTGGGCAGTGGGGTGATGCTGAAAAAACATTCCATGAATAATCTATTTGTTACCATAATCACGTTGTGCCTTGTCCTCCTAAACGTAAAAATTTCTTATTCCCTTCCCTGAGCAACAGTTCCTGTCTCCAGCCATGGTCTGGACACAAAACCAATGTGTGCCTGATTTGAGAGCCTTTCTTACCACTGCTGTTATCAAGTACCACAAATATTTGAAAATTATGGTCCCAGTTGAATTCTTCAATTTTTAATTATTGCCGCACAGTGTGATAGAACAATGTTCAAGGCAACAGCCAACAGGTGATTAACTCAACTCTCATCAGAATTACACTGTTTACTTTAAATTTAGCTTGTCATTAGACCATTTCTTCCAAATTTAGCTTTTTAACCGGAATTTAAATTTCCTTACTCTTGCAGTGAAAAGGATGTTGATAAGAAAAGGAAATTCTTAACGAAGAGCTAAAAAAGATGAATGCAAGAACTGTGATGGTTTCTTTCACACACACAAACAAAAAGGTGGCAAGCAGATCGTGCCCAGGGCCAGTGCAGCTGATGAACACAGACAGAGGAGCTGATGAACACAGGGAGCTGCTTTAGGACAATTTGCTAAAACAAAAGACAGCCCAACACAGAGCCAAGGTGAAATCCTGCTGCTCTCAGCACGCCTGAAGAACAAGGAGTGACCATAAACAGCCTGCTGAATGCAGGAGATGTTCTCAGAAATCAAAGATTTTTATATAATCAACACCAGCAAATACTTTTTGGAAGTCCCTAATTTAGGCAAGGCCTTCTACTACTCAGTTTTTGCTTTTACATCACATGCTAAGTTTAGGCTTCTCAATTTTAGAACAATTTCAGCTTGTTCTCAAGAACAAGCACGCCTTTGAAATTCTTTTTAGAGTCCCCAAAGGAGGGAAAGGAAATTAGTTAGCTCACTACCTCTTTGAAAAATGTAACTGCTACAATAAATATTTGACACCAAAGTATGAAAATTCATGTAAATTTATGTCTGCAATTCCAGAAATATTTTAAGTAACACCTATATAAAACAAGGTTTTGCAAGGCAGGATGATTTTATATGATTTATATGATTTTATTTTTTGATACTGTTTTGGCATGACTGAACTGAGGGCTGGAGAAGCTACCAATGCATTGCAATTGTCACAGCAAAAACTGAGCTAAACTCACTCTCTAGTACACCTACAGCAGGTCTGTTTTCACTAATTCTATCCTAAAATCATTTCAGTGTTTGCAAACCAGCCCCAGCCTCTGCCCAGGCAGGGCACAGCCCATGATCTGTCCCCAAATAACAACTCCAGCAAAATCTGGAGTTTTCTGTCTCCTAAGCCTGTAAATAAAAGTGAGTGTTCCGTGAGGATATGGGGATTGCCATCTCTGCAAATACTGCTGCTAAAAGCAATCTGATCGAACAGGCTGGAGGAGTGAGCATTAATCACATTAGGGTCTGCCTCAGCATAACTGTGGGCAGAAAAGGAGCATCTTCACTGCAAGTTCAGAGAGAAAACTAGAACCCCTTTCACCAGAACCGCTTTGCAGCAGGTAAATTAAATATCTTTTAATCATTTTTTGAGGGAGATTTGTCTGTAAGTTGAAACATGAAGGTCTCCCAAGATCTAAGGGCTGTAATGAGCCAGGGCCAAAGGGACAGTGAAAAATTCATCTGTGCAGAACCACACTTAGCACTGAAGCAGCCAAGTACACGTGGGGTAATGTACATGAATTTCTATTTCACTGCAGGCTGCAATAATTTAATTGGCATGACTGCTTTCTGTAACACTTACACCTTTTCACTAACTACTAATAATTCTTTTCCAACTGCAAACTAAGAATTGCAAGAAATTCTCTCAAAGAAACAAGCTGGTCTTTAGCCAAGCTGCAATTTGATTTATCCTCCCCTCAAATAATGCACCTGAATGGTCTCACTCTAACTATATAAAATTCTATTCCTGATCTGTACATTTAAACTTATAAAGGCTTTTTAGAATTGTAACATTTTAAAGTACGGGCAGCACAAACCTCACCTCAATCATTCCATCTTCCCAAACTTCTGGCATGAGTAAATTTGCTTTTAAATCCCAGAACCACAGAATTGTTTGGGTTGGAAGGGACCTTTAAAACTCATCCAATTCCTGTGATGGGCAGGGACACCTTCCACTATCCCAGGGTGCTCCAAGCCCTGTCCAACCCGGCCTTGGACACTTCCAGGGATGGGGAGCCCCCTGTGCCAGGACTTTACCACCATTACGGTAAAGAATTTCTTCCTAATATCTAATCCAAACCTGCCTTCCTTCAGCTTCAATGCTCAAGGCCATTCCTCCTCATCTCATCACTCCATGCCCTTGTGAAAAATCCCTCTCCAGCCTTCTTGCAGCAATGGAGCTGCATCCCTGTGATGAAACCCAACCTGGTGCCACGATGAGCAGCAGGAGGTGCCTCCCCAGCAAATGATCTCAAGCTGCAAAGAGAAATATTTCCTTCCAAGTGACAGCCCTTGAGTGGCTGTGAACGCCTGCGTGCAGCAGGCTCTGCTGCAGGATTTGCTGTGCACAGCCTTTGTTTAGGGATTCAGTTTATCCAAGGACTTCTTTGAACACAGAGCTGCCTCCCCAGCCTGGCTGGCTGTTTACCGCAGGCACCCGTCTGCGTTTCCAGAATCGCCTCCCTCTCCCTCCTCCCCTCCAAGTGGATTCTTTGACTACACAGGGAGCTCGGGCTTTCAACTCTGAATCACACACCAGTCAGATGCCTGAAGGAGACCGTGCAAATACCCATCTGTCTGGTTAACAATTCTGTAAACAGCAATGGCACCATGAGAAGATTTCCACCCACTCTTCACTTGGAGGTTAAATTCACCTCCTTTTCCCGTTTGTGAGTTTTAGCTATAAAGCAAAAAAGTTGATGTTGATTGAAGAAAGAATTCCTCAGATATTCTGCACAAATGGTATTCATCTGCGTCTTAGGATGGTTCAAAGGAAACGTTTATGCATCCTAGATTAATTTATTAAATGAAATTTATGCAGCTTGTTGCCGATGACATGAAAAATTTAGAGCTTCTACTAATGTGCTCATTTGGCCTCCTCGCAAGAACAGACTGTATTTCAATTATCTTAGAGTACAGACAAAGAGGAGAGGAACAAAGCTTTTCACAAAGACTCTCTGCTCACAACTAAACCAGCATACTAAAAATGGATTGTGGATCTCTGCAAACAAATGGCCAGGTTGATGCACAGCTGAGAAATGCTTGGGACATGGGTCTGTCCCAGGAACAGATTTCAAACAGGGCTTCCCAAGTGCTGCCTGGGGAGCAGACTGGGAAAAGAGAAGCTAGAAAAACGGAAAGTGCAGAACAGGGCCAGAAGGAAAGCCAGGATGGAAGGGCAATGGCAGAACTCTGAACAGAGCAAGGGCATGGGGACAAAGTGAGCTGGAGGTTGAGCTTGTTATCTCTGTTAGTGTTAATTGCTAAATTAATGTTTTGCCTGAGAGAACCTCGCTCTTTTCTTTAAATTAACCTCACTAGGAAGTTAGAAAAGACAAAAAGATATACAGAATAGTCTTCATCTCCTCTCAATAACACTTTGCTGCAGCACACTGCTAAAACAAGAACAGTGTCCCAGCAGCACCTCAGATATTGTCCTTGCTGCTGGCAGGTAACATTACAAACAGGATTTTTGCACTTTTAACCAGCTATTTTGCACTTCTTTACCTCACTTTCTTTATTATAAAAGGCAGATTTAAACTCAACTACACCTTTGTCTTGCTCCCAACTTAAAGGCATTGTCTACTGACTTGTTTTTATCTTGATTTCAAAGTGATTTCATTAAATACTCTGAATATTTCTGAAGGTGTCTTTTCCCTGTTTGGATACACAGGACAAGATGACAACTCTAATTTCTTCATAACTTTTACAGAAGTCAGAACCCAACAATAAATGTCACAAGAAAGGATTTCCTGAGATACAGGGAGATTCTTCAGCTATCATGTAACGACTTTCCACTCTCCTACAGAAGCACGAATAATTATTTTTAAAGGGAATAAACACAGTTAAAGATGAACCAAATCAAAAAGGATTATTTATATATTTAGGTTGGCACCTAATCTCAGAGAGTATGGCCATAATTCATAGGTAACTCCATCCTGCTGTCACAATAACTCTGCTATTATTTCATTGTGTGTTCTCTCCCTGCTGGAAAATAAAATTTCCTAGGCTTTGGCTCTCTCACGAATCTTGCATCTCATTTATTTCACATCACTCAGTCACTTCAGCAATTGTTTACAGCAAAAAATGGGTGTAACGGTGATCACAGAGATTAATAATGGTTTGGGGTTTTTTTAAAAGACAAGCTAATGTCATTTGAGCATTAAGAGCACATTAAGTTCACTAAAAGTGTTCCATTCTCGACAATTTATGAAAATCTATTTGAAACAAAGGTGGGCATGGGGAATGTCCCTGCATGAAGCCATCTCTGCCATGGAACCACCACTCCCCACGAGAGATGTGCTCTCAGAAAGTGCTCAACTGAAAAAACCCAGCAAATCCCTTAAATTTTCTGCCAAATTTGACTAAAATCCATCACTGAAAAGCCTGGGCACATGTCCTTTCAGACACTTGGGCTTGTAGAAGATGAACTCATCAGAAAAACACTTCCCAGGTATTTTGAGCTAAATTGAGATGTAATTAGAAAGTAAAGGGGGAAAAATGTAAAATAAAAAAAAAAGAAAAAAAAAGGAGAGGGTGCAAAAAACCAAACAACCTTTCTTCCTGTGCTGACAGTGCCATAAAGGCCAAGCACAGATACTGCAAGCATTTCAAAGGCAGGAAAGGCTGAGGCCTTCCCTGTGCTGTCCCCTGGCTTTGAAGTGCCAAGAGCAGCTGCTCCCAGCAGATAGCAACTCTGGTGCTGCTGGAGTTATTTTTTTTTTTTTTCTTCAAAATATACTTTCAAATCTAACAGCTGCAAGTAGAACAAAGTTGAGCTAAAGTATATTTAAAGAAGTAAAAAAAAAAAAAAAAAAGCCACCAGTTTCTCTCTGAGAGTGTTCTCAGTGGATACTTCAAAAGCACATGGCACCGAATCAGATGGAGCTGGAAACAGGAGGGACATGAAATCAAATACTGCAAATACTGCAAGATCCAAAAGTTCCTTTTTGCTTTACTACTGGATTTGAGTGCATTTGAAAAGCTAACAAAATATCAATTCCTGTGTTTTGTTCCAAATTATTTTTAAGCAAAGAGGAAGATAAATAAATATCAACGTATCAGGTTATTTGTTGTATTGACATCAGGTAAATATCAATATATCAGTGTGTCTAAACTGCAGGCAGAGCAATCTTTCAGCCCCACAGTGGACAGTCCATGTGCACACCAATAATTATTTTGAATTCAGTCTTCAAGCAGAGTCCTGTGACATCAACCATTCAGATAAATGAAATCACTGCTCCAAGTGCCTACAGTTCCAAAATGTCTCTCAGACTGGAGAACTGGATCACACATCAGTTCATTTGGGTTTTTATGACCAATCTGATTAAAATTACGGGCAACTGAAATGTCCAGGTTGCCATCGGTGCCACTCACCATGACAGCCAACAAATAATAAATCTGAAGGGTAATTACCCTTCTCTTTTTATGTCTAAATTTCATCTGACAATTAAATTCAGACACTTGAGGCAGAACATCTCAAAGCAATCAGTACATTTCTCAGGTAGCTAAAACAGCCAGGTTTTTGGTTGGGTGTCTATTTCCAACTGGAGCCCTGTCAAAATGAATCTCCACTTCAAATTCACTGCTCTATTTAAACACTTTAAATCACTCTGTTCCTTGCCAAGTAACAACCAAAGAAATATGCAGTAAAACAAGGCAAGGAAAAGTCTGCTCTAAAACAGGCTCAGAAGTTCTGAAGCATAAATAGAGAGCAGTGCAGAGAAACAGAAGTTGGAAGTACTGAAAGGAAATTTGATGAGTGGAAGAACTGAGCTCATCCTGCTCCGTGCTGGGGCTGGAGGGGCTTTGTGCCTTCCAAAAAAACCTTGTTCCCACTGATAACCCCCTGCAAGGAAGGAGCGCCTATTCTTCATGCTCCCAACTTTCAAAGAACAATCCAGATGAAGTACAAAGAGAAATAAATTTTTAAAAAGGGCATAAAGAGGATTCCACTGAAAATCCTTCAGAGGCTCTCATTGTTTAGCTGTTTAGGGCTGAAACCCTTGGGTTCCAGTGATGTCTCATAAAGCTGAGCTGCTCTTTCTTACAGTAAAAGCAGCTATCCTAAATAAAATAAATGGGAAGCAGCAAACATCTCCGTGAAAAATGCTTTCACTGATGTTTACCACAGTATCAACATCGTTACAGAACAGATTCACCAAAAAAATTTTAACTCTCCTATTTATTTCTTGCTTTGTGGGTTTTTTGACACAGTCTCCAGAAGGTCTGAGTATAAGAAGACTCATAAAACCAAACCATGACATTATGAGACATTATCATTTGCCTTTAGTGTGCAAAGTCAGCTGAGTATTGGTAGAAAATTTTATCTGGCTTAGTGGATGTTACCATGGGTAGTAAAAAAAAATTTAAAAATTACCATTTGTAGGTAGAAACAGGAATATTGTAACTCCTGAGTCAATGCACGTTAGCATTTCTCTCTACAGATTAAAATCTGGGATGGGAAAATGGGAATGAAATCTTTGAATAAATGCTTACTTTGGACTTTAAAGATGCAGTACAAATTATGAAAACTGTAAAGAAAAAGTGAGCCAACCACATCATTAAATGATGTGAAAACAGGATTCAATAAAAAATTCCAGTTTAAGGCAGATTTCCAACTGACCCTGACATTCCTTTCAGTGTGTCCCTGACACACCAAACCTCCTCACCTTTCCTGCACAAATCCCCAGTATCTCTGACAATTTCTGAACCACTAGATCATCAGAAATAACATCCCCCAGTTAATGTGGACACCTGTGAGATGTCCCTCACCCTCCCAGAGGCCAATGTGTCACCTCTGCCAGGTGGCAGCACAAGTGGTGACGTTCTGAGCGAGGACGGGGAAAACGCTTTGATCTGACCCAACCAACTCCCTTCTACTCCAAGAGCCACACACAAAACACACCATTGTGGGGGCTCTCAGCACCTACCGAAGTGTTCTTGCTCCTTAATTCCCTGAAAAAGCCCCTTCCAGATGGACCAGAGCAGGCCAGGCACCAAAGCCAAGCGCAGCGTTCCATCCTCTCACGGCACGGAAGAGAAACAGAAATTAAACCACATCTCCCTGCTGGAAATGCAAGCTGACATCCACACAAGAACAGTGGTAAGAGAGAATTTTTATGGATTAACCACATCATTCCTACTAAAAAACCCTCTTTCAATCCTCCAGCAGGTGTTACCAACATAGGCCACTTTAGTTTTGTCACCAGTGTCTGGTGTGCAGCTCCTCAGCTCCCAAGGCTGCATCAAGCAATAATTTCTCCATTTCTGCTTTTTCCCCCTTTACATTTCACAGCACTACTCAACAAAACTTTCTTGTCTCCACCCAAAACGTTTCCTGAGTATTTTTCCCAACCCTGAAATTACATTACAAAGAAGAAAATCAGGATCAGTGGGCCAAAACAAGCATTCAAACTGAACACTCCCCATGTCAAAAATGATAAAAAGAACAAGCCCCTGTTTCTTGACAAGAAGAGACACAGATAAAGCATTAGATAATTGAACCTGGTGATTATGAAAATAGGTGTTGTCACCTGTAAGCCTGGGAAACAATTTGAAAGAGTTGGAGGTACAAAGGATGGTGAAGAGGAAACAAAAAGTATTTTCTGTGCAGGTTCTCCCCGCTCCATCCCCATGGCAAAACTCTGTGTGTCTACAAATTGTGTTTTTATAGGAAGGACAGCAGCACACAGTGACCTACAGCTGCAGGAAGGGGATTTTTCTCCCCTCCACCTGCAGAAGCAAAGCAACTGACCTGTTGTTCGTATCTTTTCTTGATCTCCTCCAACTGCCTGGAGAATTCTTGGGCTTGCTTTTCCCGGAGCAATTTTGATCTGCTTAGATCTCCTTCAACCTCTGCTATCTACATGGGAAAAGAAAGGGAATATTTAATTTTTTTTTTAAAAAAAAGGCATAGCTTGAAATGTTCTGACATTTCTACAGTTGTTTGTAAACCATCAAAGAGGAGAATGTCACTAGTTGGGAATGATAACAACACCATTTGTATGTGGTGGAAATGAATATTCAGTCTCTGCAGGATTATTAGTTACTCAAGGACATAGTGATCACTGTGATGCCACTCCCTAATTACAAAGAATTGGCTCAGTTTTTCACTCAACAGTGCTGAATATCCCATGGAAATTAAGTGAATATTTTCTCTAGACATATTTAAGACTAAAATATATTTCCCTTAAAAACACACTGCCTGTGGAAATTCAAGGGAAATCATGTACGAGTCAGAGCATAAACTACACATTTGAAGCAAGTTTACATTAAATCAGAAAATAACTTTAAATAACTTAAAAGAGAATTATTTGGCTGCAAGTGGAGTCCTCTGAAGATAGTCATCGCCTATGAATAATGAGTCCCACAGATTCCAGCACGCAGCATCAAGGAAGCAATTTCACAACTCAATTAACAAAGGCTTTTGTATCAAAAGCAGAACTGTTAGCTGTACATCAGGCATGTTTCCAAGGGGATATATGTAAATATATAGATGGAACTCTGCTGCAGTGCACACTGTTGGATCTAGATCCCAGCATGGGCAGTGAATAAACTGTGTCCCTAAAAGGAGAAAAGAGGTGGAGGGGTTTGAAGGACCACAAACCCATCTGCTCCACAAAAAGAAGAAACCCATGAATTTCTGAGGCACAAGCCAAAATCCTGCTTGGCCTGAGGGAGTGCTCAGTGTTCACCAGATGTCTGTGCCAACTGGCCGGGACATCACTCCCCAGCCAGGGACGAGGAGAAAAGGCAGCACTTTAGGAGTGGGAAAAGCATTTTATTGCAGAATACTCCAGCAGGAAAGGAAGGGACTGGAGCAGAAGCAGTTGGCCAAATATAAAGTGGAAAAAGAGAACAGTGAGGAAGCAGCTCCTGAACCTCACTGTTACTATCTGCCATTAGGAAAAGGAACTGCAATCTGTGTTTTCTGAATAATATTTTTCCAGCTCCAAACTCACTCAAATTGCAACTCCATAGCCAACTCAGGTCAGTAAAGCCCAGAAAAATAACAGATCTTGTTACTACACTAAAGGATATTTTTTTAAGAGAATGAAAATGTTCTAAGATGCTTTACATCTACTGGCTTCTGCAGTTTATTCCATGTTCATTTATTTCCAACAAGTGCAACAAAGGCTCTTGATCTTTATTTACCAAACCCAGGAAGCCCCAGATCTGCAGGACCATGACATAGTCTGTGTATTATTTCTCTGTTTTTTTAGTTACTATTGGAAAAAATGCAGATCTTGCAGTTAAACATGTGCCACTCACCCACCAGGGGACATCAGGTGACTCTTAACAATCACAAGTTTGACAAAATAGGAAGCAGATGGCAAAATAAATGATATTATCACAGAGCCAAACTAAAGAATCAAATATTGATTGCAAAAACTGAAAATGACCCCATCCTACTCATCTCCATAATCAACTTTATCTCACACCAAAAATGATTTTAAAGCCCAGCATTCCTGATGCAGATGAAAGGACAGTGTTGCTATGGCTACTGCAGCTGTTTTGTAAAGGAACACATCCCATCTCAGCACAAACCACAGAATTTTCCAGCATGTTCCAACGTACTGGGGGATTTATTTAAGAGTATGTGGATGCAGAGGACTGAGAAAGGCCAAAGCCATGAGGAGAGAGCTTCAGCAGTGTTCCTATCCTGTGGAATAGAACCACTCACCTGTATAATATCATTTGTATTTCTAGATTTTAGCACCCAAGCAGGGCAAGAGTAAACCTCTGGAGTACAGCAAAATTGATTTTTAAAATTTCCCAGAATGCAGCAACATTCTGAAAGAAATTCACTGTCATTTAAAAAATACTGTTGACTACGTTTTCCAAATTCTTTTGCACTTTCTTATGTTTTGAATTGGTTTTCTTTGTTGAAGGTTTTTTAAATGAAAGGAATTATTATCAGCCTTTCTAGAACCAGACAACATCCCTTTTGGAGCAGAACTAGGATATTATTTCAAGTCATCATGAAGAAATTGCAGCAGGGTCATGCAGTTCAGAAAATGTCAGATTAAAATTGCAGGATTTGTTGGATTGCCCTTGTGCCTCTGGTTTGCTGAACACATCTTGCTTTTACAAGTTTGTTCTTGCTTTTTTTAAAATTTCCAAATTCTATTATTCGCTGTCTGCATGGGTCTTAAAAATATCAGCAGTGAAGATTATTAAAAAACTCTGAGAACAAGAAAAAGGGAATTTCCTCAGTCCTAAGGCAGTCACTGCAGTCACCCTCCTGTCAGCAGCAAGGTTTGGTCAAGGCAGCTGAGGCTGGAATTTGTAATCCAGAATTACAAACTGGAGTTCAGTCTGGAGATCTCAACCACACGAGGAGTTAAGGAAATTTCCCTCCTCTCCCCTCCTGTTTGATCACCTACTGCTTGTTCCTCATTTCACTCCTTGGGCTGTTTTTATAAACTACTGTTTGCGCCCTAAGAAAATTTTCATGGACAGAAAAGTGGATTTTTCCATCCTCTGCACATGACTGCCAGCAGCCACCGTGGCTCTGCCCCTGTTTGGGCTCAAACTGATTACAGGAGCTCATTAATGGAAGCCAGAGTCGCTGGGAAAAGAGCAGGAAGAGACATTTAAGTGGGAAATGACAAGCGTTGTTCCATAGGGTGCATAAACTAACACTTTATACTCTCACTCCTGAAAAATCCCTAATCAGTATCATAACTACAGATATCTTTATAACAATGACAATTGTGGCTTTGTCAGGAAGATGAAACACCCGCCACCATCCCTTTCTGACTGGCTGCAAAGACACTACATTGTGAAAGATTTTGATGTAGCACTCTCAAGTGGAGCATGTTTCTGGCATTATAAGATCAGAATCCGCTATCCCACTGCGCCAGAGTTTCAGAAAGGCTGGCATTGTGACCTCCTCACCCGCTGTTTCATTTCAGCTGAGTCTTTCTCTGAGTTCAGCTCCACCTGCCGCTTCAACTCCTCCAGGGCAGTGCCTGCCTGCTGGGCCTGCAGCCTCTGTACCTCCGTCACCCGCCTCAGCTGCTCCTCCTTCTCCCTAGAAAGTCACAGAAAAATTTTCAGAGTTCAAGTATCAAATAAAAGAACAAGTGTGCTGGTGTAAAAGAGAGGCCTTTAACCCCATCAGTTTAAAATAGTATTCAGATTTCAATTTCCTGTCCCAGCTTCTGCCCAACTTCCCTTTGCAGGGCTTTGAAGGAGGCGAGGCAAGGCCGGAGTTATTTTCGCTTTCTGCGATTGAATTTCGCACGCCCAAACACGGCGTGCACAGCTCACAACAAAACCTCCACCTTCAAAGTCTCTCCTCGCTTCAATGGCTCTCTACCCACTGCAGAACCCCCTTTTTAATCTCATCTAATTAATAAAATGTAATAATAGCAACAAGAAATTAATCGTAGCAAATTAGATTTCATTAAATTAGATTTAACACCCCCCAATACTTAAGCAAACTCTTTTTAGCATGATTGCCTTTCCAGATTATTTCCTGAAAATTATCCCAGTGCCATCTTTGTTCAGACAAGGTGCAGGATTATTCCCTGCTTGTCATAAATCAAAATGCAAAGCAGGGCAATGTGTGACACGTGGCTCCTTCTTAATCTATTAGAAAACCATAACGATGTGATGTCTATTCAGCCTCTACAGTAATGACAGATGTTAAATCTCTCTGCAAAGGTATTTCCTATCAACAGCCAACACTATTTGACATATTAAACCTGATACATCTATAGAAATCAGGCTGGGTTTTTTCAGACTGGATGGTACATCAATAGGAATGTTTCTGTAATATTTTACGTACATTCACATCTATGAAAAGATCCCCAGGAAAAGATAAGAGACATTCACCAAATTGACACAACACAGACAAAAGTTCAGGGCACTTATAAATATTGCAGAAATTTTGATGTGAGTCCTCAAATATGAGTAACTTTTATTGACTTGTTAGTGGTTTTGTTATTAACTTTTTGTGACAAGTTCCTGCTCCCAGCAGAGCTGCCTGACTTTGTGCTCAGACACTGGAGAACACGATGGTGGCATCGAGGGACAAAGCTGGCTCCACCCCTGGCTTGTACCAGAACACACATTCAAACAGACCTGGGGTGACATTTTCATTTTCCAGGCAGAGGAAGTACCCCACGATAAATTCCCCATTTTGACAGAAATTATTTCCATATAAAACAAAGGAGCTGACACGTCAGAGAAGGAAAAGCGCGGCTAATTCATCTCGTGTGTCACCTTGCCAGCACTGGAGGAGCTGCTGCAGCACTGAGAGCCTTTCAGAAAGGTCAGGAAGCTGCCAAGCCCAAAGTTACAGCACTCACATCCTCTGCTGTGCTTTGCAGAGCACACTCTGACAATAGGACAAAGAACATAATCCTACATCTTCACAAAGGGGCTGTTTGCAGGGTAATTCCATTAGCACACAGATCAAAGAAATGCCACAAGCCCTGAGTCAGGGCATTGCTGTTTACTTCGAGATGGTTTTTTTTCATTATGCATATTTAAAAAAATAAAGAAAGATTTTATTTTGGCAGCTCACTCACAGCGGATGGGGTAATTGAGAATAGGGAGACTGCTCCTTTCCTTACGTAAAAAGGAAAATATCTTTCTTCCCCAGTAGAAACTGGAGGAAAACAGAACAAAATCTTGTATCACAGTTTTGGGCTTTTGGTTTTGTGTTCTTAGAAGACCTATACAAATTATCTTCAAATTTGCTAGAGGGCATCCACCACCCCTCCAGATTCTTTATTTCTGCAGCCTCATTGTTTCCACTTCCTACACTTTGAGGGGGAAGGAAGCACATCTGTGTTAATCCAAGCCACGACATTCCCCACTCTTTTATGAGACAATAAATATTACACAGCAAAAAAACATCACTACCAAAATCAACATTTCTTTCCCCATCTCAGCTCAAATGGCAAAATACCATTTAGGATTTAAGTTCCTCCAGCAGAGTATCCAAAAATTCCAAATTCCAAACAACCTCCTCAGAACGGGCACACCAGTGACACCTCCAGAGCCCAAAATGACAGAACTGTCTGATGGGTCACTCATCCATCTGCTTCTGCTGTTTGGCTCAGTTATCTCCCAAATCCCCCATTCCAGGGAGCTGATGAATATGGATATTTTTAATTTTAAGCTGTTTGAATTACACTAAGCACATCACTCCCGTCTCCCACACCAAAATGCACCTCAGGAAGAAGAACATGCTCTGAACATGCTCTGCCCACATTTGTTCCCTTGGAGAGACATGGAGAGGGGAAACGTCCACTTCTCCCAAAGATCCACAATTCAGCAATGGGCCCTGGATAACAAATCTCTGTGCAAAACACATCTAATCATTCCACTCCGCACTGGAAGCAAAACCAAAAATCCAATCTCATTCAAACACATCCACTCTGCCAAGTGCCACGAGACCCTGGGACAACAGCTTGGTCCAGCCAGATGGAAACACAACAAATCTAAACATAAAAGGACAAGGTATCTGTCCTCATGGTCTTAGTGAGGCTCCAAATTCACGCATCCTCCTCCTTAGGAAGATATTTTTATTTTGAAATATTATGATGCAAACTTCTAGGAATGTAGTTTCATGCACCTTCCTTTCTTTTAAGGACTTAATCCCATGAATAAATGCAACATCTCATTATAAGCAGGAAAAAAAAAAGTTCATTTTTAACGATGTGGGAGCCAGCACTCTCTATTTTTTGTGCAGGTCAGATTTGTACAGAAGCTTAGAAAACCTGTACAACAATGGCCCTCGCTTCACAAATATAAGAAAAGCTTCAATTTTTTTCCCAAGACACCAAGCAATGTGCATTGCATGAAGCACTAAAATATTCACTTTGAAGATTATTTTTTTCAGTTGGACTAGTTGTGGGGCCCAATATAATACAATTACATCACTTAAATCCCCTAAAGCTGAGCCGGCGTGAATATAAAAACAGGGTGAATTTACTCTTTGCCCCCAATTTAAAAAGCAGCAAATTCCTTTTGTTTCAGTGTATAAAGGACATGGCAATGGAATTGGGAGCCTTACACAGCACAAACCATCTCAGGGAAAGTTGACTGTGAAGTCCAGAATTTCAATTTCAGAAATCAGCACCCTGAAGCGCACTGATAAATGGGAAATACAAACACCTTACATGCTTAATCACAAATATTTGTCTTGCTCGGCAAAATGCCTTCCAAGGGGTAATAGCTAAACACAGTGAGACTTTACAGCACAGTGTAATTCAGGGTTAACAGCAAAGGTTGATTAAATTTGGGATGTCCCAGCAAATGTTGGATGAATCAACACCTTCCTGGAGGGCTCCCACCACTCAGCACAAGGAGCAGCAGATGCACCTGGCTGGGTCTCAGCCTCCTGTACAAATTAAAACCCTGCAGTGTTTTGTGCCAGCACAACTGAACCCCATGGCTGCACAGGGACAAATCCACACCCACTCCCTGTGTGTCATTTAGAGAGATTTTCATGGAAAATATAATAGACTACGAAACTCTTCATGTTTTCTTATCAAATTATACCAGGCTTTAATTCACAGAGGCAAATTCTTCTCCAGGTTTCCAGAACCTGCTGGCAGCACAGCCCAATGAATCCCAACTGCACTAGAGAACAGAAGCAGAGCAAGGAATTTCTATAAGGATGTATTTTGCCACAGAATCAGCTTCTGAAATTTAAATTCTGATGGACTCCACAAGAGGGAGAGGCTCCATCCCTTGGCTAAGTCTCTCTCAGGTTGTTTTTATGCCTGGAGATAAACAGGAATCCCAGAATATCTCGAGTTGGAAGGGACCCACACTGAGTCCAACTCCCTGCTTCCCACAGGGCTACTTAAAACTTCCTTTTTGTTTAATGACACAAGGAATAAAACTTTATTCTCACTAATACGTGCTGAAACAAAATCAGTTATCACCATTTATAGAATTCATTTGGATTCAAAAAACCTTAAAAAAAACCCTATATAAACATATTACCAAGGAGAGCACAATTTCTTACACAATACACAACAAACTGTGTCATTGAAAACACAACCTGCATCAAAACAGACCCAAATTTTCTACATAAACCAGAATTCAGGAATTTCACCTTGGTATCTTCAGTGTCTAGATATGAGGATCCCTCCAGTGTACAGACATTTGACTTTACATCATGAAATTTAAGCAGACTCACAATCCTGCTCCTAATCCCAGAGAGTCCCTCACATGGAGATGCTCTGAAACTACCAGAACTCCACAAAATTGCAGCAGTTTAATTAATTAATCAATTAAATTTATAACCAAATGCAAGAGCCATTTTACCACATTTTAGTCCCACAGCCAGGAAAAACCACTCCCTGCAACAGCCCCTCTGGCCTAACTTCTAGCATGCAGCTATTCCACTACATAAATATGTATTGTAAATAAATATAAATATGTAATATGAATACATAAATAATGTATTCAGGCCTAAAATACCACGTGTCTGTAAAAGAAGGTGTTAGTGGGTTAGTTGTTACAGAACAATGCCAAATGTGTGAATACACAAAAATGAATTTTGCTTTTCCTGCTCTGTTTTTTAGACACAGTGACAGCTCAGGAACAGCTTTGGGTCTGACTGCAGCCACCCAGCTGTGGCTGGAGCATCCTCCTGCACTGGATTGCCACCAACAAGCAGGAACAAGCAGGGCTCTCCTGCCAGGCCACCCCAAACATATGGAATATGTGCAGAACACTTCTTTTTGGTGTGTAGAGAGACAGTGTGAAGTCATTCCAGCAGAATGATAACTAAACCAAAGCCAGATCAAAGGAATGAAGAAGAAAGACTGAAATGTGAAGCTGAAATATTTATTGCCTTCAAAACATCATCCCTATCCTGTCCCTGGGCACTTTAATATTTCGGAGTTGCTAGAAAGCATTCTAACTGGTTTCATCATTTCAAAGAAATAAACCCAAAATATAAAGCCAAGAAATAAATATAAAGTGTTCCCCAATTTTAAGACTAAGATGAGCTTGTCTTTATGACAAAAAGCACAAATCCACTTGAAAATTGTTTACAGTTTGCATAATTTGAGATGCTAACATGAAAAAACTGGTCTGCATTCTTTCAAGCTCCAACAATGGAAGATATTTGCAATACAATTATTGTTTTAAACAATATACTTATGTTTTAAATAAATCATGAGAGAACATTAACAAACTAAATCACTCCTTTAAGCCATTAATGAATTTGGAGCAAATACTACTCCACGTGTGAAGTATCACACTGAAATAAGAATAATGCATTACATTCAAAATTAATGGCTCACAAATTAGGTAGATATTGGTTAAACATACTAATAATTATTATAACTCTTTCTCATTACGATAATGACAGGAGACTGTTGTGCTAGGTGCTGTGCAAACAGAATAAAACAGCAACTGCCCAATGATGAATGGGATGTGGGTTCAAAGGCTGGGCAAGTGCTGTAAATGTGGCTGGAAAGGAAAACTTGGTAATTTTGCTCCAGACTGCAGAAACTGTCTCCGAGATTTAGATCCGCCACATATAGGAAAGAGCACAGAGGCTCAGTTATCAAGGGAGGAGGATTAGAGAAGAGATTAAATAATCACAGCTTTCCCATGCTGAGAACACAGACTCAGCAAGGACAACACAGAGGGCAGAATTAGAGAGACAGGTGTAGATAATGGCTTGGAAAAAGGGACACAAGGCTGTCATTAAAAGGTGGCCCAGAAATCCAGCACAGACAGCAAAGAGATTCATGAGGTAGCCAAAGGAGAGGAGCAGGGAAGGCAAAGATGGAGATCAGAGAACAACACTGAGAGCTGGGGGGTGAATAAAATAAACCATCCAAGGACAAACTATGTGAGAAATCACCAGGCACAGCACAGAGCCAGGCAAGGAGAATCACTTAACACTAACAAAGGCCAGCCCAGGGTTGTGCAGAGTGACAGAGCCAGCAGTGGCTGGCAAACCAGAGATGCTGAGCATGAACTGCCAGAATTCAAACTGTTAAGGAGGAACAAGGGCTCACAATTCATCCTGTCGTTCTACTGATTTAAGGTAACCATTTTTATGGTTAAAATAATTGGTTAGTTCAGGATTCAAGTAATAATAGTCATGTTGTAATAGATAATAAAGATATTTAATTCTGGGGAACCATGAGTGTCTACTTGGCTCATTGTTTTCTTCATTCCAAGAGGACACGGATTGTGACAATTTTCTTTTCCTTAAAATAACTGTTTGAATTATCAACTTCAACTCCTCCATGAAGGTTGGTTGTGCTGAAGCTGAAGGAATGTTGGGCAAAGCACATGAGAAGTACAATTAAAATTAAGATTATCAAATGTAATTGAAGCAGAACGATCACAATCATTGATGATCACCAAGGAACAAAGCTTTTCCTTGTGCTGTTTCTGAGTGACCCACAGGAGGTGACAGCCTGAAACATCTCATGCTTTTTAACAATCAGTAATTGAATTCAATCATCTGTACCACTTTCTTTAGCCAACTGAAAACTTTTCTCATTTCATCAATGTTTTGGGCATTGTATAACCCTGAAATAAGAAAAGAAAGAAGAAATCTGAAAAATACACTGATATGAGAGTAACAAGGGAACAATTCTGCTGTTAGTGTTGATTACTTGTATATTCATTTAGAAAATGCAACTGCGATAATTCTTAACTATATTAATTATCAGAACAGCAATTTACAGCAATTAATGAGGTGCCACAGCATGACAGAGCAATGCTCTTCACCTGGCAAGGCAACACTTCTCATTCCACAAGCTGTGTGCCATGTCAAACCAGTTTCACAGCTGTTATCTCAAAAAGATGCCATGTGATATCTCTATCACATCTTGTGGGACCTAACAGTCCCAGAGCCAAGGATTAAAAATCAACTGGTACATTTTTATTTTGTACAACTGGAGCCTTCTTTTCAATACATATTTCATTATTGCCAGTAGGTCTCCAGAGAAATGGAGGGAAAGAAAATGAAAAGCTGTAAATAGTTAATAGAACACTTTATTTTTGCTTTCAAGTGAGACTATTAAGCAAAGCTACCATATTTTGGAGGCCTGTGTTCATGCTCCACGTTGTGGCCCCTAGAGCCAGGGTTGGGGAATGTTTACAATATGCTGGAAACTTTGACTGGCTTTGCTCTAAAAGGTTTCAGATGCTCAAGTGGAGAACAGCTGCTTTGTTTTCCACTCATTCTTAAAGGAGTGAAAAAAAAATAAAAACAAAACCCAAAAAAAGCATTAAACCAAAAGCCACCCTACCAAAAAAACACAGAGAGTTTTAAAGAGTAAAACTCTACCCCAACTCCTCAGCCACATCACATCAGCACTGGTTTTAAATCACTGACGTGGCTTTTTTCATCATATTGCAGCTGCTGTAACAAGACAGCCCTGAACATTTTAATAAAAGATAATGATGAACACAATGAACATGAGTATAAACTCTTAACAATGCTCTTTTATTGCAACACTTGGAATTAAAGACAATGCCTGCTCATATTCCTTTAATTATTTCCGGCTTTAAATAGTAATGGCTTTTCCATTCTGACAACAATTCTCTCCACACACAAATACTTCATTTTCAAGGAAAAATGGAATTAACTGCTGGAAAACAGCTCCACTTAGGCAATTACCCTGAAAATATTAACAACAACAACAAGCAATTACTCAGAATTTGGATTCAACTTAGAGGAGCAAGAAAGGAAAAAAGAAATAAAAGATTAACTTGTGGTAAAAGCTATCAGTCCCTTTATTTATTTATCATTGCACTGATGAGTCTCAGGCTGTTGTGTTTTGCTGTGTGCAGTGGCATTTCGGACACACACCACTCCAAGGAGCTCATACAAGAGGATTTGAAGGAGCAGCTGTTAAAATATAAAGTTCTCAAATGGCTTGGTAGAATCAAATTCTCAAGATCCACTGTAAATCACAGCTTTTTTTTTTCCAAATGTAACTTGTGCGTATTTTGAAAAGCCTAGATTTTACTTCTTTTCAAAATGTTGGGATCTAACAATTATGCAAATGTAAATTGCAAACAAATTAAATTATTTCCACTGCTATTTATTCTATCTCCTTCTGCCAGCTCTCTTCACATGTTTATTTTTCCTTGCCTTCATCTGTTTCCCTTTTTATTGGGTCAGCAGCAGATTGATTTTTTTCTCTCAAATCTACGTCCCCTCACTTCTTTTACACTGTTCCTTCTGTGGTATTACAGAGAGAAGGAAAGTTAAACACCACAATAGAAACAACCTTAAGGACCAGCAGACCCTTGCATAAAATTTCCTGGGCTGAAGTTTGATGCATTTTTAGTTACTTCTGAATAAAGCAAGAAGAGCTTTTCAGATCAAACAAGCCCAAGTCTTCTCTTAGTGCATCAAAGAGAACCATACAATGAAAAATGATCATTATGGAGCTGTAGGAAAGGATTCTGCAGAGGACAGCTTCACCCTCTGCCCATCTCTGCCTTGTCCCCATTTCCCCAGTGCAGGTGAACTGGGAAACCCCAGAGGCTGCTGGAGGAGACCAGGCAGGCTCAGAACAGCAAAACCTTCATAAAACACTCAGGGCAGCATGAAAACAGAATCTCATCAACTCAGATCATCCTCCAGCAGCAGAGCCCAGAGCAGACAGGGCCTTGTGGAAATCATGACGAGGGAAAATGGGAATTTTCTGACCATCCAGGCATTCCCTGTCACAGCCTGAGGCTCTAGCACAGTCCCAATGTCATTTTAACTACTTCTTTGAGCAAGGCTGATATCAAAGCCACCCTCTGAAATCTTTACAGATATCAATCAAGTTTAAAACCAAAGAAGCCTGAGAGAAGCTGCAGCTCCATGGATGTGGCTCAGTGTCAGGTAGGAATGACCCAGAATAACCAGATGACTGCCAGGAGATGACAAGTGAAGCTTTTTGAATAAAGAAATGACTGAGGTTTCAAGAATAGTAACTGGTACCAACAAAAAATTATTTCCTTCCCTAAAGAGCATTTTTCCCATCTTGATTTAGGAAACACAAGTGCAAACACATTTTTCACGAGGTATTTTCCATGAGGCAAAAATAGGCAGCAGAAATAACTGTGCTGCAAAAACTGAAATTTATATTTTAAGTGAGTACCACTGAACACCTGACAAAATCCCTGGAAACAGAGCCCAGCATGGGGAAGCACAGAGCATTGCTGTCATGAAAAGCAAGGGGAAAAAAAGCTTTTTAAAGTCTGCAGTGAGGAAACTCCACAGCACCACCTCCAACCAGAAACCAACTTCTCCCTGACTCCCATGGCAGAAACCATGTGCATGTACACAAGCAAACATCAGGAAAAAAAAGGCAAATCATTCTAATTTCTGCATTTTACTGAACACTTCCAGGCACCACCTTCACACCTTTCATGACTGGAAAGATTTGGTCTGCCCCCTAAAGCAAACCCCAAAATTTTGTGAGAACTGTCTGTGTGTGCTGTAAAAACTACTGTGAAAACTACTGGGAAAATCTGCTCAGAGACAGAAGTGGCTTGACTGGTTTCTAAAAAGTTTAGCACTTCAGCCCCTCTTTCTCCCCCAGAGTTTTAAACAAGTTCAGACAAGGGGTAGAGAAGCCTTGGGAAAAAAAAAGGTGTTGGTAGTTCCTTATGTAAACAAATAATTTTATTAAGTGAGTCAGAATGAAGCAGCTGCTCAGCATTTGCTCTGTATCATCCTCACGTGCAAAGTGCTGAGATTTGGCTCCATAGACAGACTTGGAAAAAAAAAGAAACAACAAAAAAAAAAGGCAAAGAGTGAGAGAGAGAAGGTTGTGGAGCACTGGAGTGGAGATGTGCTGACATTCCTTGATGGTGCAGTGTTCAACTACAGCATCTGCACCTGTACAGAGGGAGCTTCATTTTCATTTCATTTCATTTCATTTCATTTCTCCTGATGTGACTTCTTAACATTTGTTTCCTTCACACACTACAGAAGTGAAGAACAAGAACTCAGGAAATCTGCACTTCAGGAGCATATGAAAACACGATTTGTGTATGAGGCAAGCAAAGCACAAAGCATTAAATCATTAAATCATTAAATCAGATCCCATCATTATCTCCAGGATCTGAGAAATGTCACAACCTCCATCCTGAAGAAATCAACGTGGGCTGCACTTCCCATGAGGGTGAGAGATGATCTCAAACTATTCGGGATGTTTAGAATTTAGTCCAAAATGTCTCAATCTCAAGACTGACCAACTTCATGTGTCTGTGCAGCCACAAATGTGTTTCCCTGTCCCTGGAATGTCCGAGGCAGGCTGGATGTGGCTCTGAGCACCCTGGACAGTGGCAGGTGTCCCTGCCCATGGCAGGGGTGGAATGGGATGGGATTTAAGGTCCCTTCCACCCCAAACCATTCTGGGATTCTCTCACAACTCCACAATTCAAGTGTCAAAACCAAACCTCCTCAAAACTGAGCTGGTGTTGTGGTTGTAATCTTCAATAAAATGGGGAATATTTCCCTACAGTAAGTACATATTCCTCATAGTAAGCTAAAAGTATTAATCAATCTGCTACCAAAATATAAGCAGAGGCAGAATAAATATACTGAATGAATAAACATCCAAATTCCACAGAACAAGACACAGGAGATGATGCTGAGAGCTGTTAAAAATATTGTACAAAGTCACAAGACCTTTTCTTTCTCTTCCATGCAATTTCTTCAGCAGCAAATGGATACACATTTTTTTTTTTCTCATTTATTTTCTGTTTCATTCTACTCAGTTTGTAGTGTAACAAATTATGCACCTCTATTTCCTACTCAGTGTGAGAGATAAGAACAGCAGAGATTCAGCCTATTTGCAACCCACTCTCATGACACATTTTCTGCAAACAAACCACAGGGATTAGAGAAACAACCTTTCCCCCCAAGTAATTACAGAGAAGCTTTTCAAGAAAACTTTGTTCTTATAGAAATGCCATTTAAAGGACATTCTAGAAAAGCTCTTGCAGCACTTCTGAGGGTGACTTTTGCTATTAGGCAATGCCTCTGACATGCACTGCAGAAGTAAATATAAATTTTCTATCTACAAGTCTTCAGCACAAGTCAGGAGTGCTGGAGCAATTCTTTTGCAAAAGGTTTGCTGTTGACAGATATTTCTACCATGAACTTGAGAAGAAGAAAAAACCCTTCTGTAAATTATGTAAACCCCTATTCTGTATTGAAACTGTGGCAATACAACTTTTTTTTATTATTTATTTTTGAAGTGAAAGATACTTTCAGAAATGTGGATTTTGCTATTCCACACAATGTCTCAAATCACTTTCATTCTGCATCGGTGTGGATGTGTTTGAAACAGCAGCAGCACTGTTTGCTGTCACAGCACTGGAAAAATAATGATAATCATAACAAAAATCCCCTAAAATGCCTGCCACTTCCCTTCCCATGTGCTAGCAGCTCAGCAGCTCCTCAAGATATAATCCTGTGGCCATTTCAGAATCAAAGTGCATTCAGATCAAAGCAGATCATGGGAAATCACTGAGGTACCTACTGGTTCTGAGCTGCAATTCCACAAGGCATCATTTCTGTTGGAGGTGCTGAACTGTATTTTCATTCACCTCAGACAAGGTTGTTTTCTAAAAATTTACTGAGTCTGCCTTAGCTTGGAGTTACTCAATTTCATTCTGCAAGTAGTTAAAGAAATTCAGCAAAATGAAGCATTTTAAAATAAGATATTGGATCTCATGGATTCATCTTACTAGGAAGGGATTGCTAAAAAGAGTAATTTGGAAAAAACAAAGCTACAAGGAAGTCATCATTTCAGGCACAACAAATATCACTGCTCCTTATCCATTACCCAACTTGTGTATCATATAAAAGCACATATATGAAAAAAAATCTTAATATTGTCAAGACACACTGGTGCTAAATGAAAGGCCTGAATTGCAGAAAGTCCTGCAGGACTGGCAGCTCCTCTGTCCTGGACTCTGTTCCATCCCTGGGCACAAATGCAGAGATCAGATCCAGAGCTGAAATCCCAACCAGCAGAATATGAGCTGGGCTGGAACAGGGCACTGCATTTCTGCAAAAAACATCTTTTTAGGATCCTAAATCCACCCTGATGGGTCTGCCAACTTCTGTCTCCAGCCAGACAAAACCACACTGGAAAGCTAATTTTTATTTCTATTCAATTACTTATTAGCATTACTAATTCCATTATTAATCTTAAAATTATACCCAAACCCCTGCTATAAAACAATCAAAAGAGCAGTAGTATAGATTTTATGAGAGTAAACTATCTCCACAATTAAACATTTTCCATTTCAACTGGGACAGGTATATATGATTAAATATTAGAAATCTCTACATTATTTTCAATACCCTGAATATATGAATAAATGAAAAGAATAAAGAATGAAAAGAAATTAAAAGAATAAATGAAAAGAAAAAAGTGCAAGAGAAATAAAGGACCATAGGACATGGACGTGAATACTCTACAATATCAAAGAATATTCTCATTTAGAGTGGACCCACAGGAGCAGAAGCAGCTTTTCCTGGGAGAGACTTTAAAAACCATTTAGAATAGTTGCTGTGGGGGAAGAGGAGATGATTTTTAGCCTGCTGAACAGTCCTGGGGCTCCTCAATCCATCCCCACTTTTGGCCAAAGGATTCCCAAAGGATTCCCAAAGGCTGGGACTGAGCTCTGCCAGCTTTGTTTAAATTCACGGCCCTTGGAGCATCACCAGCACTTAAAACTCAACTCTTACAAATCCTCACTCAACTCCAAGCTACACCTAAGCTCAAGGAATATCTGAAATAACCGAGGGTGTCCTCAGCTCCTGCAAGAGCTCCTCCAAAACCCCAGCACCTCCCAGATTCTGCCTGGAGAGAGTTTGCAAAGGGGGCTGCAAAGCCAGACTGGTTCTATTAATGTAAGTAAGTGAAAAGTGACACATTATTTGAAAGATACGGAAGAAAATTAATGCAACTTCATTATCAACAAATCAGATGGTAAAATACTAAAAGATTAAGTGCAGCTGATAACAGTTCAACCTCCCCAAAATTATAAATAATAGTCAGTGTAAAGAATTTAAAGATTAAAAGCTGGAGTTTTTATTAATGTCTGCAGTGATTTAAGATAGTCTCTATTTATGCCAAATACCTCAGAGATTATAGAAATAAAGAAATACAGACTTCAGCCCTGTCACTTTTATGGAATAAAAGTATCTTTACTTGCCTCTCCCAGCCTAGATAAGGTACATTGTGATTAAACTGAATACTTTCAGCAAATAACTTCTGGTTTGTTTCAGAAGAATCTGTTTCCCCTAGAAATTACTTCCACAGCTTTGACTTGAAACTGGATTAACACATGGAAAGAATCCTTTACATAATCAAAAATGGAAGGAGCACAGCCAGAGTTGATCTTGTCCTGTGTGCATCTGCTGTACATAAACCTCTCCCTTGCTCAGAAAGTATCTAATTTGGTGCACCCTGATTAGCTGTTCATGCACAAAAAAACCAAAACTGGTTCAAGTTAGTCAAGTATCTTGGATTACAATACAAAATGTGATAAAAGG
>VRYO01002184.1:8896723-8945160 GCA_009812075.1 Sialia sialis | reverse complement strand
AAAGAGAGGCTCCTGCCTTTCTTAGCAGACACCTGTCCTCCAAACTAAGACATCAAGGAAAGCTGTTTGCTACAGAGCACTTCTCCCAGCCTCAGATCCATGTGAAAAATAAGTACTCTCACAAAGAAGTGTTGTATCCAAGAGGAAAATCTTCATTAGACTTGGAATTTGTGGGTATAAAACATAAAAGATAAAATCAGAAGCATCATCTACTAAATTAAAATATTTTTAAAATAAATACATCATTCATATTGATTCAATTTTCTAGAAAAGTCCAAAGGAATAAATGTTAAGTTTTGATTATTTGCTTCCTATGAATACCCTCTGAATTGAACCATTTATTTGAGAGGGCAAGGGCAGTTGACATCCTTAACCGCAATTCTGTTTTATTCCCACCACTTAAAAGTCAACAAATTTGGGTGAGTTGGTTCTTACTTCAGTTTTTTCATTTTTCTGGCTGATTAGAGCCCTGAAGGTGCAGCTTTAAAACAGCAGAAAAGCTACAGGAGGGCAGTTATACAAGATAAAGCATAAGTTTATTTAATAAATATATATTAATAAATAAATGCTTAAAAATACCAGGGATGATTGAACAATTATTCCATATTCACTTACTTCAGAGCCTGTTCCAGGTGACGAATTTTCTTCTGAGCATCTCCTCTTTCTTTATCCAGATCATTCTGAATGCCATGAATCTGCCATTTAAGGAAAAAACCACCATATATTTTAGCCAAAACAGTGTCTGAGTTAAAATCAATCAATGTTATTTTAAATTCTAAAAATTATTTATCTGCATATTCCTTTTCCACTGATGAAGACAGCCATCCATGGATTTCTACAACTCTGTGAAATGCAAAAGAAGACATTTACAAAGAGTATGAGAATATCCAATGAGCTATTTTCCTTCTCAAAGTGAATATTACTGTCCAGAATAAAGAAATATCAGTAATTACATAAAAAAGAAACTAGATTTTCTTTAGAAAAAGCAGATAGGAATCTGTCTAAAATAGTGACCTGTATTCTCTACTCACCAATTTGTGACCAAAGTGAATCACTTCTGATCAATCCTTACAATAAAAATATCAAACAAAAATATCTTACACAAACATCTTAGAGAATAATAATAATAATAATAGAATAATTAGCAAAGATAATCCTAAAAATAGTTACAAAATCCTTTGAATTTGGCAACTTCCCAGGCATGGTCCAAGCCATGAGGTTTTTGTGATGTTTTTTGCCAAGGACAGGTTAATTCCAAGAGTTTGTACCTAATCCAAGAGTTGTATTGCTTTAGAATTGCTCAAGGAACACACAGGGGATGGGACATACAGGAAATCCTTTATCCACCTACAATCATTTGTAATGTTCCACTACAATACAGAAAAATGTGTTTTACTAAGTGTGTAGGCCAGTGAAAAAACAAATTGTGAGATTCTCTCACTCCAAAAACACCAAGCTGGGCTCCAAGAGCCCCCAAATCCATGAGCTTCTATCAGAGAATAAGGAAGGAATTGCCAAAGCTGGTACAATTCTAAATATTCAACAGGTGGCTTGGGAGGGGCTCTCAGGAATAATCTGTCACTCTTCTGCTGCTGACTCCATGTCTGGAAAACAAGCAGTAGATTATTTATAAAAAGCAGGTGTTTCCTTGCCTTGTAAAGCCATTTAGCCTAACTGGTTCTTGATCCAGCAGATAAGCACATTTAATCAAACAGTGACATTTAAGGTTTCTACCTATGATTTGTTTGATGTTTAAGTATCCTCAGAGGCAACAGCCACTGAAGACTCATAAAGATTATTAGATAATGGGTTGGTTTTTAAGTGAACAGATTGCAGCAGAGACTTCATGATTCCTGTACTTGTTTTACTACTTTATGGGCCAATCCATCCTGCTTTATGGATTTATATCCATCCATTATTCACAGGTATTTTTCTTCTCGTCCTTTCTCAAAGATTTGAGTTTGCAAACAGTTACAGCAGAATTTATGAACAAACTGCTGTCAAGTTATCTATAAAAAGAAAGGCTCTGCTTCCTTGTTTGCTGATGCAGAATTCCCAGTTCCCTCCCTGGGCTCACTGGTTGGAGGCACTGCTGACACTCTCAGCCCATGCTTAGGAACTTTCTCTCAGCAAATCCTCAGTCAAATTGTGCCAATATATTTTTTATTTTGGCCTGCAAATCACTCAAATCCTGGATTTTTCTAGAGTTCAACACTTATAAAACCCACGACTCGACTAAAAGGACAAACGTAGGCCAGGTTTAAACCAAGGCAGATCCTGGAACAAAGAATGTTTTGACTTCAAGTCAGCAGAAGGAACTAACTCAAACCAAAACCTCTCTACAATTCATGTCACAAGTGCTATTACCAAGTGACAAGTAGCTGGGATCACAATCCATTATTTTATGTTATAAATTTGCCACATTTGGCAGTGACATGTTGGAGTAACACATCCTTTCAATTAAACAGGCATCCAAGGCACCCTCTGGCTGCACATGAGTTGCACACATAATGTCACAAACTGAAGTTTAATTTGAAGCCTATTGATGTTCTGAGTCTAAAAGAGCAGGCAGGATTTGCAAAGTGCTTTGAGATGAAGTGTTTCTGATGAAAATTACATTTTTTACTTTAAGTTTCTGATGTAGAAACAATGCCTGTTGACAGTGTCTAGAGAACACGTGGGGAAGGATGGAGGAGAGATATTCTGGGGGAAAAGGGAGAACACAGCACTGGCAGGGGTCAGGCCAGCTTCATTCAGCTCATTATCCTTTCAGGAACAGCAGCTGCCACACAAGCAGGGCACACACACACACAGGACAGGCTTCCAGGGGCATTTTTTTGGGAGTTCCATCCCAGCCTCCACCCCTTGGCAACAGGTCCCTAAAATCAGAGGTGACATCCCTGTCCTTAAACAGCTGTGCTTAAAATCTTCCTTGGTTTTGTAAAATTATTTTTCCAAATCTTATGAAGTGCTTGGATTCCTAAATTTACTATTTGGGGGTTTCAAAATTTAAATCTGTAAGAGTAAAACTGGAGGTGTGCAGCAGATGGGGAATTTTCCTGGAAATATTACCTGTTTCTCATAAGCACGCTGCATTTGAAGCTTGTCCTGCTGAACCTTGTATTCTTGATCCTGCAGAGGAAAAGATTTGCATTCTAAAGAAACAAATCTCATTTTTCTTCCATTTCAGAGCATTCAGCAAACACAGACATTAGCTATCATATAGAACAGTTCATAAAAAAAACAAACCAAAAACACTTTATATCATCATGAAAAAATTTTCAGACATGGAAAAAAAATTTAACCAACACCAAATAACACAACTATCTCAAAAGTCATGATTCATGTTTGCTAAAGAGAAACAGCAACTTGTTCTCCTGAGCTATTAAAATGCCATTCTGTACTATATCAACTGTGAAATGAAAGACATTGGAAGCAGAGTAGATGCCAAAACTCAAGCAGGACTGATACATGATACAGATGTGGAACTCATTACCCTGAGATAGAAGGATTAATTTAAATGCCTACAGGAAGACAGAATATTGAGCTGAACTATTAAACAGTGCAAATTAAAAACAATTTTGAAACTTTAAAAATGTTTACAGTTTACGAGGAACAAAAAGATATTCATCATTCTTTGACAGGCTTCTTTGTAATCCACCAACAGAGACCTGAACTTTTATTTAATATGTGAACAGCCAGAAAACCCCTGTGAGAATTCTGCTCTTACCTCTCCTTTAGCCACACTTTTAAAATCAGCCTTTAACCATATGTGGCATTTCATATATTTCCATTAATAAACCAGAAACAAGCAGGCATGGGATACAGAAGAACATTTAAGGATGGATATCTAAATATTTAAATCATCAAATAAAGTAAAGAGAAAGAAAGTCAGGGCTCACCTTCAGCTCTTGCTGCCTTTGATGTTCAGAGTCCTGCAATTGCTGTTTCAACACAGCCATTCCGTGCTGCAACTCTGCAATCACATCAGATGTCTGCTGGGATTTAACAAAAAAGCATTTTTGTCTTGCACTCCTCATTAACTCTTCTGCATTTTTAAATTTACTTCTCTAAGGTTCCCAGAAATTTGAAAAATTATCAGCTTGGGAGAAAAAGCCTGTATGAGTTTCCAGCTCTGGTGAGCTTAGAAATGGAAACAAAAGCACCAAAAACCACCCCTGATCATAAAAAATCCCTACTAAAATCTTGAAAATTGGTAGAAAGAAAAATACATTGTAAATGAAATGGAGTAAAGCATCATCAAAGCTCGGAGAATTTCAGCAAATAAAAACCAAACACTCCAGTTGTCCTATGGCTCTATGGATAATTAAATGGCATTTAAAACTTGAATCTTTATTACAATTATTTAACTTTAAAATCACTTTGAATATGTACCATCTCTGCACCAATGCATATTGGCAAATATCAAATATGACAGATGCTTTTCCAGAAACAAACCAGAGTTATTGCATTTTGGGTAAACCTACACTTGCAAAATACAAAAACGTTTCCTTAAACACATAAATATTTAACACAATGTTCAATACTATGAAGCTTGCAGGTTTTTTTTTTTCTGGAAAAAATATTTTCTGTCATGGAAGAGGCTTTATGAAGACATTAAATCTTTAAGGGTATATCCAGAATTTTTACAGGAGCACCAACAAAATCAGGATGTTTATTGCACCTTATCTGAATCAGCTGTAGAAATGTCCACACACCAGAATGACCAACCAACTTCAGATGATTTTTCAGTCAAATTTAGGAATGAAAAATTAAATCCCAATTTGATTTAAACTTACACTCATGACTAACTTGAGGAACTGAGCAATTCCTTGGATTTATTCATAAGCATCATACTGATCGTGAGCACTTCAGAAATAAACCCCTTTTTCCTGTTCCACCTGGCAGCATACCTGAGCTTGCTCCTGCTTCATAAAATCTCTATCAACATCAAATTTACTTTGTAGCTGCTGAAGGTTCTCCTTGTATTCCTGCATAATCTGTTCCTTGTCTTTCTGAAGTAGGCTGTACCTACAAGGAGCAAGCAAACAGAATATGGAAATTGCTTTCATATTTTGGCATTTTACCTGCTCAGTATCAATTCTACAGAGTCTGCCACATGCTCTTGTCACAGAATGAGCTGCTCATAAATAATGGAAAGTGAGACACTCCTCAAGGTGGTCCTTTGGGTCACTCTAAATGAGTTTGACACCAATTAAGACATTTTCATGGGAGTTTTCTAATGTCAAATGCCATTCAGTGTGTTCCTGGAATAAAATTAATTATGTTTGCTTCAACTTCCAAATTCTTAAAAGTTAAACCAACAATTGTGTTGGAGTCAATGAGTCAAGGGCCTGCCTGAATCCTCCAGGCAGAAACCAGAGTGGAGGAATTGAATTAAAACCCTTGAATGGATTGAAACATGTTAAGGCACCCACACATAAAATGGGAGTTTAAGTAGAATAAGTTTAAGTTTAGATGTAAGTTTGAGTTTTAGGATAAATAAGTAAATCAGTCTAAGTTTCAGTGAGAGCTGTAGTGTTTTTAGTAAGTAAAAGGTTCAAGATGCCAGAGCAGAAGAACAACTTCTGGTGAAGGTTCACAAGCACACTGATGTTTTCAGCAGAGTCTCCAGGAGCTCTTTCTTAGACACTGCTTAGACAAAACAGAACTTCAGTGAGAATACTGCTGACATTTTTCAGATAGAACACAACAGATCGTGTACATAGTTTATACGCATCCTAACGTGTTAAGAAATTAGAATTTTCATAGGTTGAAAGTGGTTTGAATTTACGTGTCAGCTTGTTAGGAAAATCCTATATAAGATTGTGTATTGGGGAGAGTTGGTGGTTTTCACTTTTTGCTTTTGCCATTGCTTTTTGCCATCGCTTTTCTGTGCCTGCAAACATCTCCAACACCCAGAAGAAGACAGGAGCTCCAGCAGTGTCACAGCCTCTCCAGGACCCCCAGGGACAGCTCCTGCTTTTGTTGGGGACTTTTTGCTAAACCTTAGCATGGACTTTAATGTCTGTGACTGTGCCTTTAAAGACTGATGTGCTTTTACAATAAATAACCTTTTTAGCAACTACTATCTGCTTTAATCATTTAGAGATAACCCTGCACGAAGGGTGTGTCAGAGCACCAAGGGGGATAACTCCACACAATTGTCACTGAATTACCTCGTCCTCAGCTCCTGAAGCTGGGAGCAAACCTCCTGGTAACGCTGTTCCACCTCAGTCTTCTCCTGAGATAATTTCTGACGTTGGAAATTACTGTTTTCAGCCTCAACAGTCAACTGCTGCACACGGGCCCCCAGCTTTTGGACTGTCTCATTCTGAAAGAACAGAGAACTATTGAGAAAAGCCCAGAATAAATGAGGGAATACCCCAGTTGTTGTTCAGTAGCCTTGAGCAATGAGGCTCTCTGGTTATGCAGAGACACAAGAGTTACAATGGCAAAGCTGTCATCAATCACAACAGTAAATTCTGCATTGTATATAAAAATAAATAAATCTTCAAAATATGGGTGTTTATTCCCCCTCAAAGTGACATCTCCCTTATGCAGAACAGCATATGCAACTGATTTTTAAATTACAAATCCTTTAACGTGGGAGAGAAGACAACATTTCAATGGAAAACTGCAATGAATGACAACATATACAAAGCATTTATAGGCTTCCCAAAAATCTCATTCAGCAATTTCCTTTCAGTAAATTATCTCTCAAAAGCTGTATCTTTTCCCTGGAACTTGATCTCACAATATAAACAAATCAAAAAATGAGCAGAGCAAGGCCAGGCAGGCAGCATGAGACCACTCTAGGCCTTCCCATTCTTCCCTAAATTTTTGGTAATAGGAAAGGAAATGAGGGAAGAACTCCTCTGGATGCTGGGGTGAGAAAACACCCAGCGTAGGGATCAGAGTTATTTCTGCATTAACAAAGCCCTGATGATGAGGCAAGTGGGACAGAAATTTCACCCACTCTCAAAGTAAAATAAAACCCCAAATATCTGCCCTGATTGTCACTGGAGGTGACACAAACCTGAGCCAATGACAGAACCTGACAGAACCTGAATGGACACCTGAGCTCTCTGGCAGAGATTCCTCAGCCACAGCACAGCAGAATTCTCCATCAGTGCCCAGCTGCTCAGTGTGGCTTTGGTTTGCTGGGGGCACAGGCTTGTTTGCTTTGAAGGCTTGGGGTTTTTGTTTGTTTTGTGGTTTCCTGGGCTTTTGTGCTTGTTTTTTTATTTTAATAATTTAAAAAAGGACTAATTGTTAATACACCACTGCATATAATTGCTGGCTGGCCCCATGTCCCCCAAAGAAATTCATCCCTGCTCAGGGTACAAACTGGCATTCCTGACAACATGAAACTCTGAACAGGCAAACTCTGAAATACCAACTGAAAAAAATAATTAAAAATTAGGAGAGAAAAAGGAGAGAAAGAAAAAAAAAGAAAACTAATTTCCAGTGACAGTCTAGTCTTTCATCTTAAGCCCTGCCTTGAACTCTACCTTGTTTAATTATTAAATCAGAAGCTGCTCGGCAAGATCTGTCTAGTTTTGATGGTTCTTAAATTCAACCTTGCTGACAGACTGTGTCCATTTTTCTCTGTATTTACTGTTACCTATGACATGATCTGAATGTTAATTTTTAAATTCAACATTCATTAATAAAGGAGTAAATTTTGTTTGACATTGTCTTTTCACTCGTTCAATTTTCCTCATACCTCATCCTGATGAAAAGTACAGGATGTTTTCCTGAGGTTACTTGTTGATTTTTTTGCTTTTTGCATCATTTATGTAACAGGCACAAAATCCAGATTATACCTAATTATGCTTATAAGTACTCTAGAAAGGAAATGCAATAAATTAGAATAATCAATACTTATTTTAAAATCCTTTTAATGTCATCTTTCATCTAACAGAAGCATTTGCTCAAAGAGGAGGTCAGTGAGTAAAAAAATCATCTTTCTATGAAAATAGATGTAATATATAAATGATCTACAAACCTGCAGAGACAGAAGTTCTGCTAACTTGAATCAAATATTTGTATTTAAGGACTGATTCTAAGATATCAGTGTCACATTGATTGAAGGGCTAAACTTTGCTTAATTTTATCTGGGGAATGAAATCCTTGTTGGACTGGCTGCCAGGACAGTGGCCTCTCCCAGGAGAGAACAACTGCACTGCACTGTCAAAAATAAGGATGTATATACCAGGAGAGAACAACTGCACTGCACTATTAAAAATAAGGATGTATGTGCATGAATCAAAGAATCATGGAATGGTTTTTGAGCTGAGAAGGAATTTAAAAATCCTTTGATTCCAGCCCTGCCATGGGCAGGGACACCTGGGCACTCCCAGACCAGCTGAACACAAAGAATTTGAGGATTTTAAGATCCACTTGCTGTGGTGAGAGCTTTACACCAAACCTACAGTGGATTTCGTCTGCTGCAAATACTCCTCCTCCATCCTGGCCAGCCTGCTGTTGGTTTCCTCCAGCAGCTCCTGCATATCCTCCATGTGCTTCTTCCTGATGTTGAACTTCTCCTTCTCCATCTCAGCCACAGCATCGTGGAGCTGCAGCAGAAAAAAAGGCTCAGAGTCACAAATGGCATCTACAACTGGCACTGAGAAATGTTAAATTATTACAGCACAGCAGAATCAATGAAAAGCCCAAGCAGTCATGCTTCTGTCCTCTCTGGAAATTTTGTTTCCCTACAACAAAAAAAGATTGTGGTTGCCTCATCCCTGGAAGTGTCCAAGGACAGGTTGGACAGGGCTTGGAGCACCCTGGCATAGTGGGAGGGATGAGCTTTAAGGTCCCTTCCAACCCAAAAGATTGTATGAAAAAAAAAAAACCCAAAAAAAAAACGCCCAACACTGGAGCCTCAAGATCTTCAGCACAAAGGACAATTTATGATTTATGATTTATGATTATGAATTGCCTTTAAGAAGGCAAGAATTAAATCCAACTTCATTTCTACATGCAGGGCTGCAAAAAAATTAAACCGTACAGAAAATTTCATGGAGGTGGGTCTGTCCTTTCTGTGACCCTCCCTCTCCTGAGAGGGGGAAGCAAGACAAACACTGACAATAATCTGGCCACAGGTGACACTGTGTCACAATAAACATGCTCTTCCCTTTGCTTTGCTGCTGTCTTGAGTTGAACAATAAATAAGAATACATTGAAGAATTCATGACCCATTGCAAGAGGAAGAGTTCAAAGGAATCACCATGACAGCAGGTAGCAGCAGGTTTACCCAGATTAAAATTCCATGTCAGGTCAAGCAGAAATAAACACTTCCCTAATACATCCAGAGACTTGCCAGGAGGCCAGATGAACCCCAGCAACAGGGGGACCAGCTGGCTGTAAAAGCATCAGCAAAAAGAGTCTGGATTACTTCAGGAAAAAATAAAATCAGTGCAAAAACATCCCTGAAACGTGTTCTGTATATTTATTTTTTTGAGTGACAAAATGTATTATCCCAGATAAACACTGCAGGAGTCTGTCAAAGGAGGGAAATATTGCTCATTACCCTTTTCTCCCACTCATTCTTCAAGGAATCATTGCTCTGCTCACACATCTTCTTCAGCTCCATAATCTGCTGCTCTTTGGCTTCTCTCACAACCTGTGACTCACGAACAAGGGTCTGAACTGTTCAAAATGGGAAAAAAAACCAAAAAGCCATTCAAGACCTGCGGGATTTTTCAATGGTGGCAATAGGTACAATTAGTTTATGTCAGTTTTTCAGCTGACCTGGCTTTCTGATGGCTTTTGGCTCTTAAATACTTAATGCATGTGCTGCTTTAAGATGTAGCACTGTGTCATTACAAGGTGTTCTCTCTTTTCTACTTTGTTTACAGAATATTTCAGAGAGAGTTTTCCTTCCTGAAGGAGCAGCTAAACATCAGCAAAATTCTGTGTATGCTCAAGTAAATGGTTATTTTAACCTGATTTCATAAGATCCTTAGGGGAAAAGGCTCTTGTGAAGGTTGAACGCCCAAGATGTACATGAAAATAAAATTCCTCAACTTAAATTGCAATGATGGCATCACTTTTAGTGAACAGAGCAGGTCCACATTCACCCTTCCACTTTTTTTGAGGATTTTAATTACCTGGAGCAGTGTGGGCAACTGCAACTCAACCTGTTCCAGCCAAGAACAATCCCCAGCCCACAGAGAGAAGCCCCTGAGCCCCTGTTGGACAAATTACTGTCCTGAGGAGCAGGAAACAAAACACATGGAACACTCTCCCTTTCTGTACACAGATGACCAAACTTCTGTATTATTTTCCACTGTGGTTTAGTCCATAGTGTAAATGGACTCCAAGGAATTCTGAAAGGAACTAACATTGAAAAACTGCTGACAAGCCACTCTCAGGGTGAGTTCTGTACTTGTGACACACTCAAGACTGCTCATGTTTGAAATCTCGTGCCACAATAGTCTCAAAAATAACCCATTGTGGTTTGATTAAAATGTACTGAATGTGTAAAGAAATGAATTTCGAGCCAGGGATTAAAAAAGAAATTGAAGTAAGTGGCCAAAATATTTCAGTGGCATCAAAGCAACTTTTTCTGGTGATGCTCATAAAACCTGTGCTCAGTGTAATAGATCACAGGTCTCTTGGAACACTTGGGTTGGAACAGCAGAGACAACTGGACAAGAATCTCAGAATCTAAAGGGAAAAATTAAATCAAGAGCTGCAAATGATGAAGAAAGAGATGTGTGCAGAAGGAACACACAAGCCCACAAGAGAATGCAGTACAATGCCACCACCCAGAAGAGAGCCATGAGCATAAAAATCACCTTTTTTCTCCAGTTTCCTTATTGTCTCCTCAGATTCTTTTTGTTTCTTCACATAGGCAGACTTCAGCACATCTATTTCATCATTCTTTCTGTCCAAAATCTGTAGAGAAAATTCAGAATATTTTAACACAAGTCCAAAACATTCCAAACTACAACCAGGGCACAAGATTCACCCTGGTCTGCAGGAAGTGCTCAGGTCATGCAGGACTAAGTGATTGAACCTTCATCATTTTTCCAGCTACAATTGCCAAGCCATAAACAAAGGACTGGTTTAGACAAATGGAGGAAAAAGCAGATTAAAAAAAGGAGTTTTATGTTTTAAGGTGAGTTTTTTTTTTTTCTTTTAAACCTGGGTGAACCCAGCGTTGCTTTTGTTGAGTTTGGAAGTTTCATGGTGCTCTTGCTGCAAATTGTAAAGATTTTCATACTTATGTTGCCTAATAGTATTTAAAAGCATCTACAATTCTCAGCAGATTGAAGAAATATTTTAATAAGTTGGTGAACTTCATTAGAGTCTTTTGTGCTTCACCAATTGAAATTCCTCACGTGGATCCCAAAGAACAATGGACTGGAACAGAGCAAGTCTACGAGGGTAACTACACCCATACTTCTGAACAGGCTGAGTTTGGAAAGAAAAAAGCTTGAATATTTGCACACTTTGAGATAGGATTTTAATTTAAACTTTGTGTTTAAGATAAAGATTAAAGACACAGAAATTTTATAACAGTGCCCCAAATCTCTTATCAAACAGAAGCTTTCATCTTAAAACAATATTACTCCATCTGCAATAAACGTTTTGTGTCTTTAAAGATTAATACGACACTATTTAACCTTTTCTAAAATATCCAACGTTATTAAACAACTTCAAAAGCCAGAATTCTAACATCAGTTAGGAAGGGATGACAACTCAAGGGATGAGAAAGCATTTAAACTATTTCTTATTCTCACAAAGCTGTTTCCTTTCGACTCGCAGCTTTGCTCACTGCTTCTGCTCCGAGGCCTTGAGAACAGATGAGCCAAATGTGCACCTGACCAAATATTAACATCCTCTCACAAGGCTTTGATGTGCCACAGACTTGTGTCAACCAACTTCCTCCAAGGCTCTGAGTCAGTCTTTAGGAAACAAAGCAAGGCACTGAGTGATGCTGAGCTTAGAGCAGGATCTGAGCTGGGACTGGGATTCCTGCGGTGCCAGGATTGGGATTCCTGCAGTGCAAAGATTGGGATTCCTGCAGTGCAAAGAATGGGATTCCTGCAGTGCCAGGATTGGGATCCCAGTAGTGTCAGGATTGGGATTCCTGCAGTGCAAAGATTGGGATTCCTGCAGTGCCAGGATTGGGATGCCTGCAGTGCCAGGATTGGGATGCCTGCAGTGCAAAGATTGGGATTCCTGCAGTGCAAAGATTGGGATTCCTGCAGTGCCAGGATTGGGATCTCAGTAGTGTCAGGATTGGGATTCCATCAGTGCCACTATTGGGATTCCTGCAGTGCCTGGGTTGGGATTCCATCAGTGCCTGGTTGGGATTCCTGCAGTGCACATATTGGGGATTCCTGCAGTGCCTGGGTTGGGATTCCTGCAGTGCCAGGGTTGGGATTCCTGCAGTGCCTGAGTTGGGATTCCTGCAGTGCCTGGGCTGGGATTCCTGCAGTGCCTGGGCTGGGATTCCTGCAGTGCAAAGATTTGGATTCCTGCTCCATGTAGGGATCAGAGCCCTGCCAGGGGCACCTGGCACCTCACAGGACCTCACCCCACCTGCAGAAGGTGGCATTAGGGTGACAGGATGGTCTGGAGTGGGATAATCCTCCCAGGAGTGGTGCTGTGTGACACAGTAAGGACGAAGCCAATGGAACACAGAGAGCTGGTGCCATGCTAGTGCTGCAAGAATTCAGAGTGCATAAGCTTTAAAAATGCAGTGACATAAAGAAAAGGGAGTTTGGTTGTGGATATTGATGGAATACAGAGAAAAAACACCCTTGGATTTTCTCAAGCTGCTCAAAAAAAGCCATAAAAAAAGAGTTATTACAGTAATTAAACACCTACTGAATGTGTAAAACACGTTTTTGTAAAAAATATTACCTTCCTTACACCAATAAATCATATCTATCCTTAGTTCCACAATTTACTCTATAAAAATACAATTATTTCTTTAAATAAAAAACTTTTTACCTCTCTTCACCTAAAAAAAAATTATTACCACATCTTTTCACCACCCTCCTAACCCAGCAACAACATTTGGGAGCTGCCTCTGCTCTAGGACAGTGTCACAACAGAGACGGGACAGCAGACACTGCTGCTGCATGAGCCTGAACACATATGATACATCCCCGGATTTCCTACGGTTATATTTTGCATTTTGTCCATGAAAAGTTACAGTAATTTCACGCCTATAAGGTGCACCCTTTTGACTAAAATTTTGATCGAAACCCAGAAGTGCGCCTTATACTCCAGTGCGCCTTGTATGCATGAAGTTACTGTAATTTTGTTCACATTCTTCTCTAACACAAAATGTTTCCCCTCTAACAGAAAAATCACGGGTTTATGATTTCCCACAGAAGTTGTTATGCCGCTAAAATAGGTTGTCTTGTTCTAACAAACAAATTGCCTTGTATTTTCATCTCCTTTCTGCAAGTGTTTTCCCTCCCTGAGGATGTGTTACCATAAAATATTCTGCATTCCTCTCAGCTTATGCCAACTGTTACCTACAATTCGACTTCCACTGAACATTAATTGCAATTGTGAAGAAGTTAAAGAACAACTGATAAATATTTATGATAATCATAGTCTCTATTATTGTTTAATACACTGCTTTTGGAAAAAATACAAACACTTCTTACCTTTTGAACATCAGCATCGTGCTTCTGTTGTAATTTCAGTTTTTCCTCATGAAATTTACCTTCTGCTATTTTCATTTTCATTTCCAGCTTTAAAAGCAGAACAGAATAGACACATGATTCAAATTAAGAATAAATTACACTAATGACCTTTTCATAACTTTTAAATTATTCATTTATGTCTTTCAGAAGGCAATAGGAAGTCAGCAACAAAAGAAATCTTATGAAAAAATCTATATTCAGTTCTTCAGCATTTTCATATTTATTCAATACAATTGTTACAAAAGATGTCATCCTACAACATTTCTTCAGAAAAATGGACTTGTAGGATGTTTTAGTTGGCAATAAACACAACTGCTACTGCCCAGAACAAGCTATCAATCATCCTTAATTTAAACAAACACTTAGGAATAAAACTTTAATATTTCTGTTAATATACCAAGTTTGATAAACTCATTTTCATGTTTTCAGGCAGGTGTTACATTTACACAGAGAATGTCCTTTAGCCCAGATGCACATTTGATTTGTTTGTTTTCTATAATTCCTGGAGTTCACATTATAAACACATTTCCTTTCAAAGGTGACTTATGATGGGATTAAGGGCTGGATCACTGAAACCCATTTCCTGTTCTGCCTGTGTTTGTTCAAAGCTGTACTTGAACCCCTCCAACACAAAAATCCATTGCCAATTCTTACTCAGAGTCTGTTTCCACCTGTCAAGTATTTTTGAATCTCTTGCATGTTTTCAGTACTCCATTAAAGGCTGTCTTCATGACAGCTATGAGAGGAATTTTGTGTTTCTCAGGCTTTTCTAGAAACCAAAAGTGACACCTTGAGTTCAGGCTGTTCCACTCCTACATTTATTAACACTGTTCAGGAAGTGAAGTGGACTGAAAAGCTTTTTCAGACTCAGACCCTGATCCCCCTCACTGTAGAAAGGCAGGACCAAGCCCCCTCCAGGAGGTAACTCCACGTGGTCTTTGACCAACAGAAAACTTTGTGCTTGACTTTTGGGTGTTGTGAAAGGTGCTGAGCTCCCCACCTGGAGGCTGGACACTCCCATCACCCTCCAGACACTTCCAGCTCTCACATTTTTATTTAGCTCAACTCAGAACGTGACTTGCAATATCCCAAACACAAACTCCAAAGGAACTGACATTATTCATTCCGCCTTTATTTTCCACACCCTGGACTAACCAAAAGTTGCCATTCAAGCATGAGTCTGTATCTCACACAGACCAACACTAAATACAGCACAAATTATTCATTTTTACATGACTCATTCGTCTTCCAGGTTTGTCGGGACTTGAAAACATCACAATGTTATCATGACTTGAAAACGTGAGCTACAAAAATCCAACTCAACTCAAAAATGCTGTGCAGGAAACACAGAAGGCTCCTCAAGAAGTGAAAAGAGAAGGAAGAGCAGAAAATTGTTTCATTTTCTGAATTCATCAATACCAACAACATTTATACCCAACAACCACTTATAAACCACAAAAAGCAATTCATCTCCCAACTGTTTGCACATAGTCTTATGCAAATTGATGGAGGAAAAAAAAACTTAGGTTGACAATTAATCCAAAGAAAATAAATCATATTCTCAGCTGTCAGCCAACCCTTTTATCATTCCAAAATATGCATCATGATAAAAATGCATCTTCTATTCATGAAATCTACACATATGTATATATGAAAAGAAATATATGCATATATCACTCCAAAAAAGTGACATTATAGAAGAAATCTTAGCACCAGGTGATGAATAAGTGTTGATTTAATAAAAAGAGCACAGTAATCCCCTTCCAGATAGACAGCTTCTGAACATGCCATAAGTAAATATGAAAGTCTTGTAAAAACACAAATACCAGAAACTAAACATGAAAGAGACTCCAATCTACTTGAATTAAATTGAAAGCCTCTGAATGACTGAGGTACAGCTACTGGCCTCACACAGCTACTAAATCCACACAAATTACGTTTAAAACTCATTAATAATGTCAGAATTTCTTGGCTGATGGAAATGAATCCTTGGTGGTTTGTATCAGCCAAGAGCTGGTCTACGTTTTATTATTCTGTACACTGAAATAATACAAAAATAAAACAAAATCAAGAATTTCACTTGGATTAAAGATGGACATATATATTTTCCAGTGCTGGTGATTGTTCTCAGCCATGGGATGTTTTCTGACAACAGAACTCCCTGTTCTTGAAGCTGGTTCCCACTTCTCATTAATCTTCCCCTTATTAGCACCACCCTTGCACTTGCAGTTCCCATCCATTTTAGCTCATTAATTCATTACACCACTTCCACCAGAACAGCCATCTCTTCAAATGTCACCCTTTTGGAATTGATTTCTAAAATGGAGAGCTAATTGCAACCAAACAACTGGGGGAAATGTGTCCAAGATCCAGAAATCTGCCCTTAATGAAACCGCTGTAATAACAAAGTAGAAATAAAGTAATTTAAAAATAGGTGAAATATCACAAAGAATAACTTCTCATCGGGTGAGAACGGAAAAGAGGACACCTTGAAAAGCACTCAAGGTCCTCAACTTCTATACAAACTTCATGAAGTTTCAGCACCCCATGCACTTTTCTGCCCCCTCTGCTTCATCCACAACTTTCCTAATTTTATCTCCACATATAAAGAGATGTGAGAAGTCACATTATTAAAGTGTCTGAAATTCAACAGTTGATGTGTACATGAAGTTTTCAGCTTGTACTGAGTAACTGGTCAAAAAAATTAAAAATCTCCAACAGCATATGAATTTTGTAATGGTCAATAGTTTCCACCCCACATGTATCTTCATCACAACTTCTGGAAGTGTTAATTTGAGCATTTGCTGTAAAAATAATGATATATTGGTTTAAAAATCCTACACTCAATTTCTTGTGTGGAGAACTGCTGGAGAAGCCAGAAAACATGAGGACAAGACCACAGCATCCTATAGCAATGCCTGGAGCACTGGTTTCATTTCCAAATCTGCATTTTGAGCCACCCTCTCTCTGAGGCTGACTCCCAATCTCGCCGCATCCGTCGATAAAAAATTGAGTCATGTAAACACATTTTGTGCAGTGAGCTCATGAAGGCTGGGCTGGAAGCACAAGAGCTCAGCTCTCTCCAGCTGGGAGTGAAATGCCTCCCATTTGAAAGCTGAAGCACATCATTAAATACTAATTTCAATCAAGGGATATCTTTCCAATGAAACCACCCCAAACCGAGCCGGAGCCTGTCCGCACGTCCCAAATGTCAAATCTCAGCTTCTCCCAATTTCCTGTGGAACAGCTCTAGGTAACTGCACTTCACTTTATTTATTGAACAAATATTAACAAACAAAAAAAAAACCAACATCAGTACCAAAGGCCTTCACACATTTTAGAGAAATCAGATAAAACTAAATTTCCTGAGTCGTTCACTTTGTTAAACGCGATTTATGGTGCTCGTGCTCATCGGTTTTAATATCTTTTATCACCAGTTAAGAGGCAGCAGAGAAGATGAAATTTATGGCATGTTACCATTCAGACAAGGAATACAAAAAAGTGTAGATATTTAGCTATAGTTGGGAAGTTTGCAACTATGTATGAAACGCAGCCATTGCTGTTGGCTGAACATCATTCCTTTGGATTTCTGTCATTGTTTATCCTGCTCACAAAGAGAATGAGGCAATTAAACCCTAAGGCCATGTAAACAATACTGATGTCAAACATCTGTGCTGTCCCTGTTATTTAAAGCCATGAAGGGTGGTAGCAACACAGCTGCTTTTATGTGCCTAGTCACACTTTCTTCCTCATTTAAAAAAAAAACAAAATAGCAGCAAAACCAGCCTAGTTACCTGAAAATGGGGTTTTGGGTTCCACAGCACAGCTCAGGTGCTGGGAACATTTAACAAATGTTAAATGTTAGACAGAGATTAGACAGACTCTAATCTGCAACTGTCATAAATCTCCAGGAGGGAAAAAAAGTGATCTCTCCTTTTTTCATGACAAACATTCATCTTGTCCCCACTTACAGAAACTTGTCGAAATATTGAAATCCCTAATTTAAAAGCAAATCAATGAGTGGGTTAGCAATATGAATCACTGAACTCATGCCAGGGCTCACCCTCCGGCCAGGGGGACATCTCAGAGCTTTAACATCCATCACATTGGGGAGTTTGGCTATCTGACAAAACAGAACTTGTTGCTTGCCAGGTTTTGTTTTTTTTTTTTCTTTCCAAGCCTATGAATATATGGGGGAGGGAGGGAGGAAGCGAGGAAGGGGGAGAAGGATGTAAACAATAAATGAGAACTTCAAAGTAAGAACTAACAATGCAGAACAATGACTTGTGTATCTTACAGTACATGACAAAAGTTATTTGTCTTGGTGTTGTGCAGCTGCTAAAAGGAATCAGTGCACAGCACACAAAGCTTTGATATTTCCACAGAAGAAAAAGGTTCCTTAAAAAATATCAACAAACAACTCCAACTTTCTACTAAATTGTGCTTACTCCATTCTCACATGCAGGGTTAAAATAATAAATATTGATAATTTATACAGTGTTTTAAACCATACAGGAAGGCCAAGACACAAGAGACTGGACTTGCAAAACAGTCAAGATTTATTATAAATACACGTTGACTTCAGACTAAGGTAATTTGGAACAGTGTATTCACTTCATCATTAACAAACTGTCTGATCTCATTGTGTTATTTCTGTATCATACTGTACCCTCAAAATTTTTTAAGTTTAGCTTTGAGGTACACTAATACTTTCCACATTTTACAAAAAAATACTAAAGAGTATTTAAAAGGAAATCACTGGTGAGAAAAACAGGAAAAAACTTATATTTCATAACAATATATTTGAGAATTTTCTACAGTAAATGAAAATTTTAATCATATTGGAACTAATCTTTCATTTGAAAACTTTGTGCTCAGTTTACAGGATGTGGAAAAAATACTGTTCACTTCCCATTTCAGAAAATCCACAAATTTATAACTACATTTTGAACCAGTACATCATTAACCACTCCAATTACAGCAGTGAGTATCATCAGTGTTTTTATCCAATGCAATGACTAAGGTGAAAAAAATGTCTTGGAAAGCCTCTGTTGCAAAGAGCTCAGGAAACCAGAGAAGAACTGAAATAAAATCAGCATCAAACAAGTGGAACAGGCAGAAATTAGAATGTAAAAAGCTCCTTTATAAACATGGCAGCTTGCCCAGATTCAAAGGTCCCTCCACAAAAGTCCATGTTTATGGCCTGGACTGCATTATTTGACCTAACAAACATTTATAATTCCCACCACATATCTACTCTTCTTTGTGTCTTTACTCTTTGAAAACAATACCATTGCTACTTCCAGTTGCAATATTTTTACACATTACTCTTTAATGGGAAACTAGATATTGACTTAATTAAAAAATTAATATGATGTTGCCTCATTCTTATAGTCACTAAAAATTAAAGGTTTTGTGCTAAATCAAATCTTACCAGCTTCCCCCATCAAGAAAAATCTGACTTTTTAAATGACACTGAAATTAATGCACATTTGCTTGATACATAAAAATAATTGAATGGACAATTGTTCTTATTCATATGTAAATGTCATTAGGCTCTTTCAAGAGAGAACAATGTATTTTTCATGGATTTCCACGCTGGTGGTGGTGGGAAGAAGGAGAAATGCACCCAGCTCAGTATCCCAACAACTGGAATAACTGGAAGTGGTATTTGTGCTCTCAAGGATGTTTTCTCTGGCCAATAAACATAACATGGATATTAGCACTACAACACTTTGTGTTTTGAACAGCTTCATCTGCAGGCTCCCACTCCCACATGGAACAAATGTCTGCCACCAGTGGGAGACACTGACACCAGCAAGGACCAAAAATAAAAGTTCAGTGCACGTTTAGAAATTAAGAAAGCTTAGCCACAGCAGAATTAAATGCAATTTCATACAAGACAGGTCAAAAATGCAACAAGTTCTATTTTCAGTTGCCAGCACTGAGAAGTGAACCCAGGTGACTCTCTCAGCATGCAGGAATCAAAATTTCAAAGGGATTTAGTGAAATATGAATATAACTGAAAGTACCACTGGAGAACTTCATGGAACTCAGCCCAGTGAATGAATCTGAACACACTGAGACACCAACACTGATTTCTTCTCCCCAGTGTTATTCCTCTCCTTTTTATTCTGTATTTCACAGCTACTGAACTTTTTATACTCATTTCCTAAACCAGCCAAAACTGTACTCCCACCTTCTTTTCACCAGTGCAACATGGAGCAAACTCAGCTATTTTTCTACTCAATGTCTTTTCTTTCTTAAAAATCAGAATCTATACATGAAAAAAAAAGAAATCAAACTTTCTTCCTCTTTTTTTCTTTTTTTTTTTTTTTTAAGAGAGAGACACTTTGAGGTAGAGATTAATCATGCAGCAAAAGATTAATTCCCAGCTGCTTGGCAACCATCTGGACATTCTACTGGTTAAAACACTAGTTTGAATTGCTAACCTACCCCTTTGATCTTTCTCAATGTCTCCAGCCCATATGTGCAATAATTAAAGACATAGTTCACAAACTATTGCAAAAAAAAAAAAAAAAAAAAATTAAATAAATAACTGTACATGTACATCTAGATCTCCACAACCAGCCTAACTGGTATCAGGAATTATAAATCAGCAGCCAGTTTATGAAAACATGTCTCATCTTGACATCCACTGTGTGTCTCACACCAGTCTAGCAATAAAAGAAGGTTTGGGGTTTATTACATTACATTCTGAAGAGTTATCAAAGCAAGGCAGGATGTGACTTCCTCACCAGGAACACAATGGACAAGTTGCACATGGTTTTGGGAGCAGGGCATTAATCAGCCAGGAATGATGTTAGCAGCAGTCAAGATTGCTGTAATTTTAAATATGAACCAACAGATTCCTGCTCAGGCCGATTACTCAGCGGTGAGAATCAGTTCACAACTGGATTCTCCATATAAATCACACCCTGCATTCAAAACAGACACCGGGCTTGTGGGGAGAAGGAGAAAATTCAAATGGACCAGAAAATAGTTGCTGTCACTGCCTGGAATGTTTTCAAGGGGAAACAAAGCAGTGTTTTCAGAAGCAAGTTATCACAAGAAAAAAGTCACAGAAAAGTGAAAATCTGTAAAAGTGAAAGCTGTAAGCCTCTTCTTGCCCCTCATATGGGCCACACTTGTGTGAACAGTGAGCAACACACGTTCTTACACTTTAACAAGAATTCACAGAATTAAAAACCTTAACAATCTTTCCCTTGGAAATCAGCAGGACAGTTATGAGCACAAGAATGGCTGGGACAGTCCCCAGTGAACAGGATGATAAAAGAAGGGCAACAGCAAAGGAAGAGAAGTGGAAGAACAGAAAGATAATAAGGAAAAAAAAATCCAACACACGAAGCTCCAGTTATTGTACAACTCAGGTTTTGGGCCCACTCAAATGCTTTCAGAAAGTTCATCAAAACCACTTTTCTCCTGTTATTAAAAAGCACAAACAGCCCCAGCACATATCTGAGGAGGCTCCTTGAGCTGTATCCAGCTCCCTGATTCCACACACAGATGTTTATACATCCATCCACCAAGATCTGAACTCTAGAGACACACATAGACACGAGCACACACTTTTAATTCAATATATCACACAAGAGAACAATACTGATATATTTTGTTACAATCATTGGAAGATATGAACAAAAATATTTCTTTCCAATGAGGAAAAATATGAAATCCATGATGCAGCTAAAGGCACAATAATGTTAATTTTACAGTGGTTTAATTAAAAGAGTCCTTGTTTTAGGATACTGTCTCCATATTGCATTTATTTATTACTTCTATTTGGCATGAATTTCATGTATTTATATATGAACATATATGGAACAGGGCAATCAAGAGGAAGAAATCAACCCCAGCAGGACAATGCCCACTGATCACCATCTCTTAACTTCAAATGTTCTTCTCTCCTCTTTTCCATGCTGACACCAACCAGTGTTATTCACTCTGAGTTTTACAACTTTCTTTCCTCCCTGCATTCTTCCCCTACATTCTCTGGATGGTCCCTCTTGGGGGAAATCCATATCACAGCCCTCATGCAATTTGCTCTGTTTCAAGTTATAATCTCCTGCCAGATAAGTGAGAAGCACAGTAAATCTGCTGCTTTCAACACCTTCAATCCAGAGCCCTTTTAGCCAGACCACGAGTGAACCGTATCAGCACTGCAGATTTTATCTTCATGGAAATACTGCACTAGATCCCAACACTTCTGGGGCAGTAAAACCATATAAATGGCTTGATGAGCTTTAGAAACAAAATTTGTGTCATGCAGTAAAAGGGAGTGCTCATTCCCAAAATAAAAGGAGAGAAACAGAAACAAAGATTACAAAGATGAAGGTCCTAAATAGCTTTTTAAAAAGGCTGCATCCTACAGATAAGACTTCTTGAACCACAAAGCCATAAAGCACTCCTCGTTTTCAATCTCACTTCTGGTCCTCAATTCCATGAAGCTGCATTTTCAGGGGGGAAAAATAAAAAAAGATCTTTTTCCCATTCTCTGTGTGCTTGTTATCTTACAGCACCTATCTCATCTCTCTTTTTCCTCCTCACTCCCCACTCCACATGACAAACTGCTGGAAGCCATTCCACAGGTTCTCCTGAAATCCCAGCCCGTGCCTTCCCCAAATTCCTGCTCCCCCCATCTATCTGGGCTGGTTTAGAACACTGGAAAAGCACCAGTGGCTCCAGTGTCCAAAGGTTTTATCACTGGATTCCCAAAAATCAAAACACAGGAGTGGCAGGAGCACAGTGATAAAGTCAACAAAACATTGGAAACATTCAATGTTCTCAGTTAACCCAGACAGATGAAGCTTCACAATTTACTGCAAAAAGCATTGAGCTTGCCAGTTTGTCTGAAAAATGAATAAATTAAGAGCTGGTATACAACTCAGCACAGATTTACTCCAGTTATAACCCTCAACTGAAAAGTGAAAGTTACTTCCAATATGCCTCTGATTTGTTTAGGTTTCCTTTGTTGAGATAAGATAAATAAATATCTTCACTTACAAATAATAAAACAGAAGGAAGTTGAGGAAAAAAAGCTAAAAAATGAAAAATTAAGAAAGAACTTCTTTAAAGAAACACCAAAATGTCTTGAAGTGGTATGTAAAATAAACTAGTTGTTTGAGAAATGTTAAAAGAAATCAATTTATTAACATAGCTGATTTTATTTTCTCATTCCAGAAGAATTCCAAACATGTATGTTAGCAATGAATCTGTTTTTCTGCAAAATCCCAAATCAGACTGTTCCTTTCCCCCTCCTGTGCCCCGTGGAGCTCTGGATGACACAGGATGGCCGAGGTGAAGTTCAAAGGGACATTTTCCCTTTTCACCAAGCCAGGCCAACCACCCCATCTATTGTGCTTTGCTGACCTGCTGAACATGGATTTATTCCTGTTGGGCTGCATCTCCCTTGTTTAAACCCATGATTTCTCAGTAATGACCATTTCCCACATGGTTTAATCCATGTCAGGAGTATTTGGGGAAGAGATGACTGAGAGGCACTGCCGGATGACATCGGCGTTCTCGCAGGGCTGTGATGTGGTTATCACTGCTCATGGCCATGTGTTCAGCATTACAGACTCTAAACAGGTGCAGGAATGCTTTATGAACAAAGGGCTAAAGGTTAAAAGCAAAAAAAACCCACAGTTATCCTATTTTATGTTCTCCCCTTGTACTACAAAGAGGTTGAAAAGAGTTAATGGTTCCCCCGGACCCTTTAGCCCAGCACCATTTCTCTGTTAATACATTCACATTCTATAAATGAAAAGGACTTCATTCCTAATTGAGCTTCACAAACAAAATCAGATGAAAACACATTTATGTTTTCTCGTTAATAGCACACACATGGTGATTGTGAAACACTGTCTGTAACCTTTCCAGTTCAAACCAGCCCACAGTCGAGCACCATTAGCAAAAAGTCCTGGATTTTTACTGTGTGGCTTAGAGGATTTTTCCACTGAACTAGCAAAGTATTAACTGGGTATTTTCTGCAGCTCCTTGGCATGCACTCCTGCTTATTTAATTTGAAAATATTGTTTAAATGACAACACTGTGCTTTGAATTTATGTCTTGTGCTATTTTCACATCTTATGAAACCTTGCCTCATCCTGAGGCACTGGTGGTTTGAATGCTGTCAATACAAAAGATCAGTCAAGAGCAGAGCAGAGAAAGTGAAAGGCACATGGAATGTGCAGCTGCTGGTTTGCCAGGTAGAACCAGAAAATACATATACACATTGTTTTATTAACAACTCAAAACAATTCATACACATTATTTTATTAACAACTCAAAACAATTCACACCCATTATTTTATTAATAACTGAAGGATCTGCCAACCAATTTTACCCTCTGCATCTTTGCTAAAGATGTTTTCTGAATGGTCATGAAAGCAACTTTAGGGCAGCTCCAATCCATGTGTCCTTACAAAACACCAAGGAAATGGAAGAATATTTTCCTGCTTTGCTGATGATGCCCATTCCCCCTCAACTCAGATATATTTGGGGTACTTTGTGTGCCTGCATAGTAGGAAACTCTACATTTATCTCAATTTTCCAAGATCACACAGCTGAAATCAGAAATTCTAAAGACAAACAGAGCAGAGTGCTGGATTTGGGTTTTTGTTGGTTTTTTGGTTGGTTGGGTTTGGGGTTCTATTAAAAATTTTCCTAATGCACCTTGGGTTTCCTTTTCTTCCTGTTAATTCACTGTCTTTCAAAAAAAGACATGTCTTAAATAAAATGAGCAGCTTGTGATATAATATCTCAGGCAGTCGACTTCCTCAAAGCATGAAAAAGGTGAAAATGACCACAAAATTCTGCTTTTACACATATTCAAAGCAAAAAACCATGGTGTGAGAGAAGCCTGGACAGTAATCTCAGGAATTCAAAATGTTACAAAGAAATAAAATAAAACCCTGTATGACCAAAACAGGACTGGAGCTCAATGAGGCAAGTACAGAAATAACGTATATCCTATCAGAAATTAAGTCAAAATCTGCTCATTTTGAAAGGGATATAGAAAGTCAACAAAAGTCCTCAATAAATCAAAGGTTTCACTGCCTCTATTAAAAGTTAATTTGGAGAACTCCTAGAATTCAAACTTGTATCCACTAAAAATTCTTTCAAAGGACCGGTAAAGGTTTCAGAAAGTCTTTTGTTACTCCCTAAATAATTGGGAAATCCATGAATTATTTAATGACAAGCCCAGTCACTTCAGCAAATTTCTCTTCCATGAGATTTTCTGCTACAATAACTTCCTTGTTAAGTCCCAATTCCCAGGGAAAATGTTTAGAGAGGATCCTACCTCCTTCTCCTGCGTTCGAAACGGCGCCTGCTGGTGCCGGCAGGGGCTGCTCTGCTCAAGGCCAATTTTGGATGACACCTATTGAAGAAAAGGTTCAAAACAACCAATGAAATCAAAACCAGTAAATCCAAGAACCATCAATCCCAACCAGTGATTAAAAATACCATGAAAGCTCTTCTGGAAAGATCAAGGGAATAAATATAAATACCTACCACAGTCAGGGGCACCCGTTTTTCCCGCAGGTATCTGGGGTTTTCTAACTGAAAAACAAAGCAGAGAAAAATCTGCAGGTCACCAATGTCAGATTTAGTCCAAGACATCATAACTGAACTGTACTTAGCACAGAAACTGCATCACTCAAAGCACAGATGAGATTTCAACATGCCTTATGTGGTAGAGAAATAGGAAATCCTACAAAGAGATCATTTGGTTGGAAATCTACTCAGCAATTCTGATGATGTAAATGGACCAAAAATTGCACTTTTTTCCCTCCCAACTCTTGTGGTTGTAAAAATTCCATCAATGCATATTAGAAAAATATTTGGCAGCTACATACATAGGGTTATGCAAAAGATTTCTAACTTTACTGGCTAAATTCTCATTAAAATCAATATAAAGCTACAATACATTAACAGATTATACTGATTAAATTCCAGTGCTTTTGAAAAATTACAGCTGGGTGCACTGAAACTATAGCCACACATGTAAATTATAGACAAAAACCATAAGGAAATAATTCATTAACATGGCTATATAATTAAAACAGCTCTCTTAATCACTATTTTTAAGAAGTGGATACAAAGCATTGTTCCCAACCCACTTCCTCTATCAGACAGCTCTATCTTGCTCGTTTTCTCAAATGATGAGGCTCAAACATCACATCACAGAGAAAGCACAACGCCCAAAAGAAGCATTCAAGGGTATAATCTTGTAAAATGTTGCAGTGAGATTTGGAATATGAATGAGATTGCAACACACGTTTAAAAAAAAAAAAGAAAAAAGGTTGTAGGATTAGGTTGATCTATGCAGCATGGCAAATATGTCAAATGCTTGCACTTTCTGCAGTAGGAAGAAATAAATTTGTGTGTTGAATTTATCAGTGGAAAAGAGGCTTAATCCCTCTGAAATTTCAATTTGATCCAGCATTATTCATTCCCTGTCCCAAAAGGTGATGCAGGATTTCTGTCGGGTGTTGAGTTGTCAAATTTCACCCAGAAGTCATTGCAGATACTCAACATTTAACACAATTCAATTCCATTCCAATGAATGGTATTATCCAAAATTTTAATACATGAGCTGAAAGCATCAGCAAACCAATGATTTAACAATAACCTATTTATTGTCAGGGAGTTGACTAAAAGAGTTGCACTAAACTTTCTTTCACACAGTGTTGGCGGATAAATCCATGGGCATCTACCAGTGAATGAAGGAATCCTGGATGCCGCAAAAATGAGGAATTCTGCACACAGAAGAGATTGTGAGGAGAGAACAGGAGTGGGATCAGCCTGGAGGCGATCCAGAGGAGGGGAAGGAAAAGCAAATGAGGAGAGAGGGAAATAAAAGGTACAGAAATTCCAAACTGGGAACATTTTGGAGGATTTTCTGTGTCCTACACATCTGTACCTGCACTAGGACTTTCTACTTACATTTTACTGGTATTATATCCCACCTCAGTTTGGCTACTTCCCCATCCAGCCCTCACTCCTGATCATCCCAGGGCTGAAGGGATTTGCCAGAAGCTCAAGATATTCCCCAGCCTGGCATCAGTGGGAGAAGTAAAAACCTCAAACAACACCTGGTGCAACCTGGGGAGGCTGCAGAGCCACAATTCAGAGGTTTGATCCCAAAATCCTCATACAGAATCACCCTCTATTTGGCTTTTTTTCAAGCTAAAAGCTGTAGTAAATATTTACAATTAATTAAAATCCTTTATCTGACATTTTGCAGTTTGCAGCCTTCCATCTGAAAAGCTAAGGTACCTCCCACTTGTTTATGGGGAAGAAGGAAAATGTGTCTCTAATACTTTGTAGGGCCCAAGTCTTGCATTTTTTGATTTTGTAACAGCAGCCATATGTGCTTTGAAGTTAAATGTTCCCACTTTGTTACTTGCTGTGGATTATATCCACTTAAACTGATCTGTAAACATTTAATGCCTCAACATTCATCCTTTTCATGCTGGTTTTCTGCAAAACTTCTTGTTCTCCAAATTAAACCACATTAAAGAGGGAATATCACAATAAAGAATGCCCCAAAAAAGAAAAAAAAAGTCTGTATTTATGAGAAACATGCAAATTTAAAAATAATAAGCAAAAGGTCAAAGACAAGCCAAAATACATATGTATGAAACTGAAGGACTGCCATGAGAAGAGCAGTAAATCACATGCTTTTTAGGAGTATGAACCAAATAAATGTCATCATGAAAGACATCTTTATTTGAACTAGAACTGAACTCTAATTTGTAAATACCACTTCTTAACAGAAATGGTATTTTGAATGTCTTTGTAGCAAGGATTTTGGATTCTCCTGTTCTCTTAGGCAATCTGACAAGAAATCATGTTTCAGTTTGTGGGGAGTGCAGTGATCACCTTCTCCTTCTTGTAAACCTGAGCTGTGAAGGTGTTGGGTGATCAGATCCCCATGAAGAAATCCTCATCACCTGAGATAATCTGCTTCATTAAAATATCTATATTTGCTTAAATTGGAAAAAAAATGTATTGCAGAAATGTACATAAAAATAAAATTCCAAAACTGCATTTCAGGCAAATTAGCCATAATTTAAAACATCAGTATTTACAATTTCTATTTATTTTAACAACACCCAAAGTAGTCAAAAAGTAAATATTTATGAGTTATAGAATTTTAAAGTTATCAATGGAAATAATGAATGAAGCATTGACAAAAGCTGAACTGCTTTTCCCCCAAAAGCAGGAAAAGCACAATTTTGAGCTTTAAGTACTTCTACAAGTTCCATTCTCAGCAATTACATTCCATCCCTCAGGCTGAAAATATTGTGCAGGCTTTCTATCTGTGCACTACATCCCAGTCCAAAACTGCCACCAAAGCTTTGCTCTGCTGCTCAGTAAATACAACAATGACAGCACTGAAGTCGTGGTTCCAAACTCCCCCTGCAAAATCCCACTCCACTCTTTGGAAGGGATAATCCAGCCATGGTTCTCTCCAATAACGCCCAACTGCAGCCTGTGTCAATCCATTCACGGACTATTGGAAATATGAAGATTCAGAGAACAAAACCCCACACTTGCATCTGCAGGCTCATTCCCCCCTAAGCTTCATCAAAGAGAGAACAGGATTGTTTTCAAAACAAGGATGGCAAAAACACACATGAAAGAGTTAAGAACACTTAAGACTTTGAAATGGTAAACAACTAAACTGAACCTTGCCCTAAATTCTTACTTTAATCTACCAAACCCAGCCAGCCAGCATGTTCCCTACAGAAATAACTGCTGAGTAGCTTCAGGAAATTTGAGTAAGGACATTCTTATCTAACATCATAATTCGTAGGGAAGTTCACTTCAATGCTGCTGCTGCAGTCTTAGTGGAAGGACATTAAAGCACATGAAGACTGTTTGTCAGCATGGAAGTTGGAATTTATTTTTTGAAGTCACAACACCACTTGGAGTTCACTGTGGGAAAGTTTTTGCAGCGCTGCTGCCCTCCCAGGCCACAACATATACAGTAGGTATGTTTATAGTAAGCAGCCGGACTGAGAAACCAAACAAAAGATAATCAAACGGCTTGTGCAGAAATGGTTGAGCTTAACTAGACTGGAAAGACACAGGCAGATGTGAGCCAAGCCCAGGGAGCAGGCACAGCATCCACTGCTGCTCAGCCTCCCAACAATTCCCAACACGGCATCGTTTAACCCGTGTTACAACACTGCTCTCCAGGCAAGGAGAATGCAACACAGGCACCAACCATGGAATTTCTTTGCTCTCATTCTTCTCAAACCTCTACTGGGCAAAACATTTCTCAGGACAAATTATTCTGGGCAAGACTGAGCGTCCAGTCAGTCCCACATCGTTTCTGGTAAAAGCTAAAGAGTTAATTCTTGTCCTGGCAGAATTCCAGTGATGAAAAATCGTCTTCTCCCTGATTAAAAAGCCCTTTGCTGTTCCCCCTGGGCACAATCTCTTTGTGCTTTCTACCTAAAATGATGTGCTGAATTTCCTGGGATGTTTGAAAGAGTTGCTTTGTCACACCTAAAAGTGACAAATGAAACTGCATCACAGGCATCGTGCAGGAGAGAGTGAGAGCAGGCAGGTGAGGTGAGAATCTGCAGGGCTTTCATTCATTGCTGCTCCTTTATATAAGTCCAATTTTTTCATCCAAAAATTATGTTTGACTACAATGTAAAAAGCTCAGCTAAAGAGGAAAAAAAGAAAATGAGAATGCAGTTTAATTCCATTATCCAATGGTGTTCTTTTCCTGACACTGTGCATCTTTAACAATATTTAATCATTTCTGAAACATGAACAGGAGATGGCCACCTTCCCCTGAGTTCTGAAGTGCACTAGAGCTGCAACAATATGCAGAAATTTATTGACAGCTGTTGATGAAATAAAACCACAGAATCACAGAAATGTCTGGGCTGGAAGGGACCTTAAAGTTTTTCTCCTTTCCCTAGCCCAGGTTACTTTTATTATATTCTAAGATGGCTGAAGAATGACAAAGAAAGTTCAAAGTAACAACATGACCTGAGATTACTTGTATTTATTTGTCTCAGCTCCTGGCTCTGAAACTTTTCCCTTCAAACAGTCACACAAAAGGATTTCTGCTTTTCTGCATTGCAAATGCAGCTTCAAGGCATGAACACCTGATAAAGGACAGTCCCCACATCAGTTCAGATAAGAGTCAATCCAGGCTAAGAAAAACACATTTTATGATGTATGTAAAATGAGTGAAAATTAGTATTCCACATATGAAAGGCAAATTTATCACAATCAAAACTCAACTTTTTTTTCCAAGCATTTACTCATTCCTGATTAGACTCTAAAGAATTTCAATAACAAAATGTTTGATAGGGATAATCAGGAATGCTGCAAGGAAAAGGGGAAAACACTTTTATTTCTCACAAAAAGTACCAATATCAGCAAAGTAACACAACAGATTTACTTCTCCTGTAGAAAATGTTATTATTAAGAACAAATATCTGAAACTCCAGATTAGACTGATAAGCTTTGACCTCTCAGCTTAGTAGAAAAATCATAAAAGCATTTCCCAAAACTTTCCACAGTACACTTAATAATAATATTTTAAAAAAAACAAAACTCAATCACTGATGTAGGTATATCATAAAAACTGAAAACATCCAGAATGTGGCCTCAAAAATACAAAAGCTTTGAAGAAGAGGAAATTTTGAATGTATTAAAAAGCAGGAGGCTGAAAGATAACAGTAAAAATAAATTAACAATTTATAATTGGTCATTCCATTCCAGACAAGCCCAAGCTGGAGCAGTGAAGGCTCAGCTGGAAGGAACCAATGTGTGCACCTAGCTGGATGTTTGCAAATTCTTGGATAAAAGCATGATCTCTATATAAACCTGCCTGAAATACTCACACCTTCCTAAAATTACACAGATTCTTACTGAGAAAAATCCTTGCAAAAGGACTTGTAGAACCAAAAAAAATCCAAGGAAAGTTTGAAAAGCTTTTCAAGACAGCTGCTCTTCAGCCCAGGCAGCTCAAAGTGAAAGCCATTCTCTATCTCCTTCCCTATCTTCCCCCACTACTGAAATATTTTTTGGGTCAAGGGTCTTCTGTATCTGAGGTAGGATCATTGTAAATTAAGTTTCTCAAACAGTGTGCAGCTGAGAGTAGCAATTAAAGGCCAGCAAGATGCTCCCATGGCAATTTAAATGCTTGCAAATAACAGCAGCCACATCTGACACTCAAACCTTGCAGATTCCAAGGGGCTGCAATCATTTAGTAGGGTTTTTTTTATTATTTTTAGCAGTGGCATATTCTTTAAGTGTGACACTCCACTTAAAACTTGCTGACCCTTTCAGAAGCCACTGGAGGCCGTGATCCACAGCAGGGAAACGCTGCTCAGCACAACCTCTCACAGACCTCTCTTTTACAACCTCCAATCCTCTTTGTCAGGTAACTCCCAACAAGTCTTATCAGGCAATCAAAGTCTCTCATGAGCCACTTCTTTAATTACCATCCCTGGAGAGGAGACTTGAAAAACTGATTTATGTGCCACGGTAGCCAATTTGTTATCCAAGGGAGCTCCCGTATCAGCAGAGCATCATCACGCTTTAATAACCAGCCATTATCAGCACTGCAAACTGCAATTCAATTAGGAAAAGAAATAAAATACAAATAAAATTACAGAGATAAGAGATAAGCAGGCAGGCAGATCGACACTGATATAAAATTGCAGGATATAAAGAGATCCTTTGTCAGCATCTGTTGGTGAAATTTGTAAAATGCCCATGAGCAGTTTCCCCCCTTAAAGCAGCTTGAAAAGCTCAAGGTATTACAGCTTCCTGCTCATATCATCCAATGGATAAATGCAGCCCAAATATCCAAAATCTGCAAGTGACTGCTTACACCTTTATTTCAGGCACCTGTACAATGCTGCCACTTTCATCCATCTCCAATCTCAGCTTGGAAAAAGCAAGAGAAACACCAAGAAGGACAGAGAACCATTAATATTCTCTGTTTTCATTTCTGATTGCACTGAAGAGAACTTGGCCATCCATGACAAAACTGGAGTGTAATAGGCAAGATTTTTAAATGCTGTCATATCCCTCTGGACTGACAGTAGTGCAGGAAGAGTAAGGATCACTTGGCAGCTGGTTAAGATGACAAAATGAAAAATATGTGATTATTTTTCAAAAAACAAGGCTGAGCTATTCAGTTAAACCCGCTCTCATCACTCCTAACTTTGGCTGCAACTCTGGGAGCTTTCAACCTGTGAGAATAAGCACAAAATGAGGAAGAAAAGCAAACAAGAAACTTCCCTGTTATAATCAAAGTGATCTTAATAAAATTAAATTGCTACAAGGATATTAATCCTAATGAAATAGGTTAAAGATTTGGTGGTACAAGTAAAAGGGTTACAAAAATCACAACATAACAACATTAAAATTCAGCTACAGTGAAGAGATACTTGTCACTGTCATGGACTGAAACCACAGAAAATACAACCAAGGGAATAAAGTCTAACAAGAGTAACAAATTTGAATTATTAAAAGGGAAAGAAAGAGGTGAACAGACAGAAAAGCCTCCTGAACACTTTCCAAAGGAAGCACACTGACCAAAAAAACCTGAGTTGTATTATTGGCTTGCCAATTCTGTATTGATTAAATAAAAACAAACACAGAAAGACAAATAGAAGTATAAATAAAAAATAATGTTACAGAGTCATTAGGAATTAGTCTGAATTTCTACCAGAGTAGGACTCTTGGTTTTGACCAGCAGCCATTATTTATGTGTAACCATATTAAATGTGTGAAAATTATTATTACTTCAAATGTCACTCATAAATAACCTTTCCAAGCTTTAGCAGTTCATTTCTAGGACACTCATTCCCACATGAAGTTTTGCTGACTAAGCTCAGAACACATTACTGAGGAGCTGCCATTGCAAATTAATAAATAAGTAAAGTACTCAGTTCATTTTACCCCAAGATTCCAACTATTGAGTCGTGCTTCGAGGTCATCATCATCCAATGAAACGTTTCTTTTGAGTTTATCATCCTGGAACATAAAAAAAGTCAAAGAAAAGATGAGAATTGCTGGCAGATATGGAACTTAAAATTAAACTTCTCATTGACTTGGCCAGAGCTACACTGCACTTCTAATAGTGGCACAACACTTGTCAGCTTTTACCTAAACAGCTCAGTTCCCAGAGGATACTGAGCTGAGAAAGCAGTTCAGAGGATAAATGAGCATGGCTCTCCACTTTAATGTTCTTTCTTTATTTATTTCCAAAGCAATGGTCACCTTAAGAGGGTGAATTTACTAAAAAACCCAAAACACTCCATTTTCAATCATCAATTCATTTCCACAGTGCCTTTTCTAATCCAGAACTCAGAGATCTCCTGATCAGCCTCCAGATGAAAAAAAAAAAAAAATAAATTTAAAAATGAAAGGGAAGCACAGCAAGGCAGGGATGGTTACCAAAGCAGAGGACAGAGCAGCTCAAGGATCTTCCTTGATTTCCAGCCAGGGCTGCTGGAGGAAGCAACAAGGAATTGCCTCTCAGAAGAAAAGTTTTCCCTGTGGGATGAGAGCAACTACCAACATTTCACTTATCTAATGGGGAAAGCTGCTACAGAACATTTCCTTTGGTGGAGGTATTTAGAAAAACAACATTGAAGGCTGAATTAATTTCAGGTGTCAGTGAGGTTTGTGTATGGGCCTGGCAGCACCTCCTCTTTAAATCTCATTTGTCACAAGCATCCAGCGACCAGAGCTTGGGCTGCTGCTCACCAACACTTGGCTGAGGCAGCTCTTAAATGTGAATATTGCTTAAAACATTCTCCCTGCTCCTCTACCTGGGCCTGAATGATGCCAGAACATCTGTGAAATCCCAGAACATTCGAGGTGCTGTTTGTTCCAGCCAGCCAAACATTATCAAAGTGGCAAAGCAAGAGAGGATTATTTCACTTAAAGGTCCTTTTAAAGCTGCAATCACAGGAGAATCCACTATATGGAGCTGAAGAACAATGAAGTGCAGTCATTTGTCTAACACTGACCTGGAAGCTGCACCAGAGCCAGCAAAAACAACAAAAAAGAATTAAAAATAAACAAACCAAAGCAGCAAAACTCCCCTAGAAAACTTTAAAGCCCTAAATCCAGGTTTCAACTGAAGAACGTGATTTTTTTTTTACAATAACTCTTCCATAAGGAATATTTCTTAAAGTAATATAAACAGGAAACCAATAAGGAGAATTGTAGCAAAGCCAGCATGTGGTTTTATTTTTAAAATTCTGCATTTCTGTATTTAAATTCCATTTGTATACATACAATCAACACACACACATAAATCCATCCACAATCAGAGCCTAGAGCACAGGCACTGATTTCTGCCCACTGAGCACGTGAAACCTGCCCTGATAAACCATGCCCTTGCTAATCCTCTATTCCAGATGCACAGCAGAACACAAATTTCCTCAGAAAACAGCTTCCAGTTTATCCTATTTGCACTTCATGTCCTCATAAATTCTCAACTGTGCCCAGGTGCAATCCTTCTAAACTATTCTTCTGATAGAATCAAAAATGAAGCGTGGGCAGAACTGGAGGAACAACCAGGAAATTCAGTGTTCATGGTGGGGTGAGGGTTTTTCTAGGTGTGGTGAAGGACACTGCAAGGCCACAGAGCCCATTTTGGAAGGTAAACAGCAATTTCTTGGCATCACACGTTTGTCAGGAGTAATTGTCAGTGCAAAGCTTGCAATTACATAAAAGACATCATTGAATATTTTGGACTAAAAGGGTTTCAGACAAAGCCTGTTCAATGCCCTTTCATCAGTCAAAATGCTTGGTGTGGAAAGACTGATGAAACAAACTGTCCAAAATTCACTCTTTCAGAGGTCAGCCCTCGCAGAACAGAGCCAGAGGCATCCATGCAGCTTTCTTTAATCTGTTATTGCAAAACACCAGATGATGTCAATGCAGGCACGTTGCCAAGCCCGGGGAAAACAATGCAACAGACACAGAACACACAACACCAAACAGAGGTCAGGCACCAGGATGAACTCAGAGCATCCTACAAGAAATTCCTTTCCCCCTGCACTGCAGAGGAGAGATTCTGATGAGCTTTAGTCCTCCCTATCACTCCCTCCCAAATGTCTGCACCTTTACACAGGGATCACAACCCACAGAGCTGTAAATAACAGCTTTACAGGGACATTAAAGCAACTGAGGGAAAGCAGAGCTGTAGGAGAAAAAGGAGGAGCATCTTACAGACAGTGACGTGCCTAGGTCATCTTCATCTGTCCTCTGAGGAGAGCTCACACAACGGGGCAGCACTGGTGGCTTCTCATTCAGTCTTTCCCTGTGGTTAATGACAAGGGGAAGCAGAAATACAAGAAATCATTTTCAGCAATTTGTGGCACACAAAGGATAGAACTGGCTAAAATGTACACAGGAAAATAACTGTCAAGATGGAAGGATCAAAAATAAAAAGGAGAAAAAAAGAGACAATTTTCATGTTAAAGGCAAGGAAAAGCCTTAAGTGTAACATAAAAAACACCACCACAAAACCCCACTCCAAACAACCCACTAGAAATATCATAAAGACAGTACATTAAAAAGTGTTTCTTGCTTTTCTTTTCCTACACGACCTAACATCTCCCAAAGGATTTTAGGATAAATCCGAGCTAAGGAGAGGGCTGATCTTTCAGAATGTTTTTGAAACAAAATTGTTAAGACAATGAAACAACTTAAGATGGAGCCCAGTGACTCAGAGAAGAAGGAGGAATTAAGGAGATGGTTGGTTGCACCACAGGGAAGACTTTTGAGCCCACAGAAATAGGTGACAACAAGTAAATATCCTATAACACACAAAGGGCAGGAACAACACACACAGCTCTAGACAAAGGCTTGAAAGGCCAAGGTGGAGAGGAACAAGTCACAAAGATTGTCTGGGTTTCATTTCTGTTTTATGGACTGAAGTGGAATTTATGGGGGATGGTAAAGAAATGCCCACAAGACAGGACACGAGCACAGCGTGACCAAGTGCTCTGTCCAGCAGAGGGATTTTCTGGAAAAGTAGTAAAATAAAACACTTGAACAAGGGGAAATGCAGATCAGCAGATAGGTGAAGAGAATTGCCACTGATGCACCTGGTCACAGACATTCCTCAGCCACAGAACAGGGGAAAAAAACCCCAAAATCTGGTAAAAGTCACAAGCGTTTATTAGATGTGTTGATACAGCAAAGATCCAAACCAGAAGTGAAACACCCTTCAGCACATCCTCCACTGTCAGATCCACAGGTATTGAGGCAATTAAAAACTCCTGTCAGTCTCTTCACCTTCCCATGACTGGCCAGATTATATTCAAGTCAAATCAGAGCACTCAATACCTCCCTTCCTTTCCATCTGGCAGCAAATGAGATGGTGGCTATGCCAAAAAGACACTGAGATGAATGAAGTGTTTATGAACAGAACAACAACTGTTGGATGTACAATATAAACCAGTCACTTCTAGGAAGACAAAAACAAAGTTTTCACGAAGCACAGGGCCCCAGCTTTCAGCAGAACAGCAGGGAACAGAGAAATACAACAACTGGGAGCCTACCTTCCCTTCCAGCACCAATAAATCCCATATAAACAACATCTAGGGATGCACAATAACAATTACACAGCAGTAAATAGTTTAGATAAGCAAAGTCTTAGAGGTAAAAAAGATCAAAAGGAATATGATAACACAATGACTGCTTCTTGCATTTCTTACCGAGATTTCATTTGACACAAAATTACCTTTAATTAAAGGGAGATAAATCATTGCATGTGAGTAAATCTGCCCTTTTATCAGATTTCCTTTCTGAGCAATACTCAGGTTACCTAACAATGCAATAAAGTTCCAATTGTTCAAAATGAGAGAAAACAGAATTCATGCCCTCGTCATTCAGAGATTCAGGAATATCAACAAATACACAAATTAACCCAAGGTACCTGTAGTATTTTCAAATTTACTAAAGGGAGGACAAAATTCTACATGTATTCTTAGTTCTGTATTTGCTCTTCGGAAGAGGAACTGAAAAGGAAGCTCCTTTACTTGATTGTGCAAACAGAATTTGAAAAGATTGGTAAGGAGGAACACAATTTTGCTTTTATCAAATATGTACTGCCCACTCCCTCTTCCAGCCTCCTGCTAACACGAGTCAGGCTCCAAAAAGCACAAGATTTATTCTTTTTCCTCCCACTGGAGGTGAGTGGAGGATGAGCAGAGTTTTGACATCAACTGTGACCTGATGAAATAAACTCCTGCTACAGCCCAAGCAGGGAGCTGACAGGGAGGAGGAAGCAATTTGCTGCTAATAAAGGAGATTATTAAATATTCCTTTTAGGAACAAAGTGAGGGAAACTCACTGATTCCTCCTGGTCCAGCACAACTACACACTAACCTTTAACAATGTTTTCAGGCACACTCTATAATCACAAAGTAGAATTTTCCTAAGGGGTCAGAAAACTCAGGTTTCTGCTCAAACCAATCTAAACATTTCTCAAACCAACCCTCTCAGCTTTCAAAATAAATCTGCACCTTTCCAGCCCCAGCTGGTGGGATTTATTCCACACACCCCAGTTTGCAAATAAGGTTTGTCTATCTAAGGTTCTTATTTAGGCAGGAAAACAACTTCATATAGAAAAGTCAAAACTGTCCAACACAGAATTATCTGCACTGCCAGACAAAAATCACTATGAAAAGAATTTCTCTGTTTGTCTGGGTCTTTGAAAGGAGAGAATCTTGAGATAAAGAACATCAAGTAGTTACTCAAACATGTCTCACTGACATTATCTATTTTGCCCTGAGAAAATGGTGTAGGAACTGAGTCATGTCTGGAATGCAAAAATTTTCATCCAACTACACGAATTCCATGCCCATGGATGCAGTCAGAGCAGAGACACAAATACAGTGGAACTCGGTCACCATCTGCTGGCTCTCCCTACAAACTGCACATCCAGAAATATTTCATGTATTACATTTTTACCTGCACTACTGCTCATCTAAAATTGTAAATATACAGAAAAACAGGATCTGTGTGTTGGATATAGGTAATGTCTTAATATGGTCACATTTAAGTAAATATTAAATAATAAATATTTTGTATTTTTCAAAACAGGACAGCTGAAATATTTACCTTCAGTATTTTTCTGCAGATCTTGTAGGAAAATTAAGTTTCCTATTGCTGTGAAGATTAATTTATGTAACCTACAGAACCATTAAAATTGTCCAACACAAATTCAGATTTTCTTAGACACAGCACCACTCTTGGTCCAAGCATCCACTGGCAGAGCTGTGCCTGTACATCTGATTTTTAATTCCCAGAGTCCTTTAAACCAGTAACATTATTCAATTACATTTACTTGCTTCTCCTGCCATGGAATAATTTGCAATCCAGGGAATATTTAGCAATGCAAGTCTTCAGAGAACTCACTAGAGTCTTGGGAGCCACTGATCAATGCAGGTGTTGCTTAATTGCCACAGAATAAAAGGGGAAAAGTGAAATAAAGCTTCACTACACCAAAAATTACTTGGGAAACTTTGCCAGACCATGCTGAATCTTAGGTTCAGACAGTGAGTGGGAAAAGTCATCAAATTCCCAACATTCTACTATAAACCAGGTAGAAAAAGAGAGAAAAATTATGGCACAGAAGGGAGGGAATAGGTGGAACTGCACCTCAACTTTCCTCAGGCAGGGACCAGCCCCAGTGGGATGAAGAGGGAGGAATATGCCAATCCCATCCTCTCAGTAAAGGAATTCAGAGTAAAAATTCAGGTATTTTGATACCACAAATATGGCCTTGTAGAGAAATCAGTGTGCTAAACTAGGCCTAGCAGGGGAGAGTTGTGCTGATATTGTTTTATTGCTCCTGACACCCAGAGTGATGCTTGGACTTGACGCTGCTCCCAGGGACTGACACAACCTGGTCAGACACAGGCCAGGTATCCTGACATGGCACAACAAAAACAAAAAGGTATCCAAGGTCTAAAAAAGTATTCTTAAAACATGATGCATTCCTTGTTTTCATAATTCAAATTTTATTTTTTTTTTTTTAAGTAAGGCTATCTGGACAGTCCTGCCAACAATTCTCTGTATCACCAAGTCCAAAGCAGTATTATCATAACTGGAAATTCTCCATTATCTGCCTCTGGTTCTTAAATTGTTCTTAAATCTGTTATCAAAACCACAGGTTCTTATCAGACCTACAGTGCAAGAGCCCCTAATCCTGAAGAAAAGGAGGTACAGAGACCTCAGACTTAAGAGTTACTTTTAAAATCACTGTTAGATTTATACACAGTTAATGGATGCAGAAGAGTTTCCTGATACTCAATATTAATGTGAATTAACTTGCAAGTGTCCATCTGTCACTTATCCAAATCACTGCTGAAAAACTAAAAACATGATTGAAAAAGGACGATAAACAGCACAAACATCAGTGTGCCTACAAGGGAACAGCTCATGGTGGCCAATTAAAAGATGTAAGTGAGGACATTAGAAAAGCACTGGACTTCTGAAACTACACTTGAAAATGCGTTTCTAACACCATGAAATGAAACCAGAAGCAGAGCAAACACTCACTTCCTTACAGCACCTACTGAGCTTTGACTGACATTCACTCCATGCCTAAGAATTCTTCCTTCACCAAGGATTTCAGAGAGGTTAGAGATTAACTAGACTTCAAAATGGGCAAACAAGAGAAATTCCATCCGTGACTGAAATGCAGCCACATCAAGAAAAAACAAGAACACGGTTCTTGATAATCAGCACGAAGTTGCACTATGTAAGAAAATCCAGAAAGTAAATACTTAAGAACAGGAGATTGAACTAAAATTTACCTAAGATTCCCACAAATTAGGACAGAACACAGCTGAAGTTTTCCAAGTGTCCAAAAGACCAGCTTGTCATTCCTTCAATACTGCAGGGACATCTTTCTAAGCCAACAGGAAAACAAGCCTTAAAAACATGACACAATTCACCCCTTTTCCCCTGCTGCAAACACTCTATTCTCAGCTGACTGGAACTAAGGATGCAGTTTAAGATCACCAGCTGTTGTAAATCAAAAACCCAAATCTTGCTTAGCAAAACTTGCTTCTCTGCAAGGAGCTACTATTCCGTTTCCTCTACAAAACCTGTGAGCAACAATCATAGAACAATCCCTAAACCCACCATCTGTATGGTTGTTTATATTTCGGATCTATAGAGAAAAAAGTCATTAAAAACTATTTGATAAAACAGCTGTTTCCAGCATCATAGCCTTAGACTACAGATGCAGGCTTTGATTTTCCATGTTAAGTGTCTGGAACTGAAAGGAGGAGGAGAAGAAGGGAAAGAGGATAGAGGGATGGGACATGGAAGATGTAAAGAAATAAGAGAAGAAGACATAATGATAAAAGAACAGAGCAGTCTAGAAGTTCTCATGACAATGAAGCTGTCACCAGAGTTTCTGTATATAAAGCACAAACACTGATGGTGAGTCCATGAGGCAATAAACTCACACAACCTGAGACATCCAGAGCTTACATCAATTAAACACAAATCCAACACTGCTGAAGCACGGACAGAAGCCTCACCCATGCACAGGAGATGGTGATGAAGATGAGTCCTTCACAGAGGATGTATTGCTGCCACGGTTCTCCATCTCTCCCTTCACCCAGTCAGGCACACAGTCAGGGCTGCTGTCTGGAACTGATGAACTTGGTTCATCAAAATAAACTGACTAGGATGAGAAGAAATGCAATATCAACATGAGAATATATTTACAGGGCTATCTCCAGTACAAACCTTCATTTTCCAGTGAAGTCAGTGAGGTGTGAGGTAAATATTTTCCAGTATTTTCCAATGTTTTCCAATACTTCTTATAGGTTGGCTAATTTTAGCAAAAATTGGCATTGTTGTGTCGCGTAAGCTGACGCCAAGGGTTGATAAAGCATATCCAGCTCTTCAGAAAACAAATTGCAACTTCAACCATGTTTGTGTGAATTCTATAGTCTTCTCAGGCTACTAAAGTCACCACCCTGAAAAACAATTTGCCTTTCAGAGGAGCTATCTACTGATTAGGACAAAAGAAAGCCTCAAGGGCCCTTTCTTACATTTTTCCAAAGAACTAGAAAAAGATTACCTTCCTGTTCCATCAAACACCTATTTTCATAAGCCTTCTAACCAGGTCTCAAAAAGTTTTGCCCATTGAAACATTTTCCCAGCATCAATTACAAGAAACACCTTTATTTATCACACACGTTTAAACTCAACCCACTCCGAATCTTTTGTCACATCTGTGCCAAATCTAAGATGGAAAAGCAGTTCCAGGATACATTTTAGCAAGTTTGAAACACAAAGAAATGACACTCACCATGTAGGCAGGCAGAGTTTTCAGCATCCCCTCCTCTGGTTTTTGGCTGAAGGGACCATTCAGAACTCCTCTCTGCAGCATGTGGAGCAGCAGTTTGGCATACAAATTTCGATTCTCCCTTCCCACTATTCCTATGCCTGCTCCTAAAGGTTTGCAGAGTTTTTTAATCCACAGTGAGCATCTTTTTCTTTCTGAAAATACAGATATACACAGTCACTATGCATTTTCAGACAGTGAAAAACAAAATGGAACACACACAGAAAACAGAAACCATCACTGGTCACCAATTTAGAACAGTTCTCCCTTCTTGACCAAGATTAAAAATAACTCCCAAATGACCAAGCCAGATAAAAGAAATGGTTACACACTTAGATTAAAAATAAGTCTTTTAACAATGGTTCAAATTTATATATTGCACAAACATGTTCTATAAATTCATATTTACCAGAAGTTCACATCACTTTTGGAAACAGCATGGAATTGGAAATACCGGGAATTCTGCACTAACTGCAAGAGCTGCCATAAACTACAACTTCCAGCTTAAATCCTCATCCATTAAAAAAATAAATCTCTATTCACACAAGCTTTGCTACCAGATAAGGAAATTATCCATTTGGTTAAATGTTCACACATAAAGCTCTTAATTTGTAGAGTTTGTGCCTTTCATAATAACCAGCTTGTTGTAAAAATTAGATTTATACATCTTTATTTATTAACTGATGTTCCCATTATTACATATTCCTGAACAAATGTTAACAACTTTATAATTAAAAAAATATTTGTTATCTTAGAAACTATGCCCTTTAAAAGCTTTTCATTTCTACTGAAGTAGTTTTTTAAAGATAGATGTTGATGTATTTATATAAAAGCATATTTATATCATGAAAGCAAGACAGATAAGGTCAAACAATTGCAGTAGGTACCTAAAACATCCAACTTTAGCAGCTGTGAAAACTGTACCTTGTCACGTCAGAGATGAAATGTCTTTTTAAATTAGCAACTACTCATAATAATTGTCAGCCCCTAGAGCTTTATAATTAATGTTTGAATGCACATTTTAGCATCTGTACCTGAGCTCCGCTGCAGGTTAAGGACATAGGGCTTCATAGCCACAATGCAGCGATCTAATTCCACATCCAATTTCTCCTTTATTTCGTCTTCACTGCTCATTTTGAAAGCACACAAAGTAACCTGCAAAATGAATGGCATCGATGCAGAAAAGGTCACAAATTGTTTTACATCAGTCTCTCCTCATCTTGGGCCGCACGAAGATGTGCTTGGAACAATACAGGAAGTGAAACTAGATGTGTCACGTTAAAATAAACACAAAACTCAGACTCTTTGTAAGTTACAGGTACTCAGTGAAACCTACGAGAATGTGCTTGTTTAGATTTGAAACTGAATAGCCAACCACACAATAAATATATTCATTACACACAATTTGTATAGGACACCTCCAGGCGTTTGTGTGATACCGCATTCCTAACTCGCTACTCCTTACAATTAGAGGCGGATTTTTTAAGCAGAGTGGGGAGAAAGGAGGGAAAACAGCGCGTGGAGCGATGCTGGCAAGTGACAGAAGCAGAAGCTGTCAGGACTGTTTGGAAGGAAGCAGCACCGCACAGAGCAGCGCTGTTCGCTTCCGTGCCGTTCCCGGGCCAGGGGAACCGCTCAGCCCGGCCCATCCCAGCACCGAACACGTTCCTGAGCCAGGGGAACCGGACCCTTCCCGGCCCATCCCAGCACTGAACACGCTCCTGTCCCAGCGGAACCGCTCAGCCCGGCCCATCCCAGCACTGAACACGTTCCTGGGCCAGGGGAACCGCTCAGCCCGGCCATCCCAACACCGAACACGTTCCTGGGCCAGGGGAACCGCTCAGCCCGGCCCATCCCATCACCGAACACGCTCCTGTCCCAGCGGAGCCGCTCAGCCCGGCCCGCCCCAGGGTCCCTCCCTGCGGTCAGCCCCGGTCCCCGGCCATGCCCACAGAGTGTCCCCGGCTCGGGGAGCACCGAGTGTTCCCGGCAGCCCTCCCTGCCTCGGCCCGGCCCTGCCCCGTTACCTCGGGGGTCTGCGGCTCGCAGGGAAAGGCGGCGGTAGCGGCCGAACGTTCAAACCGGCCCCGCTCCCGGCGGCCCCGGCCTGGCCTCGGCCCCGCGCGTTTCCGTTTCCGCGGTGACCGCGGCGGCCAGGCCGGGCCCGGGCGGCCTCAGGCGGGGATGGAGAGCCCAGCACAGCCCGCAGGGCTGCCAGCGCGGTGGGATGGGGACTTGTTTGTCCCCAGGAGAGGGGAAGGTGCTTGGGATTGCGGAGTGCAGGAAGGTGCTGGTAGGGCACCGCGGAAACGCAGTGACATCTCTGAGAGGCACCGGGCTCTTCGCTTTGGTGACCGGGGACAGGAACTAGGGCACGGCTGCAGCGGGGCTGGGGGAGGTTCAGGTCGGATTTTAGGGAAAGGTTTTTTCCCCAGAGGGTGCTGGGCACTGCCCAGGCTCTCCAGGGAATGGCCCCGAGGCTGCGAGAGCTCCAGCAGCGTTTAGACAGCGCTGCCAGGGAAGCCGGGCTGGGATTGATGATCTTTCCAGCTCAGAATATTCTGTAATTCCCGCCCCAAGTGCTGAATGTCACCGCTGCACCCAGCGCTGTCCCTCAGATTCACCTCCCTTTGCAGGCAGGTCTGGATCCGCTCCCACACGCACGGAAACGCCTCAGGGATCCCGAGCGGAGCCTCGCAGGAGAAACGGGAGCTGCCGAGTCCTGGGGTTTGGCCGATCCCCAGCGCAAACACTGGGTGGGGAATGGATGGAGAGCCCTGCTGCGAGAAGGGTTTGGGGTGCTGGTGGGTGAGGACTCAGCGTGCCCCGGCCTTGTGCCCTCTTTGATTTATTTATTTATTTCACCAAAATCTGTCATGGGCCTTCCTCTGTGTGTAGTGTCCAAAGCGCTTTCATCTCAAACAAAACACTCAACACTTCTGAGTTTGATTCAGATGCACATACACGTCAGACAAGAAATCCTTCATGTGCAGTAGGAAATCGGCTGTTTTCTTTGATTTCTCAATCTTCAGCAGGAATGATTCTGAGTTTGGGCTCTGACAGCTGCACTAGGCCCTACTCAGAGCGCCGTAAACACACATTCACACGAAGCAGTGCAAAAATCAGTGATGGAATAAATCAACCAAGAGTACATTACAAGTATGAGTTATTATCTTTAAATTCCAAATTTTAAATAGTTGTCATTTGATGTATATTGGAACATGGGACACTTTGAATCTGTGTTAAATCCATGGTAGATTCTTGAAGCAGAGTAAGGCTGCTGTGTTTCTCCACAGAAACAGATTTGAATATATCTCTGTCATACTCATCACAAAGTACTTTGAAAAACTGAGTTTGTTGGAATATGATCAAAAAGAACACAGGGCCAAGCAAAACCAATGATTGGAACCACTGCTCCAGGAGAAATTTCCTGAGGGAATAGATCCAGTTTCTGGGTGTGCTTGCCAAGGCAGAGCAGGGTGGCCAGAGAGGTTGGAGCCTACCTGAAGTGATTTGACAATTGTGTGACTTCTGTCCAAAAAAAAGAAAAATAAATGATTGAAGAATTACTGAGGTCTTGTCTCCATCCAAAGATGCAGTCTGGACATGAGGAGCACTGATGTGCCCTGACCCTTCTGAGGAAATCACTGCAGACACATTAATGCAGAACACAAAGATATCCCAACCAGAGTACAGAACAAATTCCCAATTTGAATTGTAAAAATACGGTCATTTAAGTAAAACATATTCAGTACTCTTTTTTCCACCACATTTTACCATGTTTTCTTACCTCTTTAACTGTCTCAGTAGGTTGCCACAAGTAACATCAACACAGCTTACGGCATTTTTTCGAACATTTAAAAAATACAGAAAAAAAAGAAGCAGGTTTCAGTGCCTCATAGCAGCTTCTGGAACACTTTGAGTTGCAAGACGTTATTTTTCAGCCCTTCTGAGCAAATCTTTCATGTCTGGAAAGTTGTGATTCACGAATACCTCACTACTTCAAAGAGTTAACAGGTCACAGATTTTTTTTTTCCCTCGCTCTTCTTGCTTCAGGAGAGTAGATAATAAATTCAGCATGTGAACATTGGCTCCTAAGGGTGATCCTTTCAAGTATTCCAGTGCTTCACATCCAGTGAGGAAACGGGGCTGGCTGATTTGTTCAGTCATTACGCTGCTGGGTAATTGGGAAAATTTCCTTAGAAAAACCTCCATTTTCCTGGGGCAGCTGTTTTTGTGCAAAACAAGACATTTCAGGGGCAAAGCAGCATTTGGGTGGCAGTGAATGCTCAGTTTGCTTTCTCCAACTTGACACAAGTTAATATTAAACCATGTTTGGTATCTCAGCAGCTGTCCTGAACATCCCGATCCCAGAGATGGATCCACACCACTTTTAGACTGGATTTCCAAATTCATTTCCTCCTGCCAGCTGAGCTTTGTACATGTTGGAGGAGTTAAGGGTATCTTGGCCTGCAAACATCATTTGAGGATCCCACCTAAATGTCTTCAACCAAAATATGGCACATTCTGCACCAACAAAATACCCACTTCAGTGTCCAGCATGAATTTGTCTGTCCCTCCATTAGAAAATTGAATTGTTGCTGAGTACAAAGTACTAAATACTTAATAATAGCTGTCTTAAACTCTCCTTAAAAATAGGAACCATAAGGATGAATTATATCAGTCATACTATTAAAATATTCATGTGCAGCCTTACATTAAAAAAAAGAATAAAGATAATTAAAATATGTTCAGAGTTCTTTAATGGCAGCTCTACCATCTTACAAGTAGCTTGATCTTAATGTTAAATGGTCCTTTTCAAAGTTCTGCAGTGGATTATTACTTACTGTGGAGCTCATGCTTTTTATCACAGAAAAGGCTTTTAAACTGCAGAGGGAACCCTGTATGACTCATGACAATTTATTATAAGTGTACCACAAATATTTTTCTATCACTTTCTAGTGTGTTGAAATTATAATTACTTTTTCTGAATGAAAATACAGACATAAGCACAAAACTTGCCAGACTGGATCATACCAGTAAGCTGCCTGTATCATAAATCAAATTTAAAGTACAATTTACTTCAGAGCTACTTAATAACCAGAGATCAGAACTGTTGCTCAATGGTGTACAGTTCTCTTAAAAAAAATAAATAAAAGAAAGAAGGAAAGAAAACTGAAGCAATTCTATTGTGTAATGTTGGAACAGAGGTAAAAATTAACAGTAGTTTAGAATCTCAAAAACATAAATGGTCTCACTAACTTAAGCAAATTTTAAAAGAAATACTAAAATCCTCTCTATCTGATGCTATTGATGTTTAAATCATGATTGGATACTTTGGCTTCTAAACTCATTTGGAAATCTCAGTCTTTCTACTTAGGTAAATTCTGGAAAATCCCAGGCTCCTGACTCTGTCTATAATTAAAGGTCCACTCCCTGTCACAGGGGAGTGGTAATGGAATCAGAACCCAGTAATTACTAATGCTTAAGGCCTTTTGGTACAAATTAGCCCAGAGCTAAAGGATCTGATTGATGATTAGGTAATATTAAATAAGAACACACTAGAGGCTGAAAATCACTTTATTGTAAAGCAACTGCGATTGAGGAGGTCATTTCCAGTTGCAGAAATGTTGGAAACGTGGAAAGAGAAGCAGTAGTGCAGGGATTTGGAAGAAGGCAGAGACAAGAGGATGGAAGTTAATGGCTGAGATGATGTTTGTAGCTTGTGGAAGAGAATGGGGGGATGGAGGCAGGGAAAAAATCATCCACAGGGTCCGGAGTTCACCTGGGGATTTGCGCTCACAGCACCCGAGTTACGTTCACTGAACCCAAGTTTCACTCACAGGACCTAAGATTTCCTCTCATATGGAATGTTCTGTCTCAGTAAGGCAGAAATTTGGCACTGGGTTATTCCCCTGCTTCATCTTCACATGCTTTCATATCTGAGTAGTCTTTCTTCACCAGAGATGAAAAAAAGCCACGTTCTGTGGAGACAAGTGAAGAACTTGGGTTAAATTCTTGAAACGTGACAGCTGAAATCAACAGGTGAGCAGTCAATCTTTGCATCACAGTCAAACTGTTGCAAGAAATAAACTTTTATTTTCTATCTTAATAAGCTGAGCTACGTGCATCAGAAGCCAAATGTGAGCAGAGATATTTTCATCGTGCATTTCCTTCACTTACAAATGAAAATAAAACTTACAGGGAAAATTCTATGCAAGTAATATTGACAGAACAAATGGGAAACATTTCCTCTTGCTAACAAAGTTGGCAATGTCTTTATTTATTCTAAAAGCCAGTGAAGCTGTTCCTCCAGCATCAATTCCTCCCCACAGCTCTCAGCTGCTTTTTAGCATTCTTGGTCCAAAGTGTTTTCCAGATCAGCCTTAAGTGGGAATAATTCACCAGAATAGGAGGGAATAAGGTTCTCAAACCTGCAGCAGTGTTTGGGCTTTTTTCCCCTAAAGAAGGTGCTGATCCAAGGATTTGTCAAATCCCAGAACACTTTACATAAGGCCTTTTCTTTGGGCTAGTAATGTCTTTAAGTAACATCGTTAAGAACAGAATAGGAATTAAAGCGAAGTTCTGACACAAATGAAGGAAAATTCTTGCTCATTCTCTTCTCAGGCTGTTTTCTTCCAAAATACCCAATAACTGAAATACCCAAAAATTCAAATAGCCACTCAATAGGACTTGAAGATGAATTGTGACATTATCCCCAGACTCAAGCAGCTGCAATTCCCCCAGCAGGAGCTGGTTTGTGAGCAGCCTGGCTCATACCTTTAAAACAGGCGGGGAGGGTGAAGTTGCCATCCACACACGCCACATCTACAGTGTAGGCACAGGATTTTTCCTTGTTCTTGCAGAAGAAGGACACGGTTTCCCCGTGCAGAATGCCATTCTTCAGGTCGTCCTGAACTCTCTTCTTCTCACCGTTGTACAATACTACAGCTTTCTTAACTGGTATTTTACATGGTGCTGGAGAAAAATCCAGTTATAAGGAACAGGTTTGAAAAGGGGTAGGTCAGATCTCGTCAGAATTCTGTACAGGTGATATTTGGGAATGAAAAATGTGTCTTACATATAGACAGAACTTCTGCTGGTATTAAAATGCTGAAGAAATTCAGACCCTGAAGCATAGGGTCGGAAGTTTCTAGTGAAAATCCAGCCTGTAATTTCTGATGACATGCAATAGGAAGAGGAGAGGAAATACTCAGACAGAATAAAGTTACATGGCTGATTATTGAAGTCAATCCAGATATATCATGTCATACAATATTGTCTTAGGCTACAACACAGGATGTGATCAAAGGTCTCTGTTCTGTCACCATCTGTTGAGACCA
>VRYO01002184.1:8828690-8873774 GCA_009812075.1 Sialia sialis | reverse complement strand
GTCGGGGCGGCGACTCCCGGAGCGGCGGGGGGTGGGGAGGAGGCGCTATGGCCGACGTGTTCCCGGGCTCCGAGCCCGGCGCCGACCCGGAGGCGGCGCGGCGCTTCGCTCGCAAGGGCGCCCTGAGGCAGAAGAACGTGCACGAGGTGAAGGAGCACAAATTCATCGCGCGCTTCTTCAAGCAGCCCACCTTCTGCAGCCACTGCACCGACTTCATCTGGTGAGAGCCCGGGGAGCGCGTCCCCTCCCGCGCCCGCCGCCGCCCGGGCCCGCTCCGCCGCGCGGGATTCCCCGCCTCGGGCAGCCCCGGCTCCGGTGAGCCGCCCTGCCTGCCCTGCCTTCCCTTCCCCGGGCAGCCGGGTCCCAGCCGCTGTCGCCGGTGACCCCGCTGGGGGTGACCCCCCGTGTCACCTCGCTGCCCCGGCGCTGTCGCATCCCCCTCCCGGCGGGGCTGTGTGCGGCTGCCGCTGCTCGGGGGGCCCGGGGCTGGGCGCACCCCGCTTTCAGTGCAGGGGGAGCCCCCAAACTTGTGGGATAGCAGCAGGGTGTGGAGCCCAGCTCCCCACATGGTTCAGAGCTGTCCCTCAGCCCTTGTCCCCGGGTTCTGCTCGGCCGGGCACAGCCGCGATGGGACGGAGGGTGCCCGTGTCACAGCGGGGCGTTGCTGGGTGGCAAAGCTCGGGTGAGCCAGCCTGAGCTCCTGGCAGTGCTGCCCCGCTCCCTCCTGCAGCGAGGCCGGCCAGGCACCGTGACACCGCTGCTCCGCTCCGCGCCGAGGAAAGGGAGGGGTGTGCTTTATGTCAGAGAAGGGTTCCTGCGCGAGAGGGCAGGAAAAACTCCCTACCAACACCCTCATTACTGAGCTGGCAGGGAAAAATACACCCATGGGTTGGTGCCGAGCCGGGGCAGGGCGGCAGCTCCGCGCGGGCCGGGCCCTTCCAGCCCCGGGCTCGGCAGAGCCTCGGGGGTCCCGGAGCTGCGGGAACCCTGCAGCACGAACAGCTCGGGATTCCCCTCCTGCGCCTCGCTCCAGCCCTGCTCCGCTGCTCGAGTTTGCACCGCAGCCCTGGGTGCCGAGAGCGAGAGCTGTGATTTATTTTGGCCGAAGTTGTGAAAAGGTTTGCACGCAGCTGGCTCTGTGTCCGTGGCACGCTTCTTGCTCTTTTTAGGTGTGTTTATGTGTCTGGACACGGACCTTTTCCTTCCTCCGACAGTTTTCCTCTGCTTGCATGCTGAAGCAAGCATTCTGCTTGTGCCAGAAGGGATTGAAATATATTCGCAGAGTAAGGAAGCAACGCTGACGGGGTAGACTGCACAAGAAACAAGTCAAATTTCTGAGTTTTTCTTTATTTTTTTTGTAAATTTAAGAACAAACACACAAATCCCCCAATAAATAAATAAATAAATAAATAAATAACCCAGTGGAGTCGGGCACGGTAAAAGTGAGAGACTTTCAGAAACTGCTTCAAAGTTAATCTAAACCAGAATGGGCTGGGAGGTGTGAAAAGCCGCTGCAGGGTTATTGCTGAGCGGTGTTTGTGCACACAAGCAGCACAGTTATAAAACAAAGCAGAGCCCTGTCACGAATGACAAGGTGGAGTTGGAATTGCAAGGGTGGCCTGTGGCTGACAGGTGGCAAGAGCGACTGTGCTCTTGTCTTGTCGTGCTTGCTGAGCCTGGGGAAGCTCTCCACGTTCCTCGGAAGAGCATCTGACACCTCGAAAACTTGTTTCGTTTTCTGATTTGGAGATGGGCCGCTCTCAACCAACCATCGCACACCACTGACAGTGTTTCCAAAATGACTTGTGTCAATTAACAGTGTTTGAAGGTGTAAAGTGCAGTAAACACAACCTTTGAATGAGCTATAATCCATATAAATAGATTCTTTCCCTTAGATTATGTTTCAGCAGGTAGTATTCACCAAAGTGGTTCAGTGCCTCCTTATCCTCTCAGCAACTTTCATCTCTCCGCTTTGCTTCTGGAGCGATATTTTTGAAAAGACTTTTTACCTAAAAACAGGTTGTGAGTGAGGGGAATGGGCTGTGGCTCTGCAGGGTTCAGCTCAGATACTGAGGAACAGCCGTGCTTCAGGAGCAGACAGAGAAGGAAAATTTACAAAGAAGTCTATTTCAAAGGATTAGAAATTGTCTCAAGTCAGTTTCATGTTCTTATCCCGCCATCAGCTTTGCTGCGATTACATTTCCACACTTCCAGCTTTTGAGTTTTGTGAAGATGAGTTGTAACAACATCAGAATGACAGTATAGGCACATGTGCTGCCAAATGAACAAATAATTAGATTTTTCTAGTGGTTTTCCTAGTTTAGGTTTGCTCATAGTAACAAGAAGTAGCAACTTGTGCTGAGAGAAACATAGAGAAATGCTCTGAGCTGTGACATTTCAGCTTCCACCTGAAGGAACAGTGCACTGAAGGGTTTGTCTCTTCCATAAACAAATAAATTTTAAAAGTGGAGAAATCATTGCGGTATTTTTAAAGAAACCATTTCCATGAAGTTGATAATTAAGCTGTGCGTTGTTAATTGCACACAGCTTCTCCAGCTCGTGGCTTTTGTCTGTCTGTGTTTGAGTGTGAGCAGCTCCAGCTCTCCAGATGAAAAACAGGCTGCAAAGAAAAAGGCAGAGAAATGTTTATAGGCAGGATACTCAAAACAGTTATTTCTGTGGGAAGAGAATGTTAGATGCTTACAGATAAACAAATAAATCCACAGCAGTGGAGTTTGCCAGAGGTATAAAATGTGTTGGAACTCTGGATAGCACTGTCATTGTGTTCACTGCAGAACTGTTACACACATTTGTATTTCGGTATGGAAATGGAGCAAGGAAGCTGGAGAATAATCAGCAGGAAAATCAGGGGCCTGTCCTCTCTGTGTTGAAACAAGAAAAACTTTTCACCTGCCCTGCTTTCCATACAGCAAACTCTAGCTGAGCCTCACAACAGCAGCTTGTAATCCCAAAATTTGGATGAAACCCCGAGTCTGGTTTGTTTTATGTGCCTTTAACTTGGAATACTTGACGTGGCTGTTAAGTATACATGTGGCATTAAACGGGTTGAAATATTATGTAGCAATCACAGATGATGATAATTGTAGATCCAAAATAGCTTGTAAAATAATAATAATAAAAAAATTGTTGCCAGAAGCTGAAATTACATAGCTGGTGACAGCTATTGTTCTCTGCTTTGAAACGGGTGGGCTGGTCTGTGGTGTGTATTTGAAAATCTGTTGCTGTCGTAGCAAAACCTGAAGTAATTTAATATGAAGCTATTTTTATGTTTTTAGAGATCATTGAGTAGAAATTAAAACCAAACATACTAAGGCAGTTTTTTCCTTCTTTATGCAGGGGATTTGGGAAGCAAGGATTCCAGTGTCAAGGTAAGCCACAACTGCTTTGCTGGCACACACAGGTGCCTGCACCTTATTTTAAAGGTACCCAAAACTTGCCAGCAGCAAGAGAGAAACAATCCTGGAAAAAACTAAGCAAGCATCATTACCTATGTGAATTCTAAAAGAAGGTAATTATTCAATTAAATAATTATTGATATTTACATAATTAACATTGAACAATCAAGTAACTATTTATACTGTAATAATATAAAAAGTTGGTGGTTTTGTTTTTTTTTTTAAATCCCAGCACAGTAAATATCGTATAATCTGCACGATTCTAACTTTTCATGGAAATAATCTGTGCAATTTAGCTTTGCAGAGATCATTTTTCTCATCAGAAGCTCTTGTCTGTGTGGGCGTTTTGGAAAATGGATTCACTTTTTAGTCATATGGCTTCTTTTCATAACCCAGAGTCCCTGGTTTTCATTTTCATACAATGCATGTTCAGGAGGACCTTTGGCTTTAACTCTGTATCAGGACAAGACTATTCTGCCTTATGTAATACTGAATTACAAAAAAGAAAAATCCACCTGTGTAAAATCACTGATTTAATAAACCTGTAATGGTGAGAAAATGAAAGCTGCTGTAGCAGAACTGTAAAAGCTGTATTCTCACACAGCCTGTATTTCTGCCAAATACTTATCATTATTTAGCATTTAATCATGGAATAGCCACACCCAACCCATGCAGGATTTTTATTTTGTCATATGTTTGCTTAATTGGGATGAGCTTTTGTGTTGTCCCTCTCACTTCCCCACCTTCTCCCTGTCACTTCTGTTGCAGCTGCATGTTGTGTACTCATTAGTTGGACTTCTCCTTCTTTCTTTCATGGCATTTCTGATGGGTATTTGTTCTTGCCTTTGAGCACACTTGACTCTCCTGAACATTGCTTTTACTTAGCAGACAGGGAAATTATGGATTCTGTGGTATTTTCGTGAAAGTTGATGTGAGCTGATGCTTCTTGAAATGAAATCTCTGAGAAAGTGGATGCCAAAGACTGATGCCTTTTTGCAATTTATGATAAATAAGTTTTCTTTCTGCAAGTTGAGCCTTGCAGACACACACAGCATTTCCTGGTGGAGGTAAGCAGACATCCATGATTTTTCCTCTGTGCCCTGAAACATTAATATTACATTTTATAGATATCCTTCAGTTTTTTGCCACCCATCACATCCCAAACAGTGCTGTCGATGAGAGTGCAGTGCTTAGGTGTGATGGAAAGGCATTTCCCCAATCTCATTCAGGACAGCTTAGTACTTCCTAGTTCAGGAATTATTAAATAATAGTTTATATTATTATTATAGATTTCTGTTGGCATACAGAAAATAATTTGGGCTGCATTTAAAGGTGCAGTTTTTCAGCTCAGCTGTCACAGCTTGCATGGTGCTTTGTCCTGTCTCCCAGGCTGGGCAGGATCCTCTGCCCTGGCAGCTCATCTCCAGGGGTTTGGATTCTCTGCCTGGAATTCCTTCTGCCATCCTAATCCTGGTGAGCCAGGAACAGCTCTGCTGCTGAGGACTGATCTGTACAGAGCCAGCTAAGTTCTGCATTCAGTCTTGTTTCCCCTGCAGTACCATTCGTGGACACAAGCAAGAGTAAAAGCAGTAGAGCAGCTCTTTTTGGTTTTAAATGTCTCAGAAGTGATACTTTTTAGGAATCTGAGTATGTTCAAACTTGATTTTTGTCTGTATCAGAGCAAGAATTTACACTTTCTCTTTGAAGACTGTTGTATCCAGTGGTTTTGTCCTGTTTTTGGTCAAAATGTCTCAGAAATATTCTGCTTTTACATGGTTTGTAGCAAGCTGTTGTTTGTGCACTAATAAGTTTAAGCAATGGGTGTTTTAGCCATCATTCATGAAACTTTTGTTCAAAATCAAAGAGTTCATACTCTTGGAATAATACTCTTGAAAAACAAAACTTGCGTGATAAAGTTGAGCCAGTGAATCAGTGTTTCTTCAGCTTTCTGAAGCTTCTGTCTAAAAACTCACCAGCAAAAGCTGGAAAGCCAAATTAGCGATCAAAATTACTGAGAACATGAGGAATTAAAACCAAAAGGTAGACTGTAGAAAAAAAACCCCTAATTTCTATAATGAAGTGATTGTCTTTACAGAGAAGAACGACAGATGGAGAATAAAATGGAATTTTCAGCATGACATGAAGGGAAGAATATTGCAGTGACAGCTCTTAGCATGACTGGAGTTCTTGGTCCATCGTGTTTCCATCATAAAAATCCTTTTCTGCTCTGCTTCTAGGAGTGCTGTAAAATCTCCCACTCGACACAAACTTGATCTCAGGCAGAATTCAGAGCTGGAGTTTTGTTATTTCCAAAGCTGTGGCCTTTGATACCAAGGGGAAGAGGAAGGCCCACAGCAGTCACACACTACACTCAAATGATGTTTCTACTATAAAAAAACTGCAATTCTATCAATATCTGCATTAGAATTGTTTAATAAAACAAAAGGTCTTAGTTGCTAGCAGTTTTAGGTATTGCAGCAAACATATGTTAAAACGTCTATTAAAAAAGCACCACACAAAATACAGTCCCAATTTTATTTTTATTTATTTTATTTGATTTTTAATGTCGATTTCATTAAAATTGAAACAGTCTTATAGTGGAATGATCTGATTTTGGACCATTCATACCTTTTTTCATTGTGCTTGCTTAACTTGAATGTTGTCACTTTGGTTTTCAGATGTTGATGCCCATTTGTGCAGTAGTGTTCAGCTTCAGCGTTACATAAAGACATTTAAACAAAGAGAATAATTTCAATTTATTATCCTAAAACATTTTGCAAGATAATTTTTTTCCCACCTCATATTTCTGTGGGATCCTGAAGAATTTGCCAAAGGCAGCAAATTCAATTTTGGTGTGGTTTTAATGCCCTGGTCAGGTACAATTGCATTATCACCACACAAACGCTCAGCAAGGGACCCTCCACATCCTAAGTAGTTTGTCTTTCCTGATGGGTGTATTTTAACTGGCTGCTGGATATTCCAGCAAACAGAGCCTCACAAAGGCTGCTTGGATTTGCTGGGATGTGTTAGCTCATGGAGAGCAGGCAGAATTCTGTTGCATGGTTGGAAAGAAGATTTTTAGAGAAAGGGGTTGGGGATCATAAAGTAGCAGTGGGAAATGACTTTTTGGCCATGAGTGGCTTTGAAAATGAGCTTGAAAGATTTCGGCTGGATCAGTGTTCTCCTAGGGATAGGATTCAGGAAAAATTTCCTTACAGGAAGAGTGTGGAAGGGAGTGCCCAGGGAGACTTGGAGTCTCCATCCCTGGAGGTGTCCAGGGAATCACTGGATGTGGACTCAGTTTTCTGGGCTGGGGATTGCTCATAGATCAGACTCGATGGTCTGGGAGGTCTTTTCCAACCTCAGTGACTCTGAGATTCTATGAGATTTTTATTCCTGTTACTAGAAAACGTTTTGCAATTTGATTTTTGTGGTTTGTTGTTGATTTATAGAAACATGAAGTATTTAAAATATTGTGCTTGTGGAACAGGAGTTCTCATTCTGCTGTTTTGCTTTTGCTGTTTGCTGTTGATCTTGTCTGTGGCAGTGCAAACACGATGAGAGGATTATTCCAGGGAGTTTTGGCTTTGTTTGGTTTTTTTTATATTGTCAAGCAGGCCAGCAAGCTGTCTGTAACACTGAAAGCTTTCCTCTGATGTGCACCTGGAAACACTGCAAGACTAATGTAAAAAACAGAATAATTTAAACCTTTTTCAATCTGCCACAGCATGAAGGTTCTTCTTTTGAGACAGCAGACTTTAAATTAAGCAAGCAATTAAGTTACATTTTTGCTTTATCATTCCTTTGATAGACTGTTACACTCAAAGTGTAACGTATACTTGTTTCTTTCTGTTGCATTTGTAAGAAACATTTTTTTGGTGAATAGAGATCAACAAATGGGAACTCACTGAGATGTGAAGAACAAATATTGTAGAACATGTATTTATGTAGGTTTAGAGGTTGCTTTAAGTTCAGCACTGAAGACTCAGCACGTTTCCTCAGGGCAAAAATATTTTTAGTTACAGTAATATAAATGTGATCAGCTCATGTTTCTGATTAAGGGTCTGTTGTTAATTCTCTCCTAAATGGTCAAAATTTGTAGTTATTAACAGCAAGTTTTGCCTCTTTTACATGGTTGCTGCAGGCTTTACTGAAGTGCAATATTCTGCTGTAGTTCAGCTGTGAAATACATTTGGCTTAAGGATAATAATGAGCTAGGGAAGAGTTTAATGTCTGTTTCCTAATTTACATAAATAAAAATTAGAGAAATCAATTAAAGCAGATCATTATGCTTCCCTAATCTGGGCAACTATTGCTCTTTCCACTGTTTTTTCCTGTCTTCTCTCAATTTATTTTCAGATCAGTTTTCTCCAAATGTTGAATTTTTCCTCCCATTGCTGTCCTGAGCTTCTTGGAAAAGCTCGTGCTATGCTGGGTCTGGGTTAGGCAGAAATCTGCAACAATTCCTTCACTAAAAAGGAAAATGGGGGAATTTTATTAGTTTTTAATATTCAAATATTGTAACATTGGCACATCAAACCAGCACTTAATTTTCTCTGCATTGTTTATCTTTTATCTGATGGTTCTTGACCTCTTTTCTACAACAACAAAAAAAAAAAGAACCCCCTGGTGCCACCTAATTTTAAAATCACATGTTTTCATTTAAAATATTGCATTAAGGGTCTGAGTAGTGATTTGGTTGAGCAACTAATTTTTAATTCTCTGTGATCTGAAGATTTGAACCAATGAAAACTCTGACCACGTCCAGCCTGGTTCACATACAGTTTTCATCAGTCCTCAGTGCTGATGCATTTATAGTAGAAGCAGCACCATTTATTCCTTTTTATGTATAGATCAAGGCTTAATTCTTGGTTTTCCACCCTGATGGCTGTTTCCCCTACAGTTACTTCTTCCTTTTACAATCTTCATTTCCCTTTGTAACCCAAGAAAGAAAAATCTGTTGCATTGCTGTGTTGCTTCTCATAAAAATAATTTGTCTTCCTTACTTGGAAGTGTTTTTGCCAAGGGGTGGACAAGACACAAAGCAAGTTCCCTTTTCTATGCCAGAACTGCTTCTCTTGTATCATTATCATTTTTGTGGTGAGATGGGGTATTACAGAGCAGGGCTTGAACAATGTGGGTGTTTTCTTTTGTGCTCTTTGTATTATTTATTAGTCATGTGCTACAGTTTACATTAACTGATGTTGCTGTAAGCCTGAGATTGAGAAACTAATTCCATGGAAGGCTGTGACTGTGGAGCTTGAAAGTCAGCATGAAATCTTCTGAAATGGGAACTCAGTAAAAATACACTTCCAGCAGCTGCCTCCTTAACGTATTTTTATCTGCATAACTTGGAGGTATCTGTTCAAAAACGGAACCCCCCAGAGCAAAACCCAGCTACACACACTCCCCTAAAAAATGACAACCCAAACAAAATAATAAACAGCACCTGGGAGCATAAATTGTATCTGCACAGTTTCCGTGATTCCTCTCTGTCCTTTCCTTTGGCCTTTTGCCCTCAGCCTGACCTGTGGACTGTGTATTTGTGGATCTCTTCTCAAAGGGCAGTAATTTTCTCATCTGCAGATAATTTGACATACACAGATAAGATGCTTGTTGTGCATTTGTCTTGTCAGCTTCTATTTATTGTTCCTCCCCTCCTTTGGCTGTCCTTACTTTTGCAGCATCTGACCCATTTTTATGAGGAAATATGGTTCCTTTAATTGCTGATGCCTGTGAAAGTTGAGATTCTGTTCCTATTTCTGCAGGTGAACTCTGAGAGGTCTTTGTAAAATTGCCCGTGTTCTGAGTTTTTCCTGAGAACAGCAGTGATGGGTGAAACTCCTGAATCTTGAGTGCAGACACATCAGTGCTGGTCGAGATAAGGAGAAACCTTTGGAAATTGTATCCCAGTCATCCCATCTTTGTGTTGCTGGGTGGTTCCTGGAGCATGGACCCTGCTTTTCCTTTGGGTGCTACAGAGCAGGTGCTGCAGGGTTTTGGTTGCTGGATCCCACTGCAGCTCATGAGACATAAAAACCCTGAAATGGAGAGCTTAGTTCACAGCATTTTCCTCTGCAGATGTGTTCCTGCTGGAACACTACCTGACAATGTACGTGTGTAGGTTCTGCTTTTAGCCATTGCCCTCTGTGCTGGGAAGAGGATTTGTTGTCCCTGAGCTGGGTAGAAGGGGCAGCAGGACATCTGTGTCAGGACAGGGAAGATGCTGCTGAGGATTCCTTGCTACTACAATCACGTGCATTCACAAAAAAGCAATATATTGATAGATCAGGATGAATCACCATTCCTGGAGGGATTTAAAGATGTGGGTGTGGCACTTGGGGACATGGTTTAGTGGTGGCATTGGCAGTGATAAGGGTTGGACTTGATCACCAGGGTGTGCAGTGATAGCACTGAAGGAGGGCAGGTCTAGATCAGAAATTGGGAAAAAATTCTTTCCTACAAGGGTGAGGAGGCCCTGGCACAGGGTGCCCAGAGCAGCTGTGGCTGTCCCTGGATCCCTGGCAGTGCCCAAGGCCAGGCTGGGCAGGGCTGGGAGCACCATGGGGACAGTGGGATGTGTCCCTGCCATGGCACTGGATGAGCTTTAAGGTCCCTCCAACCCAAACCATTCCATGATTTTTGGCAGGACTTCTCCAGCCAAATGATTCTGTGATTCTCAATGTATAACTTAATGTACAATTCACTCAGCACTGAACACAGCAGTAAAATAAATAAATATGGAATTGTACTTCTGTTTTTCTAGAAAATTTCCTTGGTGATACAGTGTTCATCAAAACTCGAACATAAACCTTATCTTGCAGCAAACATTTTTTTTTTTCTTTTATTCCATTTCAAGAGCAAAACCATCTTCACCCTTCCCACATTGCAGCATGTGAAGTTCTGTTGTGTTTACTTCTTCCAGTCTTCCAGTGCCCTGGGTGTGATTCCATGAAGCTCTTCAGCGTCTCATTGAACATGTGGGGACAATGGCTTATCCCAAGTTGACAGATAAACCAATTTGGGGCCTGGGCAAGATAAAGTTCAGCATGTTCTTTATTTTTCCCTCTGCCTTGGTGTAATCCTGCACATCAGCTGCTGTTACACAGCCACATATGGTGCTCATTTTATGCAAGATTTTTGTGGATGCCATGAGCAGAATTTAATGAAATATTGGAAAAAAAGTTGCTGGAGATGAAGAAAACAGATTTCCCTGTTGGGATGCATTGATAATTATTTCTTTTATGTTTGCTTTTGTGGGCTGTTTCTCTTTAGGGTGAGAGGTAAAAATAATAAGTTATTTAATAAATACTTTAGGCTCAGTTGCTCAGCTTCTCCATCTGCAGTAGAAAGCGTGAAAGTCTAAGAGAGAAGGACTCTCTTGTGTATAATTAATAACAGGGACTACCCTTTAAGTGTTTTTAAATTCTTGTGAATGCTGAACATTTGAATTCTAACTGTTTCCAGCTGTGCCTGCTGAAGGCTTGCTGAGGCTGGGAGTGCTTGGAGCCAGTTATCAGCTGGTAATTTTTCAATTGCAGCTATTTATGAATAATGCCTTCCATAAATGGGATTCATAACAGTTATCATCTAAGTCAGGCAGCCAGACACGTGAACAGGTAACTTTCTGTGCATTTCAGTGTCATTTACTCTGCTTTCTTAATTAGAATGTGATTTACAGGAAGTTTTTTCATTCCTTGTTGCAATTACATAATATGGACCATAAGGTACTGCAGGTATTTTTTCAGGTTACCTTCTAGTTGACTTAGTTTAGATTTTGAAATCAGATTATTGTATTAATTAAAATCTTTCCATCAAATGAGCTTTATTAGAAGTCTGGAATATGTTCTTATAAATATGGAAGTCTACTGGAATTACTATTTTTGTCTGTCCTGCCTAGTTTACAAAATGTCCTTTTTTATTTATCATCTAGACTGATACAGACACTTTTTGAACTAAAAGTGAAAATTCATCCACACTGAAAATATAGTCATCATTGCTTTTAGTTTGCTACTTTTTAATTTTTAAAATTAAGCTGCAAAAGTCTAATTATTGCTTGTCTTTATAGAATGGCCTGTGAAGGTTCAGATGTGCTCATCCTTTCCAATCACAAATAGAGGCTTTGCCACTGTGCAAGTGGCAGTGAATGGACAGTGATCAGCACAAATTGCATATTCAAGATTTTACTTGCCTTTGCAATTGTCAACTTGTCTTCTTTTTGCTAAGAAAATAGCTCATATTTATAAAAAAAGTGATTTTTGTCTAGAGCTGCAGCTATTGCTCTTTAATTAAAAGGATTATATACAGCTCTTAGTGTTGGATACACTGCAGGCATTTCCATATAGTTCAATGAAGCTTGTCATTTATTCTGAAGCAGAATTTTGTGAGAATTCAACACTTATCCCTCTAAATGATCCTTACAGTGATGGCACAATTGAACATTGGTGACAATTTATTTGCCATTTTCAAATAGAAAAATCTACAAGAATCAGATGCTTAAAAATTGGGTTCTGTGTGCTTGGGTTTTGAAACCTGGGTGTGCTTGAGAGCGTCTACTTAAAATCTGTTTAAAAAGGATAATGACTCAAAAGAGGCTCAAATACTGAGGTTTTTTTTTTTTTTTTTTTTTTTTTTTTTTTTTTGCTGCTAAATAAGGGACAATAAATATGGCAATGCATGGACTTGATAGAAATTCTTGTTTTGAAGAGTTGCTGAAGGTTATTCCCAATGTAACTCTTCCCAAAGCACAGATACTTCACTCTTTCTTTTCCTTTTAAATGATCAGCATTTTTAACTTCCCTGGAATGTGTGCTGAATGTGGTATTTCAGTTCCTGAGTAAACGAGCCATTATTCATGTACAAGGAGGAGTTGGAATAATACTTTATCTTCTTTCAGCTTCCAGTCTGCGTGGGTTTATTATTTTGGTTTTTACTCAGCAGGATTAGCCAGAATCTACCTCAAAGTATTATTGTTCTCAAGAAATTGGCCTTTAATATGAGAAAAAAAAAAGGTGAATATTTATGTTCTAAGAAATAATCCTTATTTTATGCAAAGCCGTTGTGTACATCAATGTTTTATTGGGTTGATTTAAAGTTTTTTTTTTGTTTCTTGAGGCATTGCTGTTGGGAAAAATCCTCCCCCAGAAATATTTTTGCTCCTCTGTCACCCTGTGTGCATTTTCTTGGCATCTCCTGATTCCCTGGGAGAGGTGTTACCTGCTCCTGTTGCCTAGAACCTCTTACCTGAAACTCTTTTCCATTTCTTGCATCCAGGCTCTGAACTCCATTGGAGTTTTGTGTGTCTGAAGGTGACACCCTGCGAGGTGCTGACAGGTTCTGGGCAGCTCCACTTCCCTCCTGTTCCAGAATTGCATAAAATAGATTTCAGCCTAACAATTCCCTGAACTTGCTCCCATAAAAAAGTTACAAAATAATGATAAACACAGGAGCAGGCTAAGCAGCAGAGTTTATTAGAAAGTGTATATACAGTTATTTCCATGTTCTCCCATTGTGACAGGTTAGCTGATTGAATTTGTGATGTGTTGTAAAATCAGAGTTTGGACTGTTCCTACCTTGTTTGCAAGCTTTAATTAAATTTGAGTTTATTCCAAATATATCAGTTTCATATCTTCCATTTTTTGTCATCAGCTTTTGAAATTTATTTCTGCTGGATGTAATTTTATAGAGTGAAACTTCTCTGTTGAAACAAGTGATGTGGATGCAGCAGGAAGCCAAAGTGGATTCCTCTGGGTGGGTGTTTTTTATTTCTGCTCTGTGTATGTGCCATTGAGACAAATGCTGCAACATTACAGAAAGAAGGGAGAAAAATATGATTTTATTTATGGTCTGTTTCAAATAGTTTGATGCTTAGATATTGCTCAGAATTTCTTTTGATCTTATTGAGAGATCCTAAGTTGGAAACCTTTAAAACACAGTAAAGGCTCAATAAATCTTGTTAGTTAAACTATATTTTATTGTGCTTTTAATGCAGTGTTGGCCAAGACAAACACACAACTGTGGCAGTTGCCCAAGGACCCTGAGGAATATTGTGTTTTGTTAAATATGAAAACTTCCTGAAGTATCATTCCCAGTCTATCAGTGAGAAAAAGTGGTGGTTTTCTTTTAATGGTGGTTTATTTCTTTGTGTTCACAGAATCACAGTTCTGGCTGGAAGGGACCTTAAAGCCCATCCAGTGTCACTCCTTTGGGGCAGGGACACCTCCCACTGTCCCAGGGAGCTCAGCCACATCCAGCCTGGCCTTGGGCACTTCCAGGGATCCAGGGGAGCCGCAGCCGCTCTGGGAACTCTGTGCTTGCCACCCTCACAGGGAGGAATTCCCTCCCAGTGTCCCATCCAAACCTCTTCTGTGTCACTTTGTAGCCACTCCCTGTGTCCTGTCCCTCCATCCCTTGTAAACAGTTTTTCTCCATCTTTCCTTTGGCTCCTTCAAACACTAAATGCCATATTGAGGTCACCCCAAAGCTTCTCTTCACTATCCATCCCAATTCTCCCAATCTTTCCTCCCAGCAGAGCTGCTCCATCTCTCTGACCATCTGAGTGCCTCCTCTGGACTCTCTCCAGCATCTCCACGTCCTCCCTGTGCTGAGCCCTCCTGCTCTTTGCTCGTCTGAGCCTGACCTATGTGTTGGTACCACCAGCCCAGACCCTGCAGCTCTGTAGCTGCTGTCCCTGTGCAGCAATATCCCTGATTTCCCTCTCAAAAGGAGCACTGAGAAGCTGTGTAGTCGCTGGAAAGGGGTTTTGAAGTGCAAGTGCTGATGTTTTATACATTTTCCTGGGAAGCTGTATTGTTTCCTAATGGATCTGCAGTCGTTATGCCAACTGCACAGCAGGCTGTTGCATTAGAGGGTTTCACGTTCTGGTGCACCCCGTGTGCTCCTGCCAGTTGGTGTTTCACTGAGCAGTTCTTTGAAGTGTTTTGTTGTGCCTCAGGTACCCAGGTGTGCCTGATGGAGCTGGAAAACTGATGCCTGCCCTTGTTTTCCTACAAGGCAGCAAAGCTCATCTCTAAGATTCCTGCAAAACCCAAGTCTTGTCAGCATCTCTGGATGCTGTGTAATGAGGAACAGCTTAGTTGTTAAGTTTATATTAAGAGCTGATGATCTAATTGAGCTTGAGCTGCTTTGAACCCTTTGCAAAAACTGAATTATGTTGTATATTATTAATCCTGGTACAAGGCCAGGCGTCACTTTCATTTCAGGATATAAATGTATGATGTTACAAACATTTAAGGCTTGTGTTTTATTCAGTGCTGCACCATGGTTTTGCATGGTATCTGTGAGTTTGGGTACAACAAATGTGCTGAAGGCAAGGTCTGTCAGTGTCAGGGGCTCTCCTGAAAGTCCATCAAGAAAATCCCTGGAGCCTGGGACTGCTCAGGTACCTTGGACAGACATAATGGAGCACAAATAGCTCACCCTGACATCTTGCTCAGTGTGCCTTGTCCAGTTTCTTTTTTCAGAAATGGACCAGAAAAGGAAATAAACCACTGTAAAATATTTCCTAATAGAGCTGTTTCTGTTTTGGGAAGAGGGAGGACCAGTGTTTGTCACTGCTGCATCCCTTTTCTGCTTTCTGCAGAGGGTCTTTAACTTCAGATTCCTTTGTTTGCTGCTGCACCCTGAGCTCCCCTGGCTCTGTGCTGGTGCTGTGCATATTTATAGTCACAGGCTGCAACTGCAGCTCCTGCTTTTAAACAACCCAGGCACCATAATGGACATATAAAGTCTCAAGGGTTTTTATTGCTCCTGTCATCTCAAGTGCTTTTGAATCCTGATTACAGAGCAATAAAATGTGGTTGGTTGGGTTAATGTGACTGACAGGGACGGGGACTCTGTGTCACAAGGCATTGAGTGAACAAATTCATTGAGGCAAGGCCATGAATTTATGGACATTCCGTAACTTTGGAGTATTGATTGTATAAGTAAATGTGTAGCCTAAGATTGATGGAGGGAATAAAAGACCTCATATATCATTAATGTGTTTGGGAGGTCTAATTGGGGTTGTGCAGGTTTTTATAATGAGCTTTCTGAAAGAGGCATTGATAAATAAGTTCAGTAAATTTTAATGAAGTCCTCAGCTCTATCTATGAAGCTTATTTTGTAATTTAAATCAATACACTAGACGGAGGGCTAATTGTAGAACTTGCTGTAGAATTAAATTTTTAATAATTCTTGCTTTCTTGGCTTTTATTCTACTTATGCAAATATTGACCTTTAAATTCTTACTGTCGCCTGTGTTTCATTGAGCCTCACTTTGAAGGGGTGAGGGGATGTGTGTGTGTGTCATCTTTAAGCTTTGGTTGTAATAATTAAAAGGGCAGTGTCAGACATTAGATCATTTGATATTTAACATGGCAAAATGAAAAGGAAATCAGTGATAAAAATCAGTGGGGTTAATTTTAGAAGTGTCAGGTTTGCAGAGCAGAGAATGCAAACTGGGCTGGCCAGCAGGTGCCTTCCCAGAACTTCCAGAACACAGTTTGTCCCAGTTCTGCACTCTTGGTGAGAGTGTGGGATTGCATTCGTGCTGAGCTAATAAATGTTCTTAAAAATTTTAAAGCCTGGATCTTGCAATCTGCTTTGTAGAAGGGATCAGTATCACGGTCAGTGAATGTTTATCTATTTCATTCTTCTACATGGAACAACTGTTGGGATCTGACCTTAATCTGTAGTTAATAGTATGGGCTTTAATGCTTATTTTTATTTGCAGTTCAGAGATCCTCTGAATAACTGAAGCCTCATATTATGCAGAGTTCTGCATTAATATTTAGTAAAGCGAGCTGCCCTTGATACAGGAGGTTTAGTAACCTAGAGAGACACGAGATGTGCTGATACATGCACATATTATCCTCTCACTTTCCAGATGTACTTTTTGAAGTGGAAATTATTTGCTGGAGCTCAGTATTGAAATTTCAATTTGATAGCACGATAAGGTCTCCTGAAGTTTTACATAAAAATATTTTGTCACATAAATAGTTGATATAATTTAAATTATGCTTGTTATGTCTGCATGTGAGGACAGAGCTATGAGCACCACCTGAAGCATTCACTGGATGCTTGTGAGGAGAAAGTGGTTAATTAAATGGATCATGCAAAAAGAGTTTCTCATTGCTAACATCACTTGTAACAATAATTAAGAGGCACAAGTGAGAAGATGCAATCCTTGATTCCTAGGAAGCCCAGAGAATGGCTTCATGCCCTGTGCTTGTGTAAAACATAAATACTCCCTGCGAAATAATTCCTAGGATTTACTGTGGTACACATTGCTGACCCTGAAAGGAAAAGCCCACAGCACCATTCCTCAGCAAACAGTTATGCCAGGATTAATGATAAGGACATGATTTATTTTCATCCCTCTCCTCTTGTTTTAGGATCTAGTTATCAGTGGAGCAGAAAATTATATGTCTAAAAGTTATTCTCCTCAGGTAAGCCCTTGTCACTTGGTGTTGGACTTTTCCTGCTGTGTGCACAGAAAGCTCTGTCATGGCTCTGCTGTGTTGGGATAGGAGAAACTCCATGAGCCAGGTTCTGTCTGCAGTTCCCAGTGAACTGTAGGGTGGAGGAATCCTTCCATGGAGGTTGTTTTCTTGTGGACACTTAATTAAATTAAGAGTATCTTAGAAATCAAAGGGCTCATGGGAGCAAGGATGATCATGCTTGAGAAAATCAAGAGATATTTTCTGTTGTGTTAGCTGTAAAATTGATAAGAAAATGTTTAGGTTGCTTTTCAGGTTGTGGTTTGTTTTTTTTTTTTTTTTTTTTTCCTTTCTTCCCCTATAAGGTGATATTTTGAAAAAATAGAAGCTTAATTCAAGCTCTTGTTGCACAGGCAGGTTACATATCCTCAGGTTGAGGTTTAAAACCAGAGTAATTTGTTGTTCTGTGGTGTCTCTGTCTGCAGTTCAGCATTCATCCTGCCCTGATGGCGAGATGCAGGGTAACAGATGCAATCTTTGGAGCAAACCAGCCACAGCTTTTGTGTTAACCAGTCACCAGGAAATATCACTGAATTACCGGAGTACAAAACGCATCTGTTGGAAATAAGTTTCAATCTTTTGTGAAATAGGATGGGAAAAAACATGCCTGGGCTGGGGAGTGGCTGTGGCAGGGAGTGTGAATGAGCTCTCTTCAGAAACCCCAGCACTCCACTTGGGTCCAGTGGCTTCTCTCCAGCTGTTCTGGCTCTTGGGGGAGTGAATTCGGGGCTCTGGGGTTTCTCTCAGCTCAGATCTGCCCCTCTGCAGCCTGGCTGTGTTGTGACTTCACAGCATCTGAAACTTGCAGGTTTTGTTGCTTGTAATTCCTGATTCAGCCTCGACTTGTCTCCCTATTTTTGCAGGAGCACCATCTTAATTCCTGCATTCCAGAGGAAAGCAGGAAGCTACAAATCCACCCTTTAACATTTGCCTAGCCCCCAGCTTTGATATTTTATTAATTTGCTTTAATGGCAGAACCCATGTTGCCATGAGAATGCTTTTGAAGGCTGCTCTCAGGAACTGATGTCCTGCTGGGTTATCCAGCAGCCTGTCCTAATTCCATCCTGATCCCTCCTCCCACCTCACACTCTCTGAAAAGACACCCCAGGCCTCCCTTACCTGTTCTGCACAGCTCCAGCACTTGGCAAAGCCTTGATGTGCCACCTGAAGCAAGACAATGAGACCTGGATTAGTTGTTAACACAGGATAAAACATCACTTTCTTTCAGCACTCTTAGCCAGGACAAAAATTTCAGACTGAAAATAGAAAAAAAAAAAAATCCTTTCTGCTCTTGCACATTTTGGACTTTGGTTTTAGGAGAGGTGGAACATTGGTTATTATTTAACACGTGTAGTACCTGCATAATTGTTCTAAAATTAGTCAGTTTTTAAGTGGTTTTAAATGTGAATTGCTTTCGAGTTGCATTGGGATGTGAAAACCTCTCCCTGTAGAACTTTTTTGTTAAGTTATTTTGTGAGATCAGCTTCCACAAAAATTTTACTGAACAATGTAGAATGTCGAAGCTTGCTCAGCTTCAAAACAGATGTCTCCAAAGTGGTTTCTCTGCTGATGGGAGACTTCAGGCTTTCTCTAGAATAATGCACTAAACCAAGGTGTTATTCAAAATTCTGTGTTTCCAGATTAGTTTTATGAGGAGAGCCAGTTGTGAAGATGGTGGATGATTTTAGGGTTAAAAAAATTGCATGCTGTCTCTTGAGGAGATACCAAGATCTCTGATAGCACAACTTTTTATTTATAGATTGCTGATGTGTTTACAAGACAGAAACTTATCAGCAATCCAGATGTTCTAGTTTTGCTAATTAACCTGTGTCTGCACACCCTTGGGCTGTCTCTTCATACTTGGACTTGCAGAACAGAACATGCTCATGGTATTCAAACCAAAAATGTGCCTGGCTTCCCTAAGTGTTGTTTTTAGACAACACTCTGCATTTCTGTCATTGATTTCAGGCTCTCCAGAACACTAAAAATGGAATTGCTTTGAGCCTTTTTTGTCTGTTAGACTCACAGTGCCTCCACCTGTAAAGTGGGGATGGATATTCAGCAGTGCTTGGGTTGCACAAACTGTGTCAGGATCAAGGAGATGAATGTGAGATAAACCTGAGACAGGGCTTGTTTTGTTTTTCATTGCTGTGGTACAAAGTCTTGTGCGAAGATGTATTTATGCTTCAGGAGCTCCTGCTCCTGAGGAGTGTGAATATTAAAGGGATGAGTCAGAATAAGAACAGAACCCTGCAATTCTGACCTCTGGTGCAGTGATCTGGCCGTGCTGTGTTACTTGAGCAGAGTTTCTCCCCTGCTTGCCCTTGCTCTTGATTCTGCAGGATAAGGGGTGAGTTTTGGCTGGTGGGAGGTTGTAGTTGTTCAAGCAGGATATTGTACAGGAGATCACTACCTGGAAGCAATTTTGTCTTTTGCTGAGGAATTATTTTTATAACTTATTACATCTGAAGAATGAATTATGTTTTCTTACTCTTCCATTTGGTTTTCTGATGGGGAGTGTATTCTTATCTAAACCTCTTTTGCCTTCTCGAGCACGCTCTATGACTCAAGGTTTGTTTAAATGAGAATGAATGTGTCCTGGATACCTTTCTCAATGTCTGCTTGCTCCCAAGTAATCTCTTCCCAAGATCATCCATGTGCCTGGCACCAGTCCAGTGATGAGTTTCTGTAAACTGCAATAACCCTGCCCGTGCCAGACCCAAGCTTGTCTCTGCTCCAGTGTTGTCATTTCATCACTGGCTTGGGCAGGTGTGAATTTAAATCCTGATTTCACAGTTAAAATATTTTTATGCATTTAAGTTGGGAAGTCAGCAAGCTGCTTCCTCTCTTTTAGTTCATTGCAGGATTTAACTTGAGAAATCCATACGAGCCTGAGATTTTTTTGGATATTATGATGGGGACTGATGGTATCTACCCTGGCTTTGTAAAATCCCTTTTTGCAGCTGACAGGTTGTGTGAAAGGGCTGAAGTAGTGAGCACATGTTGAGGTTGGAGTGAGATTTGTACTATATTCCTGCAATTCCGAATCCTCCTCCTAAACCATGGCACTGTTTTTTGGGTCATGGTTAACACGGTAAAATTTTATCCAGTCATGCTCACAGAATCTCGTTATCATCGCTGAATTCTGCTGCTGGAGAAGAAATGCTTGAAAGGCTTGTTGCAGATGGTGTTCCATCTTTACAGATAATAAGATTAAAATGTGTGACGAGGCTCTCCAGAAGAAAGCCAGGCTGGGGTTGGGATCCTGTCACAACCTCGGTGCAAGTGACAAATGATGCAGGGAATCCATGTCTTGGCCAGTTTGATTCTGGGGGAAACTTGGTACAGCTGTGTCTTAAAAAGCCTGGGAAAGCTATTTATAGGGACTAATTTCTGCAGATAGCAACAAATCCAGCATGCTATCACCATCCTTGGGATGTTTCCTTATTTGAGGCTGATGGAATGAAACAGAGATATATTAAAAATGCAGCATCCAACAGAGCTATAAGCCCTGAGTTCCAGAAGTATTTTGGCTCCTTTCACCCAGGAGCACCCTTTGGCCTCGATTGGAGTGCGAATTTTTTTCTGGTTTAGCAGCTCTCAGTCTGCAGGGGAGACAGATGATTTCCTCTGGTGCCAGGCTGATGGTGAGCAGGGCAGAGAGCAGTGAAACTGGTGTGGGCTCACTCTCCTCTCTCCCTCCTGCAGAGGAATTTGTGCCTGGCAAGAGGGGACCTGCCCTGAGCTTGCACAACACCAGAGGGATCCCTGGGAGCAGAGCAGAGCAGGGAGAGGAGCAGCAAGCAGGGAAGGGGCAGTGGCAGGAGCAGAGCTGGGGACCTGCCTGGCCATCCTGTGCTCTCCTGTGCTCTCCTGTGCTGTTGGGACATTTGCAGAAGAAATGGATTCCAAGAAAATGAACCTTCCACGCCACGCTGCTTTGCATCTGTTTTTCAAATAGTTTTGTGTCTCACCACTGTTTTTCACTATTGGGATTTTATTCAATTTCCTCTAGTCCTTGCTGGGTCTGTAGGAAGGTTTTTTGGGTTTTTTTTTTCTGTTACTCCTTATTAGCAAGAAGTGAACTGTGGTTTGCACTATTTAATTTCATTAAAGCCTTGTATGCTAGAATTTCCATAAAAAATGAAACTAGTAACAGGATCTTTGGCTTCTATTATTTTACAGTCACTTTAACATAAACAAAAAATATTTCAGAAATTTATTCTGAAACAATTTTAAAATTCTTTCAATATGAAATGCATTCATTTTATTTTACACTTAGAAATCACTTTATAAGAGAATTCCATGTGACCGTCGTCTTTTTTCTTAATTTACTTTTTTACTTCAGATTAATTTTCTTTTACTGCACTCAAATCACACTCTGAAATGCAACAGTCAGCTGGTCTGGGCTAAAAATAACCCCTTCCTTGTATACCATGGCTTTACAGCCTTTTATTTACAGATCCATTATAAGGAAGGATAAATTCTGTGACGTGTAAGGAAAACTCTGACACTCTCTGTGTACACACTGGAATATGGATGAATGTGTAACATGGGACTCACTCTGCCAGGGCACAGAAAACTTCACTTTTTTGCACTTTGTGCTGGTTTGCCCACTGTTGCCCTCAGCCCTCAGGTATTTTGCTTTTATCCCTTGAGGACTGGATGAAAATCTGGAAAATGAGGGTTATATTTCCAGCCTGTTTGGTTTCTCACACGTGTGTGACACATTTGGGAAGTGACTTTGGGGCTGTGCTGTTCTCAGCTTGTCAGGAAAATTCCTCATCCCCCGTGATTTGAGCGCTGAGATTTTGGATGCCTTGCACAGGAGGATGTGGAGCAAAGCACTCCAGCCGCCCCAGAGCTTAATTATTGCTCTTTAGAAATAATTAACTCAGGGCTGCTGGTGCTGCCAGCCCCATCCTGGCACCAGAGGAGCTGTCCCTGGGTTCTGTGCCCCAGCTCTGCCTGGCTGTGCCATCCTCTGCTTCCTCCTGCTCAGAAATTCCACTGGGGTATTTACAGGCTTTCATTTCCACTCATGAAATTGCAATAGGAATTTAAAAAATGAATTCAAACACCTTGTTTCCTTGCTCTTAACGCTCTCAGGGGTGGTGCTCGTTGGAAATCGTTAAATATTTGACTGAACTAAACAGTCTGAGTATTGTTTGAATATTCCTGCCTGCCTTTTTTTTTTTTTTTTCCTCGTGTGAATGTTTTCATTCCTTTCCTTTTTGTCACTTATCCTGTAAATAGGTTATTCAAATATTGTAAAGATTTCTTATCCTGAGTTTTATAGCAGTGGTAACAAAAGCTGTGCATATCATGAACCTTGCTCTGTGTGACCATATTAGAAAGTTGGGGGGATAAAGTTTCACTTAACAAAAAGCAATCTCAAAAGAATAATTTTAAAAAACTGAAAAAAAGGCTTTCACATTGGTATGAGTGGAGGAAATTGGGTTTTATTTCTGTATTATCACTCTGTTTTTGGAAGTGTTTCAAGGGTTTGTTCCTGCTGGGAGTTATTTCCCTGTCTTAGTCATTTACACAGGCTCAGGTGAAAGGCAGATATTAACAAATAAATATTGTTGAAACTCACTTTATCCTCAGATTATTTCAGAAATGTTGCATTCTCATTTATACTCAATAATAAACCATATGTAGGTAGAATATTCCACAGCTGAAGTTTTTATTCAGTGTTCAGATTTAGGGAATAAATTGTCTTTACCCATTTTCTATAAAGTCAAATTGCTTAAATTGAGTGCTCTCATCTCTTACTTTTATTTTTCAGAGCTTATTTGTATTTGAATTATGGTGTAATTGTAGCATTTAAAATGAAATATGGTGAGGGGGTAGAAGAAGATAATCTTTATAGTCCCCTAAACCCCAAACCATTCTGTTATTCTCAGATGTATTCAAATTCCAGTCACATTAGAAAGAGCTTTTTTATTTTCCCCCAAATACTGTATGTTCTAGTATTCTGAAATATGTCAATTTGTTTCGTGATTCTTTGTTTCAATTTTAAATAACAGTAAAGCCTCAAAATGTTCGTATGTGATTTTCATGATGAGCCACTGTTGGGTTTTTTTGACAGTAGAATACTAAGGCATTATTTATATTATATTATAATATAGATACATTTATGTGCAAATTTAATTGTAACTAATTTCCCTTTCTTAATTTAAATGTAGCAAAAGTTTGGGATGAGTGTTGCCAAAACCAGTGCTCTCCTCCTAGAACAGCCCAGGCCAGGGAGGTTGAGGTGTAGCCACACAAACCAACCAATTGTCATATATTTGATGTATTTTCTTTTCACCCTTTTCATTTTCCCACAAAATTAATTAGTCTTTAAACTCCTAAAAAAAAATTTCTAAAAATAGCCATAGTGCTCATCCTCTTGACTGCATTTTGTGGAGTATTAGGTATCTCTCCTGGCTGCTCTGGATGGTGCTTATTTTTAGGGCCTCTATTAATATCTTCAAAAATATGATGTAAGAAGACTTGAGACAGCGTTAAATTAGAAAACTTAATTACTGTCATTGTAGTTTTCACTGTTAAATACGAGTGGAAATCAATACTAGTGTTTAATACAGGCAGTTTTAAAGGGAAGAAGCTGAAGCATGTGACAGCATTTTTGGTATTTAGAAAAGCAGGAATTTAAATGAGGGGAAGCTGTTGGTGCTCCCTGACACTTCCCTTATGGGTGCATTTTGCATTATTTGGTAATTTCTGTAGGAATTTGCATGGTCAGAGTTATTTCAGCTGTCAAATACTGATGAACTAGAGTGCTCTCAGGATAAAGTTCTCTAGCTGCTGATTCTCAGCTGTGTCTCCCTGACAAAACCCTGTCTCTTAGATGATGTGATCTAGATTTTTTCACCACCATCCTAAAAAGAAAAAAAAAAAATTAATGGGGTGCTTGCTAGCCTCTAATTGTTTTAAACAGCAAATCTGCAGCAATTTGAGAATGAGAAATCCCCTTTCTGATGGCAGCACCCTCATTTTCATCCTGTACTTTTCTGCTTTTGTTCTGGCAGTGCTCTGGCTGGTGAAAGGTTCATTTTCACTGAATCCTGAAAGCAGCTGCTGTACATTTAAAATCCAACCTGTTCTTTCAGCACTGATGAGCTTTTATTTTCTGCCCTGCACCTTTTCCACTCTCAGGGCTGCCAGTGACATTTTTATCTCACAAGTGCTCGGATCTGGTGCCAGTGATTGTGTGTTAATTCGAGGACAAATAAGTTCTAAACTTGTTGTTAATAAGTTTAGGATGGAAATTGCTGATCTTCTGGCTGCTGGGGAGCACTTGTCCAGGAATAGCTTTGTGAAGAGATTAGCAGACCAAGAAACCAAGTGATTTCAATATGACCTTCCAAAAAAAATGGTCATGGTTGCCAGCAAGAGCAAGGAGCTGAATTCATTTACCCTTGGAGGTTCCTTTCAATCCTCTGGTCCTAATTAAGTAGGATTTTGCTCTGTGCAGTTAATAAGTTAATACTGATCTTATAAGTGCTGAAGATATGAGATATATATATAAAAAAAGAAATATAAATCCTATTATTATAATGTATAGACTCTGCTATACTTGTGAAAATAGAAAAATATGATTATATGAAGACAAGCATGAGCTTGAAGGCTTTTGTCAGATTTTGTATATTTTACCTCCTTAAAGGCTGTCACTGTGTCAAAATCTGTTTCAGAGGGTTTGTTGGTGTTTTTTTTTTTTTTATGTGATGCATTTCAGTAATCTCCTTGTAATCCCATGATAAACTGCTTAGTTTGATGGAGAATGTTAGATATTATTAGTAAAATAGTTGGCCCCTGTGAAATCAGTTTCATTTTATGTTTTGCTTTCAAAGGATCTACCCTTCACAGCTGGGTGGCTATCCTTGCATTAACCTAATCAACCTCTGTGAGAAAGGAGGTATGTCCTGGATTAAATTCCTCAAATCAGGCCATTGGCAACAATCTGCATGATTTTAGGATGTTTACTCCTTTTATGTGTGTTCTGCTTTCTGATAAACATTTCTTGTTTAGAAATTTTGCTTTTTCTTCCGTTGTTGTGGAGACTTTTTTCTGGCAAGATTGCACTGGTTATTAAGAGAATTTAACAGTCTTGGAGGCAGGTAAAAGCTGTATATATTTGTCTCTTTCCTGATTGCCTTCAGGTCTTCTAAACAAGATAAGTACTCCCCCTAATTTGTAGGACAATTTGGGGCATAAATGTGTCATAAGCTTGTTAAAAACATATACAGAAGGTGTTGAAAGTCCCTATTTGAAGTCACTTCATATTCATTAGAATACAGCATGCTCCTTAATTCAGCTTTGATGTTTTCTTGCTGATTTTTTTTCCAATCCTTTCATTTTCATATGCCAAATAGACCTAAAGTGAGCATATCCCTCTAGGTGGAAAGAAAGGAATGCTCTTGTTGCTAAATTATAGATGTGGGGGGAGGGAGGACAGTGGTTGTTTGAAAATCCTTTTATTTGTGCAAAAAACACAGATAGGATTTAAACAGTTTGCTGAAGCTTCCCTCCCAGTCTTATTTGCTTGCTTCAAGGAATAAATACATATTTCTTTAATGCTCTGCATTTAGGAGGTGCAGACACTCCCACCCTTTAGATAATTTCCTTTTTTTTAAATATTCAGATGATGTGGTATTTGGGAAAAAAATTTCCCTGTATCTTCTCCAGCACTGAAAGGGAGGTTTCAGAGGAAAAAAAAAAAAAAAAATTAACTACCTGGATACAAACTGCTTTGCTTGGCTCAGTTTATAAATTGCACACCTTGCTGGCTTCAGGCAAGGTATTGAATTTTACTTACCTGCAGTAAAGTGCCTGCACTAATGGAAGGCTTGGCAGCAGAGCTGCAGCATCACTTGCAAAGGTGCTGAGGTTCTGGGTTTGAGTATTTCCCTTGAGAGCTGCCCTGGACTTCAGGAGTTCTACAGAAACCCAGCTAAACCTGATTTAACCCTAATTCCAGCATGGAGCCTCTGCTTTCAGCAGCAAAGATTTAACCCCAATTCCAGAGTGGAGCCTTTGCTTTCAGGAGCAAAGATTGATTCCAAGGTTGCCCTATTTTTAGGTTTATAAGCCTAATGAGTGGAGTCCTGGAGAATCTCAGCTTTATGTAACCCTGATGCTTGGCTCTGTTTGTGGGGCTCCTGGGAATATGCCTGGTGCTTTTTATAAGCAGCTTGCCTCCCTGTAATGGATAGCTGAGATAAATCTTGTTCCTAGAGCGAGCCTGATATTGATGATGACACAAGTGTATGAACAGGAGCTCAACTAAAAATCCATTTTAATTTCAGGCCCCATTAGTGATGCAGAGAGAAATCATTATTTGTTAAACAGAAAATAAGGACTGATACCTCTCTGAACTGTTTGTTTCAAACCTGAAAGTCAGTGTAATAACACACAAACATGTTGATTGATCTTCCTCTCTTTTTTTCATTATTTCTTTAGCTGTTTGAAAAATGAACTGGGATAAAGAAAAGGAGTAGACTGAGGTGAAAATAAGAAAATGTGTTGTGACATGAAATGGGGAGGTCAGAGTAGATTTGTTTCTTTGCTCAAGCTACTCGAGTAGTTTCATAATTGTAGTTGTGTTTGGAGCTTGAAATAAATCCTCAGCTGGTCAAGAAAGTGTTAAGTGATCTGAAAGAATTTTTAGAAGTTTTTAATGTTCTGCAAAGATTTATTCCTTGCCTAATTGGAGCCCTCTGTATTCTTTAAAATCAGCATTATGTGTTACCCCAGTGGAGACTTCTCTTGTTCCATCTGGCTCTTCTGGGAAACGTTGTTTAAGTCTTTGGTTTCAGTGTTTTGTTTTGTTTTGTTTCAATTGCTGCCATACTTGTTTAATTAAAATGTTTAGCATTGGCTTTTCAAGCTATTAAGATGAAATGGAAGCATTTTATCTGGAGTAACTGTTTTTCATTGCTTGGACCAGATCTTAACTAACAGAATCCAAACCACTTGAATTCAAACACTTGTCTGGCCTAGCAGAAGTCCTCAAAATGGGAACAGTTTTAATGACAGCAGGACATGTCAGGAAGGCAAGTTCCCATTAAGGTGCATTGGATCACATAACTGACCCCAAATTTTAACTTATATCTCAGTTTTTCCCCTAAGAGCAACCTTTTAAGGGACACCATCTCCTCTCTCTCTAAATTCACTTCTCATCTGGTTTATATTAGACTAATACTGACAGTTTTTCATGCACTGCTGAATTCCTGGCACTGAACTCCAGCGTGCAAGAAACCCAACACTGTGTGCTCCAGCAAATAGATTTGGGGTGTCCCTGAGAGCAGGGTGACAAGAAATCCCATTCTTACATGGAATTCCTTGCTGGCTGAGAGTTTGGGAACACGTGGAATCGATTCCAAGCTGTCCTCATTGAGCCCCAGGGAGGTGTGGCAGTGACTGCAAACAGTGGAAGTACCCAAGGTTTAAATTGTGCAGCCAATAAATTCAGAGTGACACAGGGCTTTGTGCAGTCTCTCAAGTGGGTTTTAAAACTTAAACCAACCTCCTCTGCAGAAACAAATACGCTTTTTCCTGAGGTATTGAGGCTGGTATTGCTGCAGGCACTTGAATGTGTCCTACAAGGTGAATTTTGCTCAGGTTCCTTATTTGCAGAGTCACAATCAATCATGGTAGCAATCACAATATACAGAGCTGTTAATTTTCCTTGATATATTTTTTTTAGCACTATTAAGACCTTTCTTTGAATATGAAAATCTGGAAACAGCAGGATGCTGTCACGTGTACTTTTTTAATTGCAGGCACTTTTTACTTTTGTTTTTTTCCTTGAAAAGAAAATAATTGCTGTCTTTTTCATGTAGTTCTGTTGTCAGGAATATGGTCTGTGTCCTTATGGGTACATCAGGCAGTGGTACTGTCTTATGAATGTTTTTGTAATTTTTTTGGTGCTTGAATTACAACTATATATTTTTCAGTCCCCAGTGTCTCTTAAGTGTAAATGTTGTGGTGGAAATAATGGCAACGGGGACAAAAGCAAACAAGACAATTATGTTGCTTGCAGCCGTGCCATGCTTGGCTGGAATGTCAATAACACATAAAGTAACATCTAATGACACTTTTTATGTGTGGAAGTTATATAGAAATCCATGTGGGATGAGAATAAATCTTTCTGCTGTTGGTGCTGCAGTATCATTGCCTCGGCCTTCTGATAGTTCTGGCTTTGTCAGTGTTCAAAGAAATCACTTTTCTGAGCTGCCTGAACAGTGGGATTGTGCTCTGGGGATATTTCTAAGTTTAATTTTGGCAGCTCTTGCAAGTGCTGAGTGTGGGGCTGTTTAGAGCAGCTTATGGGTTTAGAGCAGCTTAAGCCTGTGGCTTATGGGTGACACCCTACCCTGGTTCTCACTAATGACAGAAATTTAGAAGTCAAAACAGAGGCCAATAAAGAGGATAAAAAGCAACATTCCTGTGTTAGCTGTGAGGTGGTGGTGCCCCAAACCAGGCAGGTGCCCCGCCAGAGGTGTCTGACCCTGCTGCTCAGGGCTTCAGCAGCCTCTTCCTTAATCCAGATGTTGGTGAGATAATGCACCTCAGCATTCTAACACCAGCTGCAGCTGTATGAACTCAGCACTTTATCCAGACATCAACTTCTGCTGGCGTTTTTAGACATTTGATGCACTGACACAGGCAGTGCTGATCCACACTGGTGAGGGAGATGCTGAATGATCCAAGATTACAACTGAGCTGTATTACTGTGCTCTTGCCATTGTCTCCAATTAACAGATAAGCAGGTAGCACAGGCAGCACTGTCAGCAGAAGCTCAAGATGAAGCTTTTATCTAACTCCTTACGTTATTTGTGAGCATCAGTTGATGGCAGAGCTGCTGTGGGCGGGAATGAAAGTGGAACATGACATTTCTTTCCTTTCCCCGTCTAATAATCTGACCTTTTGCATCACTCTGCTTTAAAGCAGCTGAGTATTTGGAGAGTAAACTGTTTTCCCCCACCCCCACCTTTCACTTTTCCATGTGAAATGGAACAGAAGCACAGATCAGTGGAGGTGGAAGAGATCTCTGAAGTTGTTTGGTCCAACTCTGCCTTGGAGCAGCTTTGAAGTTTCGTTGCTTGGTTGGAGCTGGGATATCAGAAGGGCAGAGCATCCCTGCTCTGCTGTTTGACCTCCTGTCTCAGGAAATGATTTTTCACAGTATCTTGTTGGAATTTCCTCTCCTGCACATTATGCATCTCAGACTGAGTCACCTGGCTGCAGAGACTGGCCCAGTGGAATCCTGCTGCTTCCCTCCCAGCTAAACCAGTCTGGCACTGAGGGCTGCTGGGCTCAGAATCCATCCAGGGCCTCTGTTTTGCCTGTTAAAAAGTTCATTATTCCAGGGGTGGGTGTGAAAGCACAGGGCCCAGTTCTGAGGAAATGCTTTGTTAACAGGATGGGTTCAGTGTGCATGATTGGGATCTTTATTGCCTCTCCAGACCCGGATATATGGCCAAGCAAGCAGCCAATATTATTTCCTGTATGATGTGCCTGGGGAAAAAAAAAACCACTCCAGAAATATCTATTAGTCCTACCCATGTTTATTTATCTACATAAACAAATTTTATCTATCTCTATAAACAAATTTTATCTATATATCTATCTATATAAACAAATTTTTGCATTCTTCATGATCTTTCTGATCTTTTCACCTGGTGTTTTTGTTATTATTTTCTTATAAAAGCATTATTTTGATTTCTTTATTCCTTCTTTGTTGTGCTAAAGGAGGAAATTTTTTTTTCTGCAGCTCTCTGTGACTTTCTAATGGCAGAAATCAAGAATAGTAATTTTTATTGAAGAGAGTTGTAGTTTGCTTATAAACTTTTGTGGCTTCTACCTATGTTTCGTGTGTCCTGTGAGCTGTGAGCTTCCTTACAGCCCAGGCAGGGATATGACACAATGTTCTGCTTACATGTCCTGTGTGTTCCCCACCACCACCACAATTCCTGCAATGTTGCATTATTGTGGAAAATTCAGAGATTTTGGAGTTTTTGGTGTTGGGCTGTTGAGAAGAACATGATATCCTTTGGCCACTTGTTCCCAGTTGAAATGAAGCAGTGGGGTCTAGCTAGAAATGTATTTTCCACATGAAAGAAAGAATTTTTTAGGAGGTAGAATAAGCAAACTGTTAAAAAATGACACAACTGTTATCAAGGTGTCAAAATTCTGGTTTATGGCGAGAATTTCCTTGTCTGAAAATTTTAGGCAAAAGATTTGCTAAATCTGTGGCCTCTCTGAATTAGACCTGTGAAAGAAGTGTGCTGGCAGTGTCTCCTCTTGCCTCAGCTGGCCTCGTTTTCTGTGAAGTTGAACAGAAAATATCCTGGGAGATGTACTGAGGCAGGCTGGAGCTTGAGGCTGCTGTTTGATTAAAAACCACAGCCAGGCTGCTCCCAGCCCCACCTGCACTTCTGGGAGCTGCTTCTCTGTGCCTGTTCTGAAAACATCCCCTCTCTCACTGAATTTCAGAGCGCTCAAGTCCCTTATATTCAGCATCAGAATTTCTCTCCTGCAGTGCTGGAGTTGGGGAAGACAAAGGAGCTCTCAGTGCCTGTAGCTCAGATGAATCATGGCTCAGTATGTGGGTTCAAAATGCTTGGTAGAGATGCTGGCTTTGGTGGATCCATTAAAAACACAGGTTTATGATTAAACCTTTATTCAGTCATCTCCAAGAAATGGCAGAATTTTCAGATGCAATTAGAGCACAAGATCTCATTCTTTTGTTCGTGTTTTGTTTCTTGGAAATGGATGAAGATTTCGATAAATTCACTTTTCTCCATTCTCTCCTGCATTTTTTTTCTAAAGAGTTTCATTTCTTCCACTCACCTCAGACCTTGTAGTACACAGTGTCAGCTGGGATTTTTGATGCCCTGAATAATCAATACAAAATGCATTTGCTAAATTATTTCTTTAATGAATTTAGATGCACATTCTTTCCATCTCTTCAACACCAGCTTGGAGCAAAATACATTGAAACTGAAAGTAGCAGGAACTGCAAGTAATGAAACTGTTGTTCACACTTTCCACCCAGGAGGTACCTAAGATTTTTAACTTTGATGGTTAAAAATCTATGGTTAAAAGTTTTGGTGGGGTTTTTTTGGTTGGTTTTTTGGTTGGTTGTTTGATTTTTTTTTTTGGTGGGGCTTTGGGTTTTGTGTTTGTTTGGTTTTTGGTTTTTGGGGGTTCTTTGGTTGTTGTTTTTTTAGCTGAAGAGTAGCAAAATCTTTCCTTAAGAAAAAGAAATTATTCTCTCTGGTCTTTCCCAGCTCATTAATCATGTTTGCTAAGGAGTGTTGCCCAAATGACCCTTAAACATCAACCTGACCTAAAATTAAGACTATATAAAATGTTTATTGTATTTCAGAGCATGGGGTTGGGATCAGTCACAGGTTGGACTCTGGGACCTTGGAGGGATTTTCCAGCCTCAGTGGTTCTGTGTTCCTGATGTTACTTTCAGTGCATTCATGGCTGCTTTTCTCCTTTTAAAAAAAATTATTTTAGCAGCAATTGCTTGCCTCCTTATTCAGCAGGAATAATTCCATTTTGTATCCAGTAGGAGTTTGTATAAGGAAGCTTTGGCTTTTTAAGTACTACAAGGATGTAATAATCCATTGTTAGTAATTTATTAATATTAATATTTAATTGAATTTCATAATAATTAAACCAGCAGTAGTGTCTTAGCTATGCAGTGACCAATCTGCCAACACTTACACTTTCTCCTGCTGGATTTTTCTTTTTATACATTCCAACTAACCTTCAGGATTAATTGATAGTGAAACAATGGTTCCTCTGTAGCTTAGCAGATGACTTTGCTCATGTGTGTATCTTCCTGGTTCCACCCTGTCCCTTTCTTTTATATCTAAGCAACTCTACATGTAAAGTTGGCTATTTCTTTTTAAATTTTAATAATACACAATGCTGTGGCTTCTGTATTCTGCAAAGATGACTTTTCAGTTCACCATCAGATTAGAAGCTTCTTTGGGTTTCATTTTTGAAAAGAGACAAAAAAATCTTCAGCAACAGAGTAGATTGTGTGATGGGATAACTTAGAGAGATAATGACCACTGGAGATGTAGTTCAAGTGAATATTGGAATTAGATGTGCTAGAGGATAATATTGTCTGGCATCAAACCTACCACTGTAATTTTGGCAAAATTCTCTTGCCTGTTTGTCAGCACATTTTCGCTGTGTGTTGACTGTGACCAAACTGCACTGTATAAATCCCCAAAAGGTTTTTTATCATGGAGTACAAATACTCAGTATTAAAGACAAGCATATTCAGAAACTATATCCTCTTGGTTCTTGGGATATTGAGCTAAAAGCCTTGGCAGAACCATTTGTAGAAAATTCCCATTACTGGGTTTCGGATATGGACTTGCTGCTCACTTACAGCTCTCTTTAATGACAAACACTACTTGGAAATGGCTTAATTGGATTGTCTGCTTAATAGCATTAGGATTGTTTTGCTGGTTTAGCTGAGCTCTAATGGCCCTTTGCTGGTTAAGAGATCACTAAAGCAGCAGAATGGAAAGAGAAAGTTTAGATTTGAGAGGAGTCTTTGCTCCTCAGAGAACTGCTGGCCCTGGAAGGAAAGGAAGGGGCTGCTGGAGAAAATGCTGAATTTATTTCCTATATTGTTTGACTCACTTTAGGGGGAATGTTTTATTGCTGCTTCACAGCTGGTTCAACAACTGCACACTTCAGTTTCTGGGCAGCCCTGGGGTTTGGCACAGGGAAGATTTTTGGGTTCTGTTCAGTATTGGTCCTACTTGAAAAGGGAATCTCTCACACAGTCACCCCTGGGAAGTGGGAGAATAAACTTCTGGCTACTTTTTGACACTTTCAGTAGGTAATTTCTGAAAATACAGATTTTGCCAAAGCCCTCATGTCTGGAGAGAAGAATGAAAAGGAATAAATAGCCATGTCCTGGTGGAGGGGAGGGTTAAGTGAATTTTACAGGCCATGGTTTGTGGACATTCTTTATTGAGCAGAGTATGGGTTGAGTTTGGATGGGCAGTTCTGTTCAATATTCCTCTGGCTCTCAGGGAATTTTGCAAATTGTTTGAGATGTCTGGTTCCCCATTAGCTCAGTGTCCAAAGAATGCTTCATTGGTCCTGCTCTTTAATGTGATTACAGGAGACACTTAGGCTGATAAAAACTCCTTTGTTACAAGTTATAATACATATTTAACAAAATTCCAAGAAGCAGATGGCTAATTAGATATCTTGGTGATGCTAAGATGATCATATGTTCTAGCTCTAAATAAAAATTTAACAAAAGCTTCATTTGAGTATTTTAAACAGAATTACATAATGTTTTCTAGTTAGTATTAAGTGAGGTGAACACTGTTGGGATTGTCCACACTGATGTGAAAAGCGTCAGAATTCTGTTCCCTGTTGGATTGGGGTTATCTGGTGTTTGACTGGGCTTCTCTTTCTTGAGGCAAAACAAACCAAAGGGAGGTTTGTCATTATCATTTCACTCTGCACATTTTTGCATAACCTCATCCAAAGTGAAATTAGCTAAATACTAAATGTACATGGAAAACTTTATTATTTTTAGTAACATTTCTACCTTGATGATGAAATTCTGAGGCATTACATGATTGAGATAGCTTATTTTTGTGTGGTGTCTTTCTGACATCAAGTTGTTTTCACAGTTAAATTCAGGAAAAGAAAATACAACAAGAAAGTTATGAATAAAAACACTTAGAGAATTACAAGGGAGGGATGAAATAAGGGATTACAAAACTGCTTGAAATTCTTATTTCAAAGTAAATTGAATGAGTGAAGTTCACTATGGAAATTCAGGGAAGATAGATATTTTTCAACAGTGAGTGTGTTGTGGAAAAAATGAAGATAAAGTCATATAAGAGATGTATGGAAAAGGGAAGGAAGAAAATCCAGTTAGATAAGTAGAGAAAAGGAATTCTTAAAGTAATGACAGGCATCTTTGTAATTGGATCTGGGAATGGAGAAGCCATTCAATTGCTCATAAGCTCATTCTGAAGAATTTTGTTTCCTGAGACTGATCACATTATATGGTGCCATACCTGACTGTTTGAATTAAATCCTATTATGCTACAAAGGTGAACTGAGAACATTTCTACAGTGCCATGGACCATAAGAGCAGTTTTTTATGGAGGCCAGAACTTAGGAAAAGTTTTCTCATATATTTGATGTGAAGAAATCAGCAAAAGTTCTCCTCCCTTTCCCCTTCCTCCTTTTCATGCTCGTGCCTTTTCAGTCTCAGGCTTGATAAGTAAAATGAAGGTGGTGACTTGCATTGTTTCCAGTCTGTGCAGAGGCAAAAAGTACAAAATGCTCGATAATATCTCTGTGTCCTTTCGCTTGATGAACAGTTTTTAGAGGCTTTCTGTATGACAAATTAAAATATGAACTTCTAGAACGACCCCAGAACAAATCCAAGGTTCTGTTTCCTTGCAATCCAGTTGCTCGTCTGTGTCTCCACAGAAGATTTTCTAAGTCCCAGCCTCAGAAGAAGGGAATCCTGTTGGCAGACACATCTGTGCTGTATTCACATTTTTGGTTTTATTTTGGTAGTCTGTCTGGGCAGGGTCAGGAGTGTTATTTGAAATAAACTTGCTCTTTGGTGCAAGCTGACTGAACAGGGCTGCTGCCATCCTCTGCAGTGGGACATGGCTTGGCTCTTCCAAACCTCAAAGAGAGAGGGACAAGATATTTGCCTCTCTCTTGTAATTGATTTCCTCTAGCCCTCTCCAACAAGCTGTCAGATTGGAATGTTTGCCCCAGTTTTCTTTGTCATATGTAGAGGTAGTGGGCTGGCTCTTCAGAGCTGGCAGGAATCAGCAGATATTCTGCCAATAAGGAGAATTCAGATGCCTCAGAATATTGGGGGAAGCTGTGGGATTCAGGATCCATGCATTTATAGGGTTGTTACCACCCAAGGATTTGGACACTAAAGAGTTGTTTTCCCATATGGAATTTTCACTGTATTATTCTCTGTAAATGGTAAGCCAGTGTTTCTGTAGCTCTTCCTAATTCAGTTGTAGTTCTATAATTCATTGAATTTTGTTGTAGCTATCATCTAATGATTGGAAAAAAAATTTCCCTCACCATTTGAAAAGACTCCTGTATCCCAATTTCACGTGAACTCAGCACTGGTATTTTTGCACAAAAGAACAGATTGGAATTAAAGGAATAACGTGAGTCCACAAAAACCAGACAAGATTGGCTCAGCACTGATTCCTATTTGCTCCTGCTACCTTGGAAACAAAGGATGGCATGACAACAAAAGCAATTCAGAAAGAAAGGTTAAACCTCCAAAACATTTGAAATGTATTCTTGTGGTGAAACTCTTCCTTAGTGTTTCAGGATGGATTTTCAAGTTTTAGTGTACGTAGGTAAGAATTGTCTGTTTCTCTGAAGCTCATCTTAGGCTGAACTCAAGACTAGAAATCTGAAATCAAAAATATAAAGAGCTGATTTTAATGTATCAGTACTTGAAAGACCAAATTTTAGGAACAAAATTAAAAAAGTTTAAGGTCTGTCTGCAGCTAAAGTAAGTTTTAATCTGAGCCACTAAAGGGTTTTTTTGGAATTTTTTTGTCAAAAACTTCCTAAAACCAGGTGTTTCTTGTATGGATGGAATTAAATGTAGGGACCATAAAAATTTGAGGTTGAGTCCAGCAGTGTTCTTGGCTAAATTGCTGCATTTTTTCTTAGCCCTGCAGTGCTCTGAGGTCAGCATGGCACAGCAGTGAGATCCCTCAGCTCGTGCTGCACCTGGGGACAGATTCTGGAAATTCTGTTCATCCTTCTGTGTCCCCGAAACAACCCCCATAGCCTGACCATGAGCACATCATTAATATTCTTTAAAGTGTTTGGAGTTTCTTTAAATTGCTTTTTATTTTCTTTTTTTGCTTGCACTGCTCCCTGTTTTATTGTTCATCTCTCTGTTCTGAAGTTGTCTGCCTTGATTTCCCAAAGAATCCAATTAATCCAGGTTAATGATACTAGAGGCAAATGTCAAAATATGTCAAAAGGCAAATGCTTGAGCTCACATCCAAAATGAGGGAACAGCATTATAGCTTTCAAGAAAAGTGGAATTTTAAACTTTTCTCTTTATAAGAAATTGAAGAATAAATAAATAAGAACAAACTGAAGAATAAATAAAATAAGAAACATAGGTGTGATCTCCCCAATTCATGAACACCACGTTTTGCTGTTTGCTTAGGTTGTGCCAAAAGAGGAAAGAAAGGAGGTATTTATGTTTTGAATCAACAGTTCTGGTGTACTTTGAAGGTCTCTTTATTCATGCTGAGGCAGCAGCGAGGTGAACAAACAGAGTTTGCTTCCCTTTTCAGTTCATCCTCCAGAAGGGCTTTTCTTGTTTCGTTGGGCTCGTTCAGTGCAGTCACCCAGCAACTTCCAAGGGCCTTTGATTCAGACATTAATCTCTAAATGCAAAACCACACAGTAAACAAGGCTCCTTAGAAAACCTCAACTGCAGACCTGGGAGTTCTGAAGTTCTGCTGCAATTCAGTAACAAGTCTTTAGAATGATACCTAAATTCTTAAATACAGTAGTTTCACGATTATAAACCGCACCTGAATATAAGCCGCACTTCCGGGTAGCTGGGAAGACCACGGGATTTGTCCACATATAAGCCGCACCTGAATATAAGCCGCACCACTGGGGTAGGCTGGATTCTTCAATGAAAAAGGTGCGGCTTATATTCATGAAACTACTGTATACATTTCCAATAAGGACCAGAAATTTTAAGATTTTTTTTTAAGCTGTTTACAAGTTTGGGAACTGTACATGTAGTTACAATACTACATCTTTCCACATGGCCACATTTTTTACAAATTAGGATAATCCAATACCAAAATACAGGTTTAAACTTCCCAAACTGAAGGTACAAAAAATCTTCCAGCAGGAAACCCTTGCATTGGCTTGATTCCAATTTTAGCAACTACATCTTCCTACTCCTACAAGCTGCTTTGCAATTGTTAAAAATAAATTTTCTTTTTATTGCCACACAAGAGTGAAGTACTAGAATTCAAAAGATAAAATGTATTACAAGTCAATTTTAGTGGACCTCAGCCTATATTTAGAAATTGAGAGAAAAGAAGGGGCAAAGGATGTCAAAAATTAAGCAGAAAATATAGGAACTGTTGTGGTGCATAGGGTCTGTCTTGGAACTGGCACAAGCAAATTCAACTGCTATAATTTTGAAATGTAGACATTATCATCACTTGATTGGTTTTGTCAGTAATAATTTTTAAAAACACAGTAAATGTGTCTGTTCTGTCCATTTGTGCATATTTGGGAACACTTGAACGATCCTTCTCTGAAGTATTTATAACACGGGCAATAGAAAAGGACATTTATTACCTTTTGGCCGTAAATGTGAAACTCTGAATTGCTAAAGAAAACGAGGCAAAATTTGCTTGAACTCCTGCAGTTTTCATCAAGGCTTTTCTAATCCAAGGGGCTCCCAGTGCAAGAAGCTTCCATTTGTCTTCTGTGGCTGTACCTGTCACAGCAACTCGGCATTTTGCAGAGAGCTGATAATGGAAATGGCATTCTGCTGGAATCTGCTCCACACTGCAGGAGCACCCAGACCTCCCAGTCCTTTGCTTCAAATGCTTATTTTTAATTAAATGTTTTCAAATGGAATGTTTTTAAATGAAATGTTTCAAAATGAAATGTTTTAAAATGAAGTATTTTAAAATTAAACCCACCAATGTTAAACTGTTTGGGGTTTTTCCCTTGCTGCATTTGGGGAGATGAAGGTGGTTTCATTCTTTCACCTAGCAGAACTGACATTGTGAATGTCCTCTGCAAAGGGATGGCTTTGTGGTCAGAGCTGGGGAATGTCTGCACTGGCTCTCAGTGAAAGTTGGAATAGTTCTGTTTCAAAGATTTGTGAAAAGGGAGACAGCTCCCGAGTGCACCAGAAATATCCTCTCGTTGTTTGGATCTCTTTGTAGGCTCTTCTTTTCTTACCCAGCTATTGAAGCTTTCAAACTTCATACTTTTCTGATGTTCAGAATGGCGTTTAGATCAAGTTTTCTACTGGAAAATTTAAGAAAAAGATGTTCATTTCAATCTGTATTGGAAATTGGTCATAAAAGGAACTATGTTAGTCATTCATACAACAATATTTTACAGAAAACTTTTTTCAAAAATCATTTTTAGCATTCATTTCTTCACAATGCTTCCCATTGTAATTGTTCTGTTAAAATGCTATTTTATTAGACCTAAATCAGGATTTCTTTGAAAACATTTTTAGAATTTGGCTTTACCTTGCTGCTTACAAACTTCCTGCTGCCTGACATTGAACTGAGGTGGGAGGAAAATCCTGCATCCAGAAAGACAGAGCTGTCAGCAGAAGTCATCCCTGAAATGAATTAAATGACAAGATTCAGACTGGCAGGAAGGCTCCCTGTGTTTTGGTTACAGATTTTGTTTGTATTCTTGCTGGATCATTTTTAATACTGATTTATTACAGGAGAAAATTACATTCAGAGTTCACGTTAATAGTTTGAAAATTCAGCTTAGGAATCAAGAAAATTCCCCAAAAATAGAAATATAAATGTTCTGTAGATACCCTGATATAAAAGGAACTGTGATCAGCCATACCAAGGAGAGATTTGCTGCCTGAATGTGCCCATTTTAGAGAATAATGTAAGTGAGGAAATGAATGCATTTTTGAGAACTTGGTAACGGAAAAATTAAACACGGGGAGGCAAAGGATGGTTGCAGTCATATTTTTCCAGGAAATTGTTTCATCTGGTGTGAAAGAGTGTCATTGATGGTGGGACTGGGCTGAAGGAAATACACAACTCTATATTCTGCAGTCAAATTCTTTTCCAGTCTGTCAAAGGCCATGAATGAAACATTCATACTTTGAATGAACATGTTGTCCCTGAAGACAGTCATGTTTTGAGCAGAATAAAAATAGTAGTTGAAAGAATGGAAAAGAGTATTAAGTGCATTAAGCAAAGGAACAAAAATTTGCAGAGTATAGCTGATTGCAAGTTTTTATTACAATACAGCTTTGGGATCATTTTTGTTGCATTTTCTGTGTGCACATATGTGCTGGAACACACATAAAGTCCTAAAAATGAAAAAAAAAAAGAATATTTTGGCAACTAAGTCACTCTGTTCCCACTGAGGAGAATTCCTGCACCTTAGGCTGAGGTGAGCTGTTACTCCATCCTCATGGTCCTGGGCGTTTTTTCCTGCTCTGCCCAGATAATGCTGCACTAAAATCCTTGTGCTTTCTTTCCTTTTGGAGACTTTTAAAAGGAGTTTTCAATTGCTGTTTCTGTTGGGCATTACACAGAGAAGGGATTGGAATAAGAGGTTAACGTTATGGCCTGCTGATTGCTTTTTGTATAAAAGCCTGTTATTCAGCCTGGAAATTCCACAGGGATAGAAGTGCTCAGCGAGCGACCCACGCTACAGCGTGCACTGTACCTCTGTTATCTTCGTGATACAAATGATGTATTAATAGTTTAAATGATTAAAACAAAATTACATTAGCAGGAAGTAATCAGTGAAATGCATCCTTGCTTAAATCTGCTAAATCTACTAATACTTTTTTGGCTTTTAGTGCTGACTGATGCAGCAGTGTAAATTTGATGCAGCATGCAGCCCAAAAGCCTCTTAGGCTCTTTTAATCTTAAAACCATGAAATGATGCAACTGCCCAATGTGTTGCTTCATTTGAGGAACAGGCTCCTTGCTATAAATGAAGACCTATCACATGAACACAGATTTCCACTTGGAAATTCAAATTTCTTACCAGTTAATCCAAAAATGGCATCACTAATGTCGGTTGTGGCAGGCTGCTCTCGGGGTTTGCCCAGCCATACAAAGAGAAAACACGTTAATTCTCCTCTTGAAAAATAATAGTAGCAGAAATTACACCAAAACCTCTGGCTCCATTTTATCTTCATCTTGGAATTTCTATGCAGAGCGTGGTCTGACAGGTCTTTGTAAATTTACAAGCAATTTTAAAATTTGAACATCTTTGAAAATGATTAAATTTTTCTACCTGAGCTTGTTAAATATTGATTAAAAGGTACATGTCAGTTAAAATTATTTTGTTCATGCCAACCTAGTATATTGTATAAAATGGCATAAGTTTCATAGGTAACAGCCATTAACTTGTCTAGTAGCCAAGAGCCCTAAAATCTGAAGTTCTGAAACATTGAGATGGGCAGAGGCTTCTTGTGAGTCCTGTTAAGCCTGTGATAAGTGCTGCACATAACTCCATCCCAGAGAACATGGAGTATCACCAATTTTCATTAAATTCACTGATTTCAGTTCGAAAACTTAATGGCAAAGCTTGCAGCCAGGAAAAGTTAGAGTATATTTTCCCCATCAGATAGAAGAGAGGCAATTAAGACATCATCTGGGCCAATGAATGAGTCTAGACACACTAATAGCCACCGGGGAATTTGCATCTATTCTTTCAGCCTGCATAATATGGCCAGAAATTGGTCCAAAAAGGGAAGGAATGAACTGAAGAGGCTGAAAGTCAGTGTGCTCTATTTATGGGGACTTTGGTGTGCCTGTCCTTGCACACACCCAGGCCCTAAATGAGCTCCCTGCAGCTCCCTGTGTTTGGAGCGAGGCTCAGAGGTGACGTGATCAATGCCTGAGTTCTTGCTGGGTGCAAGGAGGGCAGCACTCAGGCTCCAGAACAGAGAGAAAGCAGTTTTTAATCTCCAACCCCAGCACAGAATCCTCAGTGAGCGTGGTGCTGATGGAAGCAGGAGGCAGAATCAGTTCTTGTTTGGTCCCAGCAGCACAGGGGATCCTCCTGGCTCGGGGCACAGCCAAGCAGCAGGGGCTGGCTCCCAGCTCAGTGCAGACACAGATTATCCTATTAATTTAAACCTTATTTTACTTTATCCAACCTATACCCTGAGATTATTCTGCTCACATTCAAATGCCAACGTTATAAATGTTACACTGAGAGAAGTCTTGGATTCTTTTGTAGCCTGTGGAGAGGAGTGATGTGATTCATCTCATCCCAAGGAACTTTTAAGAGAATAGCATCCATCTTTTCTAATGCTTTTCTTTTTTACTTTTCCAAGCAGTTCACATCAGGAGGAAGCACTGCTTTGAGCAGCCATGCCTGCTTCCCTGCATTGATTACAGAGCCATGAGCTCAAGCAAACACAAGCTCTGTTCAATATCTAAAGGTGCACATGGGATAAATCCCACTGGTGCTCATTTATAAACCTGTAACCATCGTCAACCAAAGACAGGTCCCCTCTACTGACTTGCTGAATCATATGCTCCAGCCAGGAAGGATAACAATTTTATTTACAAAGAAATATCAGTGGTAAACAAGAGAGAAACTAAATCATGTGTTGCTCAGCAAAAGTGAAAACCTGGTTCTGTTTTGACAGTGTCCATTAGCTGAGCAGGGAGGAGAGCTCTGCTCCCATGCTGTCTGGAGGAGCTGGGAGGGCATTAACACAAATTCATTAGCACCAGTGTGAGCAAAGCCATCACATGGACAGAAATGCTTTTTCCTCTTAAAGCAAATCAAGCTTTATTGTAAACTTCCTGCTGACAGAACGATGAATGTGGACGGCATAGCTGGAAGTAGAATTGAAATGCACAAAGAATGCTGAGAGGGGTCATTCACTGAGAAGGCTGAAAGTCTCCTGAGGATGCTGAGGCTTTAATAATTCCTGCATCAAATTGAGTAACTACCCTGAAGTAGGAATCATTTTCCCCATGAAAGAGATGGTGTGGGGCGGCATTTTTTTTGTCCTTTTCTTTTTGCCCCGGGCTGTTTTTAAAACACTTGAACCAAGTCTCACATGTAAGATCCTGAGATGAAGATGCCAAGAGAAAGCATGACAGGCCAATTTGTATTGTACAAAAGCTCCTGAAAACAAGCTAAAATCTGCATCTCTGTAAATCAGAACAGTGTGTGCCAGCTGCTGTCAAAACAACACAAGTATAATAGAAGTTTGACAGGTTTTGGTTGCATCTTCCTCCCAAAAACTGAGCTAGTTAATGCATAACATAAACTGCTGCAAAGTTAAACTCTTACTTATGTTATTTCTTTTTGCTTCTATTTGTTTTATATCAAATGATAATTTACAAGTGCTGTGAAGTGTAAAGTGCCAGGATTTTGAGCCACATTGATTTTTTTTTTTTTAAGATGTAGGTCTGGTTATTTTCATTTTCTTTTAGTGATGAGTCTAGTGAACTTACTGTCTTGGTTTGGAGGAGAGGTGTTTGCTCAGAAAGGCAGGAGCCTCTTTTTGAAATGGAGATTATAAACTCTCTCTTTCCAAATTATTATAATGTTGTAATTAAGGAGGCTCTCAGGCAAAGATATGGGAATTAAGAATAACAGTTCTTTACTAGGGAAATTAAAATAGAAATACAGTACTACAAAGAAACAAACCCCAAACCTTCCAGAGTCAGAATCCAAGCTGAGAGCCGTCAGTCAGTCAGGGTGGTGGCAGCAGTGCCATTCAATGGTGGCTGCATCCTCCTGCAGTGACAGATGTGCTTCAGTTGGAGCAGTGCTCCTGGACAAGGGGCAGTTTCCCTCTGGAGATCCAGTGGTGATGTGGAGAAGTCTGGCTTTTTTTTGGAAGTTCAGAGGAGAAAAGGCTACTTTAGTGTTTCAAAATTTCTGGTTTTATCTTGGTAAGAAGTGCTGGGCCTTTTCCTTGGCTGGAGCAACTTTTAATGGCATGAAGTAATTTCACCAGTCCCACAGTGGGACTCAATGGCCATGAGCAGAAGAGAACTCCCTGCAGGAAGGATGAATTGTGAAAAGATAAAGAACACTGGCCCAGCTGGTTTCTAAAATCTGGCCATGAACAGGAGATGTCCCCTTTGGAAATAAAGAACACTGCGCCAGCTGGTTTCAATGGATGGCCCATTAGCAGGAAATATCTCATGCAGAGAAAAAGAAAACTGCCTCACCTGGTTTTTTAACACATGGCCCATTAACAGGAGACACCTCCACAGAGATAAGAATCACTGCCCCAGCTGGTTTTTAACAGTTGGCCCTTTAACAGACGATATCGCCTTTGGAAATAAAGGACACTGGCCCAGTTGGTTTCTAAAATCTGGCCATGAACAGGAGATGTCCCCTTTGGAAATAAAGAACACTGCCCCAGCTGGTTTCAGTGGATGGCCCATTAGCAGGAGATATCCCACGGAGATCAGGATCACTGCCCCACCCTCAACAGATGCTGACAGAACAGAGACCTTTGATCACATCCTGTACTGTAACCCAAGACACTCGCAGTACCCTGTTTGTCAGTAATCCACATCAGCCTCCTTTTTTTCCCCTTTCTGTAAGGTTTGGTGATTCACTGACTCTTGGAAGGGAGCAGAACCCAGCTGGCAGTGGCTTGTGGCAGGACACCACTTGCTAATCAATATCCTGCCATATTCCTTATAGTCAGCATGTATTTATCAAATCTGTTAAGGGCAGCACAAAATGAATTTCCTGATGCAGCTTTAACAGCAGAGGTGAAAGGTCCTCTTTCCTGGTAGGATTTGGGGAATAGGAACTTTTTGATGAAGCATTTTCATGCAGGGGGAGACCTGAAGGCCCTGCAGTGCTGCTTCCCATTGAACTCAAATAAAACAGCTGAGTATGTGCCAGGTTTAGACTCAGATTACACATCAGGAGGAAACTCCTGAAGGGTGGCAAGGCCCTGGCACAGGTTCTCAGAAAAGCTGTGGCTGCCCCTGGATCTAGGGTTGGACAGGTTGGACATTGGAGCACCTGGGACAGTGGAAGTGTCCCTGCCATGGAAGGGGGTGGGATGAGATGATTTTTAAGACCCCACCCAATCCAAACCTTTCAATGATTTTTTTATTCTGTGTTCTGTGGAAAGGCTTTCCTTACTGTGCTAAACATCAGGAATATGTGTTGGGGTGAAGCTTTGTTTCATGCAATCTGTACAAGAACTTGACATTTCTTATCAACATCTTGCCAATAAAATAGATTTTTTTTCCTTTTTTCTTGTCCTATTCATGACAGCAAAAATGAAATTAATAGCAGAGCTAAAGGAGAGCTGAATAACAGATTCAGCCAGAATTTCTTAGTCATGTAAAATGTTCTTATTAGATTAAAGTATTAAAAAATCCCAAAAAGCTCAGGGATTTGCATATTCCTTTAATGGGTTATTTTGAGCTTCCATTGAAGCAGATACACTTTCAGCAGATTGATTTAAATGCCAGTTGGGTAATAGAGCAAGAAGAAAAACCATAATCTTTTTCTTTGGAGCAGAGAATCATTTAAAGCTGAAATATGACTAATTACCACAACTGAACTTGTGATACCCCTTGCACTTGTTAATAGACTTACTGTGTTAATGTCTCTGTGAATGGATGTAAAACCCAAACAAAGAAAAAAAAGCTCTTTTTGTATTTTTATGACATAAATACAATCTTTTGTTGTCCCTCACAAACAAATAAATATATGAAATAGCAGTTTACACCACGCAGCAGTAGTTTAAAAGAAAAGTTTGTATTTTTTGTGGCTTTTTTACAAAAGCTTAACATAACTGAAATAGTTTGAATTGTTTAAAAAACTGTTCTGCAGAAATGGGAATGAGGTTCCACTATGCAGCAGGGAAATGAACCATGAATTTCTGATTACTGCAATACCTGGCATTACTATTATTAGTTGTACTGTCAGCTGTTGCTTAGCAGAAGTATGTCCAAGAAGAAAATGTAAAAAACCCCTTTTAATTCTGTAGTTGAACCTTAAGGGAGTGCAGAGAAGGAAGCAAATCTGAGGGCATGGAAAGGGAGGAACTGAGCTCCGAGTTGTGAGTGCCACACGTTTCAAAAATAATAGAACACATTCCTTCTGCTCATTGTGTTTTGTTACTCATCTTCAATTCGTTCCAAATTCTGAGTCACTTTCAGAAATCTGTTTTTAATGAGTTTTAGCCAGTCAGTGAGTTGCAGAACAAATGCATCCACTGGGTTTCCAGCTGTAGAAATCCTCACCAACTGCATCCACTGTAACTCAGGCAGCCTAGAATTTAACAGTCACTTAATTAATACAAAGTCCAACCTTTGGCTCTAGGGTATTGAAATGTCAAAATACAGTAATTTCATGATTATAAG
>VRYO01002184.1:8795410-8827690 GCA_009812075.1 Sialia sialis | reverse complement strand
GGCTTATAATTGTGAAATTACTGTAATATTTCAATAATATTGAAATAAAGGGCAACAGATGGCTGGGAAAATGGGGCAAAACCCCAGAGAGGAATTTTCCTCTGTGATTTCTGCCGTGAAGGTGCTGAGCCTTTGGTGGAGGCTCTGGTGTCAGCTGCTCCAAGCTGGAAGAATCCTGGCCTTGTCCTGGAGCTGCAGTTCAGGCACTGATTTCCTGCTCACAAATCCTTTCCTGGGTAGTAACTTGGAATATTTTGCTGCATCAGCACAAAAGCAGTGCTGATGTGCCCAGGAGGGAATGCTCGGATCAGGAAATGCCTCTGTGCCCACTCCTCCAGGAGTGTCTGCAAAAAGAAGAGTCTGGTCCAGGGCAGGAATGAGCAGCTGGAAATGTTTCCTTTGCTCTGTGCCCATGTGAAGCAGCTGTGGAACCACAGCCTAACGTCCTTTCTTCAGCAGGGTTTGACAGGCTGAGGTTGTTCTCAGATTGTTTTTTGGTTTTTTTCTGCCTGTCAAGCACAGTCAGTCTGTGTCACAGGAGAATTCTTGCCGCACTGCAACTGTGGGTTTTGAGTGTTGTAGCTTTGCCCTCCAGTTTGAAGGGATGTTTTCACCCATACCGGTGAAGAAACTGATTTTCTAAAGAAGCTTTCTATGGAAAGTCTGGCTGGAGTCTCCTGTGACCTCACATTCTCTCCCTCTCTGCTGGCCATTTGCCTGAGACAGTTCAGTCCCTCTTGGAGCCCCATTCTCCACTGATTTTAGGAATGACATATGTGCAAGTTAATCATGGCAGCTTTAGAGCAAAGTTCCAGCTACACTGAAAATCCACAGTGCATCCAGGTATTAATGGAAGTTTGATCTCTTCTCTGGTAGTTTGTGTGTGGGATGCACTTGTCCAAACTTTGGAGCCTGAAATTACTTCTACATTTTTTATTCCCCTTCAGCATAATTCATGCAGAATTCATCTGTTTGCATGCCACTTGGAGCCTCCTGGAATTTGTTATTTTCCATCTGCATCTCTAACAGTGTCACATTGTTTATGGAGAGAACATGCAGTTTTCTATAAATCACTTGCTTTCATACAGTTTTACTGCATTATTTTACTCAATTTGTGAAGGATTTGAGCACCCTGCAGTGTGCACCATTACAAGGCATAAAGTGATTGAAAATAAAAACTATTTTTGGCTGAAATAATGGAATATTCACCATCAAAAATATGAAACAGCATTTAAGTGTGGGTGAGATGTAATGAATGAGCTGCATTATATAAAAGGGTATTACTCAGGCTATTAATTATAAGGACTTAAATTCAAATCTTGCAAGGGGAAAAAGTGGCTTTTTTATCTTGCTCCAAACTAGCTATGGAATGATCTTTGTTTCCAAACTGAGGTCTAAGGAGAAACACTGCCAAGTAGAGGCACTGTTCTGTTAGAATTTAGATATTCAACACTGAATATTGAATTCAGCATCAAATTCTGTGATTTAGGAAGCAGGAGGTGTGAAAACATAGATAGGAGCTCTGAGGAAGCTGCTAAAGTGGGGTGACTTGCCCCAGGCTCCCTGGATCATGTACCCTGTACCCTATCCAACAAACCTGGAGGTTTTCACAGAATCACAGAATTTTGGGTTGGAAGAAACCTTCAAGATCATTCATTCAGCTCGTGCCCCAACACCTCAAATAGACCATGGCACTGAGAGCCACATCCAGTCTTGGTTAAACGCACCCAGGGATGATGACTTCAGCACCTCCTGGGGAGACCATTCCAGTATTTTATCACTCTTTCTGTGGAAAACTCTTTCCTAATGTCCAGTCTAATTTTCCCTTAGTGCAGCTTGAGGCTGTGTCCTCTGGTTGTGTCAGTGCTGCCTGATGGAGACCAAACCCAGCTGAGCACAAACACCTTTCAGGGAGCTGTAGAGAGAGATAAGGTCACTCTGAGTCTCCTGTTCTCCATAATAAACAACCCCAGCTCCCTCAGCTGTTCCTCATAGGGTTTGTGTTCCAATACCCTCACAGGGTTTGGGTTCCAAGCCCCTCTCCAGCCTCGTTGCTTCCTCTGGATGCTCTCACGTGTCTCAACATCCTTCCTAAACTGGCCCAGAGACACAGCACTCAAGGTGTGGCCTCACCAGTGCCAAGAATGGGGAAGAATGACCTCCCTGCTCCTGCTGGCCACACCATTCCTGATCCAGGCATTGGCCATTGGCCTTCTTGGCACCCTGCTGGCTCATGTTCAGTCAGCTGTCAACCAGCACCCCCCAGTCCCTTTCCACCTGGTTTTGTCCTGCTTTCAGTTTTCTCCTTTTCCCATTATCGCTGTCTGGGCTTTGGAGCCCCAACAAGGAAACCTTGTCCCCCTGAAGTGCTGGAATTTTGGTCTCTGTGTCATTTCTCTGGGCTCCTGGGAGCCACTCACCAGTGCTGCTTGTCCCATGTCCTTTGCCATGGTTATTTGTATTTTCTTTCATTTGTGGTGGTGTCCTTGCACACATGGACCCAGTTCTGTCTCCAGAGGAGTTTGGCCATGTGGCACCTGGCTGGCAGCAGCCCCTGAGCCCGTGTGCTCTGTGTCAGTGACTAACTGCTCCCAGATGTCACTTTGGGGCTGCGTGCCAGAGCAAGTGCCTGGCTTCTGTTGGATGAGGTTTTTTTTTCTTCTTTCCCCTGACTCACTGAAGTCTAGCAGAGTGCTGCAGTTAAGCAGAGAGTCCAGTGGTACATTTCTGACATGTGTTTAATTCCTCCTGCAAAAAAATAAAATAGGCCCCTTTTAACTTATCCTCACACCTAGTGAGATGATTTATTCATATGACACCTCTAGCAATGACTTGCCACTTCAAATGGATATATCCACTGGTGTTTTTATTAGTTCTGGAATAATATGACGTTTCAGGCACCCACAAGTGTATTGTGGAGACTTTGTTAAGCTGTGGTTTCTAATTATGTTAAATGCATATTGTCAAAAAAATGGATTGCTTTGTTGCACTGTGAGTAAGAAGGGGACAGCTAGTTAGGGAAAATAGTTATTATTCAGGTCAGACAAACTTTAAAGTCCAAAAGCAGGTGGTTTCAGTGGGGTTCTTTTATTAATAAAGTTGTTATATTTTTAAACTCCTGTGAAAAATAGAAGGATTTCTTACTTTATGTGTTAGTAGTCAGTGCTTCTAAAAGCTGCCAAACTGAAGCTCAAACTTGGGCTCTTGTGTTTTTTAACAAGTTACAGATTTGATGTTCAATCACAGAATGCTTTAGTTTTTTTCAGTTGTCTTTATGCCTTTATGACCTGACTTCTAAAGTGCCAGTGCCATGCAGTAAAGAATAAAACCACTCTGCAAAGACAGTAATGACAGAAATTGATTTGCTTCACTTTTGCTCTGTAGTGCCTTAATGCATGTTCTGTGGTGAGTGGGAATGAGCTGAAATCTCATCTTTCTTGTTATTTTTTTAATTTTGGTTTGAGTCATGGCTTACTGAATCCCAGGCCCTTACTGCTGCTTGAAAATTCTTGGCCTGTTGGAAGCAATATTCTCGGATGAATGTCAGCTAATTTATCACTGACATTCGTGCCTTGTTTTTCATTTGTGCTAATATATTGCTTTTAGTAAATACGTGGGAGAGGGAATGGTGTTTACCTTTCCATATCATGAGAATACTACTCAGTCTGTCTGACAGAAACTAAGAAATGCTGTTTATATTGCTGCTTCAGTGAGCCAGCAAGGACTGCACAAATATGTCATGAGCATGCAGTGGAAAATGCTCTTATACAATTTTCACAGTCAGGGTTTTATATGACTTAGTAACAAGAATAACCATAATTATTTCTAAGAATTTAGAGCTCAAACATAGACTAAATTTTGGGGAGCATTTTGAGATAATTGTCAGGTTCTCTGAGTGTTGTCTCTGCTTAAAAATGCTTTGAAACCTTCCTCAGCCATGTGGACAAAGTGAAGAAATCATCTCAGTTCTTTGACCCAATCATACCAGAAGGACTGAGTTTCAACACTGATGCAGGATTTCATCAGAGGGATAATTTCCCTGGTATAAATCTCAGCTACTCTGGTGGTCCTGCAGTTCTGTTTTTGTGCTGTGTGAGCTTCCATGTATATTGAGCTAACTTGGGGAACTGCTCCAGCTAAAACCCAACATTGCCAAAAAAAAATGTTCTGCATAAGTGTTTGGACATAGAAACAAGCAGGTAGGGCACTGGTTCTGACAGCAGTGTGCTGTGTGTCAAATTGCAGTGTCACTTCACCGTGACTGAGGAAATCGTGGCTCTGTCAGCTCCGTGTGCTGGGGATGTGCTGCCCCAGGAGTGCCAACAGCTGAGCTGGTCCAGCTCTGGAGCAGGCTGGGGCAGCTCAGGAGAGCTCTGCCGGCAAACTGGGTTCACAATGTCCTGGGCTGGTGTTGTGTCTACCCCTCTCCCTACACAGCCCCTGCCCCCCCGCCACCCTTCGCTGTCTGCACGGAACTGTTGTGGCTCCTCCTTGCTGCTGCTGCTGCTTGCTTGGCTTCTGCCTGGCTACTGCTGCTGCCCCTGCTGCTGCTGCCCTGGCTGCTGCTGTTAATTTTTCCTTCCCCCTCCCTTCTTCCCCTCATCTGCAAGATCTGTCCCGGCTCCAGACAGGGACCTGCAGAGACTGTTCTGGAGTCTGCCAAAGAAGCTTTTCGCCCTTCCCAGCAGCAACTGTCTGAGCTCATCCATCCTCGCTCACTTTGGTGAATCGTTTTCTTGGTGCTGGGAAGTGTTTTCTTGTGTTCATTAATAAATAGGTTTTTTCCACTTTTCCCCCTGAGGAAAAATTCTTTCCGAGCCCAGTGGGGAGGAGGAATCGTGGGGGGTGTATTCTCTGGGGGGCTCCTTTGGAGGTTTCCCCCCAATTTTGTCCTAAACTTGGACAAATACTTTGGGAAGACTGGTGGGCACAGTCTGCTCAATGTTCTCAGCTCATGCTCAGAATGTACCTTTCAAAGTTACAGGGAATGTAAGTGACTGGGTGAGCAGCAATGGCTTCAAACTGGTGGGAGATGTAGATTAGAAATGAGGGAAAATCCTTCCCTGGAGGATGGAGAGGCCCTGGCACAGATTCCCAGAGCATCTGTGGCTGCCTCTGGATCCCTGGAAGTGTCCAAGGCCAGGTTGGACAGGGCTGGGAGCACCATGGGGACAGTGGGATGTGTCCCTTCCATGGCAGGGCTGGGACAAGATGATTTAAAAGTCTCTTCCAGCCCAAAGCAATCTATGGTTCTGTGATTCTGCCTGGTGAAAAATTCCATCATTCCACCAAATTCCACCACAGGGTTTTCTTTCTGGAAACCTCCCATCTCAGCTCCTTCTTTGTTTTGATTTTTTTTTTTAATTATTAAATGGTTTACGGCAAATATAAATAATTTGTTCATAATTAAATGACATGTTTCCATGGTTTCATATTTTGTTATTTATATACTGCCAACCTCTGAGCCCACAGGTGCTTCTTATAAATATCACTTTTGCTGTTGGAATGAATTACTGTAACTTATGTCCTTTAGTCAACCGTGAAATTTTGATAACTACCAAACCTACAAAATTAATCTGCTTGTTATGAATAAATAATATACCCACCAAACATACTGTGGAAAAGAAATCTGAGGGTGAATTTTCTTAATTCTTTAATTGGTTTCTTAATGTATGTGTTGTCTTAAATTGGCAACAAATTTCTAACTGTAATTAGTCTAATGTGGAGTTTACATTTTTTTGGTTCTCTTCCTGAGAAATTGCAGTTTTTTTGAGATGAAATGTTTGCAGTGAGTGATGAGTGAAGGAAAGTGATACTGAAGTTTCTAGCAGATGACCCTTTAATAAGATGTATGTAATTGGATAAGACTTGCAACAAATATTGGGCATCTGTTGAACAACATGGAAATAATGAAGAGAAACAGGAACTGGAAAAATCTTTCATTAACAAAACCTCTTCAATTTCTTGATATAATACTACTGCTGAAAGAGAATGGATGGGTAGGACTAAAAATCCTAACCTGAATTCTTTGAGAAAAGTGTCTAAAGGGATTATTAGCTGGTTTTATTAGTAACTAGGAACTATTAGTTGGTTTTATTAGTAACCCTTATGTGCAAAAAGAGCTGAACTTGATCTTTTTCTTCCACATCCTTTGAAAATTTCAGCCTTTCTGTTTTAAAATGCTTTTCCCTATTCAAGACACACTTTTGGTAGGTTTAGACAGGCAGAGAATAATTACTGGCAAACCAGAATAATGTGTGTTTTCTTGGAAGGGAAGGTATGGAGGCCTCAGGGCAGGGATGGCAGGAGACTGCTGGCTCTTTGGGAGGTTGTAGTCATCCAAAAACCTGGAGAGGAGAGGAGGTGAGAGGCTCATTACACAGAGCAGTGTGAGCTGCTGCTGTGTGACATCTTCTGACATCATCGCACCCCCTCCTTTGCACCTTCCCGTGGATCAGTTCACATCTGAGATAATCTGGAGATCATCTGTCACCTTGGAGCCTCTCAGCTCTCCTCATGTAAATTCCCAGCCAGGATTGTGTCCTAACAGGTATTGCAGGAAGTTCATTTCTCGTGGTTCAGTGCTTGGGGTATGGCTCTGTTCATATTTCAAACAGCTTGTTCACTGTCATCCTGGCCTCCCTTCTTGACATCCTGAAGAAAAATAAACATTATTTGGCAATAATAGAATTAGTGTGTGGCTTGTGTTTGCTGGCAAGGGAGGTTCATTAATTTTGTTAGCATGTTATAGGGTTTCTCAAACACAACTCAAAGCCTAAATTCAAAATATCCCAAAACACAGCTCTTGGCATTCAGCTCTGGCATTTCACTTATTGTATTGGTGTCCTTACAAATCCTGCTCACGGGAAATATTTTGATTTACAGCTCAGCATCATTAAATGCTGGGAAAGACAAGCTGTAAGGTTGCTACTGAAGAATTCCTGGTAAAACCTCACAGCTGGATGAGGTTCTTTCCTTATTCCATCAGTTTTCCCTGCTTGGAGCTGCCAGGGGGTTCAGCCATTCCTTCCATTCACCTTGGGGTGAGTTAACGTCAGATGCAAGGTTAAGAAGCCACAGAAATCTTTCAGAAGTTTGTGTTTGTGCATTCCCGCAGTGGACAGAGCTGTTTTCAGCTGGGCTCTGAGGAGCAGCTCTGGGCAGCTCTGCCCCACTCCTGAGCTCAGAACTGGGAGAAGTTCTGGAAGTTCTGTGCTGGCTGCTCTTGTGAGAGCAAAGCCATTGCTCTTGGTTCCAGAGATGATTTTCTCACTGAGCACCTCATTTTTCATGCTGCCTGATGTGACTGTGGGAGATTCTCTCTTGTATTAGAGGGTGCCACGGTGATTTTCCAAAGGCTCTTTGCTTGCTGTCAGTGTCTGGAATTCCAGCTGTGTTACAGAACAAAATGCAGCCCAGCACTGCATTCTGGAGAGTTTCATCTCATATCTTATCATTTTATACAACCTGAAAATACATACAGCCTGTGCTGCTTCCTCCTGCTCCCTCTCCTCTCCCTTGGCTTTTTTCGGGGTGATGCCTCAAACTGAAGGAGCTGCTCGGTTTAAGACATCCCATTTCTGCAATTGGGGTCACTGCTGAAATAGCTGAAAAATGGGAAGAACTGCTGCTCAGCCTTCCCAGGAAGCAGTTCTGGGCTCTCTATTGTGTTAGCTCTTTAATTGGAAGAGCTGTGCTGTTCCTCACTGCTGTGCCTGTGCTCAGCTCCAGAGCAGATGAGAGCAGCACCCAGGGCTTTGTGGCTGCAGAAAACACTCTCACAGCAGCAGCTCCTTCAGCTGAAGTGAATTCAAACTGCAGAGGGGAGAGAAAAAAAATCTCTGATTGTGGGTCACCTTTTTTGTTGGTACAAGTTCTCAAAATAGCTATTTCAGCACTGGTTTTGATAGATACTTTCTGGGTTATTATTCATTTATAAAATGGGACACCTCAAAGGAGGGAGATTAATGGTTTTGTGAAGTTTTAGCAAGGGCTTTACATAGAAACTATACTTTCTGTCTCAGAAAGTATATAATTAACAAGTAGATTGAATACTTCATATTGCATTAAATCCTCTAATATTTTGAAACTCTTCCTCAGTTTTGCAGATATTGTGCTGCAGTTTTGGTAGAATAAACTGTATCATGAACCTTCTTTTTTCTGTAAAGGAAGGCAGAAATGACAAATCTGGTATAATATGTATCAAAATATAGTATTCAGAGGTATGTGAGGTATTTTACTAAATCCAGACTGTTTCAAAAACGTGTTAGGTATAAATTTCTAATTTAAAATGCACAGGTACATATTTTTAATTTTATCCCACGGTGCTGCCAGGTCTGCCAAAGTTGTTTGGGTGAATGTAAATGCATATGCATTCCTTGCCAGGCACACAGCCTGTATTTGCACACTGTTGTGGAGCTTGCAAAGCCAGCTTACCAGAGACATCCATCTGTTTTCTACTTACTGTAAAGGAGTTAATGACCTGAGTAGTTAAGACTGCCCAGACAATCTGTATAATCCTTTCATAAGATATTGTTGCAGTTAACTGTTACTTTATCTCAATTAAAAAAAAATAAAATTAAACAGCAGAGTTTACAGTGGTCTCATTTCTCTCCTCCAACCGAGTGTTTTTTTAATTTAATTGAACTTGATGAAACAGAAAATCTGCAGCAAGGTCAGAGGTGTGAACTCGAAATTAGGCAGAGCAATTATTATCAGGTAGACATGGAGAAACAGGAATCAGCCCTAAGTGATCAACATTTATTTCATGTATTTCTATGCCTTGCCTCCTGGGTAGGTTTTTGAGAAGGTAGCTTGGGTTTAGCAGAAAGCACAATGGAAATGAAGGGAACCCATGAGCCAGGGAAGGTGTAGCACTGCCCAGATTAGTGCTGGGAGGGTGCTGTGTCACCTTGTGGGCTCCCAAAAGAGCTTTAAGAAGCTTAGCAACTGGTGAAGGTGATGGGCAGAGAGGTTGTTTTTCTCATTCACTGTCTTAGCTTGGAACAGACTGTGTCTCACTGGGCTCCAGGCTGCTTTAGTCAGAAAGGAGAGGGAAATGCCAAGTGGAAAGATTGTACAAAGCAGTTGTAAGTGTTAGCCTGGCTTCTCTGCTGAGAGAGCACTTCCTTCTAGAAGGGGTGAAACACTGGCACAAAAGCAAGCTGCTGTGTTATAAATTATGTATGTTAGAAAAGTTAGGGTAATTCAGTTTTTAAAAATTCTTAGTGGATTCAGTACATAAATAGCAGTCAAAGCTAGGGCTGCTTGTGACTTGTGTTTGCTTTATAATCTACAGCCTCATTTATATTTAATGTTAAAGGGATTTTCATTGTATTTTTACAAGTTATAATATGCTGAGGAGAAAGACAAATATTGCTTATATCCTATATCTTAATTGCTACTCTTCTTGTTTATCTATTCCTAGTAAACTTATTTAAACAGTACTTACTTAAACAACAAATATAGTTGGCGTTTAATTGATTTGTCTATTTTGAAGTACTAGCCTATTTCTGTTTATTGTAATTGCTGTATTTACTCTCAGGATGATCTAACACGTGCCATGTGCCACATTCATTCATTCATTCATTCATTCATTGCTTGGTGCTGTGCAGAAAACACAGGCCAGCCACTGATATGGGCCCCTGGGGGAAATTCTGTGGCCTCAGAGAGAATGCAAAGCGTGTGAAACATCAACAGAGCAATGACTCCCTGCTCCAAACCCTGCAGAGACTCTGAAAGGCTCTAGAACTCTCTGAGAATAACCAGAGAGGGATTTGTTCTCACTGAACTACTCCTTAGCCCAATTCAGGATCAGTTCTTATTTAAAAGCCCCAAAGCAGGAGCCCCACAGCAAATTTGAGTGTGCACGGAGTTATTTCCCTCCTGCTGCCCACCAGACATCCAGTGCTGCTTCCTTTGGAGGAATCAATGCTTGAAACCTGGAAACAAATGGTGCCTGTTGGTGTGGGGCACCCAATAATGGCACTGGAGCCACATTGGGGTTGGTTTAGGTAGGAAAATATGTGATTTCTACTCTGGTTAAAACGTTATCCATTTATCATTTACTCAATTCAGTAGTCTTGACTGTTGGTCAGTGGGCATGGTGGTGTTTGTTCCAAGGTTGGACTTGATTTTTGGTGCTCTTTCCCAACCTTAATAATTGTATGATTACAAAAATGGGTCAAAGATGACTTGAAAAAGCCTCACTGGTTCCTCTGCAGTTCAGCTGGGCTCTGGCAAATGTATTCTTTCTACCCTTTAGGTTTGCAGCTGAATTTGTTTTACTGAATAAATAAATACTGTGGTGTAGTAGAGCTATTAATATCTAATGGAAAAGCTCACCTACTCTGTTCTTTTTCTTCCAAAAGTGGGAGTTTACAAGTGATTAAAAAAAAATAAATCTCTTGACCTTTTCTAATAGTTCTCAATTGTAAAGCATGTGACTTTAGTCTTGGTTTTTTTTACCCCTTGTTCTTTGGAATGCTTGTGGTTGTGGAGCTCTTCAGACATATGGCTGAGTGATGTGTGGGCTCAGCAATGGCTTTTCTTCTTTATAGATCATCTAATAGAGAAGATTGCTTCTATTTCTGTTATTTATGATTGCAGTACTTCACTTTGGTCTCATCCATCTGTGCCATATATGAAAGCCATTAGTGGCAGTATTTTTTAGCAGATAACTCTCACCCGACCATATATCACAACAATCTTTTCACTCCACATAATTTGGAATAAAGCTGGAAATTCACAGAGGAGCCTTGTAACTCCAAGTGACACCTATATATATATATATATTATTGATAACAACATGTTCTTCTCAGTGCTGTGCCTGGACAGAACAGTGCTGGGTAGAATGAATTGCCCTCCATCATGTCCCATAAATCCCACAAGCTGTGAATTGTTTGCTCTGAGAATGCACTGAGTGCTCCTTCCCAGGTCCTTCCCTGTATTTTGTACTGCCCACTTGGCATTTTCTGCTCTCTGGGAGATGCCACATGGCAGCAGAGAGCGAGCAGTTATTCTGGTTTTGCAGCACAAGGTCTGTTTTGTTCTCTGCATCCCTCCCTGGGCTGCAGGGAATCCTTGGCTCCATCAAGTCCAGAGCTGGAGAGCATGGGAGCTCACAGCCAGATTCTATATATACACCACAGATCAAAATCACCCTGTCAAAACATGAAAATACCTCAATAATTTTCTTTTTAATTTTAGCTGTCAGCCTCGAGATGCCACTTTGCTCTTGAGCTGCTCTGCATAATGTGTGCCAGCTCGCTTCAGCTCTTGGTAAAGTGTAAAGGAGCAAATTTCCTGGCAGCCTCTGCAAAGCAGTGCAATACAACTTTCATTACATGAAGGTGGTGAAAATAATGTGACTTCTTAACAGCTGCAGAAAGTGATGTGAAGCTCTTAACATCTTTTCAAAACAAGTAGCAAGTGAGAGGTTATTTTTCATCTCCAGTCCTAAAAAAACCCCAGCAAACCATGTTATTTTAGGCAGATGACACTTTGTTTGCACTTAGCTGAACTAAGTACATTTTTACATGAGTTCTCCAGCTCTGTGTTCTGTGAAATGAAGAAAACACTAACAACAAATGCTAAAATACACTCCAGTGGCTGGATTTCAACATGAAAATTTGATGTTAAATTACATGTACAGAAATGGTGGCTGTCAGATGGGATTCAGTTGACACTTGTTCTTTTCCCTTTGGATTTATGATTCCATGAGAGTTGCATTGTTTATTTCTGTGCCAAGCTGTTTGGTTCTCTTTTGTCTGTTCTCAGAAGGTGAGACAGGTCTGATGCTTCTGGATCACCTGTTCAGATTCAGGCTCTTTAGAGACAAGTCACCCACTACAAAAGGGAAATGAAGGAAGAAGAATGAGGCTGTCCGTGTTGAGCTGCCCACATCAGGCAGTCTGTTATTAGGCTGGACACAAATTCAGTTTTGAGAGTTCTGAAACACTGCCAATCAAAGCTTTAGCACTCTGCTTTGAGGTGCAGCCCCAGTCCCAAAGGGCAAATCCTCTGTGCTTTGCTTGCTCTGGCAGCTGAATTGTCCTTTCCATTGCAGTGTCATGAGCATCATTTCCAGGGAAGTTCACAGCTAAAGTTCACAGGCTGGAGCAAACAGTGGCACTCCTCTTCCCACGTCTTTATCTCCATGCTTAAATCACATTAAAAACAAGCTGACATTGTCTCTGGGTGAATGGATTCCTTCACAGGCTGTCAACTCACACATGGGACGTGCCTGTGGTGTTTCAGAAATTCTGCCCAAAACAGATGCCCAGATATGCAGTTTTCCTTACTCACATTGCTGAATAAAGAGCTGGAGGAGCCACTCCAAGGTCCTGATTGGAATGGCACGCATTGGCCAAGCAGCTCCATTCTACAAATTTCCAGATATTCCCATAATCATTCTCAGATCTTTTGCATTGATTATGACATTATATTTTGCAACTTTTACAAAAGTAATTAGTTAGCTTCTTTATTTTCTGAAGGATACACCAAGATTTTTATTTTTTTTATTATTTTGCATATGGTTTATTCCTGAAAACACAAATCACTCTCTTGTTCTTGAGACTGGAAAAGCTGGAACCCAAAATATAATCTGAAAGTAAAATACAATTCAGCTGCAAGTAATACTAATGGTAATTGCCATGTGGTGATCTTTCAGTTGGTGGAAAACAAACCATCAAAATGATAATTGCAGGATTCACTGGGATTTAGGTTGATTAACAAACTAGACAACCAAGTGGGCAGCAGCCACTGAGCCAGGGCTCTGGCTCAAGTGGAGTCAGCAGAGCTAATCTGGAATCAGTGGAGCAAAACCCACTTTACTCCCTTTGCCCGAAGAATAAACATATGCCACGTCAGAAATAGAGCAGTTGGAAACAATTTTTGCATGGGATACTGATGAAAAATAGCTGGGGGAGAGAGAAGGGTGATTAGAGTTCTTTAAAGGCAGACTTAGGTGGGAATGAGGCCAGCGTGGCATTAGTGGGATCTGCAGTGACCTGCAGCTGCACCTGGCCACAGCTCTCCTCACTAGTTATTTATGAAATTAATTCATGTGCTTTCAATAGGAAAGAGAAGTGTTAAAGTTGCCTCATGCAATGAGCTCTTTGGAACAATTTAGATAATTCAATACGTTTTCCCCTGAAATTGAGGAAATTCAATGTTAGCAGTTGTTAAGCAATTCAAATCTATTTTATTGGTGAGATTTGGGAAATAGTGTGGCTTTTATGTGTTGGAAATGCAAAATTTCAAGCATACAGAGAATGCATTACCTATAAACAAACTGTGAATTACTTTTAAATCATTTCATTACACTCTCCTGACTCACTGTGTGATGGCGTGGAGTTTATTGCAAGGCTTTTCCAATCTCAGATCTTGACTGTCTCTTTTGTTGAAATTTCAAAATATCTGAACTGAGTTTAATATTATGAAACAGCCCATAGTGGACGTGAAAAGCTGGAATATCGACTCTTAAAGTAAGCACCCTCAAGCAAATTGTTCTTTTGATGTGGTTTGGAGGGACCTGTGTGTTCCATGCTGTGTGACAACCTAGGGCCTCGATCCCATGGCAGGAGCTCTTTATCTCAGAAAGAAGAAGTTCTTTCAGATCATTCATAAATTTTAAATGGGATTCACATTGCAATCAGGAGTTAATTTTCTTTTCCCATTATCTCCTGCCATTCTGGGCTATGAGAACATTTTGTTCTCTACAACAGCCTCACTCAGAGAGAGCTCTGGTCCCTCACAGAAGTAATTAACTGGGAAAGATTTTGGATTTTCATGGAGACCTTCCCCAGGAGAACAAATCCCACAGCCAAGGATGGGTTTCATTCCAGCTGCACACTCCTCACTCTGCCTGCTGGATGCACACTGACATTCCTGTGACAGGTTCAGGAAATGGCGCTTTGGAGAACTGCTCATCCCACACTGTGTTTGAGCACTGTGGGCTGTCCTCAGCATTAAAGATTTATCATTGTGCAGAGTCTCCTGGTTTTAAATGTGAGTGCTCATCTCTTTAATCAATGTTTGTGTGATGCCTTGTGTCTCACTCTGCTTTCTTTCATTGACTTACAGGTGAAATATTAAAGTTTTATTTTATATTTGTTACAAAAGAAAAAAAAATTAAAAATGGAGCACCACCACCATCCATTCTAACTGTTGTTTCCCCTTTTTTGGCAGTTTGCTGTTTTGTGGTTCATAAGAGGTGCCATGAGTTCGTTACCTTCTCCTGTCCTGGGGCTGACAAGGGACCTGACACTGATGTGAGTACATTGACATTTCTGCTTCACTCAGATTGATGCTGTTACACCCACGAGAGTGGATTACAAACAGCGTCAATGGCTTCTTCATGAAACATAATTGAGTCCAAGTGGATTTTAACAGTTGTGAAGTGAGCGTTTATGGACTGAAAAATCTATTTTTGTTAAGAAATGTAAGCTTGAGTGTGTGAGCAAGAGCAATATCCTCAGAACGTGACAACCCTGAGGCATTCACCCTGCCATGAATCAGCATTTTATTTTCTTTCCTTTATATTGGATGTATTTGACGTTAACGATTCCCAGAAAGGCTGAAGATTCTCTGAGCTTTCTTTGTATCTATCTTATCTCCAAGTGCATCTTTTGAGCTGTCTCTGGTCATTGTCTCACTGCACACAAGGATCTGTAGCTGCAGTTAAATGACAATTTAATCTTGAGCCAGCTGGCTTATTGGGTTTTTATTTTATTTTCATGTTTAAGCTAGTCTAGCAGTCTGGATACTCCCATTCCATCCTGCTCTGTCAGTACTTCAGTGCATTTTTGGTCCACAACCAGTTTTTCCTCTCAGCACATCTGCCTGAATGGTGAGACACATGTGCAGGATCTTTGTGTCACCCTGCTGAAATAATAAACTGATCTCGTTTGTTCACATAAAAATAACATTTCTTTGGGTTTTATAAATCCCACTTTACAGTGAAGTAATTTAACATCTGCTTATGGGAACAATACATTCCAAGTGTTCTTTGTCTGAATGGCTCTGTTTTGTTTCTTATCACATATTCATGCTCTAGATTGTAGGCTATTATTTCCTCTGATAAAATGCACCAGAAGAATTTTCCTGCTAGGTTTTAATGAGCTTCTCATGAATTGTTTCAATATGCCAGCCAGGAGGTCAGTGAACAATATATGGGCAGAAGCCACAAGGGGTCTTGGAAAATTTCAGATATTAAAAAGTTCTCTCATTTTTAAATTTAAATACGGGGAAATGTCGAAGAACTGAGAAGAATTTTTAAAACTTCGATTTTGAAACATTTCACATAATTTATATTTAGGTGCAGAAGAAAAATGCTAAAGTTAGGAGTGTAATTACCCTGCTCAGTATCTCTTGTTTAGCTGATGCTGAAAAACACTCCTTAGGCAAGAGCAAGAAACCAAAATTATTCCTCATACCTTTGTTTTTGTGAAAGTTCCTGATTTCTTTAAGCTTTGCAGTGGGGCAGTTGGCTCTGTACATGTAATTGAACAGCTAAAGCAGGTTTTTGGGATTTGGGGGCTGTGTGTTTGAAATGCCTTGAGCTCCAGAGGGGCTGAAACCAGCTCAGCCCTGGGTGAGGATGTTCTCATCCCTGGAGGTTGTTGGTGGCAAAACCCCCAATGGGCCCAAAGGGGTCACAGTTTCAGCAGAAGTGTAAACAGATAAAGAATATCTGCTGAATTCCTCTTTCTTTGAATACAGTTCACACCTACATGCAGTGATCTGTAGGCATGAACTATATACTGACAGTAATTTCATAATTATAAGCCGCACCGAATATAAGCCGCGCGTTTGTTTTGTTGTTTTTTTTTTTTTTTTAAGCGAGGATCCATGTGCGACAAAGTAATGAGTTAGTAACAGAATCACGCCAGCGCGGGGTTTGGTGTCAGGTGCTCAAGTTGCAAACAGTTTTCATAGACCAGCCAAGCCTTTAAAGGCAGCCCCAGGCGCCCTCCCCGGCCGGCTCTCACTTCCGGGTTGGCATTTCACTGGGATTTGTCCATAGATAAGCCGCACCTGATGATTAGCCGCACTACTGGGGTAGGCTGGATTCTTCAATGAAAAAGGTGCGGCTTATAATCGTGAAATTATTGTAATTTTCTAATCACAAAATGATTTCTGATTTACTTTGGTCACTCCTGAAACCACAAGGAGAATAACCCAAATCTGGTTTTAGCTTAGTGCTCAGTTGTCACGTGGGATATTAATGGAAGTTATTCTTGATTGAGATTTAGTGGTGACACTCATGAGGAGCTCTGCTGTGTCTATAATGAATGGTTTGGCTCTTAAAAGTGTTCTTGATTATTTATTGTTTTTATGAGATGGATCTTTGGGGTTGTTTCCCCTGAAGTTCAGAAATGAGAGCACACATTTATGTGTGAGACCATTTAATTTTACTGAGGATCTTTTCATGGTGACAAAATCTGTGACAGGTTTTTAATGGGCTTTAGTATTGCTGCCTGCATGTCGTGAGTTGGGTTTTTGGTGATTAAATAAATCAGCCTGATGCCTCCTTTCTGCATTTGGATTACCAAATGATCATTTTCAATATTTACACAGCAGCAATAGCTCAAAAACAGTTTGAAGATTAAAAGCAATCAGAAAATAAATATGTTTTATTAAAACTGTGCTACATTAGTTGGTACTATTACACAAAGAGGATTGTAGCATGTTACACTTTAATTTACTGAAATGTTTGACTATCATTTCAATGCTTTTACAATTCAGCAATTTATTCCCAATTGCTACAAGCTTTGTTCTGAAATGTAGTGTGCTATAAAGCTTATCATAACATTTAGCAGTTTTTTAAATATTAAAACATCCTTGTTTAAATTACTTTGTGCAGGTGCACAATTAATTTGTGTACTCAAATGCTTCAGTGTAACCTTTCCATTAATTGTAAGAGTAATACTGTCATTAATAAAATTAATTTTCCAGAGCAATAATTATAATCATTACAATCATTATATAATAATAATTTTTGTGTATCAGAATAATGTTAAATGATGGTGCCCTGTACTTTTAATATAAATGAGGCAATCCTTGCAAAACAATGCCTTAATAAGGGTGAGTGTAAAAGAGGAAAGCTTAAAATGAGTCTCTTATTGTTTTACTCAGAGTAGCTGAAATGTGAGGTTGAAATGTCTGTGTTTGTGCCAAAAGGAAAATAATACTTGGGAATAAAGTGCTCATCCTCGAGTGGATTGCAGTGATGGTGTCTGGGGAGCAATATCCTCCCTCAGTGAAACAAGAAGTCACACAATCAAAAAAATTTTACATTTCCTTATTACTTGGCAGGGTGTGAGCTCTGCAAGTTGTTTTCCTGCTGTCTAACAGCTCTCTGGAGTTTGAACAAAAATTATTCCTCTTCTCTTCACGGCCACCTCTTTATGGTGATGCTGAGTAGAATTTAACAGCTCCTGCTGCTGGTGCCCTCCAGAGTCCCAGGAGGCATCACCTCCACTTCAGGTGCTTGGCTTTGGAAGATGCTTCATGTTCTTAAAATTATCTGAACTCATAGATTAAATACTTAATACTTGGGTAAATCAGTGTAAAGATGTAAGAGCAATGAAAATGTGAAGAAAATGTGAAGATGTGTTCAATATTAAGGGATATTTATCAGTTTCTTGAATATTGAGTTAAATATTTGTTTTCTTTGTTACTGGAATTCAGTGACCAGAAGGTGTCTTTGTTATATATTATAATGTTCCTAATTGCATGCTGCATAAAGTTAAAAAACCTCAAGCATTAATTTAAAATAGTGTTTGACTGGACTGTGTTTTTCAGTACAAGTTTGTAAGACTTTGAGTGCACAAGAACTCACAGATTGTGGCCTCTGGATCAGCACTATTTCCCTTTCAGATTATAATAACAGAAAATCAAAGGGAGGATTAGGAGCAAAATAAATAGAAATTAAAAAGTGAAAATAATTTAAATGAGAATGAGTAAGTGAACAGTGAAAGGATGTGAAATCTGACTGTACTTGGTGAGATTTTAGTTCTTAAGGAGAGAATGGATGGGACGATCCAGATGTGTCCTTCTGTAAAATCAAACAGCAAAGCCCTCTGTCATTGCAGGGTAACTGAACCTGGGGATGGCAGAGGTGACATATTCCAATTTCCAAGTCAGTTATCCTCTTGATACTGAAATTATTTGAGAGCTTTATTATCTTAAGCTGAGTGTGAATGTGCACAACTGTGAGGCTCTGTGGGATGCTGCAGGAGTTGGGTGTTTTCATCAGGATATGGGCATAATGCAATTCCAGAGTACAGGATTTCTGATATAATTTATTACAATTTTAAAAAACCACTCGTGAGAGGAAGAAAAGACAATAAAAAGGCAGAAATGAAACATCTGATCATGAAGACACTGGCTCAGAAGAAACTGAAGTGGATCATAAACTCACTGCTGGCCAGTTGTGCATTCCTGACACAGAGGTGTGACAGAAGTTATTATTCTGTTTTTCAGGGAGATATTTTATATTGAATTCTGCAGCTCTCCATTTGCAATTTGGAAAAGAACTAGTGTTAAAGGTCTTTAAATCACAATCTTTGAATATATTTTTTTTTGTCTCTTAAACTGTGAGCAGGTCTCTTCAGGGCAGCTTGTGGCAAGGTAAAAATAACTCCAGACAGGGCAGGGTTTTGGGTGGGGTGATGGGGAACTGCTGCAAGGGGCTGCCAATAGAGGAAATAAAGATTTTTTTCCTTGGGATTCCCTTCTCTCCACAGGGCTGTGGATATTCCTGAGTCCTCTGGTGGGAGATGGGACATGAGCCCCATGAGGCTCCATTGCGATTTTCATTTTGCATTCTCTGTTATTCTAGAGCTGGGCGGAGAAAGATTGACCCTTAAAAATTGATGTGCTAGGGGAGCAGTGGGAAACTCTAATTCAGAAATGCTGATGATCAGGGTGGCAGCATGGGCTGGCTTTGCCCTGAGGCTCAGGGAGTGCTGATGTCCACATTTGCTGTGCTATTACACTGCTCCTTGGAGCTCTGAGAGAAATGATTTGAAGAATCACCTCTGTACTAAGCCAGAATAAATTAATGTAACTGGTCTGCCCTGGAGGCTTTAGGTGTCTTGACCAGATTTCTTTTTCTGTTCAGTTCCAGGAAACGCTGAAATATTTTTCTTTATTTATTTTTTTTCCGTTTTATTTCCCCCACTGGCATTTAATCATGTTTCTAGATCATATTTACATGTAGGAGGCTGATTTCAGAGTGGAAAATAGAGCTGCTTGACTGGCCTAGGGAATTACAAAAACCAAACCAAACTGATGAGAAGAACAGGCAGTAACTGGAAGCACAGAATTAAGATTTACTGAAGAACTAGTTAAAAAGGGATTTTAATCAGAAAGCTTTGCAGTCTTTTTCCAAGGATAATGAAATGCAGCAGCAGGGCTTGTCTGATTTGCTTTTAACTCTGTAGCTGTTTTTTTACAAAGAAAAACAAGTGTTATAAATATTGGACATCTTGAGACTGGAGCAGCAACAAACATAATTTGATAAACTGTTATAGAATGATGGAATCCCTTAGATTGGAAAGGATCTTTAAGATCATCCAGTCCAACCATATGTCACTAAGGTTGGGGTTTTACTGCTAATCTGAATTTTGAGTAATAGGCAATCTTGTCCCAGAAATATTTTCTTTTTAATTAAGATGAAAACCTTCTTGCTTCATCACAAAAGATACACAAATGCAGGGAAACCTGGCAAGAAACAGTTCACTGCTTGCCAGATTAACAAAAATGTTCTCTTGAAAAGGAGCCTGTATGAATTTTTTGAAAGTGATTCTTGAACAGCTCTGATGCAATTTTTCATTGCATACCCTAAACAGAGAAAATCTAAAGCCCCCTCTATTTGCAGGTTAAGGAAACAACTCAATGTGTTTGTATATCTATGCTTTCTAATTATGATAATTATTAATCACATTGATTTTGATTGCAGCAGACATTATTAGATGCAGGCAGTATGTAATATTCTGAATAAAAAAGCATTACAATTCAAACATACTTTTGTCAAAATATTATGTTCCTTGCTGTATTATCACTTCCTTTTCCCAAAAAAACATGTCCAAGATAACAAAATCAACATAACTGCAGTCAATGCAGTAAGTGACATGGAAGGAACTAAAAATTTTTATTCTCTATGTTATTTATCATAAGTACTTTAAAACAAATTTGACAGGACAGCCAGATAATTTTTCTTTGATAAATAAGCATTTTCTTGTGGTTACCTTCCCTTTTGAATCTCTGCAGAGTATCCAAAGTAGTTTATGGAGAAATTAAGGTTTTGTGCTCATGGTTTTGACTACAAAGCCCTAAAATTTAATTGTGGGGGAGAGTTGCTTGGTTTTCCAATGTTTTAATTGTTTTTTCAATGGTGCTGTGTGCCAGTGGCTCATTGCTAAGTGTGTTTGTATTGACAATGAAATTCCAATTTGAACAGGATCAGTGCAGATGTAAGATCGTTTTTAATGGAAGGCACAGAAATGAAAGAAGAAAACCTGCCCAAAAGGGCTGAGTTCACACTGAGCTCATTTTCCTGCAGAATTGGGAGGAGGTTCTGCTCACAGAGTTCGTGGAATTGCCCATCCCTGCCTGTACAGAGGAGTTTGTGGCATTTTCTCCTAAATGCCTTCTTTTAAGCAGCTTACCTGAAAGCAGTTCTTGTGCTGGAATGTGTTTGAATTAATCACCCCCTGAGAAAACATGTGTACTTTCTATTCCTAAATTAAAGCACAGGCTCCTTTTATTGCATCTGAAATGGCTTTTAGCTACAGTGAACAATCCTCAGCAAAAGCAGAATTAAATTACAAAGGAACAGGTTCATGAACTTTTATAACTGCTGGTAATTCCCACCTTTTCCCTGTAACCCAGACTGTGCCCATCTGCATGGAAATATTTTTCCCTGCAGTGTTGAAGGGAGCTGTGTGAATCCTCTCCTTGAACACCCCACAGGAAGGAAATCCTCGGTGGGTGGCTGCTGCACGGTGTGTGACTCCTAAGGAACATTTCTCACATTTTCCACTGCAGCCCTTCAGGCTCTCACTTCATGCAGTTTGAGACACTGGGAGTGCAGTTCACATTTTCTTACGGCCTCTGAGATTTGAAAGTTCATAGCTTTTTATTTATAAAGAATATACATTTTTATTTTCCCAGTCCAGAACAGTGCAAGTGCTGAATAGCTGTAACATAAAAGTTCGACTTTATGTTTTTCTCTCTAGAATATCAAATATAATATAGGTGATGCTGGCAAGAGTTAATCACTGAACAGAGTTCTGCTCAGACAGTTAGGAAATGTATATAAATGATGAACATAAAATTATCCCTGATTTTCACAAGTTAGCACTGCAGAACAATTAGGCAGTGGGACTATAAAAGAATTCACAACTGAATTATTCCCAATAATAAAAAGAAATTTTACAGATAGGATGCAGTTGTTGTGGCAGCAACTCCTGGGTGCTGATTTTCACCATCAAAACTCTTTCTAACTCCCCAAATTGAAGTTGGCATGATTCTAACACACTTATTTTCCAGTTTTAGGAGTATCTTGAATTTTGTGGGATTTGGGTTGAGTTTTATTATTTCCTATTCAGCTTTCATTTCCCCTTGGTGAAAGTCGGTTTCATCAGTCTTTAAATTCCGTGTAAATGTGCTGATATTTGGGTTTAGGGGGGAAGAATGCCTAAGAATTCCTAATAATCTGTTTTGTTGCATGAGCTATCATATGTAAAATGCACCATAGACATTTCTATCAGGTTCCACCCCCACATATATGTGGGTTTTAAAATAAAAGACAGTGCTGATGGCACACTGAACTCGGTAGCTCCAAGAGACACAGACAGACCACCGAGAGAGCCTTGCAGAACGCTGGCAATTTTTAGCTCTGTTTGTTGAGGTGGCAGTTCTTGCACCAAAATTAGATTCAGTCTTAATTTGGAACGAAACAAGTGGGCTGATTTTGCAAAGCACTGCAGATCCCATATGCTGCAAGTGATTTTAATGTGTCACCAGAGTGTCCCCATGCCTGGGAATGGCTGGGACTCCAGCCTGGAGAGCTGGGAGAAGTTTGCTGATCTCTGCTGAGTTGGTGATAAATCACAGTTCTGGTGAAACTCCTGGGGGTAAGGAGGAAAGAACAGCTTGGACTCTTAGGAAGGAGCAGAGCTCTTTTATTGAGGTGTAACAGAGAGAGAGGAAAAGCAGGGAGGGGACATGGGGACATCCTGCCACCCTCTTCCCTGGAGCTCCATTTATGATCCATCAGTGCTGGGAGAGCACCAAGGCAGCTCTGCAGGAACAAGAGCACTTTGGTTTCCTTCTTTGATTTCCTTCTTGTATTTTCTAATTTTCATTATTGTCCATTATTGGGGTCATGCACTTGAAGAGATCCAAATAGCTCCCAGATTTTTCTTCAGCCTTTGGGAAAGATAGGATTTGTCTCGTAGTGACCTCAGGGAGCATGTATTAAGTGTTATCTTAAATATTCTTTTATTTTACAATTGATCTGGTTTTTCCAGCAGCCCAATGAAACTCGGTGCAAACAGATTTTAAGGCAGTGCATTACCTGTGCTGAAAAACCAAACCTTGGTGCTTCTGCTGAAGTTAACACGGTGCCAGTCATGATTCCCTTCATAATCTGATTTTTGCTGTTCCCTTGCAAATAAATTAACTGTGGCATGGCCTGTGTAATTAATGAACCTCAGTCCTTCAAGCAGCAGTGATCAGTGCTGAGCTCATGAGCTAAAGGCAGAAGCATATCATAAATTCTGCTAATGAGAACTTAATTGGTGGAAGAGCCAGAGATGGATTTATTCCTTTTCCTTTCTCTCCCCATGAGAAGGGTACCTGCTGAACTGAGGATGAAAGAAATGTCTCAGTGTTGGGAAATCCATTGTAATCTGTATCAAAGCACCTGCAGGTCTGTTTCTATGGCAACAGGAGCATCAGACCAGCAGAGAACGGACCAGAAAGGAGATAAAAGCCTCCACAAAAATAGTTGTAAGAAGTGTCTGCATAGCTTGGACTACTTTTTTTTTTAGAAAATAAAAAAAAAAGTAAGAAAAAAGCTCAAACTTGTAGTTTTTTGAAAGCTGCTTATTATAGTTATTTAGGTTAGACCCTATTGGCAGTGAAGGACTGGGAGAATGTAATAAATTATTAACTTCAGGGACATTAATTAAGGAGTTTATAAAAAAGAAAGTCTGAAATCTAAACTTAATAGAAACAGTATAATTTTAAAAGTGATTTCTATGCAATCCCTCTTGAAAAGGCATTTTCTGAATCTTAAGGTCTTCATTCTTTTTTATAAACATTATAATAAGATGAGAAATTATCTGTCTTTGGTCTGCAAATAGCCTTTTCTCCTATCCACCTAATTGCTTTATTATCATTAAGTTGTGCACTTGGTGACTAATTACAATGATGGGAATTGTAAATCACACCCTGGGAGTCCATGGGGTCAATATTCTTTGTCTTTGTGTTGCCAGAGATGGGGTAAAAAGACGTGAAAGGGAATAAAAAGCTTTTTCCTCCATCTTTCAGATGGACTGTGGTCACTCCAGGGGGAAAAGCAGCCTGGAAAATCCCAGGCAGGTGCTGGTTCAGAGTCTGATTTCTTGGAATGAAAAGCAGATTATGATTGATTGGGCAGGGACTCCTGAGAACACCAGGGAATGCTTCCTTTGAGAGTGTTTGTACAAGTAGAGATGTAGAAAAATTCTGATAAAGCCTGTCCAAAAATAGAATAAAAAGCAACCTGAGTGCAGCAATGAGGTTTGAGGGAGTTGGAACAAACGGGCATAAGAATATTTAGAAAATTTGTGTTAAATAGGTTTGACAGAAATGCATGGAGTGTTTGAGGAGAAGGTTCTTTGTGTCTTTGTCTCAGGTTTTATTCTAGAATATTTTTCCCCTTAGAATAATTTGAAATCTGAGATTATCCCAAATTATTGTTTCCTTCCTGCAAAAATTATTTGCATTTAATGAAAGATAATTTGAGACATACAATATTAGCATGCAGCAGGAAGAATCTGGGCATCCCTTCTTATAAAAAGCTTTGTAAAATTCTCCCTTCGTCAAAATCCACTTTTGCTTTCCAAGGTCTGTATTAGTACCTACAGATTGACCTAGTTATGAGATGTTGGATTGTTAAATCTTAGGTCCCATTCCTCAATGTATATTAATGGCATTCTCTTTTGTAAAACTATATTAAAAGCTTTTTACTTCCCCTGAGAAAGAAAAATAAGAATTTCAATAACAAACGGCTTTGATTTTTGTGGTTATTCTCAAATTTTTAGGGTGGTTTTTTTTTTGTCATGTTGATCTTGTTCTACTAAAATTCAGTTGTCAGTTTTGAAATTGAGTGAAGTCAATACTCTGCTTTAATACCCAATAGAATAGAAATCAAAATACTTTGGTGTTTCAACTTGGGGAGAAGCAGAACCAGAAAAGATAGAAGGATAATAAAAAATAAAAACCAAATCCAGTAGAAATAAAAGCAGTCCTGTAACTTTTAGGAGAAATGTATAAATCCCTCAGAGTTTTGTTTAACATCTGCCACTTGTCTCTTCCTGTGCCAAGAGCATGATTGGACCATTCAGGAAAATAAAAAGAACTCTGCAATCAACAGACTTTGTTCAATATTCCTGCTCAAAGGGGACTCTCCAGAAATAATGCAAAAAACTTTGGTCAAACACAAACGGGTTTATATTTAACACGTTTGATTTAGAAACCTGCCCACACGGAGGTAGAATTAAGAGAAATAGAAACACACTTTATTTTTTTTTTTCATTTTCTGGAAGCGCATTATGGAAGAGAGGGGTATAAAATGTTCTCTTCTCCCATTCCAGACTAATCCTTTGCTCTTCTGTGAGAAGGTGCAGCTGTTTACTGATCTTCCAGGCTCAAATCAAATCAAATCAAAGTGCTTCCCAGAGCTTTGTGTTTGGCAGCAGCAAAGCCCTGGGGTCACACGAGGAGACAGCACCAGCGCAGACCCCAACTCCTCCAGGCTCCAGTTCTGCATCTAAATCAAGCCACTTCAGTGACAGAACAGTCCAGAAATGGCTCCTCTAATAAAAGTTTATTTTCAAGTAGTCCTAAAATAAATGGGGGAAAAAGCGGCGTTTTATTTTCTGTCATTTCAGCTGTCCTTGCGCTGCATTTCATTTTCCTGCTGCTCTGCTCCTGTCACAGCATCCCCTCCCTCAGTTCATCACTGCTTGTTTTGCCAATACTCTCAGGATATACTCCAAGAATTTGGGTTGTTACTCACTGCAATAAAAGATCAATGCAACCTTCTAAAAAATAAACATTTCCTGAAGTTGGGATTCAAAAGGATCACGTCAAAAAGCAAGTTCCTCCTTCAGAATATCAGATATTTTGCCATTCTGAGAATGCCATGCATGAAGGTATCTGGAATATGAGATTTATTTTTTTAATTAAGGCCTTTTGGCAAAATGTGCCCCGCTCTAAAGGGGATGTGCAATTCCTCATCCGTGCACACAGGCGTGTGCACACAGATATTGTTCATTTTCCATGCTCATTAATGTCTGTGTTCCCCAGCAGAGCCAACAGGAGATTCAAGGAACTGGTGCTTTTGAAAATGAGGTTAATAAATCATCAACACCTGATGTGGGAGTTTGTGAGGCTGTTCTGTGCTGTTTAAAATACAAGATATTTGCTATTTGCACTGGATTTTTGTTATCCAGTTGTGGGTCTACTTGTGCATAAAAATTAGCATATATCTAAAAGTATTTATGGCATATATTTATTTTAAAAAACATTGCAGTTCCACAAATATCTGGGTGGAAAAAACCTGGAAGTTATGTGCCTCAGTATTCCAGTTTTAGGAAATCACTTTTTTGTCAAGGGAAAGCTGAGTAAAAATGTGAACTGCTCTGGAGTGCACAGGCCAGCAGCTGAGATTTGCAAAATGTTCTGAATTCAAGGTACTGCTCTGGAAGTCTGGAGAATTAAGAGAAATTCAGGGAAAGGTCTGGGAAGCAGTGGGTTCCCAAGCATTTCTAACATTAGTACAAAATTTGCATCTGAGTCAGTGGGAGTCTTTGGTGCTTAATGAACTGTGCTTGATTTACAAACTTGGTATTTAAACTGTTTCTTAAACGCAGGAATAAAGAGCGTGTGAGATTTACAACTGCAAGGAAAACTAAAAAGATGCCAAATAAATCGAGCTGCATCTCTTCCACTCTGAGCCCTCAGGAAAACTGATTATTGTTGATTATACAAAAGTGTTCAGTGCATTTCCTCCAAAATCCCAGGCAGGAAAAGCTCTGGCTTCAGTGGTGATGGCACCAACTGCTGTAGAAATCACAGGGAGTGCTGCCTATAAAACCAGATAAAAAATTTATAGTTCATTTAGTAGGAAATGGAATTTGAGATGCTGCTGTGGGTTTAGGGTGTCCTCCCACAAGTCCTTGGATTTAGGACACTCAAATAACCACAGCAAGGAGAAATTTCTTCTGCAGGTGAAGAGCTGGGGTCTCTGTTCCTGCAGTCTGCACCATCAGCTGGGCATTGCTGCAGTTTATTTGCAGTTATAAATGTGCCCATCATCCCCATCTATTTTGCCTAAAATACAGAGCTCTGCTGTCACCCCCATCTATTTTTTTTATAAGATTTGCAGCTTTTATATATGTTTTATTCATTGTGATTAAAAAGAGGTGGAGTTGTAAACAAGGCCAGGGAACTGTTGATTCAAAAAGCTTCCTGGAATAATAATTTCAAAAAGCAGATTAGAGAAAACAGCTTTAACTGGATTTCTCCAGTCTTCCCAGCCTTGTGCAAAACCATCTGAGTACAGCTAGTTTCTAAAAGACTGTTAATGTTATTGTGACTTAAAAGATGATAATTTAGAGGTGAAGTCTGTCAATAAAGAGAGAAAACAAATAGGTAGTAATAAAAAAAAACAAAGGAAAAAAGAAATTTGTCCTTGCTAATGATACTCCATAATTAGATCTCCTTAATGGATGGGTAGAATAATCTATTTAATTGTAACTATAGTTTGTGATAGATTACTGTGCCTTATTGTGTTATGTCCCTGTAATGAAAGAACCAGCATTACTTTTGCAGTAAATAAATGTTTCTCAGAATGTTTTTTTCAATTTTCTCAATTTACTCATCATTTATGTAGGGCCTTGTGAAGTTTTTCTTTCTAATGGGACTCATCTTTTGATCCTTTGATAGAAATTGCCCCAATTTCTGAGTTATGCAGCAAAGGTTTTAGCCTTATATATTTTCAAGTATGTGCTTCTATTTAGTGATTTATCCTTCACTGGCAAGTTGAAATGTTCTTTATCTACAGCCTAATTAAAATAAACCATATACCATCTGTGTCTAGTTCAATTAAAACAAATTGGACAGATTGACCTCCTTAATACTCTTCAAAGCATTTTATTAGTCTGCAGAGTCCCTTCAAGATAACTTGTTAACTCCTGAGACAATACTTGCTGTCTGCTTGAAAAAAAATGGGGGAAAAATGCCAGTCTACATGAAAATGGAAAAAAAAAAGTGTTCATCTTTCCATTTAAAACCCTTGTGGAGGTAAATCAGGTAGAAAGGAGCAGTACAACCAGTCCAAGCAGTTTTTGCAACTCTACTTTAATGAGAATTTCCCCTCAGCTTTAATTCTCTTCTAGGTCTTTGCTGTGGGGCTTTCCTGTTTTATTTGTTTGTTTGTTTGTTTGTTTGTTTGTTTTCCTTGCTCTTTGGGCAGGTGAGGGTGAAAGGACCAGTTCCCCACACACAATAACAAAGCTCCTCTTACTGCACACAGAATATTTTACTTGGCCAACAGAAATGTTCCTAACTTGACAAATGCAAAATGGAGAAACGTGAAAATCCTCATATATTTCAGTATTTTTGAAAATCCTGACATATTTAAGTATTTCCTTGTTAACTTTTCTAATGCTAATCACTAGTGTTGAATTATTCCAGTACATCCATGCTTTAGGTGGTGTCCTGAGTTTTATTCCTACCTAAGTGATTTCTGGGCATGTCCTCTTGATAAACTGCAGAAGATAAAACAGTGAAGTGGGGACTGCTGATGACTTCTAAAAGTTATGACCTGCCTTCACTGTCTGTAGTGGTCAGATGAAATAGTTCTTTTCTCCTCTGTGCAAAATGAAATATGATTTTTAATTCTTCTCTTGTGATTAAAGAGATTTCCCTTTAGTGGACGTTGATATTTTTAGTTCATTTCAGTGTTTGCTCTCTTTAATGCTGTTTTTAGCACAAACATTTTTATTTGTTTTCCCTTTGAGCCCTGGCTCTGCCCTCATCCTGAAGCACTGACCAGGAACTCCTCTTCCATACAAAGCCCTGTTCCCTGCTCTGGCCATGCAGATGCTGTTTCATTTCTTGCTGGGAATGGTCTCTGCAGGAGATGCTGCCAGAGTGTCTTTGTTAAGTGGCTGGCAGAAGTTCTGAGCAGTTGATCACCTTTTCCTCAGATGATAGAATTATTTTATTTGGCAAATCATTTAGATTTTCTTTTAATGGGCTTCAGAGCTCCTTGGCAGCTCTGCTTGGAGGAGTGAGAGCTGGTGAACACAACTTGCTCAGGTCTTGTCATCAGGAATGAATTTCCTGAGATCCTGAGACTTCTGTTCCTCCGAGTTCATCCAGGAAAGTGAGTTAAAAATGGAAAAGAGTAAAAGTTTTATTCTTCAGATTCATTAGCCGTAAATAACTCTTCATCAAACTTAAAGAACTGTCAGTGTTTAGCAAACATTTTTTAATAGCATGGTTGAGGCTAAAGCACTTTGTGCCTTGTGCTGCTTTACTCAGTTGGGTTTTCCTCTGGGATATTCACTGCCCTGACCTTGCATAAACTTGCTGCTTCCAGAATATCCTCTCTGATCATATCCTGAGATGCTGAGACTGTGCAATAATATTCCATAGTTTTCTTTAAAACTAATTTTAATTATCTTGTAAAAGGAATCGAATTATTCTGAAAAAAAAATGATTAAAAAAAGAAAAAAAGAATTTGTGTTGCAGAACTGCTTAGAAAACAAGCAATAATCTTTGCTGGCTATTTGGGTGATTCAGTGAAGTCTGACTGTTAAGCAATTTGAAGTTGGAGACAGCTACAAAATTCGTCATCCTGCAATAAAGAGGGCAGTTTAATTCCATTGTAAATATGTAAGATGTAAATTTACTAAAGCTCCCCGTTACTGCGAGTAAATTGAGTTTGAATTCATTAAGAACTTTGAAACAATCATCAAGTCAGTAATGAATCATTAGCAAATGCAAAAGCAGGCTTTCAATATTAGCCCAGATTTTGCTGTGGCTTTGCTGAGTTTCCTGCTGCTGTCTCTTATTTCTGGTTTTGGGGCTGATTTGGGGAAGAAAAATGCTTGTGTCATGTCGGGAGAGTCAGTGCATCCTCCAGGTTGGACTTTTCCTCTTAGGTCACGTCAGACCAATGATTTCATCTGCTGCTTTGTCCTCCTGACGTTCCCCCATGAATCAGTGTTTTAGTTTGGAGGACAGGTGTTTGATAAGAAAGGCAGGAGCCTTTCTTTGAAATGGAGAATGTAAACTCTTTTTTTCTCCATTATTATAATTTTGAAATCAAGGGGCTTTCAGGTAAAGATATGGGAATTAAGAATAACAGTTCTTTACTAGGGAAATTAAAATAGAAATACAGTACTACAAAGAAACAAACCTCAAACTCTGGCAATGTCAGAGTACAACCTGACACCCCATCAGTCAGGGTGTTGGTAGCAGTCTGATTAAATGGTAGCTGCAGTCTTCTTGTAGTGACAGATGTGATTTAATTGAAGCAATGGTCCTGTACCAGGTGCAGTTTCCCTCTGGAGGTCCAGTGGTGATGTGGAGAAGTCTGGTTTCCCTCTGGAGTCCAGTGGAGAAAGGGCTACCTCAGTGTTCCAAAACCTCTGGTTTTATCTTGGGAGGAAATGTTGGGCTCTTCCCCCTGGCTGGAGCATCTCCTCATGGGATGCAGTAATTTTATCAGTGCCACAGTGGGACTCAATGGCCATGAGCAGAAGAGAACTGCCTGCAGGAAGGATGGGTTGTGAAAAGATAAAGAACACTGGCCCATGAACAGGAGATGTCCCCTTTGGAAATAAAGAACACTGGCCCAGCTGGTTTCAATGGATGGCCCATTAGCAGGAGATATCCCACAGAGATCAGGATCACTGCCCCACCTGGTCTCAACAGATGGTGACAGAACAGAGACCTTTGATCACATCCTGTGCTGGAACCCAAGACAGTCAGGGTTTGGGTTTGGGTTTGGGCTGAGCAATCCCTGAGGCTCTGCAGCCCCAGCCAGGGGGCTCAGCCTGACATCCCAAACTCCCCAGGCAGCACATCCCTGCAATAGAAGAACCTTTACACGCAGGTATTTTCCAAACTGGTAATTAGACACAGGGCAATGAGTCCTGCCTGGATCCCACAGTGACCTGCAGAGAATTCCCCCTCTCCTGACTCAGGCTGGTTCTGCACCCCCTGTTCTGCACCCCCTGTTCTGCAGAGTTGTCTCTGCCTTCACAGAGCCCTGTGAACACAAAAGATCTTTGCTTCTCAGCCTCAGGAAATGTTTACGGGAATAACATTTTCCAGTTGGAGATTTGGCGAATAAGGTTTCTGGTCTCTGACATTATCTCAGTTGGTTGGAGCCAGGAACACCAAGGTTATATTTGATCCCTTCCACCTCAGAACATTCTGTGATTTTCTATTCAAGAAGAAACCAAATCCCTTCCTTAACAAGGGCTCCTTTTGGGTTATTGCAATGAGACATTTCAGGCATTTATTTCAAGGCCATGTGAGAAGATTGTATCTTTGAAAGATACTGAATATTTAAAATGAGTGTTCCAAGAGGTCCTGAATTCTCAAGGAACAGATTAATAACTTAAAGATAAAATATTGCAAAATAAAAAAATAAATATATATTCCAATAAGTTTTTTGTCTCCTTAAAATAACCCAGCTGTGAAACTGGAAGTATGTGGTACTAAGTGTTCTTTGTTCCGAGTTTAAAAATAATTCAAAACCCCAGGGATCTGGAAGCAGATGTCTGCTTCAGGAATCATAAGGCCCCAAAAATGGGAGTATCTCCTTGTCAGCATACTGATCTCAGAGTCGTGTGGCACCCATTAATTCACTGAAAGTTTCTTTTTGCACTGGTTTAAAACTTCAGAGATCAGGGCTGTGATGGTGGCTTTTAAACTTTGTTGTGACTGCTTGGGATAGATAATCATTGCTCCAATCTGATCCAGCATTCTCAGCCATGTCATGGAATCATGGAATGATTTGGAAAGGAGATATATAAATATATATTTATGTATTTATATGTTTATAGAAGCAAACCAATCCCTATAGGATGGAGCAAAGAGAACCTGCTCTGCCCATACCACTCACTGGGCCATCTCCAAATTCCTGCTTCAGTTTTACTGTCTCTTATTTCTGTTCCTTGCTCCTTTGCCATATTTCCCCCCAAACAATCCTGTCACATTCAGTGACTCCATACAGAAATGTCCCTCTCGGAATAGAGGGGCTGTGTTTCTAATCAATATTTCCAAAATAAATCACCATTTTATTGGATTGACTGCTTACTGCAAACTCTCCATTTCATGATGCTGTGGGCATGATAAACTGGTAATGTGTGAGCACAGACACATGTTTTATCAAGGAGCATTATAGAAAGTTTTGGTTTAAGGATTTGTGTTTCTTTTTCATTATCATCACACTAATTAATACTTTCCTGTAATGGTTTTCGTCCACAGCTTTTGGCATTGTTCATTTGTTAACCTGCAGTTTATGTAAAGACAGTTCTCTGCAGAGGAGGTTTTAAACATATAATCTTAGTTCACAAGCATTCAGCATTCATATTTGGGGCTTTATTTCAGTCCATGTATTCAACATTTCTTTATTTAACAAAGAAAGCTTTGATTTTTAAAAAGTATTTACCTGGTTCACTGTGTCTGATTAGACATGAGAACATTAAATATACTTGCTTATTACAGTCTTCAGGCAGGCAGAAAAGAAACTGTTTAATTATTTCTTTATAAAAGAAACAATTATATTCTGTGGATTTGCTTTTACAAGAAGTGGATTGCTTATCCTCTGTAAAATCAAAGCTTGGCTCTGTAGATAACATGTTTTCTAAACTGAGGTCTCTCATTTATGGCAGATTAAAAAATTACAGTAATTTCACGATTATAAACCGCACATTTTTCATTGAAGAATCCAGCCTACCCCAGTAGTGCAGC